>JAGQAX010000014.1:21659334-22859334 GCA_019142605.1 Cephalopholis sonnerati | reverse complement strand
CATTCTTACTCTGAAACAAGGAACAAAAATAAGTAAATTAGTTAGAATAAATACATCACTGATTTCTTGGAAATAACGTGAGATATTCATAGTAACCTTATAGAGCTGTTGTACCCTTACTGTGATGGTTTCTATTCTCAAACCAACACAACAACAATTGTCAGTCAAATATCATTCTGTGTATATAAACAGAGAAACCCTGACATTCATCCATGCAGTAACACACTCGATAACTTTTTCATTTCATAGAAGATGAAAATAAATCATTGAGACGCTGTTTTATTGTTGCTGAACTCCAATCAAACAGCAAATTTAAAAAAGAATATGCTCATGAACAGCATTGTGTAACTCCACAGTCACACAAACATACACACACGTGGATATATTATGCTTTAAAACCTCAACGACACTTCTTTATGGACTATACAGACAGATATATAAGCTTATGATAAATTTATTTATTCATAGAGCAGACAGAAACGCACTGAAACTTTAATGTAAATGACGTCAATAATGTCACAGCGCTCCCTTGAATCTAAAGCTGTGACACGCCATGACTCAGGGTGGATGGACGGATCACTGCACAGGCAGTCTGGACTGACATGTGTGCGTTTGTTTTTGTGTGCGTGTGTGTGTGATTTGTATGCCTTGCGACGGGGAGTGGAGTCAAAGTGTTGCTAGGTTGGTGACCTTGGCTTTAATAATAGATGAATGGTGACAAGAAAAAAAAAAGAGAGGGACAGAGGGAGATACAGAGAAACACAGAGGCAGGACTGGTCAGCTGAAAGACAACAAAAGAGAAGAGCGGCGTCTGATAGAGGAAATGGCTGAGAGGGAAAGAAAGGTGGAAGCAGAGGAGCCAAACAACAGTGCATTAGAGAGCAACTGAAAGAGAAAATGTTGTGATTTTAGAAAGAAGGGGAAGAGAGAATGGGGATAGAGAGAGACGGCTAATGAGGAAAAATGACACCGCCTGAGAGACAGACAGAGAGAGTGGGGAAGAGGGGGAGAACGTGACGAGTGAAAGAGGTGAGTGACTTGCTGGTAGAGCTCCGTTGGCTTACTGATGGAGGAGCTGTCTGACACACACACATATACACACACACACATTGTATAGAGCATTGGTGACTTTGCAGCAAGGCTACTGATAATGTTTATATTTCATAGCCAAGGTCTATGGGATGTGGCTTTAGGAACACACACACACACACACCCACACACACACAGTCTCTGTTTCTTCCTCAAAAACACACATACATCTCACACAGACACCCACTAATACCACAGGCATCCACCTTTATAGTAAATCTTGTGGGTGATGGAGCCAGTACTCAGAGAAAAACACATTCATCTTGCAAGTGAGCGCTGATGGAATTTTTCAGGGTATTTAGGCTTAAGAGAGAAAGTCAAATTTAAGGATAATAAACAGCCAGGTGAACGCTCTCCTCTGTTTGTTTCTTTAACTGCGGCATATGAAAGTGTAGGAACGTCAAAAGTATTGGATATATTATCTTCTGTGCTGCAGTTTCTTGTTACTTATCGGCTGACGCATACTTTAACACCAATACATCTGTGACTAATACGTGCCAAAAATAATGTCTGACCAATCTAGTGAACAACCCCACATAACGCTCTGGCATCTGATTATGCTTGTTGGAAAAATACAGTCTGAATGTGTTCTCCATTGTTAAAAGAAAACAGAATATACCCACTGGAGTGAACACAGACAGCTTAATCCCTGCAAACAGAAGAAAGTCAGGCCATCACGCCCGTGCAGTGGATTGTTATTATAAGCATGGATGCAGCTAAATGGTGGTTCTCTATATTCATTTTTCTATTGATCTCTTTGGGGAAAATATTCAGGAGAAATAAATGAGGATATGTGCAGCTGTTGTGGAGCCTGTACGCTCCTCCAAACTGGAGGCATGCGGACCACCATCTACTGTATGTTAACATGTCGACCACGGGTAAGAGCCTCGTTCAAAATTCACAACTAACCATTTCAGTTATTATTATTATTATTATCAGCACTTAAATCTACGTCAGTGCTTTTTGCTTCTGGTTGAGAAGGCGTCCATTTGAAAAACCGAGAAAAGAAGATGGAATTGACCTTTAAGTGTACATCACTTGCTGCAACACATAAAAATACACTATAACACAATAGTAAAAACTTAAACCCATTTTGATTTTGCTTTTAATCTCATTTTAGTCACTGTATTCTAAGAAATTCAAATTGAAACTCAAGGAGAATAAAGGGCAAAGATATATCAAAACAATGTGCCATTGTCCCACCACAGCATTACCAGGCTCAGCACTGTGACCTCATTATAACTATAAATCTAAAGATGATGGCACCCAAATGAGGCTCACAAAGTTCATTCCTGCAGCAAAGCTCACCTCTCCGTGTTTCATGGACTGTAATCAACTTCACACTACATCTATCAAACAGAGAACTTCAGAAAGGTTAATATTTTTAGCATGGCAGGAGCTGAATAAACACAAGAGATTAAAAGTCTTTTAATTGACGTTAAAGTAAAGGTCAGGAGTCGCAAGACAAACATTTATTTTAAACCTAACAAATATAGCAGAAATAAAGCGGGAAAGGTGAATGACATGTCCTGATTTATACTTGACAGTTTGAAAAATAAAGTTGTTTTTATCTTAAGAGAATTCATCTTTTCCACACGAATAGACTGATTCAGATGGCACACTCCACAAGTTTGGTCTTAATTAGAGTTGTAACACAAAGCTACTCTCCCCTGAAGACAGCGGTGGAAATAGACCATGAGGGCAAATCCTTCACATAAGAATCTAACCTAATATGCATCCTTAAATCCTCTTGAGTCAGCTGCTTTAAAGACGTCACAGTTAGGCGACCTGACTGATTGAGGGCGTAACAATACCCCATGCAGGGGACAACAAACACAGTGTTAAAACTTCTGAACTGTTTGGCTGTGACATGATAAATCATAAATAAAATTAGAGAAGAGCCAAAACTAATTAAAATCAATTTAGTAATCTTTGTTAAACATTTAACAAAACTATATTTTTTTCTTTCTAGCATTAGTAAAGGTGTGAGGTGACAATGCTAACCACTGCACCACTGTGCCACCAATTGTAAAACCATTAACCATCTTTAATCTCAACTCAAATTCCACCCAGTATTTCACCAGCACTGTCTTACCATTGAATTCCCTACCTTCAGAGTGCAGAGGAGAGGGCCAGACTGTGTGCCACTGACACTCGTAGTCAGCTATGGACCGCACCACAGCCTATCATGAATCCTACACATACTGCAGGCCAAGTTTGCTATAGTAAAGCTTAAATAAATAAATAAATCATGTTTGCATATCAAACTTACATCTTCAAATGATATCCAAGGGTGGGCTATACCACTGATTGTCGCCACCATTTTGGCAAGGTAGGAAGCAATTAGTCTGATTGCTGTAAACATATAAATACTTCTGTGACACTGGGTTGTTGCAATTATTCACTGTAAAGAACCATCGATCAGCAGGCTCATTTCTATGCATCAACATTCATGAGGTGCTTTGCATTGACATCTTATGGTTGAATGTGGGCACGTAGAGGGCGGCATATACGATTGATCCACGTGTGGACAATTCCAAGTTAATTTGGGGTTAATAAAAGGAAACTGCACACTGGCAGGTGTGCGCATGGTGTCATAAATAAATGATGTTTTTTAGTGCAGGACATTTTTAGCTTTTGTCCATTCATACACTTCTAGTTTGACCACTTTACGATCACTGGCAAGCATAGTGGCTGCACCAGGTATTGCAACTTCTACACACACTGTCCCACAAAAACATTTCTCCCATACACAATCATTGAAAAAGGAGTGCTGAAAAATGGTGCATGCATGATGGAACACACAGAGGTGGTTGCTTGGCCTATAAATGCATCGATTTTAAAGATAGAGTTTAAACACTGCACTGACGCAAGTTTGAAATCATTTCTCAGCCCCTTCACACTCACAGAAAGCATTTACTCTTTCTCTCCTTTTCTCTCACCCACACAAGCACATGGTTGTTTCTTACCCTTATAGTTGATCTTGAATCCTATAGATCCGACACTCTCATCTGACTGTAGGTGAAGCCACATCTGGTGGGTCATACTGACTATCAGGTCAGGAACAAAGCTACCCGACAGTCTGTAGCAAAAAACACATTAATATTAAATCACTGTCATCATAATTACCATTCTAAAAAGTATAATTTTCATCACTGCAATCATGGACATAATCAAATTCTCAAGTGCTGCTCTGAGTGTGAACAAATTGCTGGAGCATACTGCGCTGGGGATGAATCCTTTGATTTGGTTTGCTTTAGTTTTGCAGAATGCTGCCTCAGGAAAGCAAATTGCTCGGAGTACATTCATACTATCCAGTGCTTTTTTTTTTTTTTTCCAGGCTGCCAGCGCCTTTTAGGCATGAAAGTTAACAGTGACTGACTCCAAAGTGAATTGAAATCATCCACTTTGTAAAGGCTCTGCATCTGTTATCCTTTTGGGCACTGCAGAACATTTTCAAAACTCAGGAACAGTTCATCTTTTTAAGTGGAGCACACATAATGCAGACTGCTGTTTTACGATCTGACTAATTGCAACAAAGAAGATGGAGGAATTCGAGCTAGCTGGCAGCTGATGGCTTATATCAAGAACCAGAATGAAAATGGAAAAAGTATACCAAGAAAATTTGGGAGGGTTTTTTCTTTTTTTCTCTGATCGTTTGGACTTTATGTGGAACATGTTAACTGTGTTGTGAAGTGTTTGATAGACTGAACATAGCGCTGCTGTTCATGACGGCAGCTGGTCATTATTGAAACACATTGTGTGTCGTACAATCTGTTTTATAAAATCACTAAAAGAAAAATAAAAAATGCAGTTAAGGCAGAACATTTTCTGAAGGATATTACATTCATCTTTAAGGAGTTTATCTCACAACATTACTTGGGTAAAGCTGTTTTGTAGACATAATCTGCCCGCCAGGACAGCAGACCAAGCTCTGTATGCATCTCATCACTGTGGCTCCAAGAAGAAAACTAAACTTCATATGCGTGATTTTCAAGAGAAAAAGAAGCTCTCGGTGTGTTCTTGTATCTTTTTTTTTATTTGAAGGGCTTTGTGAGACTTCTTTTATAAAGTGAAAAAATAATAATCTAAGAATTTTAAGCTAAACATAGCCGTGATACTTATTTGCCTCTGAAAACTTGCTCTCACAAGTTTTACAATATACTATACTGTTCATGTAGACATAGTTAAAGATACGATACAGTGCAGGATTTCCCACCTATGATTCACAAATGAATTATGTAACAAAGCCAGGTTTTTCTCTGAGGGTTTTACAGTCTGCCTATATTTGACACTCTATTCTAGGATGCTTGATTTGGATCATAAAAAAAACTTTTCACAGTACATAAATGAAAGCATATAAATGTTATACTTACACTTGTAGAATGGTTGTAGGATCTCCAACCTCTCCTCCATCTCCTATAGTCAGAGTATCATAGGCTATCTCCAGGTCAAACTCTTCAAAGTTGATCTGGATTACCTAATGTTCACACACAAAACACAGGTACAGCTATGTCAGTTCAGGGTTACTAAATCTATAAAAACTAAATCTATATCCACAATGAAATAAAGAAAAGAAGAAGAAGAAAACATTAGAGACATCAGTTCTAACAGTATATGAGAAATGAACCACTGGTTTAGAGGATGTAGAACTGTGCTATGATAACAACAAGGTTTTTTGTAAAATTGTGATTTTATCTCATGCTGTAATAACACATAAATTACAGCTTTATTTCTTTCTTTCTTTTTTTTTTTTTTTTTTTACAATATTACAATGTTTGCCTTTAAAATGTTCAACAACAATTTTATTTCCCTGACATAACAGCTTTTTCTACCTCAAATTTTTTTGACTTTAGTGAAAATATTTACTCTTTTTTTTTTTTTTGGTAAAAGTTGCCGTCACACTCTGTTGTTAACGTCAGTTTAGCTCAGCCAATTTCCTTGACAGACACTCTGAAGTATGTTGGCTATATACTGAGGCAGATACACTGCTATCATGGACTATGGCTTTAATTCTGACATTGAAAATGAACTAAGAGAACCACGAGTGACTACTCATGGATTTATTGTACAAGAAAAAAGCTGAAGGTCTCATTCAAGGACCACAGTACAATCCAAATTAGATCAGTTAAGAACTGCAGTTGAGATGATTTCATAAAGCCCTTGAATTCACTACACTGGTCTCCAGTGCTATGTTCTGATGTGGGTACAGCATGAGAGTACTTAAATTGTTTGTTGTTTAAAGGGAGTGGACAAGGTTGCTCCAATCGAAATAATTAGAGAGAAACAGAGATCCGAGCTATGGATGAATGGTGGTATTTTAGATGCTATTAATGAGAGAGACAAAGCCTTTTTAATTTAAAGGAAGTCCAAAAATCTGGCTGACCGTAATAATTACTAGAAACTGAGAAATATGGTGCAAAGTAAGATCAGAGCGAGGAAAGTCCCTGAAACTAATTGGGTGCAGCAGTAGGCTCAACACTCAGGCAAATAATATCTGCCTCAACACTAATGGTAAGCTTTCCTCTGATTGGACCAAGGTTGAAAGTAAGTGTTATATTTTCTTCACATTTGTAGCTGAATAACCAGTAGACATGCAGCCAGGCAATCCAGGATTGAAAATGGAAATTTTATATTTTAATACTACTCACAAAGGGTGCAGTGGCACATGCATTTGGACTTGCTGGTTCCTCAAGACAAAGAGTTACAGCTATTGAGAGATCGTAGTAGCTTTAAATCTACTGGTCTGGATAAAATGCCTGCCAGATTTCTGAAAGATGCTGCTGAACATATTGTGCCACATCTCACTCGTGTTTTTAATCTCTCCAATGAGTCTGGCAGTGTCACCAAACTTTTAAAACTTGCCAGGATCATTCCTTTGTTTAAGAAAGGGAAGAAATTGGACGAGGGAAATTATCAGCCAGTTTCCATTCTGGGAGTCATATCAAAATAATACATGAGCAAATTAACAGCTCCAGTTGCAAAACTGATTTGCTGTATAAATTACAATACAATTTTGGAGGGCCTTGCTTAGCTGATACATGTAGATTCTGCCTACTAGACAGCTTGGGTTTCAATGGCACAGCTTGTGAGTGGATTTGAGTCACATTTGACTGGTAGGTGGCAAAGAGTTGATATTAACAGCATTCTATCTGAGTTTGAAAAATCAACTATGGTGTGCCACAGGGAAGTGTACTAGGTCCATTGTTTTTTTTCTGCTATACATCAATGACCTGAAATCTGTTTGCGACTGATATCTCTCTATGCAGACAACTTTATTATTTATTACTGATTTCCCACACGGACAAAAACATTGTTGAGAACCAGTTAAGTGATTAATTGAAAAACATCACAGACTGGCTGTCCGGAAACAAATTGTCTTTACTTTTCTAAAAAAATAAATCTATATTATTTGGTTCAAATATCAGGTTGAGTAGGGCCTCAAAGTTTAGTATCACAGTGGGAAACATGCACATTACTGCCAAAACATGCATTAAATACTTTGGCTGTGACTTTAACAGATCCCTGAGTGGTGAGGTTGTAGAACAAAGAGTAATGTCAAAGGTGAACCAGATTATCAAATTTCTGGGGTGTACAGCCTTACTTTGATTACCACTGTGCTACATGGTGTGATGGCACCCCCAAGGGTATTAAAACTAAACTTCAAACAGCTCCAAATAAAGTAGTCAGGGTGGTATGGAACCTTAGCCTTATGTCTCACATTGGCCTTTCCCATTTTCTATGAATTGAATAGTTAATGGAAAATATTGTGAGGCAGCTTAAACTAAGGGCTCCCTTAACATATGAAAATAGAGTTTCAATGAAAGTTTTTAAATGTCACTGCCCTCATACTTCCATGCATCCTTTATGATACGCTTGGAGGTCAGTTACACCTCATGAAGTGGTCTCACTCCAGGATGACAGGGGCTGCTTTGTTGATTGTGCAGCAGTGCTTCATAAGATAAGCACTAGATGTGTGTGTATTTATGTGTAAGCACATATCTATGGATGTCCATCCATCCATCCATCCATCCATCCATCCATCCATCCATCCATCCATCCATCCATCCATCCATCCATCCATTTACATCTGCTATTCTGGGGCCAGGTCGCGGGGGCAGCAGGCCAAGTAAAGCACCCAAGACGTCCCTCTCCCCAGCAGTGCTTTCCAGCTACTCCTGGTGGACCCCAAGGTGTTCCCAGGCCAGATGACATATGTAATCCGTCCAGTGTGTTCTAGCTCTGCCCCCAGGCCTCCAACCATGTGGGACATGCCTGGAACACCTCTAACAGGAGGCGCCTAGGAGGCATCTTGATCAGATGCCCGAACCACCTCAACTGACCTCTTTCGACGTGAAAGAGCAGCGGCTCTACTCCGAGCTACCTACGCATGTCCAAGTTCCTTACCCTATCTCTAAGGCTTAGCCCAGCCACCCCACAGAGAAAACTAATTTCGGCCGCTTGTATCCGCGATCTCATTCTTTCTGTCACTACCCAGAGCTCATGACCATAGGTGAGGGTTGGGATGTAGATGGACCAGTAACGCTCCCTCTTCTGACCTGGCTCTTCTCCCTCTACATCTATGGATGTGATAGGTACAAATGTGTTAAAGTAGCCTATGCATATATAAGTGAGTCAATGTTTTATATGTGTATGGCTTAAGAGATATGTACTTTTATTTATATATTTATTAAATTGTTTGCCTTGCTAAGCAGTTGTATATAGAAGAAAGGTGATTGTACAGGGTCATCTATGAAATGTATTGCTATCATTGTTTTGCTGGAAAGAGGACCGCAGTGAAAATAAGCTAGTTTTTTTATTCAGTTATCCTTGTTGCAGTGTATGACCTTTTATATTTATACATATTTCTGATACATCAAGTAAATCAGAGCAAATTGGAGAAAGCAATAAAAAATACCTATAAATGAGAAAGTATGAAAATAATGTAAAAAATGTACATTTAAAACTACACTGGCCTCCACTGACCCCAATCATAACAAGCATATGCTCCACAGCTGTTCTTTATATTTAGACTTTCACCTATGACCATATCAAAGATGCATTTCTTTTCTCACTACTTGACCAAAGGTGAATCGTTGAAATTCATTAATGCATCACACAGTGTGGTACAATTCCATCCAGTGTTACAAAAGGAACTAGGAAGAAATGAGAAACACCTCCTGCGCTGCACTCAAAGCTGGGTGAATCAGCTCACAGCTCAAAACTCTGATCAGGAATTATTAAACCAACACTTTCTGTTTCATCTAAGACCAGAGAGAAACACATTTGGCAGAGGAGAAGAGAGAAAAACAGAGGGTGTTGAGGAGGAAGAGAGAGAAAAGAAGAGATGGACAGAAAGGGGGAGGGTAGATAGAGAGAAAGAAGAAGATGGGAGGAAGAGGAGGAGACAACAAAGAGGAATGGGGTGGTAATAATGAGCACATCTTTGATGCTAGCAATGTGCAGTGTTAGAATATTTCAAACTAGAATTCTGACTTGACCCTCAGGGGGAGACTGAAACCTCACTCTGCCGATCCGTCCTCCCCTTCCTCTTTCCTTGTGAGGAATTTACAGATTTCCGGATTCAATATTCTGCTGGTCGACTTCAAAAACATCAAAACATCACACAGGTCTGAGTTTCCTCTATGCTGGCGTGTTAACAGTTAGCATATTTACATGCATATCAATATCTTCTTATTTCTGGGCATCGGTTTTTGTAATCTGTATTTAAACATTCTGTTTGAGTCAGGCATGATAAATATATATATTTTTTCCCCGTCTTTACTATCTGCAACCCGGACAGCTGGGGACATGATACCACATGTTGAAGTACAAACAGCTTATCCTCACTATGACCATTGAATCTATGAAGAAAGAAGGAACAAATGAAAACTGAGTACACAAAGCTGCAGCCATGCCTTTCCAATTACCTGCTGTTTATAATCTGTTGGCAGTGTTGCCTGATTTGCTTTTGTTCATGGGGTTAATTTTTATTTCTTTCACACCAAGAAGCTCAGTCAATTTTTGATTTTGTTTGTGGAAGCAGACGCAGACTTTTTGTGTGAGATTAGGGCTGTGAAGATTTGTGTAGTCTCACATAGCTAAACCTATCAGTGCACTTTGTTTAAGTGTTGTGCCAGCGTCTGTAAAAGTTTTGTCTGAAGCCATCATAATTCAACACTAAGGGAAAAAAGACACTCTGGGTTGTTTGTAAATCTTTAAATCAATCACAACTGTCTTGGCTGATGCTAAGCCAAGGATGCAGTGACAATGCCCTTGCAGAATAGTGTGAAGAGATAGTGGAAGAGAAAGAGGATTCTGTCATAAAATAGGCAGCCAACGGCAGACTTAAACGTATAGTCTACATCCTCTGAGTCAGCCTATCGTTTGTGTACATGTGCCAAAACTGTGTGAACAAATTTCACTAGTGTAGGTTCCGCCTGAGCTGTACGTCTTTAGCAACAGGTACAAGATAGCACAATAAGCTTACCGACATTTGGGTCAGTCACACTTTGATGAGCACAAATTAAAAAACTGGAGCTGGAGCCTGTGTGATTCCAGTCAGCTACAACAGTAACAGAGAGCAAGTTGTGTATAAGAAGAGGACAGTGTGTTGGCGTTGCTCTGTTGCTGTAGGGTATGTGGAAACACATCAAACATACGAAGGCACATTGTACAGCATCACCCAGATGTGCTGATCACTGGGATAAAAACACAGCCCAACCCTTTGTCCCTGCTGTTTTCAAGTAGCCTTGAGACACAAAAGCAGGACGGGATAAAACAATTACTGAAGTAACAGGTTTATTTTTTTATTACTCAATTTATTTATTTATTTATTATTAACAATTTCATTGCAAAAAAGATGCTTTTCACTTTAACATCCTGTTGCAACCTGCTGCATTTTGGGAAACGTTTGAGTGTTTGTGAAGTGTTAGACAAGAATAAAGAATAATATTACATAATACAAAAAAAATGCCCTTATCTTTATATTAAAAACAGTGTAGGAGTGTGTCTGTCTTTGATACTTGGACTACTGTCTGTTTAAAATAAATGAAAAGAAACGTATGTTTATATATGTGGGTTTCTTTCAGCCGTACACAATATGCAGTGAACCGTGGTTTTAGTGTACCATTAAACCTCTACATGAGATACAACAATAGATGCAGCCATGCCCCAAATAAAATCATGCAAGCTGGAGAGCACTAACACCACCATCACCTAATACAAAGATGAAGCAGTGATCTGCCCATTGCTCACAATGCTGACTCAGTCTTATCGGCATGTAAGGCAGATTGGATTAAAGCATCACCTACAAACCTGCAAAACTCACTCTGGCAAGCACACACACACAACGACTCAGACACACTGGCAATTTAACACACACATTGTCACAAACACACACACGCCAAAGAAACACAGTCACTTACACAGACAGGCGCAGTTTTGTGGAGATGAATGTGTCTATTTCTGTGATTACATAGTCACCATTTTCACACTTATCACAATATTCCTATAAGCCCAGAGCAGGCTTTCAATAAAACAGCAAACCTGATCATAAATAAGGTATACCAGTGTATGTCGAGAATATCTTTACATATTTTATCCACAGGTAAGAGCAGATTCTGCATGTGAAGGGTTAATCACTATAAATATTGCAATGAACTGACCATGTTGCACATTCTTGTTTCAATAACAAGCTCATTACAGTAGTTATGTGTTCAGTGTACATGTCAAAAAGTAATGTACTGGTTGGATTTCATATTGACTTTAATCTTGGGCTCATCAAGATTATAATTTGGAAAGAAAATATATGTATTACATGCCATATAACAAATCCCTCTGGCCTTTTACATTCTTCACAGTTTCAAGAAAGTAGTTTTTACACCAGCCTGCATTTCTTGAAGAATTTCAGTACACAGCGCTCTGCTCCTTGAAAATAATGGTACATATTAAGTCTCAGCAGTGAGTAGAAGCTGTGCTCTTACAGCTGCCATTCATCTGTGTGTCTGAAAAGAGAAACCTTTCTAGATGCGGTTTGTTGTTATTTGAAATATATTCTGGACATGTAGTTGGGGGTAATTTAATGCTGTTTTTTGGCCAGAGAGGTAAAAAACAAACTTGGCCTGTAATATGATAAAAAGAGCCTTGAAACAGGGCGATGGCAATGAAGGCATCAACAACTCCCCCCAAAATCTGCTGAGTAAATGAAATTAAAGGGGTAGGCTTGCCACTACAGTTGGTGTTACTGGGGTTACACAGTGTTCGGGCACACATTTACATAATTTTTGCATATCACTGCCCACGTTCATCAGATAAAACAACTCAAATTTGTAAAATACTAAGCTTGCTAATGCATAGTTGGACAACAGATGCTACAATACAATAGTAAACTAAACTGAAAGTGCCTGCTGCAGCACCACAGAGCCCTGCCAGAAGCAAGCTGGGACCTTATGTGTAAGGCAACAATGATTGGCATGTGCAACTAGGGTGACTACGACCCGAATGTTGAGGAGACCAAAAGACTGACAGACGAAAAGGTGATCCTCCTTGGGTAACCTGATGTGCCAGAGGGTCTGTTATAAAGAACATCTGAGAAGAGGGCAGGCACTGGCCTTTTCAGCTCCCGTCCCTCCTCACAATACGGTGATTGGTTCAACCCCCAGTGGTTCGCACACAAAGACATTACTTGAAACCTGACAAGTTAGATTCTCGCCTGTGATATTGTGGGAATCCAACTGCTGTGCAAGGTAAGTCCTCTGGCAGTGAGAAGAGGGAGATGAAGAAGAGGAAGGAGCTAGTGCCAAGCCTGAGCCGCTGCCCAAAAGAACAAAAAAAACTTTACCAAGTTCATTAAAAGAAAAAGGAGCACAGCCACAGCCACGGCAACTGTTCGAAGTAAGGGAAAGATCTAACGACAAAGAGCAGTGCAAGAGCTTTACAGATACTGAGGGTAATCAAGAAATATACTTTCTTGTAAAATGTTCGATGGAAGCGAGTTTATTAGCCAGTATGAAAATTGTCTGGTCACTGCATCCCCAGAAAGGGGATCACACACTGAGTGAGTAACATATGATGGAAACTGATAAAATAATGGTTGTTGGTGGTGATTGGTTAGTTGGATATGTAATGGAAACCATCCAGCTTTCTTTGTTACTGCAGCAGGAAAGAGACCAGACCTGTTTGTCCATACATTGTATGAAGACAGAGCAGGCCCTGTGTGTTCCGATGACAGAAACTGGCCCATCTATCTCCTTGTATCCGTCCTTTACAGAACACCCTAATGCCACATCAGCACTGTTCACACAGCATTAAACACAGCTGGGATATAACTACATTACACTGTGCTCGTGTGTCTAGTTGTGTGTGTATGTGTGTCTAGGAATGTGAAAGCTGCACTGGAGTCAACTTAGATAGCAACCTCATTACTGACAGTGTGTGGGTTAGTGTTTATGTGTGCGTTCTGTATCTCCTTCAGTGTTGTGTGTGTGTGTGTGCGATAGATGAAACTGAGCACTCTACATATTTTCCCTCTCCTCTAATAGGTTGGTGTTCATAGAAACATCCATCTTTCTCTCTCTCTCCCTCCATCCCCTCTCTATTTTCCCCCTCTCTTGCTGTCACCCTCTCGGTCTCTCTCTTTCTAATTGGCTGCTGCATTCCTTCTTTCCATCCATCTATGGCTTCTAGCCAATGAGGCGACAGAATTGGATTTCTGCTTGATAAAGCACTTCCTTTGGTTGTCGTGGAGACAATGAGGTGGGGGAGGCTCCTCCCTACCCATACCATAATAAGATCTAGGGATACCTTGAAGATACACTTACCGTAGGAATATCTAAAACACCTGGCGCGCGCCACAGTCAGTGATGCAAAGAGGGCACAGACAGGGCCGGGGAATAATAGATTGTCTGTGACAGTATTACAGTAAACCCTCTGCCACCCGCTCCCCTTGCACATGCTTTTGCCTAGATGATATAAATTGTATCATCGTAAGAAGACCTGGGCTTTAGCTGATGAAGACTGATGGCTGAGGCCCAGTGGAACTTAGTGTTTTTCCCCTTACTTCTGTTTCATTGAGCTGAATCCACCAGGTGCTCCTCTTTTAGGTACCAACTCTGAACAGGAACCTGTGGGAAAGGCAATGTATGCCTTTTACTGTTGCTATGCAACTACTGTACTGAAAAATGCATTTGAATCACAGGGCACTTTTGCTTAATGTTAAACACATCTTAACCTGAGTCCTGAAAAGTGCTGTTTGTCTTGTCACGAAGATGCAGAGGCACGCTATTTTAATGACTTACAGCAAGAAAAAGGAGCCGGTACAGTAATTTCGTTTTTGTCTTGTGATTCCTGCCTCGTGCCCTCGGTGTGTGCCTGATTTCTTTAGGGCTACTGGCATTTCTATATCCAGTCCCTGTAAATTAAGACAAAGAAAGCCTACCCTACATGTTAAGCACTTTGTGCTGCATTTTCTTAATGTATGAAAAGTGCTCTATAAATAAAGTTATTATTATTATTATTATTATTATTAATGCAACTTCCCCTTCCTACTGAACACCCTAGCATTCCTTGGTTGCTGTCATAGTGGTTTCAACTAAACATGCACCATGGCAGCCCTGCAGTTGTCATCTTATATCCATGGGTTATGCATTACACTATGCATGCAAATGCGTATGAAGTAACGCAAAGCCACTTCATACTTAACGCTGTCAACTTATATAACAGAGCAAGATTTAGCATTTGCATGTTCTAATACAGCTGTGTTCAGTCAACTAACAACAGGTGACACATACAGCAGACATGAAGTTGCAACAAATGTCATCTTATCTTATGCATCATGAACAGACGATAGTAAGAAAGTGATTTGACTCATTGATATCATAGAAGATATGAACAAAAAAGAAAAACTAAATGATGGGGAAAATGAAGAAAAGATAATAGTACAGTGAGATCTATTTTCTGAGATAAGGTAGGAAAAGAGAAGAGAAAAGAAGTGAAGAGAGAAGTACAGTAATGGCCATCTCGTCATGCCATCCCCAAGGTTAAATGAGAACGGGAGAGAATGAATTGGCTCTAAAGGCTCATTCTGCCAAAACTAAATGAAGCAATAACATCAGAGAGCTATAGAGCCCCATTAACACTTAACCTGAGAGAGGGAGGAAGCGAAGGGGTGGGAAGACAGAGAGGGATTGAGGGAATGGGGCTGACAGAGAAAAAAAAGAGACGAAGATAAGATAGCTTTAACAGTTTGTGTATTTGTGCCAAACAGTCACAGCAGGGGGTCACGGCATGGTGCGCCTAGAGTTTATGGTATGTAGCTTGCGGAAATTCACAAGCATGAGTCCCGCCTTTAGCAACATATGTTGAGGTTAACACAACAGGCAGATTGGCATGGGAGTCAGAGCTGGAAGACCCGCCTGAGGCTCCTTTTTTGGTTTGTCAGTTGAAATATGCTGATGCACATTCAGATGTGCTGATCACTCATTCAAATGTTATAACATGAAATTTGATGATTCTTCTTATTTTATTTTAATGTATTTATCATCCATCCATGAATAAAAAAATATATATTAAAAAATATAAAAAAGAATATCATCGACAAATCTTTTTTTGCTTGTGATCCAGTGCGTAACCAACCGATGCAGGACTTTGGGCCAAGGTGGGACTAACTGTAACACTCGTAGTAATGCACATGTTTCATGGATTAGTCTATTTATATGTATATTCAGTTGTAAAGCAGATAACAGATAAAATACAGCAAATGCTTTTCAGTTTTAAAGTCGGTTTTGACCTGCTGCTTTTTTGAAAAGCCTTTGTTCGGTGCTTGTTCAGTGTAACAGTGTTTGAAATGTCTTGATGAAAATGGTTTACCAAAGTTGACAGTGGGCAAAATGCTCTGTCCCCAGCAAGAGGATGGAATCTGTCTCTGACACTTGAACTACTGTCTATACAGACATATATCCTCGTGCATTTGTTTTTCTTCCGACGCCCCAAACCTTGACTCCTGAACTGGGGTATCAACCAAAGTGTGACTTCTGCGTACTGTTACACCCCTAAAAGAGAGGCTTTGCTACAGAAACCCTGTGTCTCTTTACCTCCAGAGTGCGAGAAGGAGACAGTGAGAAATGTAGAAAATGTGTGGGAATGGGTGCAAGAGAGAGAGCGATATGAGTGCCCTCCTCCCTCTCCTTGTTCTCTCTCCCTCCATAGTAATTTGATGGTTTCAGGCGAGCTCTTTAATGAAGAATCTGGGTAATTCTGAGGACAGTGCCTCTGGGAGTGCGAAGGAGGAGGAGGAGGGAAGGGCAGCGAAAAAAAAAGTGAAAAAAGAAGGATGAGACAAGGGGAATGAGAGAAAGGGAGTAAAGGATGAAATAGGGAGAGACGTGTACAAGCAATAAAAAAAGCGGTGTTCTGCTAGTGGGAGAGGCAGGCTCAGTTGGGACGATTCCTCTACTCTAAATGTGCCGTGGTGCTTCCCTCTCTTCAGCCTCAGACTCTGTTGCTCCTCAGAGTCCCAGTATGTGTTTATGTATCTTGTTGCCTTCTCTCCTCAGGAGATCAACCGACCACTCACCTGCCTACTAAACTGCCCCTCATTCCCTCATCAGCCTCCTAATTGAGGACAGCTTTTTAGTGCCAGTATGCCGGATCATCAGTGCTCCCGCTCTATTCTCACCCGTTACCTCTTGTTTACCTGCCAGTTCCCCGCTGTTTGTTTGCCTCCGCCACCTGCCCCGATATAAGCCTTTTTTTAAACTAGTAAATCACCTCTGACTCCACTAGATGTGTGTCTGAACCTGCCATTTCCTGTTGCAACTACTCATTTGAGCCATGACAGAATGTGAATTCCTAAACCATTGGGAACCTACAAATTTTCTTCAACACTAACGGTGAGCAAAGTCTTTAACTGAAGGTGACAAATGTCTGTAAACCAAAACATGTAATTTTGCAACCTTGAAATTAATCATTACGAAGTCAACATTGTGATTAATAGTAACGCCATTTGATTTATTTTCCAATATATTAAAAGCCTCCCTGATATTTGATGCCTCTTTTTCATTAAATAAATGTGTACTGAAGTGTACAATATTGTAAGAACAGCCCTTCTTGGAATAATAATACTTGGCATGCTCCTTTAAATCATAACGCATGTCGCTGAAGTATGTCTTAACTTTAGAAATGTATTCTTTTGAAAAGTATACATTTAAATTGATTGAGTATTGCCATTGGCTTCACCAACTTTAAAGCATCTTCTTTTAAATCCACTGGAAAGAAATGACACTTATCTGACGGCAGTAAGACAAGCCTGACAGTGCCAAAGATGTGAATCCATGAGCGAGTTCTAGATTTACATATTGAGGTTTGAGTTTCTTTATGATATGATTAATATGAATGCTCTCTCATGTGCTTCTTCACAGGTGTCCCGCATGAATAAAACAACTTGCCAAGACAGATGAAAAATGAATGAAGATGAGAAATGATTTGGAGTTATACTAAATGATTTGTCACTCTTTGTGACGCTCATTTCATTCTCTCGCTTTGTAACTTCATCTGGCTCTTTGAAAGCCTCCATTCCTCCGTCTCCGACAATTTCTACGAGTGTCTGACTGATGAATGTGACCACGGTTTCCAGTTGTTTTCAGATCAGCTGGAGTTTAGTTTGTTTAAGAGTACTTGTTAGGCATTTTGTGCCTTTTGTTGCTAGGGCACTGACACACAGGGGTGTTGCAGATTACCCTGGCCTCCAGTGGGAGGGTGGTCCTTGAAACGCTTGAGATGAAAAGTTTGGTTTTGTTTGCCATTTTTTATTTCTCAATAATTAGTGTCATAATTACGTTCATGTTGGCTAAATAAATCAGTTGACTGACTTTGTATGAAAGAAACAGTAGGAGCTCTCTGAAGCCCCTCTCACACCTTAAAGGTGCAAAATGGTTTACGCCCCTGCACCATTTTTAAACACAGCTAAGCCAAATGGACGACTGCTTATGCTGATGGAGCACCAATGTATACCGACATGTCTCTTCCCAAGAGAGGGAAATCAGGCTTTCAGTCAAGAAAAGAAATGATGAAAGGAAAGGGAAAGCAAGTAAACTGCCTTTGTAAAAATAATTTTAAGAAAAAAGCCATCGGCTCTAGTCTTCACGGTGCGTTCAAGCACAACTTCCTGGCCGAGACACAGTAGACGTAAGGCAATGCAACAGTCGGCCTTCGTTGCCACTAGTTCTTCGATGTCAGTTCGCTGTTTCTAGGCCTTAAGAGAGAAAGGGGGATGACCAGCCAGACTTGATCCAGGGACGGTTTGATTTATGTGATATGTGTCCTAGCCCTTAGGGCACTGCTGCTGTGTTTGCTCCGAATGCATGTTTATCCGCTTCAGGTCAGGTGCAAATTTACAGACCCGGGAAGACCTCAAGTTTGATGTAGTGTCGTACTTGGTGCATGACATATTGTATATATGATGTAGTGTGATAAAAGACGTGGATATGATTCAGTGTGGTGCATGACATATGTGGTGCAGTATGGTGCATGACATGTACATGAAATAAAACGGAGCATTACAGTACATGATGGGGTTAAGATAAGAGGCCATAAAAGTGACTTGATGTAGCTTCAGTTGACCTGGTCCTCATTCAGCACAGCGTCTTTGGCAATATCCATAATCATACATATACATTAATTTTTTAACTTCTTGCACACATCACACAGACACACACACACATACACACGCACACACCCCACAGGGTGCAGCGGGGCATTAGTATTATAGCCTTAAACAGTCACATACACAGTGTAGCCTTCAACAGAGAATGTATTGCTCTAGGCCATAAACCAGAGGCCTTGGGCTGTGACAGGGAGAGCTGTGTGAGAGTAGGGGGGTATGAGAGAGACAAAGGTTTTGAGCAGGAGCAAAGATCGTGTGTGTGTGCGCATGTATTTGTGAGGGTGTCAAAAGAACTATGTGCATTTCAGTACACATGCATGTTACAGTGTATCTGTGTGCGTGTGGGTGTGTGCGCATATGTGTATGTGCGTCCCTATGGTGCTGACGCAGGTGTTGCCATTGACGACAGTGCGGTCACCACAGTGACCCTGAGAGGAATAAGGACGTGCCTCCTGAATACCAATCGGATTTCTCCTGGGACATAAAGCGACCAATCACGGCCATCCATCTAACCCCCAGCCTATCGTCTGCCCCTTTGTAGGATTAACCAATCACACAGAATTAGACACTGATATGCTCTGACTAGCATATAACTCACAGTGCCTCCTACCTGAATTATTATCAACACATTTCAATTATGGAAAAAAGCTGCTAAACTAACTTTGCAAATAGCTGTAAGGACTGCAGACAACTTGAGCTACATGGACACACTGTACTCACTGCAGCATACTGTATATCCAACACACTTTTTACAATAAGGCAAACTTTAAAGGTACAGTTGGATACTTTTGTGATTAGAATGTTTGGTCAAATTTGCTGAAACAGTCACTAAACGGACAAAAACACCAAGAATTTGGACAAGCTGGTTAAAAAAGCTGGCTCAGTGCTCAGCAGTAGACTGGACCCACTAAGAACTGTGGTGGAGAGGGGCACATTGAACAAACTTAAAGCTATAATGGACAATAGCACCACCCTCTCCGCAGCCTCCTGGAGCGACAGAGGAGCAGCTGCAGCAGTCGCCTCATCTCACTGCGTTGCAGAACAGAGCGCTTCAGGAGATCCTTCGTCCCCACGGCAATAAGACTGTTCAAATCCAGTCACACATACACTTACACACATCACCTTAGCTACAACTGGACTGGACTGTGGAATGGGCAATTTTAATTCGATTTTAATTTAATTCTTAATTTCTATCAATGCACTCATTTTAACTAACTTTATTTTTTGTCTATTTTAATACCACTGTATTATTGTAGATGAGGGAAAGTGTGGTTGTTGTTTTTTATGAGCTACTGGACAGTTAAATTTCCGTTTGGGGTTAAATAAAGTTCTATCTATCTATCTATCTATCTATCTATCTATCTATCTATCTATCTATCTATCTATCTATCTATCTGTCTATCTATCTATTCTGTAAGAAGTGCATTAAACAGATACTCTTTGAAAAAAATGTCCCTCCTCCGTTCCCAGCTGCTTCTTATGGCATTATCTAGAGTCTATCTTGGTGCACCGAAAAACAACCAATCAGAGCCTCTATGCAGCAGTCCATCATGTCAACCACTGCTCATGAACTGTGGTCAAATTGTCATACTAGGCAGTGCTGATTAAATATGAATCAAGATCCTGTTACTGCATTGTTTTCAGAAACATATTTTCACATGTGCTGTTTAACTGTAAAATTGAGGAGGTTTGTGACCTGGCTGCCTTGTTGGAAATAGTCCAGTGACTAACCAAGCACTGCCCACTGGCTGGGCCAACTTTCTCATTTTACTTACAGCTAAACAGTACACTAAAATATGTTCCTGAAAACATTTAAGGAGAGAAATAGGTGATGCCAACCTGTTCTCATACCCACTTGTAACATATTGCTGCTTGGTCAGTGCCGTTCACATCTACACATTACGTGCTAGGTATCCTTCTGCGCTTGCTGTTGATGGGCCGGGACAACATGTCAATTTACGCCATGCAGCAAAGCATATGATTAGATTTTGGCACTTAAAGCACGTGGTTACGTTTAGAAAAAACATCATGGTTTGGCTCTACAGTCATACGGAAGCAAACACTGGCCTCCCAGGTGAAAGTCCTGGATTTGTTGGACCCATTTGCCGCTCCTCTTGCTCACCATAGGGGGACTTTCCAGCTCACTATATCACATTGTTACTGGCAGGATCTCAAACTGATGCCGTAGAGTGGTGTATCATACCACAGCAATCCTTGATTCCTATTTGATCAGTGTTGCCTAATTTGACAGTTTGACCACAGTTTGCAAACAGTGATTGACAGCTGTGTTAAAGACTCCTCAGCTTTGATTGGTTATTTTTGTTCATGTGTAGTAATACTACTAGAGGCGCTACAAGACAGTAGAGTAGGCAGAGGCATATAAACTTTTTTCACAGATTATCTTTCTTATTTACTGCTGTGTAAATATAGTGACAGTTTCACCAAATATAACAAAAGATTATTGATTATAACTTTTTATATATAAGCACTCCCCACTCTTGCTCTGCCAATTCTGCTGTTGCTTCTTTAATATTTCATAAGCCCCACTTCCACTCCATCACTCACCTGCAGGTGCGTTTCTGATGAAGTGCTGCATGCGGGTTTTGTTTCTATGACAATAACTTGACATAAACCTTAGCTATGTAGCTTACATAACTTTACACTAACCAAGGGCTGACCAGACCGCTAACAACAAGCTCAAAACACAGATGGTAAAAAGCACAGCACTCAGCAGCAACATTCAGTGTCTGGCCGATCTTTTCCCACAAATGGGGTTAAGTTTCTGACTAACATATCATACAACTCAGGAAAGAAAGGAACAAAGCAGCAGTGACACTTTTCTAAAAAGTTCTGGGATTTTTTTAACTAGTAGTGCTTGGCGTGGTCTCACAAAAAAGTGGGAGTGCTCCAAGAAAAAAAGACACTAGGCACTTTGCCTTTTGTCTATGTGGCTGCATACACACTCTCCTCACTGGGAACAATTAAAAAAAGACATTGCTCAGAAAGAAAGGCTATGTGAACACTCAGCCTAATGAGATCACAGCCTGCTTGCAAAATCCAAATCACATATGGATTCATAACAATATACACATTCTACATGCATATATGTGAATTAAGTACTGTTACAATTGGCCGTTACAATTATTTCTACACTTGCATATGTGTTTCCATGGGTATGACAAACGTGTATAAATCACAGACAAGCACACATACGTAATCTGTGTCATATTTAATTTTGTTCCAAAATGATTAAGAGCAACGTGTTAATTAACAATTTGAATTTGAGAGTTCATTTGACAGACAGAGAGACAAAGAGTGAAAAAGACAAGGAGATTTACCTTATTCGGATTTGAAGCCGTAATTATCCACACACACTGTGCGTTGCTCTCATACTGAATTGGAAAGTTCGGAGATGTAAAGGTTCCTGACGGCCCTTGAAGATTACTGCCACATGTCTTCACTGTGAGAAGAGATAAAAAACATAATGTCATTGTTATGACAACCAACTGTAGAATCTGCAGTGGTATTAGCATAAACAATTGTGTACATTGAGTTACAGCACGACAACAGAGAGACAATTAGTTGCATAATTAAGCCATTAGGTTTATGTTTAGCCACAGACTCTCAGAACACATCCATCAGCAAAATCCAGCACGTGTGAATCAAAGTAGCAGTGTAGTAATAACAATTATAAGTGACACTAATACAATGTTAAGAGTGTGGTGACAGGGAGGGAAAAGAAGAGAAGGGAGGATTCTCAAGTGTGGACTAGAACAGAAAGAGAAGCAGAAGGTCAGAAAGATGTTATTGATACTGTCAGCGACATCTCCCTCGATAGAAGTACTTAATTGGAAGCTATTGGCTGTGAAATACCACAGGATTAGCTAGTATTGACTGATAGAGACACTCACCAGCAATTTACTCTCGAAATCTATTGAAAGTCAACAACTTCCAACTACTAGCTGGGTAAGAATTACATTCCATCTTAAAAAGACATTAAAAAAAAGTGCATCTTGGGACTAGGCACATCTAACATTCAGGCAAGGTGTGACAACAGGGCTAGGGGGTGCTTTAGCCACATCACAAATCTGCATAGCCCCAGTTCAGACCCCTCAAGCATTGTAGTATTTCTGAATAATAAAATATATAAAGGGTGACAACCAGTCAATCAAATCCCTGGTCGCATACTTGTGCAGCTGGTGTACCCGATGACATGTTGGTGTGTGTGTGTGTTTCTGATGAACTGTTTTATACTGTAGCACCCCCACGCAAAGGTGAAGCTCCCCCTTTGCACTGGGAGAAAAAAAGACATTAGATATCACAGTATGATGTAAAAGACACATTGGCTTTTGTCTACTTGAGCATTTAAGCTAGCTTTGCTTCACTAATGGTATAAAAGTGTACAACTATATGGTTTGTGTTGACAGCTGTGTTCATACAGACTTACATACAGACAGCACTATTTATTCATTTTCGAGGACTCCACTTCAAACAAGTCATTTTCAAATATACATACATGGACACAATGTCTCTCTTTTCCGTGACAGGTTACTTGTCGCAGTCCTTTTACGCATACCTATACAATCCTAAACAAAATATTTGAATGGGATGAGTGCTCATACTACTATAATGCACCACTTCAAAAAGATCCAATACAGATAAAGTTTCAGAGCAAGAGCGTAAATGTAACTGCAAAAATTCACTACAACTGCTCTCAGGCGTACACCCGCCTGCACTTGGCACACGAGGCAATGCTAGTTAACTTTAGACATGCCACCATAGTCTTAGGACGCATTCACACCAGGATAGTGCATGGAACTCGGTTTGATTGGGCGGGGAATGCCGAAAAATTTCACACCTTCATTTGGTTTGGTTCACTTTCACACTGCACCAAACCACCTGGACAATGTCACACAGTTACAACAGCTGCTCATTTGGGGGCGGTATTGCCAGAAACAACTGCTGACCAGAAAGAAAAAAAGGACGAGGAAGAAGAAAACCCAGCTCATGGATTGGCCAGGACCGATAATGTGGCCAGGACATGTTGCCCTGTACATGAGACTAATGCAGCGGTACCAAAAAAGACAGCAGAGAGCGAGAGATTATGACGTGCTGCTGTGGTTAAACAGACGCCGAGTGAGGTATTGCAAGGATTTAAAAGTTTTCAGGACACATATATGTCCATAAATCACATGTGTGCACTGTGCTCTACGTCACCTTCTCTCTTTGGTTTGCTGGATAGGTTGCATTTCCCACTGTAAGCAAACTGCACCAGGGTTCACTTGCAAGTGAACCGAGACCCCCAGGGTTCACTTGTTTGGTCCACACCAGAGTTCGAATGAGCGTTCACACCACTCCAAACGAACCGTACTATCTGTGGAAGCGGACTAGGGTTTGTTTGAAGCGGACCAAATAGCGCCAGTGTGAATGTGTCCTTACTGGCTTACCTTAGTTGTAAGGCAGGAGCGGACAAAAAATAAACGACGGTGTTGGGCAATACATCATCAAGGCAAGGTTTACAGAGGTGGATTGGTGTGAGATGGTGACACGTCAGAATATAATGAAAGAAAGCCCAGCAAATTCTGATTTTGAGCAATTTAGTTAGAATGACTACATGAAAAAACTTTGGTCGAAATAAAAGTGTTATATGGTTCATTTGAATTTCAAGGACTTTTATGCACAAAATGGGCTGTTTTCAAAGTATTTCAATGCTTGATTCTTTTCCCTAAAGCACTTTAAGCACCTTGTGTGAACCCTGTGAAAGTCTCTATGTGAACCCATGGAAGCATATTAACCTACTGTGTGTCAAAACAAATCCAAACAAACTCACCAACACTAACTCTGAAGCTACATTCAGTGGGGTGTTAAAAATGACACATGCTAGTTGCTCGATAAACCAACCAAGCCTTTATTAGGCTGTGTGTTCTGACTGGATGTGATAGAGAACCTGCTTGTCTGTCCTTGGGTCGTCCTGTTAGAGTTGGGAGGTAATTTTCTGGTTGGTTTGAAGCAGTGTTTGTTCCTTAATTAGTTTGTTCAGCGGTAGGCCGCGGGAACACGTACAGTTAACAGCAGCACACACAAACCCACACACACACAAACAACAAAAGCATGGATGTTTATATGGTCACATTTTACAAACAGGCACATGTGCACACACAGTGACACATACATTGACGCATGCTGTGCATCCAAGAAACACTTAATGCTGCAAAATAATAGGTTTCCAAGCACACACAATTAGCGGTGTCACAGCAGGTTTGCGTGTGGAAAAAACCTCAAAGAATATGCATCCAAACACAATTCACACATTCACCATGCAAACACACTTCTGTGACTTGGTGGTTAGAATGAAGGCAAGGGGCAAGTCAAAAAATCATACCACAGTGTGTTTGTGTTTCTTTGTGTGTGTAATGGGGTGTGTCTGTGAGGTGCTGTAAGAGAGTGTCAGAACAAGTACAAGATCCCTTAGAGACAGCCCTATATCTCTCTAGTCTGTCTCTCTGTCTGTGTCTCTGTGTTTCCCTGTCTCCCTGTCTTCTGGATCTCTGCCTAAGTTCCCCCTGACTGAACGCGCTTGATGCTTGTTTCTCTAATTCTCAATGCATCTTCAGTTGACCTTCTCTTGTGTTCAGCTCACTGCAATTTATAAACTGATAGATACATAGAGATGAGGTGTGTGTGTGTGTGTGTGTTTGAGTTTCACGTGAGAAATGACCTATCTGCATGTCTCGAGGAGTGTGTGTGTCTATGTAAAAGGGTGTGTATGTGTGTGCGTTGACAGCTCAATCAGCGTGGCCTGAACGAATGGCCATCCCATCACTGTGCCAACAGCAGAATGGGCACGGTGTTGCTATAGCGATAGCGCGGAGAGAGTTATCACCAGAATTACCAGAGGAGCTAACATCCCATAATTTATATTAAACTCCACCCTTCTCTCTGCGGCTCCCTGCATCTGTCCCTCCGTCTCTCTGTCTTTCTCTCTGCACCTTTTATTCACGCTGTCTTGGTCCCTGTAACAGGAAGTGTATGTACTTCATGATTTATAGTCCACTCTATCATTTACTCTTAGTGTCTGTCCGTTTCGCTTGCTCTCTATTTTTCTTCCTGTCCCTCTATACTTTTGTCTTCTGTATGTTTCACTCATCAGACGTGGATTGATTAAGTACAGTTTTAGGTACTAACTCTAGCATTATTAAGTTATCCTACTTTATAATTCTACCCCACTTGTTTACAATTTAAAGTTCAAGTTTCGTACCTTTTATTTCACTACATTTAGCTGACTGCTACAGTTCCTTTGCTGGTAAGGATTTTAGGTATCAACATCACATCATAAAATTTGATGCATATCTTTCTGAGACCCTCTGTCCTCATATGAGGACATCACAGTTTGGGTTTACTTGACCTTATACTTCATTCTGCTTACTTTAGACCTGTTGTCTTTGTTCATTGACGCTTTTTTTGTGCCATCTAGTGGCAGCAAAAAAAAATATAATATACGATACACTAATCCATGTAAAAGCAAGATGGCAGCCATTTCTGCCAAGTCAGCCTGCAGCTGATGCCGACACAAAAGTAACCAAGGTCCAAAACCTGATCACATTTATGGTTGAAACTTGTTTACTTATAAGTAATAAAGTTTGTATTTTGATATGGCAACACATTAGACAATTTTTTATATACTTATTGGGTCTAACTGATCCCAAATAGCTAGGAAAAACTAAAAAATGCATACCAAACAAAAGTTCAGGTCTCAAGAGGATAGTATGTGTATATACAGTATACACTGTATTTGCAACAATTATCAAATGACTCTCAATTGGCCGTAGGTGTGAATGTGAGTGTGAATGGTTGTCTGTCCCTATGCATCAGCCCTGCGATAGTCTGGCGACCTATGCGGGGTGTACCCTGCCTCTCGCCCAGTGTCAGCTGGGATAGGCTCCAACCCCCCTGCGACTCTCAAGAGGATAAGCGGTTACGAAAATGGATGGATGGATGGATGGATGGATAATGTTAATGTAGATGCTTTAATTATATGATACAATATTTATACTTCTGTACTTTTACTTAAAGGTATACTATGCAGGAATTTTTGGCTAATCTTTGTCAGCAGTGAAAGTAGAGGCTGATCTCAGATCCACAAGCTTTGCCCGCTTGGCATTTTACTTTGCTGTATTTGCATTCTTTCAGCACTGTGCCTACCGTTTTTGTAGCTCCCTCTTGTATGTCTGCTGCTTGCGGTCTGGCACCTAGGTGCTATCTTTTTATAAAGTCCCAACCTCACCTGAGCGCTATCCCAAGGAACGTCCTAAGCACAGCAAAATCAGTAATCATTAAATAGAGTAAGGTGGTCATTATTATGAAATGAACCCCAACAGAG
The DNA here is from genome assembly GCA_019142605.1 of Cephalopholis sonnerati. NCBI lineage: Eukaryota > Metazoa > Chordata > Actinopteri > Perciformes > Serranidae > Cephalopholis > Cephalopholis sonnerati. The sequence continues at coordinate 22,832,203 of JAGQAX010000014.1, read as the reverse complement.
TTCAAAAGGGTCTTGAATCAACCCGAACAGGTTCATTTTGAAACAACGTCCCACTCGCCGTATGTATCCCCCTTTCAACATGGCTACCTACTAAAGAAATCAATACTTTGACACAAAATATTGATTTAAAAATGATTTATTGCTTCTGCTTTGCATCTATAATCTAAACTATGCCCATAGCAATGTTTTGTAGTTCATAAAAACAGTCTGCTTTTCAAAAATAACAAACTGTAGAATGCCATAATTGACTAATCAGAATTGGGTATTTGATAAAGCTGTGTAATAATAATAAAATACAGGCAGAGGGCAGAGTCTCTGCAGAAAAATACACAACTACAACTCAACTACTCAAGTGGGTCATTAGTGATGACTAAGAGGTATTACTTGTGAGTGAATCTATACATTGTTTCTAGGAAAATCCTGCGTGGTATACCTTTAAAGCTGGATTAATTAATTCTTTGAGCCTTTTTGGCACAACTGATCCAACCGTAAACCAAACACTGACATATGATTACTTTAAAAATTTGGAGTTTTTACGCTGCCAACCTGATGCATATAAGTCTAACATTCAATCTTCTTTTTGCTCTGTTTTAGTTTCCACCATCTCCAGAAGAACGTATCTGGCCCTTTAGCTGCTACATACTCAGCTATGTTTACTGGCAAGTTGCTTAAGTTGTTTGTCTGCAGTTAAGTGCTGGGCAGGTGGCATACAGTGGGTTAATCAGTGCTTTTTCACTACAAGAAAAATCAGCTTGCTTGAAATTAGGTTACTGAGTGCTGAGTTTGGAGGCTAGGAAGACAAAACAATGAGCTAAAAGACCCTAAAAACTCCATGGCTTAATATGAGTGTAATATGAGTTAGTAATAAAAACACAATGTGCAGTTTAAGACAAAATTGTGAATGCTGGACTTCTACTGTGCTGTTTCACAGCTTTTCTGTCTGCCTGTCTGTCCAGCTTTGTTTCTGTCTCTGTCCTTTTCTGTATCTCCTTTTCTCCCTCTCATCATTATTTATACTGGCACACAGTATGGAGGGCTTGAAGCCAAAAGGGCCACACTATCATTGAAGCGATAATGAATTCTAGATCAAATTAAAAATTTTGATGAGGTCTATCTGGTACTAAAAGCATATTGTTGGAATCACGAGCGAGATTAACTGAATGCTTAAGGCAGAAACCGCAGTGAGTGTGTGTATGTGTGTGTGTGTGTGTGTGTGTGTGTAGCAACATATCCTCTTTTGAGTTTATATATTCAGATCAACTGGATTCCCCCAGGATTCTCACTTTCTCTCCCTCACTCTAACACACAAATGCACACTCACATAAACCGTTGGGATGCGGACCAAAATTAAATGATGTTTCAGGCAAGGATCACACTGCCAAAGCCTATAGTGTAGCTAAAATGCCCTTGCTCACAGTTCTCCAAAGTTTTGTTTTGTGGCTTCAGAGCATAACTGCACTGGGAAGGTTGTTGTGAGAAATGTTTTCAGAATCTCGAATCTCAACGCTGTTCGGCTTCACAATGTTTTGACGTGGTTCTCCATTCTAGCATAGCAGAAAGTCATAAGTGCTTCCTTTGGTCTGATCTCTGCCTCACACTCAAGGTCTATAACTGCTGCTTTCTCAGCAGGACGGCCTTTGCGGTTAGTGAGTCGTCCCCACAGCGGAGAGCTCAGGTTCAATCATCCATACAGCAATACCTGCTGAAGCATACCAAGGACACTTAACCCCTACCTGTTCCAGATTATCTGCCTGACCCTCCACCCCGACCAGAGAGCATACACAGAATTGGGGGTGAGGTGAATCAAATAGAAAATAAAATCAAATCATACGGATGAGTTTTCAAAAGTACACAATTCATGGGCTTATTTGGAAATGGCATGCTACTTGACCAGCAAAGTCCTCTTGGTACAAATACATCTTTGGTCCCACTGCTTGTTTTTGAACTGTTACTATTGGTATTACTATTAGTCTGGCTTATGAAGTAAATTTTATCCAGTAAGAAGATATTTCAGGTGTCAGCGCTCAGTATTTTCTGAGCTTAATAAGTCAGAAATCAATCAGTGGTGTGCTTTGGTGACATTGCAACATAATCTACCAGTCCATCACAAAATGCCTACAAGCAAAGTGTGAGGTGATTTTAAAAAATGGTTAACTTCCTTATGATGGTAATTTCTTTATCAAAGGAGCTTCATGATTAAAGTTTATCAATTATTGAAGGATCATACCCATAAAAGGAAATTTCTTATTAAAGTCTCTTTGACAAGGATGATGTGTAACCAACCAGACAGGTAAGCTAAAATGAAAACCTCAAATCAAGATTTTGACAGAAAGGGTTGGGGGGCATCTTCTATTTTCATGTCGATAAGAGTGACACAAATATTACTTGTCACAGCTATCATGTTCATTTTTAATTACAGGTACTCTTTTATCTGGAGTGTGTTTGACAGTTTTGCTATGGTGCCAACATGTCAAGCCAATTTGACTTTGTAGGGATATTACAGAAAACCTTTATGCAAGTCGAATACACTTCAGATTTTTTGGGGGTGAAAACTTTTTTTTAAATGCCATGGGCTCACACTGAGCCTTAGATCACTGTGTTTGGCCGTTTTAACAGGCTGCCTACGGGAGCAGATAGACTGACCAATGGACACGGAGAATGATTGATGACATCATTAAGCTGGCACACAGCGTTCCAATGGCCTGCGCTCTGGTCAGAGCTTTAATGGGTGTACACACACACACACACACACACACACACACACACACACACACACACGCACAGAGACAGTCATTTAGTGTAGTTGTTGTACCCTGCCGGCACGCTGAAGTTTCTTTTCTTTGCTTCTTTCCTGTTTGAAGTAAACATATGTGCATGTGTGTGTTTGTGTGTGTATCAGTTTGACATATAGCACCCTCTGTTGAGTCAGTATATTCGGGCCGATCAACTGAGCTCCCCTGGAGTTCACACACCCACACACACAGACAGAGAGAGAGTTGGCTTAGTGGCCTTGCCATCTGTCCATTAATCAAGGTGCCACATGGACTCCCTCTCTCTTTCCCTCTGTCCGTCTCTCTGTCTCTGTCTCTCTTTCTCATAAAGTGTTACAGGAGTGGACAGAAGGACATTGCGATTTGATGGTTATTTTCGTAGTTTATTTGTATTTAGTTTTGTAATTGTTTTATTGCATTTAATAAAGCGATTACCACTCTGTCTGTCTCTTTTTATGTTCATATGTCTCTTTGTATTGGTTAAGTGTTGTGATATAAAGGGCACATTTTCAAGATACATTCACTTTATTTTCTCACTGATGTTCCAAACGACACATTTAGCTGTATTTAAGTGTTTTGACAGAGGTGACCCTTTAATAAGTCAGCTGGCTTGATGCTTCCTGACAGATTGCCTCTCTCTCAATGTTATTCATGAGTTTCCACTTTAGCTATTGGCTGGTCTGGATGTAAAGGTCAAATATGAGCTGTGTTCAGCTAGACACAGCCTTACTCTCATTCCATTTTTGTTCAACAGGATAAACAAAGTAGTCTAAATAAGGACACCGTGCGTTCGGGAACACAATGTTTTCTCACTGAAGATCAAAGATACATGTAATAAAACACAATTGCGGCCGCTCTGCTCTCGCACACTAGCTTACCTGTTGAACTCATTCCAAAATCTTATTTACTTTCATGTGCCCGCTAAGCCAGCTGAGATACAAACAGAGGCACACGGCCATTTTCATTGGGATCAAGTACATATTTTTGCTCTTGTGTCTGTTTGGTAATTTGGTGGCTTGAACACACTTGTGCCAAGGTGGATGGAGTGGTGCTGCTCAGGTTGTGTTTATGCAGATGCAGCTCCATTTTTTTTGTTGGCTTTTGCATTTTGGAGTGAAATTGCAGTGGCATTTCCATCAGCTCAGACCACCTCTTCAAACATAGCAGGTACCTTAATTAAATTTCAAAATCAAAATAGGTACTCAACCTTCTGTATTTTTCCACACACTTGAGTGGTAAGCTGCACAGGTTCCATGTTTGTTCAGTGCAAATCATTTGGAGTATACCCTTTAGTAAACAGAAATGTAGCCAATTGCTAATAATTCTAAAAACATTTTACACGTTATAATGTATTATAACTTAATGCAGGTGTAGACATATACACCTGTCTTCCTGTCTTTGTTCGCATCATTATGCGTGATCAGGAAATGCAAGGTCTTTTTAAACCTAACTTCAAAAGATTAGAAAGATGTTTTGTAGGCATTTTTGGGTGCTGTATAATCATAGGCTGGCCAGAAACTGCTGCTTATACAGAAGATGAGATGAGCTGATATGACTGGCCATTAGTGAAGCCCACCATCACCCCACCTGCTGATATTATAGTATCCAACTAACAATCTAGTCCAGCGCTGGCTCCCCTTCCAGAATGTGCTGTGTTTGTCACTGTGTTTCAGTAAGACTTGCTAAATAGAGTTGGCCACACATGCACTTACATTCAGAATAATAAAGCCTGATCCACTCAGATACAGTGATGGGTAGTAACACGTTAGATTTAGTCTGTTACATCCACTTGAGTAATTTTTTGGATAAACTGTACTTCTAAGAGTAGTTTTACAGAGTACTTTTTGCTCTTTTATATACACCTATCAGCCAAAACATTAAAATCAGTGGTGGGTAAAGTGAATAACATTGATCATCTTGTTACAATGCAGTGTTCTGCTGGGAAACCTTTGCTACTGGACGCACTCCACCCACCTGAACACCACTGCAGACCAAGTAATACCCCTCATGGCAGCAGCACTTGTCGATGGCAGTGGCCCCCCAGCAGGACAACTCACCATGCCACACCACAAAACCTGCTCAGGCATGACCTGAGAAATGGGACAAAGCTCTCAAGGTGTCAAATTTGCTCTGATCGAACATTTGAGGGACGTGCTAGTACCCCAGAGGTACCCCTGATCCATGGTGGGTCCTCTTTGGACTGGATTTGGCTCTGACCTTTCAAGACATGGACACAGGACCTCTGGAGGGTGTCCTTTAGTGTCTAGCACCAGGGCTTTAGCTTCGGATCTTTTGAGTCCTGTGGGTTGTGAGGTGAGGTACCAGCATGTCCCACAGATGTTTTAACAGATGGGGATCTGGGGAATTAAGAGGCCAAGTTGACACCTTGAGCCCTTTGTCACGTTCCTCGGACCATTCCTGAGCAGTCTTTGTGGTGTGGCATGGTGCATTGTCCTGCTGGGGGAGACAAAGCTCTTGAGAGTGCTGCTGCCATAAACGAGGGTACCTGGTCTGCACTGGTGTTCAGGTGGGTTGAGTGTGTCAGGTGGCGTCCACATGAATGTCAGAACCCAAAGTTTCCCAACAGAACATTGCACTGTAACAAGATGATCAATGTTGTCAAATTCGCCTGTCAGTGGTTTTAATGTTTTGACTGATCGGTGTATACATATAGTATGTTTATGCTAAAATGTTTGTACCTCTAATCTGTTATATCAGGCAACACATTTAGCTCTATATCATTTTGATATTCAACCGAGCTTACCCGCATGACAGCAGTTGTCCGACGGCAAGAGATAAGAAGTCTACTAGCCAATTACTGTACCGCAGATGGAACAGAGGTGTGGCCCTATCCCCTCCACAACCCCCTCTCAATTGACTACAGTTCAAGATCATGTCAGAAGAAGAAACGCCTACGTCTCCTTCATTAGAGACACATACACATCCCTGGCCCAACATTCAGATCTTGTTTGCCCTTCAAATGACAACAAGTAACAGTCATATTATGCGCCGACTACTTTGTAAGCCCGAAACGGCAGACATCTCAACCTTCAAGAATTCCACATCGACAGCATTTTTTTTGTCAAAGTTGTCTGTTTCTGGATATGACACTTCAATAACAATAAATGTGCACTTCACATTTGTTATTGCCCGTTAAGGATCTGTTTGCTGTGATATTGCTGTGATGAGTCGCATTTAAAGAGAGTATTCCTTACCTCAAGAAGACACTTTTTTACTCGAACTCAAGTGGTTGTTTTTATGAGTCCATTTATGTCTACTTGAGCCAGTATGATTCTAAGTCAATGCTTTTACTTAAGTACCATTTTGTTTACTCTCCCCACCACTGGTCAGATGCTAAGTAAATCCCCACACTTTTTAATTGGACAGTACCATCGTCCGCATGATATCAGGTAAAGATTACTATACTTGTGCTCCTTTCCAAGCCAGACTCCAATACTAACTTTTTTTTAGGGAAAATGCATGTGTTTGAGTACTGAGCATATGGCTCGGTAAATGAGACTCAAATTATACTGCATTAGTTTGTAATTGACTGTTTTGATATAGTTTTGCAGTTGTTTAACGTCATCCTCACCTAATCACTAAATTAACATGTTTGCTGTTTTCCGTAGAGGCATGCAAGAAGTCTTCTTTAAAAATTCAAGGTATCATGGCATGACTAATTGATATTTGTGGATGAAATATTCCTTTAAGGTTACCTAATTGTCTCCCATGGGAGAAAACTGTCTTGAAGATGGGGAAATTTTTGCATTAAGTCCAAACATCACACATCAATGCAACAACACGTCAATATCACACCCTGATTGCTGACTGGTGAAAGAGGTAGTCCTGTCAGGAAGGCTGAAAATAAAACCTATGAAATGAATGACAAAAAGCCACAGACCACTTCTACACAACAGCCCAGTTTAATCTACTCACAGTCTATTAGCTTTCGACAAGCCATTCCCTCATGCCTGTAAGGCATTTTTATTTTCAGAATTTCAATATTGGATCTTTGTCCCTAAGGGGAAACAGATTTTTTGTGAAAAGGTTTAAAAATAGAGGAGTTGTCTCTGTATTTTTTTCTATGCTCTTCAGCAAATCCACCGCCACCAAAACACCCTATTTCAAGCTTTAAATGTATACTTGCAATGTTTACAGTTGCATAGTATTGTGGTTTCTCTTTTTTTTGTTTTCTCTTTTGAGTGATCTTGGCATATAGCTCAAATAAAGCCCCAGCATTGTTGTCAAAAAGATACTATTCGAGTGTTACATGCTTGTCCTTCAAGCAACCTCAATGTGGTTATCCTGGGATTTATGGGATTTTTGAAGATGGATGTCTTTCTGTTCCACCAAGTAGGACAGCGATATACTGCATAACAATGACGCTCAGTTGCACTTGTATGAGCAGTAAACAAAAAAAAGTCTATTCCAACAATATTGTCTGAGCAAGCATGAGATGTAGAATTCAATAGCATTTACGGTTATAGGTAGATCTGTCAAGGATCATGTCGTGCACTGTGAACAATGCATATCATGAATGGTTGTTCCTACTGTTTGCTTTCTAACACAGGTTGGCAAAAAAGAGTTGTGCAGCTTGTACTAGGGGACCCTGCTGGAGTAACAGTGCCCTCCATTGTGAGATGCTTTAAATAACAAAGATCAACTAGCACAGACTCACTAGTTACTTAGCAACAACCATGAAGCAGGATTGTGCACTTTGTCATGGCTTTGTCAAAAAAGTTGCTCACTGAACTGTTCCTCGTGCTGGGAATACTAGCGGCTGTGTTTTAAATTCAACAGAGCTTAAGCAAAGCACACCTGCTACTCAGAAGCTACGGCAGCTCAGTGAAAAGAGTCTCACCCTGCCCATACACCTTTCCTTCAAAGATCCCCGCTGACTGATGGCTCTGTTTCCCGGTGATAGAGGTCATCCTTTTTAACCATTCACTGCTTCAGGGGACAACATCAGCCACTTTTAATGTCACTGGCAGTCTCCCTACGGGGAGGCTTAGCCCATCATCACATGCAGGTAAATGTGAGACTTGATTGGCCTAATGTCGGTAGCTATATTTAATTGCTCATTATAAAGTGTTTAGTGATGATGAATCCCTAACAGCCATTTACAATCTTAAAGAGCCAATCAAAGGGTATCAGCACTATAATATCTCTGATAATGAGCTGGGTAATAAGGTTGATTGGCAGGGACCAATCACAGCCCAAGTGAGACAGACACATCCTAACTGCATTGGCCAGGTTATATCCTGCAGGCGTACAAGGATCTGTGCTGTCATGCTAACAAAAAGCTTAATGGAGGTCAGTCCCCCTGTGTGTGCGGTTCACAAGAGAAACCCGGGGTAGGACTCGAAGCTTGTGGTTCGACTGTGTCCTTTAACCAGAGGGCAAGAGAGCAGGACCCACTGCTGGCTGGCATCTGCCCCGCTCAGGTGTCCCCAAGCAAGATATTTTCCCCCCGCAGACCCCCAGGGTGCTACTCTGGAGCGGACCTTGCACATTGACCTCCTGGTGCAGGGTTGATAGAGAGGAAGTTTCTCTACTAAGCAGGGATGGGCATTTTAAGTAATTTCTAGGGCTGCACCCTGAAAGTCAAAGACTCAATCTGTCGCAGGGACCTCTTGATCGACTGAGAGTCAAGCATTTTTATTTTGTCACTCAGTGTGCAGTGGACTTCTAGGGATGTTTCGGCCTGCAGGCAGAGCCGTAGATGTTGCTCTCCTGTACAGGCAGCTGCAGACCATCTCTGAGTGAAATGGAGGTAGCTTCTTTAAAGGAAGAGAGGCTTTACCCGGTCAGGCTCTGAGACAATGTTATCTCCTACCTTCTGCTTAGAAGAGGTGAATTTACAGCTCACAGCAACCTAATTCTACACAGTCTGGCATGTTTGGTATCTAGTGTTGGCAAAAAAGCTGTTACACATTATGGTCTGTTGTTAGCGTAGCTAGCACACATTAGCTTGGAGGGCTAACTTGGCTTGTTTACTATATTACATGAATGCCACTGTCACTCTAAACATCCCGCCGAACTCTATATGAAAATAAAGGAACACAAACTCGAATATTTACATTGAAGGGCCAAATCTGATTCGACTGAGATAATTCTGAGTTGGGTGCAGCTCTAGTAATTTCCATATTTGGTACTAGTAAAAAAGTAGTAAAAATCTTGCGTACCTTTCATCCCGATACGATATTATATTGATTCTTTGGACAACAATATTTGCCGATATTACAAAGTTTGCCACGATATGATTTCGTTCCATGTGATATAGGGGCCTGTGATCAATATGAGACAATGTCATCACTTACAAAAGATGCTGCCACCCTTTTTTTTCTTTGCCATTGGCCTTAAAAGATAAAAACAACACATAAATAATGAAAGTAATTGTAACCACTTAAGTGCAGTAAAATTTATTCCTGAGTAAATAATGTTATCCTCATCGTCTCTTTTTTTGGCTGCTTGCCGTCTGCCTGTCGCTGTTTGACAGAGGCACAGACTTTCAAAATAAAAGTGTATCCTAAAGATAACAATATGGATCGATGTTTTCACTTTGCATCGTTGACATTGGATCGTTGATCATTGAATCGATGTATTAATCCAGATCGATGGGTTGTTACACCCCTATTGGCCAACTGTAAAGTGTGATTTAAAATTGAGTCATGAAACAACCAGTGTTCAATTAGTCTATTAAACCATACTTTTACAGTTAACATGAATAATAAAAATATATGTATTTAAATGAGAATTTTGAGCAACAGCGCAATAAACTCTAGACATGGCTATCAGGAAGTGCAAGCTGTAAATACATGTTCAAGTTAGAACAATATTAATAATAAGAAAATAATAAAACTAGCAACAACAGCATTACCCTACATAAATTAACCATGACTTCATTTAGAATAAACATGAGTTTATTCATTCTTCTTTATGTAATGAGCATGTCTATATGCTCTGGGGAGAGCTGACTCAATTTAGAAAGAGTCTCTCAGATGGAGGAGATATCGTATGTATACTCAGGTACTGTTTGCTAGCACACTGAGTTTCCTGTACCTGATACTGTTGCTTTGCTACCACTGAAGGGGGTTTTTGGTTGAGTAAGATGTACGCTTTATTTAAGTACTGCTCCAACTTGCTGTAATTGGCCGTGTTGTTGGTAGTGCAGTCGTCTGTCTTACAGATATATGTATTATTTATTAATGTAGTGTAGAGTTATCATTTTATACTGTTATATATATTTATTAATGCTAAGTGAAATAGTCTTTTTTCATCGTTATATGTGCAGTATATATTTTATTCCCAAGGACAACAGATGAAAATTAGCTTTGTGCTATATCTGGTGCAATATATATACACTGTACACTGTCCCTGTTTTAAATAAACCAATAAAATGAAATGAAATGTCTCAAGCTGTGTGGCGCCTGTGATTTGGGAAGTTGAGCATACACTGACTTCTGGCTGGATTCAGTCTTTTCTTAAGGTTCCTCCTACAGTAAGATTAACATAAGGAATTTGCAATGCTTCTAATTAACATTTCTATCTAGGAGTTATGTTTCAAATACTTTCAATCTGTTAAAAGAAAGTTACATCACTTGGGTAAGCAAAAGTTTAGCTGGTGTTCATATGCTAATGTCTTGTGATGGATATAGTGAGCTTTACTTTTACAGAGGCTATAATTTAAGCAGAAAGAGTAGGTGTGACATTTTTTCAGCCTTTTGCTTGCCTCCTTCTTCTCCTCCTCACTTTCTGTCCTCACTTTCTCTTTCCCTACTTTTTTTCCTCCCTTGCAGTTCTGTATCGCAGTGATTATTAGTTAGATGTTGAAGCTCGCTCTCGCCCTCTCTCTCACACACACACACAGACCTACACCCAGTGAATATTGGTTTTTATGTTAAAGTATGTGTCTCCAGCCACAGTCTGAAGCCTAGTGAAGGGAGACATGACAAACGACTTTGGCATTTAACATGACAGACGCCCTCTCTTTCTCTCTCTCGGTGCATGTGTGCCCCTGTGAGTGTGTGTTGAAAGTCTGAGACTAAAGCAGCGGTAGATGTAAATCCGGAACCAGTACAGGAAGCTGAAGAATGAATGTCTAAAACATGTTAATTATCAGAGCACTTAGAGAAATGATGAAAAATGCACACCTGTCCCCATTAAACATTAAAATCTGCACTCACTTTTGTCGCTGCGCTGCATGTATGAGCAGATTACACATCTCGTGTCACTTTTAAAACTGTGTTGCAAATTGCAATTTGTATGGTATACTGAGCAATAATGATCAGACCTGGTGCTTGTTTACAGCTGTGTTTATCTACAGTATATTGCGTTTATGACAGAGGGTGTAATTTTAGGTCATGAACAATCACTATCATAACTCCCCTGATGAAAGCATACAACCGCAGCATGTTGGTGAGGCGCTACACTGCAAACATTGGATTATGGAGTGTTTTGTTTCATAATTTCGTAGCCAGAGGCTTGAAACTGAATTTGGATTTTTTCCACTATAAACTCAGCACTACAAACTCATCCTGAGCAGAGGCCAAGGCAACATGCTGGCAACATTTTGAGGCAGTGTGCACGGGGAGTTGTTGTGCTTGAGTGTTTTCTTATGTTCACATGTGTGCTTACTGCCTCTTTCTCCATCTGTATCTGTGTCTGCTACTGCGGTGTCAGTAATTTGTATGCTGAGAGCTATTTCTTACCTTTACAGACCGGCCTGTGGTCGCTCCAGGCTGCGAAGACTTCAGCCACTCTCTGGCAGCTGATGGTTTTACTGCCCTGAAGAACATAGTCTTCTCCGCAACTGAACTGCACCACGCTGCCAATGCTACACATAAACACACAAACACACACAGGGAAGACACGGAGTCAGACACACTGAAAATAGGAATGAAAAGTTTCTGTAAATGCATATGTGTACTTTATGTGTGTGTGAATACAAACATGTCATTTAAAGTTCCTCTGTGCAGTCTGTGGGTGCAAACTGTACCTGAAATCGCTGCCGTGGCGTTTTCCATTCTCTGGCTCTCCCGGGTCAGGGCAGGAGTTAGACGCCTGTCTCACACCACCTTCATTTACTACACAAAGACAGACAGGTGGAGAGCCAGGGACAGATATTAGAGTGAGGGACAGACAAAGCTTACGGTAAAACTATGCAGACTCTCCCTTTCGTTCTATTGGTAGCATTCAACACAAGACTTCAAGCCCTCAGCTTTCATTTTTTGAATCCTGCCTGCCTCGTCACTTATTCTCTTCAGAGGCAGCAGGAAACAGGTGGAAGGAGAAACACGTTAGATGGACCAGGAGACAGAGACAGACGGTTAGGCAGGGAGACAGGGACGACACGGCACTCCAGATACGATCTTAATGCTCGCAGAAACACAGGAGCTAATCTTGACAGTAACACTCCAAACATCACAGAGACAACAGGCACAACTGTACAAATACTTTGAGACTGCGACATCACAACAAACATGCATCTGACACAATGTATCTCCACTCTGTGTCTTCCTCTGTCTCTAATTACAACACTGCTGCTGACAGTATAGGTACAGTATGTCACTCATTTCTTTTTTTTCCCCTTCTTTCTTGTTTTACTACTTTTTCCTTTTTATTTTGTGCTTGCTTGTTTGGTTTCTTAATCTTTTCCTGTCACTCAGTCTCCCCTGCCTCCTCTTTTTATATAAATAACCTCACAGCTACATTTCATTGGCTCTCCTTAAATGACACTAATGTATTTCTTTAAACTTCTAAGTTTGTTTTTTTCTCTTTTTTTCATTTTTTAAGTTTTAAAACTTTAAAGACACACTGCTGAATTAACTTAAAGCATCTATTGTTATTATTGTTATTAATTTAAAGGTATACTATGCAGGATTGTTGGTTTCTTTTTGTAAACACACTCACTGTCTCACTCTTGTTTGGCTTTTCGCCTCGCTATATTTGCATTTTCTCAAAGCTTTCTACCTTTTTATAATGCCCCAACATCGTCTTAACACTGTGGGGGTACGCACCCATAAATTTCCTGAACTCAGAAAGTAAGAAAAAAAAAAAAAATAGCATGTCTCTAATTTATTTTTAACTCTTCTGTATCACTTGTATGTTCCTTTTGTCTTTGCTGCCTTTGTTACATGTGCTGTGCTTTTCATTGCTGCAATTACCTTTGTTTTATTTCTTTTTTATTTTATGTTATATTTGCCATGTTATTCTTGCTTCATTGTCTTTACTGAAAATCTAACATATTTTTTAACTGAGCAATGGACAGTGTATGTGTAGGTTCATGTGTGTGCTTTTGTGTGGATGCAAAAATGCCATAAACACAAACTCTAATTCAAATTCCTCATTTTAAAACTTTTCCAATTCAAACTACACTGCACACCTTTTTTTTTTTCTGTGGTACTTTTTTCAAATACCAAAAGGGATCCATCATGTACCAAAGAGCTCTCTCTAGTAAGACGGCACACAACAAAAGTATTAGTAGTAATACAGCATTTTAATGAGCCTGAGTCCATTGATGACCTATTTTCACTCAATTTAAAGGCCCCACGTGACGGGATCGCTCGTATTTATTAATGAGATCAGGGTGAGAGTAAAATTATTTGAATAATCCTTGAGTTCCCCTCGTCTTTCATACACACCAATGAATGTAAAATTAGGCCACTCTGAGGATTTTTGTGTGGTTTTTTTTCAGTCGTTCATCCTCTCTTAATGTCTGGTGTCAGTAGAATATTACTAGAGGGAAAAACTGTCTTGGTGTGCTTATTTACTTCAGCTATACAGCAAACAAAACACCCCTTGGTGTATTTTGATATTCAAATGCATGGACTGATATTTAAATGAGAGGGAAACACAACTAATCATGTACTTTTGAGGAGTACAAAATTCAGCTTATTTGTAAAGCAGCAATTAGATGACAATGTGGCAGTGTTCTCGCTTATTTAATTAGTATGATAAAATTACATTTGAATGCAGACGGACATAATTCTGTTTGTTATTTGGATAGAGATGAACATTATTTTTATGTTTCAATGATTTTTTGTTTTCTATATATCTACGTGGTATTTTTGCTGCTCTAATAAGTCACTGTTTACCTCATCAAAACAAGGTGTTTTTGTGCAGAACACAGCTCCAAATAAATATTTCACTGATAGAAAGCGAAAAGGAAAAAGGGAAGAAAACGGAAATGAGCTGCTGAGTTTACAGCCAGTAAAAACATAAATAATATTACTATGTTAGAATGAAATAATAAATGTTTAAACTACTGAGTTAGGCTGCAAATGTTGTTTTTAACGTTTTTGAATCCCATGTTTTTTTGGGATAAAAAGAATACTGATTAAGGTCTTTACTGTTTTAAAATAAAAGTGCCCCCGGTATGCTGTTTTAATTAATTTCATATGTGTTTACCGGCACTAGTTGCAAAACAAGTGCGATTTTATCTTATCTTGAACAGATATGCTGATGCCAGAGAACTCAATTATGTGTAACAAACACCTGCAGAGTGATAATACTGCCCATCTCTTCCTTCACCCGGCCGATCTGGGCTGTCCGACTAACATGCATGTACATGTTTAGTCCGTATCAACAAACCCAGCAGGTGGTTGGTGTGTGTGTGTGTTTGTTAGAGTAGATAGTTTGTTGCTTTGTTGGAGCGGCTAATTTGACCATCTGGACTATTAACACCATAACAGAGGGACTGGTTACAGTATCAGTACTGTGCGCACACACTCACACAAACAAAACCTCCCCAAAGTCACGTACTTACACACATATACATACATTTACAACAACACATGTACAGAAAACATAAACATGTACGTATGCACGGACACACAGCTTTTGTGCTCCGCTGGAGAGCTAAACCAGTCGGAGCAGAGCAAATTAACATCTGAACCAATCAGAGCCAAACTAATTAACATACAAATTCACATCTGTAGAATCAAACCTCAACCATGACTCCCCAACCTGTCAGGAAACCTGATGAATCTGGGATGTCTCTGCGCTGCGCTTAGCTCAGCTCATACAGTATTTAAGAGATTCACACATAAACTCACACATGTACACACAAACACGATGTGGAAGAGCAAATAAGGAAAACAAGCGAATACATCAGAAATCTGTCAGGAAAACATCATTAGCAAGCATGCAAACAAATTAACGACACGGACAAGCGAGGTCTACCTATCTTTATGTGTTGTATGAACATTTTGGTGTGCAGGTAACAATGCATATGTGAATGTGTTTACAAATGTCCCTGTAGGTGTGCGAATATGCATGTTTAATATTTATGTATGAGCCTCTGCATGTGCAAATATCTGTTTAATAAATGAGTGTACCGTATTACATGTGATTAAACATTCATACATACGATGATCAACCTTATGGGTGTGTTTAATTTCTTACAGTATGTGTGTGTGTGTGTGTAATATAGACAAAGAGAGAGCAGAGGAGGTATCATAAAGAGACAAAGGAGTGAAGAAAAAATAAAGTGGGAATTGGATGTAAGATAACTCTAAAATATGTGAGGTTTATGCAGGTACTGACAGATTTAATAAGTGGAACTTCAGTACAACAAAAAAAGTCCTGATCCTCTTGGATATTTTTCATGCTTTCTGTACATGTTCTCCCAATGTCAGAGTGTTGAAAAGGCTTTGAGCGGAATGAAATAATATTCATGTAACCTTTTTTTTTGTTACATTACGGTGTGTCAAATGACTTATGAACCATTTTGCACCCTCACACTTGATAATTTTACTTCAGGGTGTCTTATTAAAGAGTCTTATTAAAGAAATATTGTCAAAAGTCTTACAACTTGGGAGTTTCGCAAAGTTAGAGCAACTTGCGGTAGTTCAAAATGAAGAGTGGTGGGGAACTTTTTGTATTTATTATAGGTGGAGCCCTGAATTTTACTATTGTGTGTAACTATTGGAATAATAAATCCACAATAGCACTTTAATTTGCTGCTGACTGGGAGGACTGGAGAGGAATATCTGAAGAGATACTTTCGTTTCTCTTTTTTAATTTTACCAGTGGCCTCTACGGCGAAGGGATGTTGCTATGAATTTAATAATTGCTTTGATGCTTTGTGTATAAAGGGCTACAAAAATGTAGTTTTGGTGTGTGATCAGAAGAGAAGAGAAGAGAAGAGAAGAGAAGAGAAGAGAAGAGAAGAGAAGAGAAGAGAAGAGAAGAGGATGGAGAAATAAAGGAGAAGAGGCAGGAGGGGGCGGTAAACAATATTACAACAGCTGATTCACATCCCCTGAACAAGCCCAAAGCAAGCCAAAACAAACCATGATTAAGCTTATCAGAACAAGCCATGATTACATATATCAAAGCAAGCCATGAAGAAGCATGCATAAACCAAGACACCATGACAAAAACACATATACAAAACATCAAACAACAAAACCAGTCAGGCAGAAAGCAAAAGCATACTCTTATAAAGGCTGTGGCATTTTCAACACATTTGTGTACCAAAAAGGTCACACTGCAGCCGCAACTTTTAGCCATATATTTCTGTGAATGTCACCATGTTGTCTGCAAAGGTAACACTGAGATGTTTTTGTGTTGTCAATGAACAGAGGCACAAATGTGTTGAAACCAGCAGCCGTTTTAAGAGACAAAATTTTACCAAAGCAAAATCAAACCCAAAAACAAAGGCAGTCCAAGTCAAACCAAGCCATCAGACGTTAGTTCATTAGCCATAGTGACATTAAGATGTGAACTCACATATTGAAAACTTGTTGCTGGAGTCTTTGCCAGGGAATAATTTAACGCCCCGCGATTTAAAATCTACTGATCGCTTCACTGCGGAGGAGAACAGAATACAGAAAAGAGGAGAAAAATCAGAGAACAGATTGGATAAAGTGGAAAAAAAAAAGATCTAGCGAAGGAATTTATAAAAAAAAAAAAAAAAAGGCAGATTCTTCTCCCTCACAATGCTGAGAGAGAAGAGTACAGTAGAAAAGAAAGTTACAAAGGCAAAGTAAGTTTTAAAATGGTGGAAACAGATAGCGAGAGGGCCGGAGAGAGACAAAAAAGACAGAGACAGAGGCAGACAGGAAAGAAAGTAGGAAAAATGATCTCAACAATAGCACCATTCAGGGTTTTTGTTCATAAGAAGCTTAATCTTTCTCTCTCTCTGCCACTCAGACACATACATCAGATGTCGAGGTGTTGTGCTGGAAGCCCAATAATATTCCGAACAAAAGCTGGTAAAGGAAATTGCAGCTTTAATCAAAATGACAATGATGCAGCTCTGTAATCAAAGCATTCAGATAATGGTAAGTTAGAAAATAAATGGTTCCTTTAATCAGCGTAAATCAAAGACAAGAGGACACAAAGTGACGGAGGGATCCTTGTCAGCATGAGCTCTGTTTTCTTACATGGGGGACATCATTTCATTATGGGGTTAGCAGCGCGGTGCCTGTATGTTACTACCACTCAGCATGTATGGCTGGAAAGATACACAACGCAAGACAAAGTGAGTGGGCAAGAGCTGTATTTGAAATCCATGCAATTATAATAAAAACAAAACACCCTGGGGTAATCTCAATTTGACTCCCTCTAGATTTGATGTTTTTTTCTGCTGTCAAAATAAATGAATACATTACCAACATAAATATTAAAAACATAAATACAAACATATCTTGTCCTCAGTGACAAAGTACAGTGACAAATCAGTTTAATGAATGTCTGAGAGAATAGCTGACAGATGTCGTTTTCATAATGACCCCTCTAATCCGCTGAATGCTGACAAATGGCGGATGAGTTAATGTGCTACAATTATCCTAATGTTATACAGAGGCTACATATATGCACATACATCAGTTACGTTTTATTTGACGTGGTTAAATTACTTTGTGTGTATTTTATGCCAACAATTACCCTAATGTTGCTATACACATGCACATATGTTAGTGGTACTCTACTTAACACGCTGACATTATACCAAGTCCATTACTGTGTTAACAATTAATCTAATGCAACGTGGCTGAACACTAGCTCCATCCATGTCTTACTGTGTTAACTTACCAGCATGATTATTTAATGTGGTTCCAATGAGTGAGAGATACTGACCCAGTCTTTATGATAGTCAAACTAAATAAAAGAGTGTGTTGGGCACTTAACTAACCTTGTAAAATAGATGTGAATACAGAATGTAAGGACTGAGACACTTGCAAATCGAGGCAATTTCTTCTGTTCAAATATGCTCTATAGCTGCAGCATAAGTGACATGAAGTATCATTATGTGGAACTAACTGTTAACACTATATGTTTAAGCAGCTCATGCGTGGTAGTGTAAGATGTCAACACTGCCTGTAAAAGCTGCGTGTATCACAAATGTTGTTGACAAACCTGCACAATTAATTAGATCATTAACATTATACTTACATTTGCTGACATTAGACATGCTTTTTAAAGTGCAAACATGTCATCTTGTGTCATAAATTAACTGCACATGATACCTCCCGAAGAGCTTGTTTACAGTCGTGACAATTCTGACGTGTTAAATTCAGATGGAAGGCAGGAAGTGATAAATCCATACACTGTGTGGATTGGAAATAGAGCAATGTGACTATATAAAAGGAATGGATGAACCTGCAGACAGCAGGTATCATCAGACAATTGAAACTCATGTCTGATGTGATCGTTACAAAACAAAGAAAGGTTATCATTGTTACAAACTGTCTCGTCCTCCAGACCTCCTCACGTTAATGACATTACACGGCAAGCCGATGAACGTATACAACAGATGGATGGACTGTGTTTTTGTGAGGCTGAAATGATTGTCAATTGAATAAAAATAACTAAGTATAACTGTCTTTTATATTTCAACTTACATGGATAGACTGCTGTCAGGCTACTAACGTTAGCTACCTTTAGCTACTATTTTCTACCTACTAGATCAACGTCCTTCAAAATCAGGGTTGTGGCAAAAAACACAACACAAAGTTGCCACAGCACATTGTAATTGACCCTTCACTAAGCCCCGCCCCTTTGTGATGGTCTGACAAGCTGTTGAAGTTTGCAAAGTGCACTCCCTGAAGATATATTATCATATTTTTGGAAAAATGAAACAGTGATTCCAGAGAGAAGCAGACAGAGGGGTCTACAGTCTGTGTTTGAAGGATATATCCAGGATGTCAAACTGACTCAGCAGCAACAACAGGTTAAAAAGACAAAGATAGTTAGAAGCTAAAGCCCAACTATAGGCTACAGATCACAGTGTCAAAGTGAACCACCACATCACTGCTGATCCACACAGAACACAATGAATATAAAGGGAAACTTTGCTGATATTGAACCAGCAGTGTGCGCCAACCACTGCCTGCGGACGGGCAAGGAGTTCCGGAGAAAGTCAAACAATGTTCATCTGCACTTACTGCGATGACACACAGCTGGTTGAATATCAGCAAAGTTTCCCTGCTTCCCTTCACTGGTTCCTGTACAGCAGGGTCGGTCTTTGTTTCACTGTTATTATCATTAAAGAGCAAAAGCAGCATGTGTATACATTCAGTAGGCTATATCTTCAGCAGCTAGCTAGCTAACCCTACACTTTACAGGGTTTGATTTTGGTTTTAGAACAGGAAAGAAACGTCTGTCCTTTTCTAGCCTCTCCAGGTAACAATTGTCATTTATATACGACGTGTCCCGGGCACAACATTTAGCTCCAAATCCACAAAACCAGTCTGAAAATGAAGGAAATCTGAAACGATTGCATTAGAGTCAATGGAGCACAGCTGTGCTGTTGTCGGACCCTGGTCTGCGTTTACTTCTCCCTTGCACATCCTACTATTTTCGGGACTTAAAGCGGCCCTTGTTTTTTCCTAATTTGATTGACAGAACAGCCACAATCAGCACCAATCACAGGCATTTGCACAGCGTTAGTAGCCTTCGCCTCCATCTGGACAGTGCGCCAATGTGTGTCGTCACATGCAAAGAAGCTATTAAACCACACCTGCATTATCACTTTGTCTCATACGACAGAAATACCTCATGCAACACACTTAACAGCAAGCAGCATATTTTTCTTCTAACCATAGGCAGTGTAACTAAAAATAAAAGCTAAACTTTTTGGTTCGATTTATCTCACTTTTTATTGAGCTTAGAATGTCCCTTTGTGTGAGCCGAGGGGATTGAAAATCATGTCCTTTTACTGCTGTCAATAAAAACTTGCAGGATTTTGCACTTTAAAAGGTCCACTGTGATACCTGCAGATCACAAGAGCATGGTGATTTATTTCAAAAGCACATTAGCTTCAGGCCTTCATGTATTTAGACGCTGTATAACGTTTGTTCACATTTATAATGAAGTCACTACTCGACACTCTGTTTCAAGTTGAGAAAGACAATTTAATACAGCTCTTAATTAACACGTTAAACTAAATCATGAACAAATATGAATTTCTTTTACATCTTAAAATGATTTCTGTCATAAATTCTCCATTAATGAGTTTGCTGCAAGGAGCTCGTGTATCACCGCAGTTTATGGCTGCCTGGGAGCACAGTACATGCATAAACCAAATGCAAAAACACTTTAACTTACTTCACAGCAATCCACCTACACAAAGAATGAAATTTATTATTCCTGACACTGGTGTCGCAGCTATTCAAAATGAGGGAGACCACGCTTGATATCTGATAGTATCTCTTAGATAAAAAAAGCGGCTTTCACTGCATTTCATTTATAATATTTAAGAGCAGAGATTCATACGTCCCTGGCTTATCCTAATGTTTTCAGGTCACTTCACAAACAGTCTGGAGCAACTACAGACAGCTGTATTTAAAAATATAGCTCACAAGAAACGATGATAAAAGAGGAGTGAATACATTTTCTGTTCCACTGCATTGCAGACATGACAACGATTTTGGATGCGGAAAGCCTTCAGTCCCTCTACCATTGGGTGGTATTGCTGTCATTTGTGTATATTAAAAGATAACCCCAACAGTAAAACAGAAGATAAAAGGCTAAGAAACAATACATTATGTAATTATATGGCTGCCTTTAGATTAAACTCGTATTTGAAAACATCCCAAGTGTCAGAAATTAAGAGCGTTCATCAACAGACTTGTTATTTTCGACAACGAGGGGAAGCTCTGATCTAGATCAAAGTCTCACAATCAGGTTTGAAATGTATTTCCCCCCCTCTTAGGCAGCCAAATCAGGGTATCTGGGCCAAAAATTGTTAAAAGTCAAATTTGTTTTTGCCTGTGCAAATCCATTCACTGTATCAAGCCCCTGTTAATATGCATCATAAAACCTGTCCTGTGTGAATATGCATCAAAGTTAAATATGCCCATGTTAATATTCTAGCCTACGAGCAGCAGCTCCACTGCAAACAACAGATGGGAGGGCAGATGCATTTAAGTAAACCATATTTATAAAGTAAAATATTGCACATTTAACAAAACTATATTGAACTAGCAACAGAATAAATAAGAACTGAACTTCACAGCTTAAGACGTAAAACCTAGTTCAATAAAACACATACTGAGCTGCATGTTAGGACAAAAGCATCTCCTTGAGTCTGATGTAGGCTTGATACTGTACTTCCAAACTTAAACTAAAATATATTCTCTTTCAACATGTATTACCAAAAGCTACACCTACTCTGTTACCCACGGCAGGATCCAGCTCAATGACTCACTTATTTTAGTCATACTTGCCTGTTAACCACAATACCATCTGGATTTCACATTTCTTAAGAGTGGTATTGTGGAGCAGTGAGACATCCTCAAAGGAGGTGATTCGAGCAGACAGGCATCACGCACTTTGAATGAACTCAGCAGCTTTTTGGGCGAGTTGCCCCTCGCTGGTGTTTTTAATGTACCCACATGGGAGAGCAAATATTTACTGCCGTCTATGGTAGCATGTGATCTAGACTGAGGACTAAAAATATTATTGAAGGATTTAGAAAATCAGCTCCGAACAGAGACGTATCTGTCTCATTTCCAAAATTTGAACAGTCAAAATCATATGGTTAACATGCAGATATGAGCTAAAGTGATTTATTTATTAAGCGTCTGAACTGCACCTAAAACAGCACCTTACATGTCCTTATTTCTGGGTACAACTACAAAATATTGTGCTGTAAACCATTTATTAAAGGTTTATTTACAGCTAATACTGAAACAGTTGAATAAAGGGGGATTAAGTAAACTGTCACCTGTGATTCATTTGGATAGCCCTAGGCTAAAGTTGGGTGTATAGTGATTTATGCTGGATCTGTTAGCTGTTAAGGCAAAGAGAGATGGTAAATATTTGATGAAGTTGACAACTAATAATCAGTCATAAATCAAGCAGTTCATTACAGCTGCCGCTTGAAAGTTGGAGATTTGAATCATTATTCAGAGTCCCCTCAATCGATGGAAATTCTGCAAGACCAGCAGTTGCTTTTTGTTTTTTTTTGGCTAGTAAATGTGCAGGGTCCCAATATGTAGCTGCGGAGTGAGAGCTCTTTCATGCTGCTCTCTGGTACAGGCAGCTGCAGACCCAGACCCAGGGTGAGTGAGCAGGAGGCAGCTGCCCAGAGGAAAAGAGGCTTAGCCTGGTCAGGCTCCAAGAAACATTATCCTCAGCCTTCTGCTTAGAAATGGTGAACTTACAGCTTGAACTTAATACAACACAGTCTCTGACTTTTCTTTTGATATCTGGTGTTGGCAAAAAATTGGCACTTTCAATCCATCGTAAGCATAGTTAGCATCCATTAGCTCGGAGGGCTAATAAGCTTGTTTACCATATTTAATGAGCGTCACTGTCACCCTGAACATCCCATCAAATCCTGTTCAAACTCTATATGGAAATGAAGAAAGTATAGAATAGTCGAAATCTGATTTTATTGACATAATTCTGAGTCTGAGTGAAGCCCTGTAGTCCACGCTGCGAGAGATGTCAAATTAGCTATAAATGCTTATGACAAGTAAACACTTTTAATTTAGAATTTTAAAGCAATAGAAATTTTAAGAGAGAGTTAGATGAAAAGTAAATACAAGCAAACAGAGCCAGGCTAAATGTTTCCTCCTGTTTCCAGTCTTTATGCTAAACTAAGTTAAGCTAATTAGCTGTAGCTTTACATTTAACTCAGATATACAAGAGTGCGATTTCATTTTACATATAAAAGACTTTATTCTTATTGACACGTTCTTTGTTATGTATGTGTTTCATACAGTATGTAGCTGGCTCCAATGTTACTTTAACTAGTCAGAGGTTGATGATAGAAATGTTGATGACTGTGTAAGATACAATGCTCAATATATACCTCTGCCTACAGCCAGTTAATCACAGTTTTAATATATGCAATTAGTGAGCGCAATCAGTGGGAGGGAACAGTTGTCAGTGCTGTAGACATCCTCCACATTTGATGAGCTATTTTGTAACCACAGACCAGCAATCATACAACATCACCAGATTGTGTCTATGCAAACTGGCTGCATTAATTCAACCGAGAACGTTCCCTGCCCTTCTGATACAGCAGCAGCAGGAAAAGGAATCGACAATGAAAGTCAGTACCGGTGAAATGCAGGCCCCAAAATAATATAAAAGATGATAAAGGGGTAGTTCATAGATTTATGAGCTCATATGAACCCCCTGAGGCCAACAGTGTGTCTGTACTCAGTTTGACTAATGGTTCTTAAGCTCAAGCTGACAAGGAAAAGGACTTGGGGATTTATTTACACCAAAACTAAATGGTATACTCTGCATGTGCTAAATGCTCTGCTCTTTGTTTCTCGGCTGTAATTTTTCAGAGCTTTTCAACATGTGTGCACTTGATCACGAGCAGGTTTGAAACATTATAAGAGTCATATCAAAGGTACCATGCAGGCGACAATATCCAATATGTCAGCCTCCCTAAGGGGTATACTGTCTCACTGCTCCCGTTGAATAATGTTTCCGTACCAGTGGTTGACTGGTGTTTCTTTTGTACTGACTGACTTATTTTGTTGCCATAGCATTGGCTGACTGATAATGCCGTCAGTTGTTCATTAAGAGCCAATCACCGCCCTGCAGACACAGAAACTCATGAATACGTAATGAAGAGAGATGATGGAGGGATGTGATTGGTAGGTTCTGCCGCAGGGAAGGAAACAGATTGTTCATACCTGACACACGCACAGACACAAGACAAACTGGTGCGCATACAGCCACACATACTCTCGGATGCAAACAAACACAGCTGTGCACACCCATTACATATACAAAGAAGCGCACATATTGATAGATTCATCAACTGGAAGTAGACACACGTAAATACAGAGCAGGAGACACAGCAGCAGGGACTGATTTCGCACATACAGATACTTCAGTATGCACAGGAAACATAGACTGACAGACATATGTCCAAGGACACAGATATACTCACTAATACACATACAGGCACACACAGAGAGACACATTCACAGCCAGGTGTTGAGGGTGTTGGGTTGGGCACTAGAGCAGAGTACCATGCAGGGAGGAGAGTGGCTAGAATATCTAATCAATGCAACTCTCAGTATTTGCTAAACCACATCCATACTGAAGATTGTATTTTCCTGTTGTGTTCTGACAGAATCAGCAGAGAAAGAACTAAACACAGAGCCACAAAGAATTAGCAAACAATTGTAAATTACAGAGGAGAGGAAGCCAGTGCACTCCTGATGTAGATGGGGTACTATGTCTTTATCTTATCTCTCAATGATGAAATGAAAGGTTTCCAGTATGTAAACAGCCTCCAAGTATGCGTCTGCCTGCAGTGAATAGTAATTATTGCAGCACGCTGTCTGGGCAGCGCAACAGTACCACAGATGACCGAATGAATGACTGCGGGAGGCCAGATCTTTGCAGATCTTTTTCATCTAATTAGAATCGATTCAGAGGTAGACTCACATTCGCATTCAGGCGGAAGGCTACCAAGTATTGCATTGTTTCTATTTTCTGTGCAGGGGGTCATTGTTAAAACAGTCACAGGTTAGGTCAGGGTCAAGATCCCACTGAAATACAGGAATGGATAGGTCTGACATTTTCATTATGCTGATGTTGGAGAAAAAATGCTTTCTAAACATTTCAAGTTTTGGATGCTGAAAGAGCCTATTGATTCAGAGGTGTTACAGAGAATCCAAACAAGGTGACGACTGAAGGTCATTGAGAGCAATCAGTTCAACACCTTCCTACATTCTGTCATTTGGATAGTTCATCATGTTTCCTCTTCCTGGATTTGTTACATTACAGTTAAACAAGACAGTGTTCTGTGTCTTACCATAGGAATACAGCCTTAGTGGTGTTATACAAGGGAACACAAGGACAGAAATATATTTCATTGAGCTATCCTCACCCAGCTGAGCCTTTTACAGGCTGCACCATGGCATCACCTTTTTGTTGCTTGTACTTTGGACTGAAGATGCTATCAACAGCTGTCTCTGGATGATTCGGATTGCTGCTTGCTTCTGCCGCAAACTGACTAACCAGTCATGTGTAAGTATACAACTTGTCAGAAAAATCTGCAAAACATGACAGACATGAGTTCCAGCTGACCATGGCTGCTTTTCTCTCTGACGAACACTGATTGACTCTACCAACTTTTCAAGTCTATCAAGCAACTTTCGGCTTTAATAGGTGTATGCAGAAATGCTGAAATTGTTATGAAAGGTTATGTGGAAGCTTATAAATTATCTACCTGATTGGAATTTACCATTGCAAAACCTTGACAAACACTATGCTTTGAAATGCTGAAAGAGATCTCCAGAGCACTGGCATGGCTTTCAACAATTGGTAAGGATGCAGACATGTCAAAGCAATCAAAGTTAGTGTATTAAGTGGACTACAAAATGGGTTTAAGGTTTGTGATCGCCATGAAAATGTTTAGTTAAAGACATTACATATGGTTCATTTTCAATAGGATCATTTATGCTAATTTTCAGGCTCATGCTTGTGTTTCAGGTTTCCACTAGAACATGTTTACATCCTTTAATATCCAAAAACACTTCATTTTCCTCATACTGTGTCTGCTGTAACACCTGTATTCATCCTATGTCTGAAAAGGCTCCATTTTAGTGCCTGTCTCTTTACAACATCACAGACCTTGTCACATATTGACATTTGGTCATGGATTTTCCACGTCCACATATGACGTGCAAGGTACCCTGGTGCATTGATTGTCTGTTTTCAATGTACACTTCCATTTTCACAGGAAATGGACAGTCTCTTCCAAAATAAACACCACGAATTGACTTTTATTTTCCTTCAACAACAAAAGCATGTGGTTGGCTTCAGGAAACAAGAACAGTGTTTGGCTTTACGATCTTACGGGAAGCAAACACCGGCCCCCCAGATGAAAGCTGGTGGCTGTTGGACCCATTCATCACCACTCCCACCAGCCCTTACTCCGACTTCCACCCCCTTAACTTTTGTTGTTGTACCGCTGCATTTCCTCCAAACACTGCCGGGGACTAATAAACAATAATGGTGACCAGCTGCATATCATGCAGACATGCCTAAACTGACACTGCAGTAGGGACTGTTCCTTATTTATGAGGGGAGAGGGGTTGGTGCAAAAACAGGGAGACATGTTAAATAATTTTTAAGCACTAGGGAGGAACTCTTTTCATTTTCATTTTTGCTAACGCCCTTTATCACAGCCAGAAACTGTAAAAACATAAAGTATTATGGATTTTTTAATTTTCTGACAGTCCTTGAACACATCATGTGAGACAAACATTTCCATTGGAAAAAACCCAAAACAAATCTGGGCTTAAAAATGTGGTATTTAATCAAAATCTATGTATTCTATGTGTCAATTGAAATTTTGACGGCAAAGGAAAAATAATAATTTTGAACTAACCAACTCGTATACACGACAAGAGTTAAAAAAAAAAAAAAAAAACCCTACCTTTTTCAACTTTAGGATTTCATCTTCAACTTTTAACTTTCAAAGATCAGTGGGTATGTTACCTAACAACTAATGGTTGTTATGGTGGAGGGAGGGTCGTGCATTCCCCCCTAGTCACCCAGGGAGGCCCAAGGAAAAGTATTTGTATCTTTGGGTAGGGTAAAGTCAACTAAACAAAACAAAACAAAAAAAAATGAACTTACACCTCTGCCACCCCCCTCCTCTAATAAATAGGGAACAATGTAAAGATGAGGCCAACATTAATTTTAGTTGCACAAAATTTTCCTTGAAATGTTCAGTAATTTATAAAATCAGCACTACATGTTCAACACAGTTGTTTATTTTTAAACACTATTAACATTATGCACGTCGTAAACAACCTCTGATATTTGAGCTATAATACTGTAGCAGCGACGCGCTAATAAGTATCCTCAGATGACCCAGTGTATTTCTCACTTAATCATATCCTTTCAGCCATCTTTAATTCTCCACCTCATTACTGTTTGCTTCAAATACTGATGACTCTTTCTTCTCTATTTTACAGATTTAGACATGGAGATTGTAGTGAGGTTCATTTTGTGCTTTTAATCATCATCTGTTCAGGTAAACTGAGACATCTTGACTTTGAAGCCTTGCCAGGACCTCTCCACCCTTACTTTTTCTGCCTCCTCCACCTCCACTTTCTGTAATGTTAATGTACATTAATAAGAGCCAGACATTATTTCTCAGTGTTCAGACTAAAATTCGTACAGTAAATGGAAACACTGGCAACCATTCAATTGACTAGATGGCTGGCTGACCTGCTAACTGGCTGAGCGCCAGATCAAATGGCTGACTGACTGGCTGACTGACTAGACACTCTAAGCTTTTACCTGACACTGTTAACCGAGCGACTTACAGTAAATGCAACAGTACTAAAATTCTGATTGACCAGTGGATTGACTGGATGACTGTGACTGACAGTTACACTGTAGGAATGTCGCTGGTTATAATGTGAGATGGTTTGCACTACAATTTGTTTCAATAGGCTCCAGCTGAAAAACTGCAAAGCTGTCTGGCTAACTGAATAGCTGAGGTTGAAATTAAGTAAAATGAAATTGTACTGTGATGGAAATACTGCATGAGAGTTATGAAATTTACATGGTTATTGACTTCTAAAAAGTGAGGCGATTTTTCAAAATCAAAGACTGTTATTCAAATGGAGTTGCTTAGACCTCAACATATTTTATAATACTGCCCTCATATTGACCTTATGAGCTCCTGGTTACGACAGGGGAAGCTGTGTACACAATGTACTTGGCATCCAAGTGGTTAAGTTGTGAGAGCGTCACTGC
The DNA here is from genome assembly GCA_019142605.1 of Cephalopholis sonnerati. NCBI lineage: Eukaryota > Metazoa > Chordata > Actinopteri > Perciformes > Serranidae > Cephalopholis > Cephalopholis sonnerati. Next base: position 22,804,229 of record JAGQAX010000014.1, on the reverse strand, counting down.
ATGAAAATGAAAAATGTAATATCAGGCTCATCTTGATCAAAATACAACTCTGGTAAGATGCTAAGTGGTTAGTTTATATAGGCCTACATGTTTGTATTTTAAAACTGCAGGGTTTCACTCTAAATGTCACAAAAGAAAAGGCTTTTAGGAAGAGGACCAACTGATGGGTTTCAGGTATTATCTCCGGTAACATTGGCTTGGGTTACTTATGTGTAAATGTATCCAAATCCAACACAGAGTAAGAAAGAGCTCCTAGTGTTAAACTGCACTCTGATAACACCTGCAGTCGGCTTCTACACAAAGGAGAACCATTATAAAGTGGATGAGCTAGTCATGAGCTCAGCTTTAATGTCAACAGAACCCCAAAAACTAATGTACTGTAAAACTTTAATTAAAATCCTAGTCCCTCTTAAACGCCCGATCCCTTTTACTAGCCTGGTGTGGCTACACATTTTGATCAATAAACGCCTGTCTCCATTAGACGCCTGGTTGGTTGCCAAGTAGTTTATTTTTGTAGAAGTTCTTTGGATGTATAAAACAGCTTGTTTGTTGCCCAGTTGACCTAACACTTGTTAGCTGTTAAAATCACACATACAAACATATATATTAAACGTCTGTCAATATGGAGATGCTACACATTGTTTAGCTCAGTTAGAACCTTCTTTGTATAAAGGGCATTGAAGGCCTGTCCCATATAGACACCTGTCTCAAATATAAGCCTGTTGAGTTCAATGATTTAAGCACATAATAGCCCGGGTCACTAATTGAAGTTTTATAGGTTAATGATGTGCTCTTTCACCTTGGAAGTAACGCTAGGCTACTGCTGTAGTTGGTAAGATCATTATCCAAGCATGCTAGCGTTTGCAAGAGCAGACGAACACACTCAGTGCGTTTACATGCACACAGTAGTCGAGCTAAGCTCATAGCTTGGCTAATCAGTCAAGTTGGACTTCTCATCTTGTCTGAGTATACATGCAGAAGAGAAAATCAAATTTCTGACCAAGTACATCTGACTCCGCCTCAATAGGCGGGGCTGTGTCCTTTTTAATATAATGCGTATTGAACTACTTCCTGTTGACCCAAAGAGGAATAATAAATTAAATTAAATAAATCCGCGTTTCGCATTTTTCTGCCATCCATAAATTTCAAAATGTTTAGCTGCTTTAGCTGATGGAGCATGAATGTAGTTTCCTCGTCCATCCAGAAGTGCTTTTTCTACTTCTCGGTCACCATGGTGTTTGTTTGTTTGGTTTTCCGGGAGTGAACTGCTGTTACGCCATCTCCTTCTTCTTCCGGGTGAAAGGCAGTGGAAGAAAAGGGGTGCATGCGCAGAACGCCGAGTCTGACTCTAGTCAGACTAAGTGGATACATGCATTTAAAAGTCCGGGTTCAGTCAGACTAAGCCAATAATTTGATTTTCTCAAGCTGCATGTAAACGTACTGACTGTAATTCAGTCTTTACTATTTTGCCTGTGTTTTTGTTTTTGGCACTGCACAGTATAGCAATAAAAAACTCACTTAAAAGGGAGTACCACTCTTGATAGAGCCCCATGCACACCAGTGTGGCATAGGAGGTATCCAGAGATTGACAAACCTGCAAAGCTTAGCTATGATTGCCAAGCTATGATTGGATACTGACTGTTAGGGGGAGGGGTTTAGCAAAGCGTTCGGTGAATTTATCGCAATCATGTGGATTTTCAACTCTATTGTATCATTCCATTTTTCACAACCTTCATGTTTTTGTAGGATATATGTATTTTTGTAGCTGGAGGAGCAGTTACCTGAATGAACTGTAGCTTGCTGGTGGCTGAATAGCTGAGTGATTGTGTGACTCACCGGATGACTGAAAGCATGTGTGACTCACTGGCTGACTAGGTGTCCAAGGCTCTTTCCCCCCAGTTCTTTTTATAAATAATTACATAGTGAGAATGTTTTCCTTGAAAAAATTATGACCCTGAAAATGATAAAAGTTGACCTATTTAAAGGGTAAATTCACTGTAAAATTGTGTCTCATATATTATTCCTGTGGCCGTTGACAACTCAGCGTTTATTTGGCAACATGAATCGCTGGTTTATAGCTTTGGGGGGAGAGCGGTTCATGTTCTTTTTTTATTTAACAGGCAACATGACTGAGAGCACATTCCCATTTCCAGCTGCAGCCTGAGGGTGTATTTGCTGGGGGTGAGACCATACTGTAGCGCACCCAGTCACATCTGGAGGCTGGCTTGATCTACCACAGTCGCTACACATGGCAATGCAACAGCTGGGCTTCAGTGATTTGCTGAAGGGAACTTTGAGCATCATTCAGTCTTTTATCACAACGGGGTTTTCCCAACCTGTCCACAAATTTAAACCCACAATGTTAAATCTCTACACAAGCTGTTGTAACTCGAGCTACCATCAGTCCATTATCAAAATTTAATCTGACAAAATTGCATGCATAAAAAAAAGATCCAATTTGTGCCACACACAAAAAAAAAATCCAATCTGATTTGTTGTTTCAGTGTAAATGCCTTCAGGTCTCAAATGATAATTACAGCAATGGAGCTTTTAGCAAAAGTTCAAGCAAGAACACAATTATCCATCTAATTTGATCATCACATTAGAGATCCACCTCGGTTATTATCCAATGACTTTGCTGGGAACTCCAGTCGACAAATGATCGCCCTGCCTGAATGATGGTTAAGCTGTTTTACCTGTTCTGTCTCTCTACTGTCACTGCTGTCTGCGTCACTTTTCCCCTCCATCACCCAACCACCATGGGTGCCCCATCTACGCCTTCGTAAGGGGATGTCAGAATTGCTGCTATTCGTAGGTTTTTACCCCATTTAAACCAATCTAAATGACAGGGTCAACGTGAGAGCATCTACATTTTCTTTAGCGTGAGAACACATCCAGATACTTTAAGATATTGTCTGAGGACGGACAAGGACACCAGAACTGACATTTTTGTATCTACCATGTAGCTACAGTATGACTGAAAGTCTGGGAAAGACAAAACTTGGATTTTTTTCTTCGCCAGCTGTATAAAGACGTTTGTAAAAAGGCCAGTTTTCAGTCTACGTAAACAACAATCGTATCACACATGATTTCTTGCAACCCCCCATCTGGAATTTAAGACTGCAGTTCACAGTATAGACATGCAGAATACACGCTGAAGGTTTGAATAAACCAGCGTCCCAGGGTGAAACCCTACACTTACATAGCTTGGGTAGAGTCCCTATACAACATGCTGTGAGTACAAGGAGGATTAAATGAACTTACAGCAGTTCCCACGGTGAGAGACTACATCAACTCTGATTTACATCTTAGCCTGCTGAAGTACGACAGTAAGACCATATAGCGTGTTTTAAAACACTCAGCAATCACATACATGCTTTCTATATTAGGGTGAGCTGAATCTTTAAATGCATTTTGGTCCTGAAGTGAAAGGAATTCACTCTTACTGAGATGTTGACATCGCTGAATAATTACTGAGCTTTAATTAAACATGCTAATGGACACTTAATGGTGGTGCTTGAATTTCACTGTAAAGCAGAGAATTAAGGAGCAGAGATAAGGCATAGGCACACATTTTAGGGAGGATGCACAGAACATGTCCCCCTCAATATTTAGAATGCGTGTGTGTTATTATATACATTACATTATTATTTTATATACTTAGTACCCCTGGCGGAGGACTTTTAATTTGAGGAACCACCAGAATCTGACTAATAGCTTTAATTTGGAGGACCGCTAGAATGCAACATATAGATACAGCAATGCCTCCGATAAAGAAGGTGGCAGTATGCAACCTCAAAAGCAACCTGTCATAAAAAGGAAAGAAGAAGCGATGTTGCGGCTCTGCTCCGACAGATTGTGCAAAGAGAGCTGGTTAATGCTGCAGCAGGAGTCCTGGGGAGGACTGGAGTAAACATGGCAGAAGCTGCTCTATTTACAACTGCAAATTACTGAGAGAATAAAATAAACCAAAAGATGGAATTCTAGTCTGTTAAATACGATGAGACACCAGGGCCACTGTTGGAGAATATTAATGATCTAAAATTTGGAGAATTAAGTCATGATATTACAAGAAGAAAAGTCATAATAAAATATGGGAACAGAAGATGAACTTCAGGCACTCATGCGTGGAGCAGGAACAGATGCATTTGAATTAAGTTAAAAAGGCTTTATTTCAAAACATGACTGCTTACATGAAAACACCGACGGGTTTTGGCTCTATGGTCTTCGTCAGGATGGTCTTTTTTGCACCCTGACGAAGACCATAGTTTGGAAACCTCTCTGTGCTGACCCTTTTCTTGAGGAGCACCTGCGTTTTTTCTTGAGCATGAATAAACAGTCCTCAAGCACAATACTATCTCATTCTTCAAAGTCATAATAAAATATGTTGCTCCGAATCAGCATTTCCTGATAGTACAGTTTGTTTTTACTTGTAAAACTGCATCACCCTCACACTGCAGGGTGGCGTCTTTCCTGTAAGCGGTGGCTCTGTGTCGCTGTCTCTGTGTTCCCCTTGCTTAGTGACACCTTTGCTCCATTTGGGACTGTCTACAGTGCTGTAAGCTGCCTATATTGAATATGGTGAAGTTAAATCTGCACTGACAGTTAACAACACCATGATGAGATCCATGCCTGATCAGAGGTATTCTCGTTAGTTTTGATTTTCCGCCTCCGATAAAGAGCAACGCACAGCCGCTTCCCTAAACTCTAGGTCCCAAATGGGGCTCTGTGTCTCTCAGACGGTCTGAATAATGTACTGCACAGGAGGCTCGAGGGCAGATTGATTTTTTTCCTGAAATATTTAGACTTAATTCCCACCAATCAAACTTTTTTTTTCCCTCAAAATACTCGAATGTGCTGAAAGTTGTGAAAATGAGCAGAGATCTTAATGAAACACTAATGAGCTATGTAAGTCTAGGGGTTTATAAATGTATTAAAATGACTTTATCATTTATGTGAATAAGTGCCACATGCAGACACAAAAAAGGACAGCAGGGATAACATGAAATAAGAACAGTCGATCTACTGGAGAACAAATATTCAGAAGCATTCCATTTCATTTTTGTACTTTTAATTGGACTTGCTGGTTGAATTTAACACATAAATGCATAAACTGATGCAATGAAGTGTTTGACCCCAAGACCCCCCACTTCCTATATCTCCGTTCGACAAAATCACTCAGTCCTCAGGAGAGATGTTTAAATTAAAAAGCTAAATTCCTTTAATTTCGGCCTATCAACATCCAGCCTATAGCATGCTTTAAAACCTTGCCTTTGTGAATCATTTGAAGCATCAATTAAGCATTCCAATGGACAATTAACTCTGTAAATTCTGTGAAGCCATGCAGAGAAGCTGCAGGCTTTGCGTTACTAAATACACTAATACACAAACAGGCTTTTCCTGTGTCCAAGAACACAGCCATCAATCCACGCACGTTCACTTCCTGTTCCTCTAAAGTGGTCTACAGCAGCCATTTATGACAGCGGGACATTAAAAACTCTTATTGTTAATACTTAGCATATTTAGCCAAAGCTCTCTGCCAAATGACTTGTCCCTTTAAACCCCCCGTCTCGCTCTCGCTATCTCTGTCTCTCTGTATTTTTTGCCTTTTTCTCTACTTCGCTCAGTTGGTTTCCGCCTCCCTTTCTCTTTTAATCTCTTTTTTGGATCTCCTCACTGTTTTACCACCTCCCCTCTCTTTTTCCTCTGTTGATCCATTGTGATGTTCTTTGTTCATTTCTGCCTCTCTGCCCCTGCCTCTCTGCAAATGTGGATATAAATCATTAGGAGATTATTATCAATTCAGAACTTCATAATCTGGGCAGTAGCAGAAGGAGGAGGTTTTTATGAGCTGAGTGGCTGACCTGTAACACACACACACACACGCACACACACACACATGCACACACATACACACACAGACAGTCTGTCCAGCTAGCTGGCAGCACCTAGAGCCAAACGTCTCCCTCTGAGGTCTCATAGCAGTGTCTTATGAATAAACTAACCCTGCCAAAGCAGATTTGTTCATTTAGTCTCTCAGAGACAAATTTGGAATTGTTTTCATACAGTGTTTGCCACTAAACTTAACTAACCCTGCCCAGGGGCTTTGCCGTTATAATTTATTCTCCTGCAGACAAGTGGAATTTAGTAGACCAGAACAACATATGGCTTGCGGGTTGGAATTATAGTCAAAGTAAAAATCTAAAAAAGTGGATTATCATTAAGTGGAACTGTTTATAATAAAGTAGAGTTGATGAACTTCCTAAGAAAGCTAATTAAGGAGTAAATCTGACGGGGTTAGAGCATCATAAATGCAGTGGAACGGAGCACAATAAAAGCAGGCTGGAAACAAACAGAATAAAATATACAATAATATATATTTTATTATTCTAAGGTTAATGAGTCCAGAAATTACTTTAAAAGAACTGCACATGTGGATGAATATGCTTGTGGGCGTCCTTTTCTTTTACACTAGTTTGAAAGTGATTCTACAAGATATGAGCTCAGCTGAATATCCATTAGTCAGCTTGCAATGTCAGTAGCTCAATGACAATGCTGCAGTTAGAATATGTGTTCAAGACGTTAACATATACAGTAGTAATAAACTTAATTCAGGTAATGCATTCATTTTCTCACTGGCTGCTTTATTATAAGCCACAGGCACTGAAATTAAACTATATGACATCTATATATAATCCTTCTAGATGTTTTAATGATATTAGTCTGCAAGAGACAATGTGTGAAGATTTTATATATCATCATTTTACAGCTTCTCAGTTAAAGCTGCAACGTTAGTCATATTTTAAGTCATCAAATAATAATGGTTTCATATTTCTTATATGGACAAAATTGCTGCTTTTTGTGGTCATGCATGATAAGCTATATAGCTTTTTGATTTCTGGACTTTAGGTCGGATAAAACATTCAATTTGAAGAGGTCACCTTGGGCTGATTATTGGCAGATTAATTGAAAATGGAAATATTCATTCATTCATTCATTCAGTCTTATTTAAGTGTTAAGCCTCTTTTGGCCATTTCTGCCTCTCTGCAGACGTGGATATAAATCCTTAGGAGATTATTATCAATTCAGAACGCCATAAAATGGGCAGCAGCAGCAGCAGAAGAGACAAAACAAACACAAAAAAAGACAAATTAAAAACAAAAAACAAAAGAAAAAACCCCAACATTCCAAATTAACTGCTCACACGAGAAACTACCAGCTATTTACAGATGATCTCGATAAAGAGCCCTCCATCTTTTCTCCCAGCCTTTCTCCAGATAACTGGCTAATTCTTATGTTTCAAATGTGAACAGATATCTCAAAAAAGATGTCTATTTTTATTTTACTAAACAAAGCGTTGTATAGTTCACAATAAAAAGGACAGTAGAAAACAAAATGGAACTCATTGTTTAGACAGCACAATGGACAGACCCTCTTTTCTTCTTCTAGATTAACAAACTGTCCAGCTTCAACAGTCGAAGGTAAAATACCAGACCTCAGCTGATCACAGATATCTTTGCTTTTAGATAAATTACCTACAACATAATTCATATCATATTCAGTTTTCATCATCATAAAAGCACACTGTGCTTTGTCCTTGACAAGCATAAATTCTCTGAACAAACCATTACTGACCTTTTTATTACTGAATATAATAATCATTAGGTGCAGCGTTAAACTCAATCCGCCCTTTTGCTAATGTGTAAGAACCAACAAGGTAACGGAGATGACTGACAGCTGACAGGAAGTAGCCAATCAATCATAAGCTTGTTAGGAACTCCACTAATTAATCAACTAACCTATCATACTGACATCCCCCATTAACATGTTGATTAACCTTTTTAAACTAATTAAGATCAATTAAAGCAATTAAAAGCAAATCTCAAGGGGATTGGTCAGGTTGTCAGTCAATCAATCAACTCCAGCATCTGAAAGACAGACAGAGAGAGATGTACAGGAGGTAAGAGTGTTGACAAGGACAAGAGGAAAAGATCAGGGAGGAAAGAAAGATTGGAGGAGGGAAAAATTAAAGGAGGGTTAAGGAGAAGGATGAGAGGGAGGGAAGATGTGTTGAAGGTTGCAACTCGGTCTCACTTCAAAGTCGTCACAATTCGGCGCTTGGGCAGTGACTTACCGCGCCAGACACTGACAAAAAAAGCCGCCCTTTAACGTTGGCATGATATGCGGCTGGTCGCCGTTATAGTTTAACGGCATTCGTCCATGTCAGGGGCAAATGTGGCAGGACAAGGACTGTGGAATGTTAAGGCAGTGAAAGTTTGAGCATACCATTGTGATGACATACCACAATGGTATGCTGGTATGGTATGTCACATTTTTGAAAAAAAAGAAAGTTATAAAAAAAAAAAAAAAGAAAGTTTGAGCAGCGCGGGTGGGAGTGGTGGCAGGTGGGTCCAACAAACACTGACTTTCACCCGGGAGAGCTGTGTTTGCATCCTGTAAGATTATACAGTCACACCTAACTACATGTTTTTGTTGCCTAAACCTAACCACGTGTTTTTGTTGCCTGAACCTAATCAAGTGTTTTTGTTGCCTAAACCTAACCATGTGCATTAGTTATTGGAGGAAAAAAGAACTCAATTTGCGTTGTTGTACTGATGTAGTGCGTTTATTTTGAAAGAGACTGTATGTAAACATTTAATGTCCTGTGAAAACAGAAGTGTCTTGTGAAAGGAGACAATGCATGTAACAGGCAGAACTTGACACAGCGTCTCAGAACATCAACAATCACCACATCCAGGGTACCTTGCACGTCGTATCTGGACGTGGAAGATCAATGACCAAACATCGATATGTGACGAGGTTGGAGTAAGAATGTGTTGGAGAAAGAGGTAGGGGGAAAGACGGATGAGATTTAATAATGATATGATGTTTTTGAAAGATTATTTCTACAGTTTACTGTCTGATGCATGTGTACCCTACAAATACAGATTTGACTTTCATACTGGACTGCACAATTATGGCCAGAATGGTACCCATGATTATTTTGATCAATATTAAGATCACAATTAGTTATCACGATTACTCATCGTTTTTCGGGAAAAGATATTCTTATTGCACTTTCACATTTAAATAAACAGAGCACTGCTTTTATTTCCATGTTGTGCTACATTCCTGCTATTTAACAAATCTTTGCATCAATAAAAGATAACATTCTTCACCTGAATTCAGTAATTTTCCAAGGATACATATTTGCTGCATATATTTTTTTGACAGCAGTCATGGTACTGTGACATGCTGCAGCATTGCTGTTATGATTGCCTGAGTTGACGTTGGACAAGGATGGGGATAAAAGGTGACCATACAGAAATGTTAGTGTCTTCTTGACCTTTCTCCATTCATCGTACTACAGATTGTTGTCTTTTTTCAGGTGGTTTCAGAAGTTAGTTGCGTTGCTTTGCAGCAGAGACAGTCTCATGAACTCTTTGCATATGATTTAAACTCTTCTACGTCCAAACAACGAATGGTTGATGATCAATGATTTTCATTTTGCCCGTCTGCAGTTACAACATTCAGGGAAGTTTTTCACAGGCTGCTGCTGCAGAGTGCACGAGATGTAGCGGCACGGCAGCTCCTCGTGAGTGGAGGCTGCTGTTAGTTTAGGACGTGCTTAATTTGATATTCAGCTGACTTTTCTATGAGCTGAGCACGCATTTACAATGTCAATATTGCAGTCGATCATGTCCTTTAATTGTGGGAAGCCAAAATCTAGATCGTGATTTCTCTGATACTATGCCTTGACCAAATTTAAATCAGAGGGTTTTTTTGGCACTGTAAAGCCCTGATCAGAAAGAGCGTTTTTTGCAAGTTGCAGATGGAGAGCTTTTTGTAGTTTGCTGCATCCTTTTTTTTCTTTCACCTGTCCTTAGCTTAACTGATATTTGCTGTGAAGTACACTCACAGATCTTAAAATCTGCATGAAACATGGGCAGGTGGAGGGCACCTGGGTACTGGAAGAAACAGATATCTGTGCTGGCACATGAGACCTTCAGAAAGAGGAGAAACCACAGTGTACCACAGCTGTTCCAGGAGCTCGGATTGGATCATGGTTGGTTCAAGGCTTATTTTTAGGATGAGTCAGGGAGAGTTTGACAATCTGCTGTCAATCGTTTGGCCAAATTACGATTGGTAAAATGTTGGAAAGTAGTTGGGGCTACAATTTGTTTGGACATGTCTTGCAGCTTGACTAGGGCAGCGTTGAAAGTGAGCTAACATTAGCTTAAGACTACGTTACCACTTGTTGACATCGCCACCACAGAAGGTCTGCCTTTCAATTCATCTGACCGGACAATGGGAAATATTGGCAATGACGTTGGGTGGTTTTTCCATCTGAGCTTTGAAGTTTGCTCTGCTCTGAAGTTCTGTCAACTCAAGGTGTTCAGGGTGGCCCTGCAAAAATGCAAGGCACTCAGCAACGCAAAAACAGAGAGCAAAACGCTTCACTGTCATTGAAAAAAATTACGAAAAGCTGCCCCAGGCTGCTAAAACGTACTCTATCCAACTGGGACCTGTGCTTTCCCAGGAGATCAGTGGACTCATAAGAGAACCACACATGGACATTCTTCCAAGGTGGTCGTTCTTGAAAAAATCAAACACAGGCAACATTTTCATTGAGGAAACCTAATAAACCCGTCATACCCACGGATTGGTAAATTATGCAGACTTAATATAAAATCATAAACTGAATTAATTGCAGTTTCAGCCACTTAATTGGCCTAATTGCCCACAGTCCTGCATGTGGCACATACCACCAATACAGTAAAAATTTATTGCGTCATAAAGAAACCTTTTTCTATAAAATCTAAATATTTAATGACAGTAATCTCAATGGGCACTAAACGTACTTTACAGAGGAAAACAACTGGAATCAATCTGCTGGTTAAAGGGTTGGAACATGTATATAATACCAGCTATAACATAATATTTCTACACTGATTTGGTTCTTATCAATCTCTCGCTCAATGTAATGATACTTATTTCTACCTCAATAGCCCGTTTCTCAGATGCTTAACTCTCATATAGGGGAAACCATAACTTGACTGTCTGAAGAAAGATGAGTATCAATTCAGAGATGCTTAGAAAGGTTTCTTAGTGGTGACAGTGACAGCTGGCAATAGCCCCATGAAAATGAGCAAATTACCGTAATTACTTTCAAAGAGAGTCACAGTGTTAAACGGTGCGCTTGAAAAATACACTGTTGTTTGTGGAAAAAAACTGTGACAAAAGACAGCAGAAAAAAAGATCTGAGTAGAGAAGAAAGAAACAAAACACTCAGATTATGTCAATGAGTGGTGTATGGATGGCACGTAATGTTAAATGTAATCTGTGTTTTGTTTCTTTTCCAAACATGTCATGTAAACTTGACATGTCCACATTATCATAGGTGTTTTTCTTCGACAACCAGGACCTAGTTTTTGAGGACGACACACTCCGGAGAGGTGGTATTTTGGATGGGTGCACACCTTATTTTTCTTTTCATGAGTCTGCTTGGTATTTTGGTGACTTGCTGTGAACTTGAATGTGCTGTGAAGTGAGAGGCGAGGCACAGTAGGGAGTGTGTCAGTAATAATCAAGTGGCATGGTGCAATTTTGGTGTCAAGCATGACCGTGATTTACGCTTGTTCTGCCCGCCTACTCAGACCAGGTCAATGACGCTCACTGTACTATGTCCATGACTTCAGCTTACACTAGTTTAACTTTACACCAATGAACACACAAATAAAACATGTTCCCAGTATTTTGATTTAAGTGGATTAGAGGAGCTGATTGGTTGACCATGATTGATACCAACCCATGAAACACCAACTGATAGTGTATTTCAATCACAGCCTGTTTCCAACTGCGCTGCAGGTGCGCCACAAGCCTCTGGCCATGAAAATATCAAACACAGCTCCATGCACTGTGAGCTCTGTGATGTTGAATGGACTTTATGCACCATGCACTAGTAATTCACAAAGAGGGGCCAACAGTATTTACCTTTTTTTTAAAGAACAAGAGGTGATCTGAGACTAAAACAAAACATGGGAGAGTATGAAATAAAAATAAAGTGTAAAATAAAAAACCCTATCCAGCCTGTCTGTGCACTTGCTCCGCACATTCCGCTCTCATTATCGCTGTTGGGAGACAGGGATGTTGCCAAATGAATTTTCTAATGTTTTCCACCAGTTAGCGTTTGTGTCAAAGAAATCTAACTGTACGCCTATGAGCAGTTACCCGAGAGAAAAAGAAAGAGAGTACAAGGGAGAGAACCAGACTGAGGGGAGATGCAGAAAGACAGAGACAGTGAGAGAAACTGTAGTAGAGAAGAGACGGGAAGATTGGAGTCAACAAGCGTAATTAAAGGGAGTTAGAGGCAAGATGATGGGGAAAAACTGTCAGTTAAAAAGGAAAAAAAAAGTAACAGAGAGAAACAGAAAAACAAAAAGGCAAAAAAAGAAAAGAAAATAGCAAAGAAGCTAAAAGAGAACCTTAAAAAGAACCATCGTTAACACACAGAGAGAGATCTGGAGATTCCAAATGTACAGAGTCCTGCTTATCATAAATGAACACCCTCTATGCATATATACATGTGTGCGTGTGCAAGTGTCTCTCTGGATATAATCACATCTTACCCATCTTACCTTGATAATGTGCGCTGAAACCACGGTAACGATGGTTGCTATCAGTCACAAAATGCAGTCGGAGCCAGTTCTTGTTGCTAACGATGGGAGAGGGGACATTACTGCCTGACAACCTGGAAGAAAAATAGAAATAACACTTATAAGAACTGGAAGAAGAAAAACTGCACCATTCTAACACACGCAATCACACTTACAAAGCCTTAGCCCTTACCCTTTATTATCTAGTCCTACAATGGGCCCTTGAGGATCAGGCTGAACAAACAAGTGTTGCAGAAAGGGCTGGTGTGAAGGTCTTAAACGTCAGTTAACTTTTAAAGGTGGAAGTACACAGCAGGAACACATGTATGTATGAGCAACTACAAGACGTACTTTGTGGGAGCAAAGAAATAGTTCTATAAAGGATGAAAAAAAGTCTGCACATCAGATTGTGCTCCCATGGACATACATTCAACCATCACCATGAGAGCATTATCTAGCATGCGGACTCTATTTTTCTGTCTTTCACATGTTTTTCTGCCCAGCACCTAGTATTTATCATCCCAATGTGCACGCTTTTGTAAACTTTTTTTTTGCCATTCTGTAAAAGAACAAAGCTCAAGTCAGTAAAACAAGGTAGTCAAGCTGTTAAAATGTCACTGCAACAACAGACACTAAAATTCAGCCTAAGGTTTAGTTTACTTTATTCTTTTTTCGCTTTCTCTGTCTTGTCTGTGTATCTCAGTGTGTGTCTTAGTGTGTGTAGCTGCTGTCTAGGATGAAGTGAGAACAAAGCCTATTGTGTCTGTAATGACACTCGCTGAATTACATACAGTGTCAGGAATTCGCCACCCAATACAACCAGTCTGTTTCCGCAGCTCCACTGGGAATAACTGGGGATTACGCTGCATGCTAAAAGGTGCCTCAACTGCTCTTAATGAAGGAGGAATTGGTATTTCCTATTCATTGCTCTTGCCACATCTCGCCAATTGGTTGGGGATTTGACCCAGAAACTTTGATCACAAATTTATGTCTCATGGTAGTTTCAAAAGCTTTCACAGGAAGTTGGTATTCCATTGGACCACGCTATAGTGATTATTATTATTTCTAAATATTTTGCACACTCTTCACCTATATTGTACCTGATGGATTGTAATATGCAAAAGGTTCCAAACAACTACCGGACTTCAGACTGCAATTCCCACTTTAACAATATTAGCTTTTTTCCCATCGAAGCAGCTTATGAACTGAGGCTTTGATGGTGCACAGCACTAGTAGATAGGAACCAATTTGCAATTCTTTCATCAAGTGGTGAGGATAAGATCCCTTAATTGGCTGAGAAGATGAGCAAGGCTCTAGTGGTTGGCAAAGTGAGAGTGTTAGGTCATTGTTGGCAGCCTTAGAGGAGGTGACTGCTATCCAGTTGACACTTAGAAAATAAAACATCCTTGCTCCTGTATGACTTCAAATATCTGCGGCTCAAATACAATCTCTGCTGGCAATAATCCCCTTCTATACATCAGTCCTTTGATGTATGGTGCTTTCATCTTGTAGCGTCAGCCAACAGGTGCTGTTGCTACTCCCATTACATTTCCATATCTTTTTTTTTTAGTAATATCACCTTGGCTGTTACATTTGAGACACAGGGATGAGTTTGAAGTGGACTGCCCTCGCATGTTCGCTTGTCTCCTTCAATAAACCCCTGCTGTTAACCTTCGCAGTCCATTAATATCAACACACACACATGGGTACACAAATGAATGCTCACACACATGGATCGTGGCATTAAAGTGTGTACACTACCATCCACTACCTGTACCCTCTAATAACAGCGGGATAAAGTGGAGCACAAGAATGCTGAGCAGGTGTTTTAGAAGGTGTGTCTGTGTGTGTGTTGGTGTGTGAGCGCGACAGAGGGAGGGTCACCTTGTGCCCTAGATCAGTAGGATTCTGTGATGTCTGCTATTAGTCACACAGACATACGTACACACACACACACACACCAGACACACTCAAGTAAACACACACACAGACACAAAGTAGTTTCACAGCTCCCGATAGACACAAACTGCCTGATTTAAATACAACGGATCCAACGCAACAATACAATAACACAACTGTGAATGTAGGTGACCAACATACATAAAGAAGGCACCTATGTAATGGGATTTTTGTTCTTTGCACTCTGGGGAAAATCAACACTCCTACAGCATTATAAATATGCTTAATTTGCTGGGATTGGGTCGTGACAATTACTCACTGAATTCAATTAATTTCGCCAGCTGCATTAATAGCTAAGAGGAAACTGTATTCTTTACATAAAGAGCGACTGTAAAGACTTTCCTTATCTTTTTTATTGTTTGAATCCGCACACACTGGTCTTTCAGTATTCTTTTAACAGTTTTTCCCTTTTATTACAGACAGCACAAGAGAGGCAGCTGGCAGAGAGGAAAAGAAAGAATCCTGGACTCAAACTGGGAACATTGCGGTTCATATTACTGACTCAACAGCTGGATTGGGTATTGGTGACAATGGGGCCAATCTATTAAATTCAATTCTACGTTTTCAATTTCAGCTGATATATCATAACATAATGGAATTTAAAAAGTTTTTCAATGTTAAGTCTGGTTTAAGTTTTGACTAAAATGCTACATTTAAACATTGAGCTGTACGCTGTGATTGCTTTTAATTTTTAAGATTTTTTAGCAAGTTTCTATCTATCTATCTATCTATCCATCCATCCATCCATCCATCGAACCATACATCCATCTTTGTATCTATGTATCTATCTATCATCTGTCCACCCATCCATCTATCCATCCATCCATCGAACCGTCCATCTATCAAACCATCTCTGTATCAATGCATCTATGCACGTATCATTGTAAGTATCTATCTATCTATCTATCTATCTATCTATCTATCCATCCATCCATCCATCCATCCATCCATCCATCCATCCATCCACCTTACATGAAAAACAATGATCCCAGGCACTTCCACACAGTGATGCATACTGTGTAGCTCTTTTTTTCTGAAACACTGCTATCAAATCCATACTTGGTATCGACCAATACCCAAAGTCCAGGTATCGATATCAGGAGTGAAAAAAGCCAGGTCTGTGCATACCCCCCCGAAACAATAGGAGCCATTTGTTTGTCTTTTTCTACACATAAATAACAATACAGTGTGCATATTAGCCCACCAGCCACCAACTTGTAGATCATATTTGGATAGACTGCTGAAACTGTATTCAAATTGGAATCACTATGACAAATCAATGCTGAATTACTCTATTAGATGGGAGAGAGACTGGACAGTAAATGACGTGGAAGAGTTTCAGCTCATAAAGCTGCTCAACAATAATCAGTGTCCCTATGACAAGATATTTAGAATTTAAAATGTCAATACATGTAGGTAATCTATATCTTTGCATTTATTTTCATATATATTTTCAATGTAAAAAATATATTGACATTGACCGAAAGGGTCACTATTATGGCCACACACCAGACTCTGCTGATACATAAACCACAAGTATAGATTCCCATTTAAAGTAAAGTATGCAGTGTTGCACATGAGAAGAAATACATTTAATATGAATGCATTGTAAATGGCTGACACTGATGTGCTTTCACTGTACTTTAGTGTGGTAAATTATTAGATCCTTGTGCACAGACTGTAAAAGATTATGATGCATACTAATGATTATAATAACAGGGACAGAAACAAGACGAGTACCAGCTCACAAGGGACCCACGAGTACCCAAAATAAATTAACCTTTTCCTGAGAAAGGGCTCCAAGCGCTAGACTCAGCTTAGACCAAATGCGTCAGCAGAGACATGTCAAACACTTGGATAACAATGGGTACGCTGTGCCAGCCCTTCAGAGAATGTACATGGTGTCCTGAGCAAACAGGTGTCGCTTCAGACTAATCTGGCTCCTTCTGTCTCCCTACAGTCTTTCAATACTTTATTTATCCTTAAGGGGTGTATCTGATGCAATGTGAAAAGTCAATAAAATTGACACTAATACTAGTTTTACTAGAATTGTTTATAGGTTAGCCTCTGTGTGCCCCCCTTTCTTCTCTATAAACCCACGTTCCTACCTCCTCTCTCATTCCCTTCTCCCGTCCTCAGCTCTCCTCTCTTTGTCTCTTCATATGTGCACGCTCTCTCTCTGTCACACATATTATTCATGTTTACAGCTCTCAATTCACTTCTTGCTATGACATCATTACCCAGAGTGCATCATTAAGAGCAGCATGTGTGCATATTCAATCTGTTCCAATATTAAAACAGGAATTAAATCATAAATCTATACCGAGAACCAGTGTGTGTGACGTTAAAATATTAAACTGCATGCTCAGGAAGCACTTTACAACTCCGAGCTGCGGGATGAAGGTAAAAACCTCTCTTGCATCAGTAGCTGGAAGGTTGGAGAAACATGCTGGCGACTAAAAAGGTCACCAATTTGGATCCCTAATGCAGTTGGGAACACGTCCTGCATAGGTGCCAGGCATGAATGTACACAAAGGATGATGATACTGAATAAAAGACCACGTGTGCTTGGCAACTACTTACATGGATAATTAAAGCTTAAAACGACCCTTTCAGCAGGAACCCTAATACTTCCAAAAAAACATCGGCTTCTGAGCTGCTGAGAAGCTAGTTGATTTTCCCTGTGTGGACAATTTGTAATGCATTATTAAATCATTCATCTATGCTGATGGCTTCTGCCTGTGACTGGTAAGTGTTCTCCCAAGATATCTGCTATAAAAGCACTTCAGAGCTGCCCCGAGGTATTATAGATCATCTTCGGATGGGCTCCAATAATTTTTTTTTTTAATACCTTGGTCTGAGAGGGTGTCCTACTCTGTGATTTGACAGTGACATGGGCGTAAAATACATTGGGTGAAGCCAGCCTTGCTACTAAAGGCTTTAAAAACTTCTGAAAGTGGAAATACGGTAAAAACTTGAGTTTTCTGAAGATGTCATGGACCATCAACAAAGAGTGTGGAATTCATTGTAAGCATAAAATGACAGACATATTCCTCAAGAAACACAATAAAATGTTAAAGAAGTTTAACCTAAAGTCTTCAATTAATTATCACCAAGATATAAAGAAGTATTTCACTGCTGGAAGGATAGTTTTTTATATATGACTGGCCTGTCTATGCAGTAGAAAGACACAAATATGGCTATGGCATTCATTTTACCCAAGAGGTAAAAAACCTAAAACTCTAAAGGCTCCCGCTGGTGGATGCTTAAATGTGAGCTTGTCCATGTGGACACAGGAAACAATATGGTGACTGGCTGGCGACAAACAATATCCAATTACAGTTAAACAGTTAGTTAAAATATTTTTCTGAAAACATTTTAGGTGTTTTGGAGTTTTTTCAGCCTCCATTTTTAAAATATGTAAAACAGTATGGTTCCTGTTTACAAACTCTTGGATTACAGCCAAACAGTGCACTAAAATATGATTCTGAAAACATTTTAGTGTAAGAAACAGGCAGTGCAGTAACATAATCTTGGTTTATATTTGATCAGAACAGCCTAGATTTGCTGTTTGATATGAGTTTGAAGCGCAGAGATAGAGAGACATAGAATGCAACATCTACTTGGGGAAAATAGTGCCATAGATGCAGCAAGATATATCGGAGCATGTCCAACATAACAACAAATAGCTCGTCTCATCACAGATCAGACTCTGCCTTTTTATTTACTTGTTCACCTCATGAGGTTTTTTTTCTATGTCTATGATTTTCTATCAATACATTGTTGTTAATCGTTCCTGAATTCACTGTCTGAAATGGTAATTGTGCTTTGGCAACACATATGAAATGTTATGCCAATAAAACTTATTGAATTGAATTGAAAAAAAGAGAAAAGAGAGCTAGAGAGAATCTCTCAATCTGCTTCTTTTCTCTTTGTGTCCATGGGGGCGGACATACAAAAATGCGTCAGTACAGTCTGTACTTTGAGTAACAGCCCTAGAGCCAGCGAAGACTTGAGCAGGGAGATATGCAGAGAGATTTGAGCACTGACAGCATAGAGAGAAGTTTACCTTGATGCATTTAAACACACTATTAGTGTTGGGGTGTAACTAGTTACATGTAACAGCATTATGTGTCTTATATGACAAAATCATTGTAATTGTGATCAGTTTTAGTTACTGAGAAAGTTACTACCTTACGGTTGTATGCCTCTATGCACCAGTCAAGTTGCACTTACAGTTTACTCTGTGAAAACATGGATGCTTCACACACATCTTCCTTCCAGCAGCACAGAAGGTCTTTACAATCAGTGAACTTTTGAGGTGGGCATCCAAAATTAGAGTCAACAAGTAAGTATCTGACCAAATGTCTCCCCTTCTGTTTCCAAGATATGACGATGATAATGGCCAGAAAAATGTTTTTGCAGAACATTATGATGTCACAGTGAAGTTGACCTTTGACCTGGATGGATATAAAATGTCATCACTGTGTCATCATTTTATCCTGTTCATCATTTGTGGGAAATTTTGTCATAATCACATATGACTTTTTAATTAATGGCCAAGAACATATTTTATAGGGTCACAGTGACCTTGACCTGTGACCTCCAACCACCAAATCTAATTAGTTCATTCTTGAGTCCAAGTGGACGATACTGCCATATCTGAGGGAACTCCCTCAAGGTGTTCTTGAGATATCGTCTTCATGAGAATGAGATGGATGCAAGGTCACAGTGACCTTATACCACTAAAATATAATCAGTTCATCACTGAGTCCAAGTGGATGTTTGTGCCAAATTTGAAGAAATGCCCTCAAGACATTCTTGAGATATTGCGTTCACAGGAATGGTACAGATAGATGGATGGATGGAAAACTTGAAAACATAATGCCTCCACCCACGGCTATCACTGGTGCAGAGGCATAAAAATATGTAATTAAATTACAGTTACTAATCAAAATGTTGTTGATTACAAAGGGATTAAATCTACTTTTTTTTGGTAAAAAGCTCACTCTGTTGTATTGTATCTTTTTGCAGGAACGCCTTTGTTCAGCATATATCAGACAAAAAAAGTCAGCAAAGCAACTGGGACAATCTGTACTGCCTCCCGTCTGCCAATCACATCAATCAATAATAATAACTCACCAAAAGTAACCAAATGTAATACGTTATTATACTTTTATGAAGTAATTAAAATAGCTACATTACCTATTACATGTTTACAGGGTAACTAGTAATCTGTGACCTATCACATTTCAAAAGTAACCTTTCCAACACCGCATACTACCCACACTGTTACGATACAAAGTTGGTTGAAAATCTCAAAGTATCCCTTTAACTTGCGCTTCCTCAGACTGACTTTTTGCAACATATTTAAGCATTACATTTAGCAGAACAAAATGAGTCCTTATGCATAAGGGAATCTAAGAAAAACTGTGTGAGATGGTCTCTTGTTCCTATGTTTAAAGCAAGTGTCGCTATTATGAAATAAAGTGAATTGGTGTTTTTTCTCTGGGGAACCGGAGGAAATTACTTGCTCTGGTGATATTTCTCTCTAGCACAACACTGTTGTATAAAACGGGGTAGATCCCAATGCGGCAGTTCCTTCTGGGAAAAAATGTTTCATAATGAATGCTCAAAACCTCATAGGAGTCTGTCAGCAATCAACCACCAACAATGGTTGTTCCCGGATATGTGCAGGGAGGTCACATTGCAATTCTTGTAGTCTGGAAATCACCAATATTAGCAGGTAAATATACTGAAAACTTATGAAAGCTTTCTTTGTTCCATGCTCAACTACAACTACATCAAACAGAAAAAAATAGATGGTGCTATGGGAGTGAGTGTGTGACCATTTATGTGGTGTGTCTACAGGAGAGAGAGAATATCAAGTGGAGAGTTGCCAGAGGGAGCAAGAGAACATAATTGATTAAATACACTAGACCAAAAGAGCATCTCTCCCTCTCTCCATCTCTCTGTCTACCATCCTCCCATCCATCCTCTGTGCCTCTCGTCCTCCACGGAAATACAAACCAGCTATTCTATCGGCAGTCTGGGAATGAGAGAGAGGGAGAGGGAGGAAATAAAGAAGCAAGGAGTGGCAAAGATCGATGGAGGTATGGTGAGACGTGGAGGGAGAGAGCAAGGGAAGCAGGTGGGGGGGAGAGACGACCCACAGAGGCTGACAGAGGTACACTGGTTCGTTTGTTAGCTTGTTAATTATTCATTTTAGCATTTAAGCAGACTGTAATCACAAAACAAAAAAATGCAGTATCACTAGAGAGCAGGTTTTAGTGTGGGTATTTTATGAATAATACATAAACAGCATTTAAATTAAAAAGGTCACTTTCTGCCATGTTGAACACATGGCAGGAAACATCTCATAATCTAATAAAGGGGCTGCACACTTTTGTACATTTCTAGGAGCTTGGGAATTGTAGCTATTTGCTAATTTACTGTGACTGTCAGACCTGGGTATTGGTACCAGATACATTTAGGGTAGGGACTGGAAAAACACAGCACCAAGTACTATCGCACCTTCTCCAGTCAAATGATATCTGCATTCAATCCTTTTTGTATCTAGATGTTAAAAAAGAAACGACTAGTTTTGTTGCAGCCAATCACTGGAGGTGTTCTTCGATTTAAAGCAACGTGTGATTGGCCAACAACCTCAGCAACGACAACACCTACAGTCTGCGGTGTGGTTAAGCCATGCGTGGTGTATTTGACGGATTTGGCATTTCAGAGAGTACAGTCGTCTACATCCATCCATCCATCCATTTATCCGGGGCCGGGTCGCGGGGGCAGCAGGCCAAGCAAAGCACCCCAGACATCCCTCTCCCTAGCAACACTTTCCAGGTCCTCCTTGGGGACTCCAAGGTGTTCCCAGGTCAGATAAGGTATGTAATCCCTCTAGCATGTTCTGGGTCTGCCCCAGGGCCTCCTACCAGTAAGACGTGCCCAGAAAACCTCCAACGGGAGGCGCCCAGGAGGCATCTTGATCAGAAGCCCGAACCACCTCAACTGACCCCTTTGGACGCAAAGGAGTAGGGGCTCTCCTAGGAGCTATGTCTACTGAGCCAGCCACCTCATGAAGAAAACTCATTCCGGCTGCTTGTATTCGCGATCTCATTATTTCGGTCAATACCCAGAGTTCATGACCATAGGTGAAGGTTGAGGTAGATGGACCAGTAAATCGAAAACTTCGCCTTCCGGCTCAGCTCCCTCTTCACCATGACAATCCGGCCCTGCGCCCGTATCACTTCAGAAGCTGCACCAAACTGCCGATCCATCTTATGCTTCTACCCTCCATTTTAAAAATATATTTATGTAAAAATCATCTGGATGGGGAGGATTATTTAATTGATTATTAATTATGAGCTACCAAATGAAGCACCCCATAAATGTCTGTACGACTTTAAGGGTACTGGACTGATACAACAATACCCAGCCCTCGTGATTGTGTATGTTTACAGAAAACAGCAGAATGTGTTTCCAACAGTGGGTTCAGTTCTTAAAGCTTGAGATGAAGTTTTGACATATCTCAGCTCAATCACAATATCTCAGCCCACTGTCACATCACTCATGTTGTTACATACTGTGATGATACAGAGTACAATCTGCACATTGTGATAGCACCTCTCGCATTTAACAACTTCAAATTGCTTGGAAATCACAGTTGTTCACTCAGCGCTAGAATGAATCAAAATTGTAAACAATGTGTTTACTCTATTTCACAACAGAGCGTACCAGCTGAGACCAGTTACCTGATGTTTTCTGTTATGTAAGGAGCTCCCGCAACTTTGGTTTTTCGTAGCATTATGCTGTTGCTGTGAGTCCAGCTGCTGCATAAAAATGCATTTCAAATAAATAGTGCCTTTCATCATGAGATTCATTGAACCTACTTTTTGGTGCAAAATGCAATCACCGTCATAACGGTCTCATGTTTCTGTGCAGTCCCGCTCTTATGTGAGCTGTTGGATGTTCGACTCGAGGACTTTAATCTTAAACTGACATGTTGCACAGATAAGACAGATAGACATGCGGCCCTGGCAAATTGATATCTGACCAGCGAAACGAGGTTAAGAGCTCCTACCTGCTGTGTAATTAATGGCTGTCTACAAACATGCAGAATCCTTACATCAATGGTCATGTGGGTTAGAGAGGTGCATGAGCTAACACAAACTTTTGTGTGTGCATGTGTGTGGGTATTCATAAGACAGTGGGGGAATGCTACTTAATCAGGCTATCTGTCTTAATAGCCTCCTCTAATTAAGACAGGTGGGAACTGCCACACACATATACCAGCAAACACACACGTACATGCAGAAGCAGAAAATGCTCGTTCACACACATGCATGCACACGGAGATATGAACACACACACACACACACACACACACACTGCAGGAGTGTTGGGCTGGATGTATCTAGGTGGGGGCATCATCAATCAGTATACAGAGACAGAGGAGTCCTCTCTGCGTGTGTGTCTGTGTGCACGCGGTTGTTTGGATACATTGTGTGTGTATGTATTTGCGCGTGTTGTTTATATGTGTGTGTATGTGGCACGGCTTGCATGAGCATGCCTGCTGTGTCACTCTCCATCAATCTCAAGTGGGCAGAGAGTAATCAGTGTTCACAACAGGACCCTGCTCTGTCTCTCCCTCCCCTCCCTTTATCTCATCTAAATTTCTCTCCTCCTCCTTGCTTGTCTACTTATAGAGCAGCAAGGTGTTTTTAAACTGACTTGTTCACATGGACAGCTGAGGGCTGATATAAAACACGAGTAGGTGGCTGTGGACCATATTAGGAGACGAAAAATGGACCTGACATTGATAATTTATAAAGTGAGCGAGTGCTAAAGGCATTAACCTCTGAAACCATTCAAATGACAACATCATTCATTACTAACTTTTCTGTGGCTTGCTTTCATAGTTTGGGTTGAGTCCCTGAGCTCATAATTTTAAACTTTAATAGTGCACAGTGTTAGACATGAGTTGTGGCAACAATTTGGGGAAGGCCCTTTAGTCTATGCTAGATTTTCGAAGTTTGATAGGGTTGAGGAAGGGGCTCTGTGCAGACCAATCATATTCTTCCACACTAAACACTGTTTGGATTGGAGGTTGGATAGTTGACAGAGATGGTTAGTACTTTTGCTGTTTGTATTCGAAATACCTATTTTAATTAATTTTCAGTATTTTGTAAATGGCAAAAAATTTAAATGTAATTTGAAACAAGAGACTTTAGAGTGCAGTAATTTTTTCGTAATACTGAAAATACTCTCTTAATGATCCATAAAACTTTATAAACAGGCATAGATCAAAACCTAGTATGTGGCTTGACTGTGCTTGGAACACCAGAGGGCTTTTATTTTGAAACAAGAGCTTTAATTTTAAACAGGAAGCAATGTTAATACTCAGTCACAGATCCATGGCCTTTTACTATAGCGCTAATAGGACTACAGTGCTGGATCGGCTCTTGTAATCAAGCCAAAAACTTATGTTAACACATGATAAAATGAAGATTGATACACTGAGACACATCCACACAGCAGAGGACGGCTGTTTTTTTTTGAGCTGTAACCCCTTATTAAGTTCCGTCTTTTACTCCAGTCGGGGATGTACATTGTTGCGTGACAGGTGGAGGCTGCTCCATCGGCCACCATTGTAGCCAAGTTCCGCTGTTTGCAAAACGTCCTATCAGCGCTGATTCTTTCAGGACACCTGTCGACCTCTAGTTTGAATGAAGCGATGATTCTGCAAAACATGCCTCACACCCCAACATCAAACTCATTAATGCTCTTGTAGCGAAAAGTAAATCCCTGCAGTCAGGTTCCAAAATCCTGTGAAAAGCCTGAAACCAGAGAAGTGGAGGATGTTATAGCAGCATATTAGTGCTTATGGTTTTAGAATGAGAAGAGTCATGCTCACATATGGGCATCCTGTCCACTGTCTGTCTACTTCTGGCCCTGCACTGTATCATCAAGTACATCTGAATAAACTGGCAATTACCTCAGTATCACACAGCCAGCCTAAAGCATCGACTGTGATGCTTAAAAAACAAAGTTAGCATAGTGATGCCAATTAAGCTCTGACAGCATTACTTTATGGCTAAATAAATAAAAGCTAAACCAAACAATATAGTTTCCCAGCTGAAACATCTGAGTTTTGTTTATTATAGTGGGAAGTACCCTGTGTAGAACATTGCATCCCATCTGTTGGGTAATTTATGCTTGTGATGGCAGAGCAAGCAGGTTACAAATCTAGTTAGCTTCTTTTCTTCTTCTCTCTTCAGACCCAGCCACACACTAATATACTTTATTACATCTAAGAAAATAAAGGACAGCTTTGGCTTCCTACCACAGAGTGACAAGACAAACTCAAAGGGACATACTGAAGTGTTACCATGTTGATGCAGACATATCTGTCTGTTTAAGTAGACGCAAGTGGCTTGGATCCAAATTGTAGTTTGGTTCTCAGGAACTAGTAAAATATGATATTGTGATTTAAGTGAAAATTAGCTGGTTTTAAAGTGCATGTTTATTAGTATTAACAATCATTAGGTAATACAGATTTTGTTATGTGTCTAACTATGTTGAGGGAGAGGGGTTGACACATGAGAAAATGCAGTTTCTTCCTTTAAGAATTTAAACGTTTGACAAAAAAAAGGAAGAACTGGGTGATAAAGTGAGTGAATTTGAGAGTTAGAAACTATTACTGCTCTCTGTTATTTCCCCTCTCTCTTCCCCACTTCTCACTCCCTTTCCTCTCATGTCTCCCTCCTCTCCTCTCCTCCCTTCTTCATACTCTCCCTCTCTCCAGGGTTTACTCTCCATCACTCTGTTCACTCCTTTCTTTCAGCACAGTCTCTTCCCAGAAGCCATTGCAATTCTGGGCGGCTCCCTGCCTCTTCTCAAACCCTCTTTCCTGTATGTGTGTATATGCGTGTGTGCGCGTGTGTGTGTGTAGCCTGCGGGACAGCACAGTAATCAGAGCAGAGACAGAGAATGGGAGAGAGAGTGGGAGAGAACGGGGACAGAGACAAGGAGAGGGAGCTGGTGTTATTATTATTACATTACATTATATTATAATTTCAGCACCCTAGCCACCACTACCAGTGGCTGACTATTCCATACACTGCACTTTCCAAGCACATACACACGAGAGTACATTCACAGACACACATGCAACCGAACAAAGACGTAAACACATCCATATATGCATACACACAAACACAGACTGGTTTCAGTATAGGGAATAACAATGACAACCTATTTATGATGGTAGAATTAATTTGCTGTGGCCTGGCCCAACTACATATCGTGCTCCAGTGATGCTCAAACTCTGGCCTGGTCCCTCGGGTTTGGCTTAGCACCACCTGGAAAGGTTATTTGCTGTGGGAATGGTAAATATCAACTTTCACTGCCCAGCAACAGTGCTGTACAAAAACACTGCTGGTAGTGATGACATGTGCTCACTGTAATTAGTGTCTGACAGTATCATCTACATGAACCAAAATATTTCATAGCCGTCGGAGCCAAAAGAGTGATGCTTTATGATAAAAAGTAAACTGTGATTTAAAAAAAAAAGCCTATTTGCTAAGGTACAAGAGGCAGAAAAACAAAACAAAACCAACTCTACTGACTCCATTCAGGGCATATTTCAGTCTTACAGACCTTCACCAAAACATTAAAAGTAAAGAAACAGTCAAATAAAAACAGACAAATGTGTTTTGGAATCTCTGTAAGCCATGGGCAATAGTTTGGATGACAGTTAAAAAATACAAAAATATAAAAATACAAAGATCAAATGCCTATAAGATAATCGAGACTTGGCTCTGTCATGGTGCTCAGCATAATACAGTGCAAAAGTTGAAGATGCCTCAAAGCCCTCGAGTGGAAGTGACCTATTTTGGGTTTTTTATCCTGAGTGAATGTGTATAACGTGACTTTGTTTGCATAAACACAATAATCTAATTATCATACACTAATCTAATTATAAACCTTACTTTGATTCTAAGAGTAATTTGATTAAGCTGTTTACATGCATAGCAGAGGAGGATTTATCTTAATATACCCATCTTAATGCAATCTTGCATAGTGCGTGTTGATTGAATTAATTGTCATGTGCCTTTTCCCCTATAGGCAACTAGTAAATTCAGAAACCGCCCTCATAAAATGCAAATGCTTGTCTCCTTGGCTGCCTTTTCAGCTGCTCCCATGTAACAGTTCTCCAGTTTGTCCAGATTTGAGACGTTAACGCCAGCTATGAAGAAGACTAACTCTAAATATTGACACTCTCATACGCTGGGCAAGCTGCACAGCTTGGGAGAACTCAGATGGACCGGCTTAGTCGGGGTATGGTGTTTACATCTCTGAACAATCTTCACATAATGCTACTAATTTCACAGTTCTCCACACATTTTAATCCCACAGGAAACGCTCTCTATATGACCTAAGTTAAAGGAACGGTGGATTAAGTTGTTTACGTGGCTTTAATCATACTGCAGTATTCACATGATCGCATTTAGCTTTATGTACGGGTAGCAACTGTCAGGTAAAGTTACTTTGTGCTTGTTTGTCTCAGTCTGTCCTTCTCTGCCTTTCTCAATCCCTCTCACTGTCTCTGTCTCTTTCTTTCTACAACCTCTTTCCTCACCCATGAGTCCCCCTGATGGCTTTCTCTTCCTGTGTCTCCCCCTCCATTCCTTTTATGCTTCTTTCCACCTCTCTTCTCCTGTCAACTCTCATCTCCACCCCCCTTGTCCCTAATTCTGCACCTCCGCTTTCGTCTCCTTCGTACCTCACCTTCTTACCTCTCATCTCCACTTCTTCTCTCCTGGCTCCTCTTGTCACCCCAATTGCCCTTTCTGCTCCTCTGTTCTACCCATCCCTCTCTTGTCTCCTGTCTCTTTGCCTCTCTTGTCTTCTTCTGCGTGACCTGACACTGCCTCCCTAAAACACCATGACACCTCTCTCGCTGTCCTTTCATTTTGCCTACCCTCTCTCCTCCTCTATGTTGACTCCCACAAATAAGAAGGTGAGTTCCCAAAAGATTTTAATAATTTGTTTCAAAGACTATCAGAGGTGTAGGTCAGTACTGGACTGGATTTTCTTAGACATGCCTACACAAGACTTTCTGGACTTAAATTATGCCTGGGCCACCAGAAATTGGATTTAAATATTGATGGTCCCCAGTGAAACAATGTGAAGGTCACTGGTATAACCTTTACGCCCCAAGGTTGCTAATACATCCACAGGAAAATGGTCTGCATCGTGAACTTGTTTACAAGCTCTCTATGAGTGTCGTTAGGCCTATGACTGTGTGTGATAATGGTTCCTCCAGAGTCCTCGCTGACTGAATAAGTGCTTGATGTAATTTGCAGCAGTTCATTTTGGGAAAAAGAACAAAACACCAACAAAATAAGTCTTTTTCTTGGTGTTATCTTACTCGACTGTGATGAAGAAAGCCACTAATTCTGATGCAACAACACCACACATTGCCAGAGCAGTGGATGCATTGCCAAAAAAATGAAGAGTAAAGAAACATCAACAAACCTTTGAAGTCGTTTGTAGTTTTCATATTTTACTACTCTGAAGTGTCTTTGTAGCCTACAAACAGAACGTACTAGAATGCGACTCAGGCTCTTTAAAAGAGTAACTCAACACCAGGCTGAAAGGCAGTATTTCTCTGCACTCTCTGGTTGAAAATTTGGTGCAACTTGTTTGCACCTGTGACAACGTCCAACAGTGATATCTCCATGTCCTGACACACAGTGGAGTATACATACATATGTGGCTCATACAGCCACATCTATTCTTAGATACATCTCTATATTGTCTTTAAGGTTATGTCTTGATGCAGAGAAGTCAATATATGGGTATTTAAAACCCAATTTTTGACATTGTGATTACCTGTGCACATGTGCTGTTTGCATTTGTGTAACTGAGTCATGTCTCCATTCCATATGCTCCTTCAGTGGGTTGCTATTGTTGGATTAATAAAAGATAATGGCTGTGTTATTGCATGTAGTGTCAAGAGTTGCTGTTAACTCGAATAACGTTAACTTCACCTGTCTCATCTATCCTTCTGTGCTCTGCTTCAACCTTGTGTGTGTAAGGTAAGTTTGTGTGTGTGGACAGAGCAGAGCCCCGCCCTCAGTCAAACACAGAAAGGAGAGAAACTAATGTAACTATAAATGACAGCAAACTGCAGTAGAGACTTTCACAGTGAGCTGAAATGAAACAAATGCACTTAAATTAGGTAAATTAAGTGTTTTGTTTCTTTCTCCCAGAGGGGGCAGAGGTTCCTGTTGCTGAGGTGGGCCACCCTCAGGCTAATGGTAAGGGGAACATTTAAAATTAAGGATCACTGTAAATATGCCAGGGTCTCTAACACATGCATTTGTTTGTGGCGGGTTGCCATGATATCTGCTGCCACTTTAGTTATTCATTACACCATGTTCTTGGAGCGCAGAGCATAATTTGGTAACAGACAGAGCAGCAGAACGTCAAGCGCAGTGAAACCTCACTGTTCATTGTACTGGGTCAAAAGTTTGTTTCCACTTGCAGCAGCTGCTCCTCTGACCCATTGATCAGGTCTGATTGGATGTACTGATCAATTATGCATCCCATGACTCAAACTCTGCAAACTGCTGCTTAGGAAAAGAAGAGCTCATTAAAGGTTTTGCACTTTTCATGGACTCACAAAAACCTCCATATTTAGATAGGGCACATAGAATGATACAAAGGGACACACATGAAATTCAATGGGGAAAAAACTGTGTGCTATAGCAAGTCACAAGATGACTTGTGTAGTATTACACATGTACATATACAGATAAATTTTGATGCATCAAGATGCACTGCTAATTAGTTTTTAATTTTAGCATAGCCCTTTGAATCAGAATCAAATTATGAGGTGCCTGGAGATTCCCACCCCTAATGATGTGTATTTAGTGTGTGGTTACATGAGGTATAATACATCATGAGCAGTGATGAAACTGTTGAAGATCTGATCTGTCCACCACTGCCTCAACTTCACAGCTTCACTAGCTTACAGGTACACTGAGGAATTTCCTTCCAAATTTAGTTTTTCACACCAAAAAGTGTTGGTTGTATCCTTGAGACCTAATAAATGTGTTAAATTCATTTCCTTCCTAATACAACATTTGTGATGTCAACCTTTTTTGAGAAATTCCCAATCTGTACTGTTAATATCTAAGTTTGTTAGCTTGCCATTTCCTGAGTCTCTGCACTTGGCTGGCAAACGGCAAATTTTTGTTAGCCTGGTAAGACCATCCTGATGACGTGAACTCAACATTTCTGTATCAGTCTGGACTCAGTGCCTCTCTAAACGTTTTCAGTGGGTGGGTGAGTGAGTACTCGCCTTGACAGACAAACTCCTTCAGCCAATTAGTGTTACAAAACAACAGGGAACATCTTCATCATCAACGCAGCTAGTTGATAAATAAAGCTTTTATCAAAACCAGTCAGAAGAAGGGCTTGTTGCTTCAAGCGCTGTTCTGCAATCTGTGGCCTGCAATTTATGTTATCAACTACAGCATAGCCCCTGATTGGCTGCTTATGTTGTCAACTACTGTGCAGATTCTTGATTGGCCCTGATTAGATTTTAACTTCTGGAAAACTTTGGGGCTGCACTGAGTCTAGACTAATGCAGTGAGCGAAACAGGATGTTGAGCTCATGTCATCAGGATGGTCTCATCAGGCTTACCTTTTGCAACACATTACCCAATTCTGTCAGTCAGCAAAAGATTGTAAAACCTTGGGCAGGAGTGTATATTCCATCACCTGCTCATGCCTGTACACGTGAGTCCTCGCACATAATGTAGCTCTAGTACCACTACAGGTATAGGTCAGGAACTCCACAGAGTACCTTCAAATCCTGCACACAAAGGCTCTGACTGCTGAGGTGTTTCTCCAAACAGGGTCGCAGTCATTACTTACAACAACACAGGACCTATTTGAACCGCTAGACAAAATTGGGATGTGGACATTGATTTAGAGGTCTGGAACCGAGTTGGCCTGCGTCCCTGTTTGTGTGTATTTATAAGTTTGTGTTTCCCTGTATCTTTAGATACATATTTGAAATAATCTGATAGGTGTGTTTGTTTGTTGTGTGTATATGAGAAACAGAAAAGGGGTGTGTGTTTGTGTTCAAGGTCACCGCTCCATTTCCTATTCGGGATGGTGCTGCTATCCCAGCATCCTCTCTGCCAGCAGCATTGATTAGCACTCGGCAAGCATAACATCACGCACACACACAGACACACACATACACCCATACCCACACATTTAAACTCTCTTTGTCTCCTCACTAGCACTCAACGCAGTGTGTTCTTACACACAGCCCTTTTTGCGTCTCTGAAACAAATATTACCGGTGTGAGCAGATCTTGAAAATACTTCACTGTTAAAATTTCTCATGCAGAGTCACACGCAAACATGTGACATGTTATGATATTTGTACAGACTAAGAACAGACGCAGACAGAACAGTGCAGAGCTGAGCCAAGCGGAATACCAGACCCATTTCAACACTGCACAGAATGAGTAAATTTTGATTGATGATGTTGGAGAAATTGGGTTTGTATCTCTGGGACTAACCTGGACTCGCTCCAATCGTACAGTACTTAGCTGTTTCTCTCTATTAAATCAAACAATGTCAGCTGGATGGCCCTACCTGTTACAATGGAGCCTGTAGACCAGATAGGATGGAAGATTTTCAGTGTGGCACACAAAAACAAAATAACAGAAAGAGCCATGCATTCTCAGGAACATGTGTGTGAACATGTACAAACAAACTTCACAAACCAATACGAATGACAAAGGTATAACTTCTACCACCTGTACAGGTGCAACTAAAATGTGCATTTTAGTAATACGAAGGGTCATCTAGTAAGCCTGAGAAGGAGTCTAATTGCAAAAACACCTTTGTGAGTGGACCATAAATGATGATGTGTTGTAACCTACTTACAAATGTTGCACTTAAACTTCTGCTTTTTGCTCATATTCTGCAAATATCACCTGTTTTAATATGTTGTCTATGAGCTCCTTGGCACCCATAATTGCCTGGTTGAATTCTTAAGGTGTTTTGTTTTGATCCACACTTGTTTTGAGCACTATATTAATTAAGTTTATAATGCAATGTGGTCTCTCCTTAACAGTATGAGAGATAGTTACTATTTAAGTAAGTTCAATTAACCCCATGATTGTCAGTCTTTGTTGTGACTTTATTATGCATGCATGTGTTTGCGTGCTTTAAATCAAAACTACCTTCAATCACTGACAAAAATCTTCTTTTAGAAATTAAAAGTTTTCCTCATGATGCCTACACATAAATTACATAGTCAAATAATTCTAGTGTTAGTTATCAAAAGTCACAGGATGGTGAAAAATATCACAGAGGAAGAAAATACAAAATATATATTTCCTGACAAGATTTTAAAAGACAAAAACAAGAGTCAATTTGTGAGGATTTCACTCAATATACATAGTCAGTAGTCTAGTGCGTGCCATGCACATGATGCACCATTGAGAAGCTCTGATATGCCCAGGACTCAAGGAGGGTCTTCGCATTTCTTTGTTGCTTGAGAAATTAATTGTTGAGTGGATGCGTTTGTGTTTGGTGTGTCTCTACACAGTACCAGATGTGATGATGAAGTGTAGGTGTTGATCAGAAGCTTCACTATATCGTTAAAGTGGGGGTACCTGGGTTGAATACCCTAATCTTGAATATTCTAGTGTTTGAACGTCTCATCAAAAGCAAGCGTCCTTTGATTTCAGACTGTTTGAGTGTTTATCATGCCAACAATAAATAAAGATCTCATTTGTACGCCTCTACATAGACTAAAGGGTTGTTTGAAAATGATGTTGCGAGTCCTGGGACTTCTCAGGGACACTCTCATTAGCCAAGTTATCCTCCAATGCATCCCTAAGTTGGCAGGTAGTCTTCTGAATATTTATCTGGCCTCAGTTTCTTCCATGTTGGAAGTGTGATTTGGTTATTCTACATAACAATGACTATGTATATCATGAAAAACATGTGAATTCACTACACCTATCCAATCAAATACCAAGAGCAAAATCATCAAAATTGCTGAAACAGATGCTGTTGTGCTCTCATGGTGTTTGCTGCTGACATGCTGAGCATACTGAGAAGACACTTCGTACAACTGTCAGTAGCAAATGCACATATGAACGTGGTGACATGTAATTGACATAGCTGTTCTCGTGTACACATACTGTGTCTGAATTGCAGATTGAATCTGGAACATATGGTGCAATGTATCTATGCGAGTATCTGTGTCACACTGTGGCGTCTGGGCAGAATTAGCTGTCTGCAAAACCAACCCGCCTACAGTGATATGACTCCAGGCACTTGGCGACGTGGCTTCCAGCTCAAACCTGACAAAATTAATTTTCAGTGCCTCTAAAAAACAAATCTTCGACAAGCAGGAGATTGGTAAATGACAGACTTTGAAAAGCCCGGTCCACCATTACCATGAATTTGGTGATGGGCTGTCAAGTAGTGCACCTAAGAGCACTAAACAGCAGGCTACACTCTGGACTCATGCAGAGACAGACTTGCATGATGGGGAGAGAAAGACAGAGGAAGACAGAGGATGACAGACAGACAGATAGATAGATAGATAGATAGATAGATAGATAGATAGATAGATAGATAGATAGATAGATAGATAGATAGATAGAAAGATGAACAGAAAGGCAGAGAGACAGGGTAGAGACACAGGGAGAGCAAGAATGATCATTCTATTTAAGATGCTCTACTTGGTTTCAAGGGCAACTGATTCTGAAACAACAAAATATAAAACTTGTGTGTTTATGTGTGTGTGTGTGTGTGTGTGTGTGTGTGTGTGTGTGTGTGTGTATTAGTGTGTGTAGTGTTAGGCTAGGATTACAGGCACTTAGCTCACAGCGATATACTACTCTCATAGGCGCAAGCACACCTTTCTGCATACTGATTAGACAAAAGTGTCTGTGTAAGAAGGAGAGTCTATGTGAGTGTGCATGTTTGTGAAGGAATGACAGTGTGCATGTGTGTGCGTGAGAATATCTTGTCAGCCCTGCAGCAGCTGATAAACACATAACAAATTCTTCCACACACTCACATATTAGCAAATCAGCCATTAGCTTTCTCTGCTAATTGCCATTGGAAATTAGCATTTTAGCTATTAGCTTCTTTCACAAATTGCCAATGGAAATTAGTATATTAGCACTTAGTGCTGTGAGGCAATTGCTAGGGGATCAGGCAGCATGGCCTAGTTTTCAGACAGACTATTCTTCTAAAAAAGGGTCAGTTGTTTAAATCCTGCTGCAGCCATTTAAGGTGAACAAGACCTTTCATAAGTTTTGTGCACTAAATGTTTTTAAGGACACTGTCTAGTGTAGCAGTGACATGTACAAGGCCATCTTTTGATAACTGTCAGCCAGTTTACATTTGCGTTAACAATTGATACGACCAATTATTACTTAGATACTTTAATATTCGAATTTTAGAACTGCATCCTATAATTTCAGATTGTCTGGGTACTTATTGTGCCTACAGTAAATAAAGATCTCATTTGTACACTTTCACATAGACTGAAGTGTTGATGGAAAATTATGTTATGAGTCTTGGGACTTCTCAGGGACACTCTCATTAGCCAAGTCATCCTCCAATGCCTCCCTAAGTTGGCAGGTAATCTTCTGAATATTTATCTGGCCTCTGTTTCTTCCATTTTGGAATTGTGCTTTGCAATCAAACACCTAAAGCAAAATAATCGCTAATAAGGAGTTCATCATTGTTTTATAATGCAACCAATAACAATGATCCTCAAGATTAAGAGGCACAGAGGACAGGGTCAGAAACAGGTTTCAGCTGGGAACAGATATATCAATGCACAGAAATCAGGGAAACATTTCTGAAAACACCCAGCTGAGGGCACTTGAGAATGCTTTGGAGACACAGTGTTTTTGCAGCTGAGACGCTTTGGTTGTGTCTGGTTGCTATAATATGAAATAGCCGTGGAAGTAAAAATGTTGGTGCAAGGAAGAGTACTTGGTCTGACCCTTGCTCTGGATGAAGGGAAGGATAGAGTATATAGGGGGAGGGAGAGGGGGCGTTGGTCTATGGCCGGTCTGTGGCCAGAAGTATTACTTTCTCCTCCATTGTTAGCAATGTAACGGTTGGTATTTATGGTATTTGACCTGCCCTTACTCCACTGTGACTGGATAGCTAGTAACAGTGACGAACAGGTTTTACACATAGTTGAACCTTTTTCAACCCTCGGCAAACAGGAAAAAACATCAAACGTGCAGCAATCAGCACAGAATAGACGCTCAGCACCTCATCGTGCAGCTGGCATTTTTTAGCATAGTGTGCTGTGTGGTGGTGATCCCATTGCAATGACTTTGAAAAATACAGTGGCCTGAGGAAAAAATGCCTTGATTTCCTAAGTTGACTATAGCCCTATCAAACACCTAGAAAACTTAGGAGATGGTTGTCATTGGCTCCACTTGTCGACATGCTCTAAACGCAGCCATCAGGTGTTTTTTATTGTCTGTTGTTTTGCATGCAGAACCTGGCTAGGATTTTAATGTACACGTGCCACCTCAAATAGGCCTTGGGAACACATAATTTACTGAATAAAGGAGAAGGCGGCTGACAACAGATTCTCGTCAGTGTATAAAGAAAACAGCTGGGCCCGATTCCCTGTCTGCTTAGTGCTAACAGTGCTAATGGCAGTCACCTTGATTGAAGTTCATCATCAAAATTACCTCCCAAGAATGTCCATTTGGTCTGGTTACACTGTGCTTTACATTCCTCTCTGACAAAAGCCACCTTCTTGTTTTTAACCTGGTACACAGTTATTGCTGATCTGACTGATACATATTGTAAAGTTGGGATCTAAAGTATTTAGTATGCTACTTGCTCAACTGTTGTAATGTCATTTCAATGTGTCTTTCTTCCATAATCATCATGATACTGATAAGACAGATAAATAAAGGTTGTTTACAGAGAAGGGGGATAGAAACAGTGTTGTTTACAGAGTGACTTTTTGTCAATATCAAGCCTCAGGAGTTTCCATGGGGACAAAGAGGACAAATATCAATTGATGTTACTGTATATACACAGCATTGCACATCAAAGCTACACACGTGCACACACATTATGAATGCATGCACTTACATGCAAACAAGCACAGATACTTAAGCACAGACAAAAACACATATGACTGGACATATCGGTGGTTGGTCTCCAGTTCCCCAAATTCAAACTGGTATTTTGTCCGGCCACAAGACAGAAAAGGCTACATATTTAATTTGCAAGGATACAACACAGAGAAAAGCTGAAAATGCTGTGTAAATTTACAAAAACCAAACACAGACTACACTATCAGTATCTGGTTTCACTCAGCCTGCAGCCAGTATCATCCTTTATGCCCTTAATACAGAACTCTTTAAGAGATGTTGGCCCATGCTACCTCAATACGTCACAAAGTCCCTGCTGACTTTCCAGCACACATTCATGTACAGCGCTGACACATTCTGCAGCACGCTTGTTCTGCAGCTATTCCATTCAACCTGATTCCAGGGGTGATGTACTGTGTTGAGATATAAGGACTTTGTGGGTCACTGGAGGAAACTAACATCGCTGCCATTTCCCTGGAGCCATCTGGAAATGATGTATGCTTTCTGATATGAAAGTATCCAACTGAAAAGAGGCATAGTGCGGCCATGAGGGGATGCACCTGGATAGGAACAATGCTTAGGTTCACTCTTGCATTCAAATGATGCTAAATTGGTGTAGTTCATGTCAAGAAAATATTCTCCAGAAAATTACAACCCCACCAGCAGCACGCACCATTTAAAGGATAAAAGAATCCACGAGATCAGGCTGTTTATACCAAATTCTGACCCTGTCATCAGGATGCCTCAAAAGAACCTGGATATTTCAAACTAGGGAACATTTATCCACTCCTCAGGGGTTCGGTTTTGCTGATATTATGCCAAGTCTTGTTTCATCTTCATGTTTGACAGGAGTGGAACCATGGACTGACTTTTTGCGATGTAGCACATTCACTGCGAGGCTTGAAGAGTTGTGCTTTCTGCAATGTCCCTCTGAGCATTGCATCATCTTAAACAAGTCTTTCCGTGACTTTTTCTGACATCTCTGATGAACAAGACACTCTTAGCCACCAGTGTACTTTGTTTTCTTCCCAGGTGGGAAGCTGTTAAAGTCACTTCCCCAAATTAGGTGTCTTGTGCATGCTGAAATATGCTTTTATAATTGTGTGTGTGCCTCGCTGTTTGCGAACACCGAGTGCTCTACCCACCCAAACACGTTACAGACCAAGTAGCCCCCCTCTTGGCAACGGCACTCCCTGATGGCAGTGCCCCTCCCCCTCAGCAGGACAATGCACCATGCCACCCCATAAAAACTGCTCAGGTATGGTCCAAGGAACATGAAAAAGAGCTCAAGGCTTCGACCTGTCCTCAAAATTCACCACATCGCAGTCTTATCAAGCATTTGTGGGACATGCTGGTACCCCAGAGGAACCCTTGATCCACAGTGGGGCCTCCTTGGATCAGACTTGGCTCTGGTCTGTCAAGGCATCAACACAGGACCTTTGGGGGTGTCCTGTGGTGTCTAACTCCAGCGCATTGGTGGCAGGTCCTTTAAGTCCTGTGGGCTGTGAGGTGGGGTGCCAGCACATCCCATGGAAGCTTGATCAGATAGTCACATTTGTGACATTCCTCTTGAGCAGTTTTTATGGTGTGGCATGGTGCATTGTCCTGCTGGGGGGGAGGGACACTGCCATCAGAGATTTGTTGTTGCCATGGGGGGTGTGCTTGGTCTGCAATGCTGTTTGGGTGAGTGGAGGGTGTCGGGTGGCATTTACATGAATGCCAGGACCAAAGGTTTACAGGCAGAACACTGCATTGTAACAAAATGATCAATGATAGCACTGATCATTTCACTTTACCAGCCAATGGTTTTAATGTTCTAGCTGATGGGTGTATATAGTGTATATGGCACTGCCATTTTAAATGTGATTTGTTTTTCCTATGTATTTTCTACTAAAACACTGTTCAAACATTTATTTATCTACTTTACTCTTCAGGGTTTTGACTCCTTAAGTTGTGCTAGAAGAAAACTCTGACTTTAAACGGGGTCACTTTAACATCTTCAGTTACTGGCAACATCAAGGCAGGTTAGTATAAGTTTTGCCCCAGGCTGTACGTCTGAATGTTGCTACTCTCCTCTCAGTGCAAAAACCATAACCTGATTATCAGTCTGGCTGCTGGGAAAGATCCATGATATGAGAAAAGTCACCACACTGACCTCAGGATGCTGTATGAGACTCTGTTAATTCAGCAAGTAAATAACTACACAGCAATACATTACATGAGCCGAGACACCGGTCAGACTAAATCACACACTACCAGTTGCGACCGCATTACCCCCCAAAGGCCAACAATCTAACTCTGAGCAATAAATTTTGGTCGTAAATACTCCTAAGAAGGTGATTTTTCACAGCAGTTTTGTATTTGCCCCCAGATCAAAATGAAAGCTTGACACAAATTTTCTGAATGGCCTCATGCTTCCTGAAAACTTGTTACAAATAGAAATGCATTTAAATGGTATTTATGTCCCTTATAGATGATATCTGGACTAACTGATTGCACCGGTGCAGATTTTTGTACCATAATATAAATAACTTTACAGGACAGTCAAACAGGAAAGTAAATTGATTGTGACAAAACACATTGTTGGTGATAATCAACGGTCAACTTACTTTACTTGGTCCCTTTTTGCATGTACGTTGGCTTCAGCTAAATTTGCAAATGTACTGCCATTTTGCCAGGAGTGTCAAAAAACTCTTGAAAAAAAAACTAGCTTTTGACTTTTATTTTATCCTCATCAGTCTGTCTTTGCCTTTATTTAATGTTTGTCTAGATCATGTACAGTGAATAATATCACCATCTGGGCTTTTTTAAAATTTTTATTTGAAATAATGATCACATATGTCATTTCTCACAACAAGACAATGACTTACAAACTTCAGCTGAATACGTGCATGCAATGAAACGTGACCAGCAGAGCACAATTAGTTTCCACAAGAGATATTAGTGAAAACCTGTCAGTTGTTGAGAAGCAGTATTCAACTGTGGCAGCTCAGATATCCTGTGCTTTGATTACAAGCACACACACATATATATGCACACATATAACACAGGATGAGCAGGATGGTATGCGTCCTTACAGACACACTAAAAGCAGTTGCCTAGCCATTATCACTTCAAAATCAATTACACACGCACATACACTAATATCCCTGACCATGATAAGATTTAAATTGGTTACAGCAACAGCAATGGTTTATCAATATCCTAATTTACCAACAATCGATCAACAGCCGGCGCAATAAAATATTGTTATGAGTGAACCACCTGGAAACGCATGAAAAAAATAATAGAAAACCATGGAGAGCTGTTAGAAGTCTAACTAGCACAGATCAATTAATTCATCTCTAAAATACGAGGCCTGTGGAGAAGGCCTGCGCATGAACATACACCCACACACACACACACACACACACCTATTCACATCATACATCAAGATTTTATCTATTTATCTTTTCCATGGAGAAATTGCTATACTTCAAGAACAAGAGATAAAAACTGTACTTTATATCTGTAATAACGTTTTCATTTTATTACCTGTTCTTACTTGAGTTCTAACTTATTTTTATCACCCGTTCCAACTTTTTATTACTGTACTCCAAGTGTGGTTAAATTGTTCCATAAACTCAGGCGCTACGTGACTACACTATCTTTGCAGGGAATGCCAGGTCAGAAATGTCAACTGAATGCTTTGCTTTTTTTTCAAAGTATGGATTTGGACCACAGCACATACAGTATGTCACAGCCACCACAAGCACAGCTGAGCTTTCCTGTTTACCGCAGGCTGTTCTATGAAGCTCGACCACTCTGCGTTTGTTTGGAAGCGTCAACTTTAACCTACCTGCGTTTGTGCCACCAAATAATGGATATTTACACAAGGCATATTTAATAACCAGGCCAACCAGTCTCAACCTTCATATCCACCTCTGAATTTTGTTGAACTATATGTACATGTTTTTCATTTTCACCATCCAGATAATTGTATGCCTCTTTCAACTGGAAATATGTCCCGTAACCCTCTGCAATTTAACACTGAACCATGACTCATCCCTCCACTGCAATTCAGATATTATTGCATATTACTGATCCTAGCGCTGATAAACGGACAGTTCTGCTACATCCATATCATCATGTTTCACAGCAACATAACGACTGCGACACACACGCACATACGAATGGATGACTGAATAAATTCATAACGTGACTCACCAAATGGTTGGTGGTTCAGATCCCTCCACTTCCAGGTAGTCATACTTCTCCTCTGTCTGGAAGTCTGTAAAGATGACAGAGATGGTGTCTCCAGGTTCGGCCAATAGGATCCAAGTACAGTCGGCCTGGTTACCATAGTTGCCGGGGTAACCGGGACTGGTCACCACCCCACTGCCGCCCCTCACAGTGCCCCCACATGTGTCCTCAGCTGTCAATCAAATCAGAGTGACAAATAGAAAACCTGGGTTAGGGAGAGGAGGAGGGACCGAGGGGCGGACTTTTTTTTTTGTCTTTTAAATTAAATTTCTTGCTTTTTGGATGAATTATTTGGATTTTCACAGCTATACGAGATGGGGTGGGTCAATTGACAAATGTAATAATTTGTTTGATTTACCAAATTAGCAATTCAAATCAAATTTTGAATACACCTAGCATTATACAGCCAGCCCAGCTCCCCACTTCTCTCCCTCTACGAGGTGATTTTTC
This sequence comes from Cephalopholis sonnerati, assembly GCA_019142605.1. NCBI lineage: Eukaryota > Metazoa > Chordata > Actinopteri > Perciformes > Serranidae > Cephalopholis > Cephalopholis sonnerati. Next base: position 22,763,717 of record JAGQAX010000014.1, on the reverse strand, counting down.
TTAATTACCTTAATTTTAGTATATTACAAGTACACTCTCTGCTGTCAACTCCTAATGTTATTTTGTGGCTTGAATGTTAGAAATGGATGACTTTGTCATGACACATAAACTGTCAAGTCACATTAGCAAACCATATTGTGAAAATATGGAGCTCTTACGTCACACTTCAGATATGAAGTAGAATATGCCTGGTAATAAAACAGTCCTTATTAGTGGACTATCACTTCCATTAGGACTGTATATTTTGGAGAATGCTGCTGTTTTAATTTAGCCAGTTAGAATTAGGGGTGGGGTTTAGGGGTTAGGCCGCAGTTCCTGTCACACTCAGAGCTGCTGTCCTCTCCTCCAATAACAAAGTAAGTTGTCCTTTTTCTCCAATCACAGATCTCCGCTCTCGTCTCCTCCAATCACCACCAAGGAACTTTGGATTCAACTGTTTCCCAATTGGCTGGTTTTACTATCGGTGTATAATTATTTCTCAATTGGTTTCAGAACATATAGACCAGATGTGATGATAGATTTGCCTAATTTTCTTTAAGACTTGCTCACATCTGATTGATTATTCATAATTGATAGTAGTACTGATTACTGTATAACAGATAAAGACACATGGATTGCGCTGTGCACACGGCATAAATTATACACATATAATTTATACAGATACACTCACGGAGAAAAAACATACTACATTGGACCTTGTTGTGTCACTGGGACATTGGCTGTATGGCAAGTTACTGAAGAGGGCTGTGCTCAATTCACTTTTCCAAAATACAGAGTGAATAGGTGTTTTGTACCCATTCTATAGAAATACATCCTTTTAAAAAGGAAATGCCTGTATTTCTCAAAATCAAATTGAGCCCAGCCAAGTATCCACTGCCCCAGTGATAAAAGATGCAATGTTGAACCTTTTTTTCTGAGAGCGTACAAGTCCAACTGTAAACATGGTATAAATTATACCTGTATAATTTATAATTATACATAAAGGAGGCAATACTGTATGTAAGACACTCTTACAGCGAACATGTATTTTCCTACAAACCAGTGAGTGCAATTTGGGACAACACATGATTTATATTATTCTGCAACAGATGACATGTTGATATCATCAGCATTTAGAGAAGACAGAGAAGCACCAGATGTGTGTTGTCCTTAAACTGCACTCACTGATAAGCGGAAAAAGACACATCCTTTATAAGAGTGTAGACAGGCGCTGTCAGGTATACATGCACATCCTTTGGGCTCACCCAGGCGGTGCTGCCTTGGGGGATGCATGTACAGATGACAGAGATAAGGTAGGGACCAAGCCAGACTCCACCCACAGGAGGGGTAAAGAGCGTAACTGTGGTCCAAGACTCACATCGAGCAACAGACGATAGAAATGAATAGAAACATATTAGAAAAGATATTCGGACGGAACAGAGTGCACTGAGTAGAGACAGGAAATACATGGAGGATAACGGGGGAACATAAATAAATAGGAACAAACAGAGACAAACAGAACTAGAGTGAAACGAAAATATAGAACCAGATTGAAATAGGCAAAGGGTTGGTACAAACTGTATCGGATAGAAAACGAGGAACAGGATGAAACAAAATAAGTGGTTTGAAATGAATTTTAAAGGCAGAATGAGTAGGATTTGTACGTTGCATTCAAAGTTGGCCCCTCCTTACTGGCTCAACAACACCAGAAGAATACATCCGCCAGCAGTTCCTAAAACAGAGCCCAGTTTCACTTTCTTCAGCACTGTGTCTGCCATTTTTGTAGCTTCTTTTTGGGTGCATGCTGCTAACAGTTAGCACCTGCCCGCTCTTATTGGCTGGGGGCTACAAACCCAATGCCCAAAGGCTGATGCCAAGAAATGTCCTGGACACAGCAAAATGAAAAGAAATTAAGACAATACAAGAAGAGGGCAGGATCTCTGTCCTTATGGTGGTGCATAAGTGCTGAGAGTGAGAGAGATTATTTCTGTAAGGAATATCCTACTCATTCTGCCTTTAAGATAGACTGAGCCTTTTTCTATAGATCAGAACATGAAGTTAGGAACAATGCACGCTTTTCTTGTGTTTTAGTCTTAGTAGGAAGGATGCTTGGGTCAAAATGACACAAGCTGGTGACAAGACGTGCATCCTCCCAAACTACAGGTGCTGATGAATTAAAAAAGGATGTAAAAAAATGCATTATTTATTCATTAACAGTTCATTTAAAACAGAGTCATAGAGGCCACTGAGTCAGTCCCACACACAGACAGACAGACAGACAGACAGACAGATAGACAGGCAGGCAGGCAGGCAGGCACTGACAGACAGACCATTCAGTTATTCAGATAGACATTTATTCCACAGCTAGACAGTTAAGGAGATTTGTGTAAATGACCCAACACCCTGAACCAAACCCTGCTGAGACCCCATCACATTTGCAAGAGAGCAATGATGCGGTAGTCTGTGTGTATGTGTGTGTGTGTGTGTGTGTGTGTGTGTGTGAGAGAGAGAGAGAGAGAGAGAGAGAAAGAGTCCGCAGCGTGGGAGAGAGTGCTGCTTGCAGGATGACAGCTGTCACAGGTTTATCATGACAACAGGACGTCCGCAAGCACTGGTGGATACGCACCCGCATGCAAACACACATATACTCAGATACACGCGCACACACACACACACACACACAGTCACACACACACACACACACTCTTCCAGCCCTCCAGCTCATTGATGTGCCGGTGACACTTGACAGACAGGTGGAAAGGCCTCAAGGTGCACTGATGTGTGGCTCTTATTAAAGAAGAGGAAATGGACTTGTGAAATAAAAGAAGATTACTAAACAAGTACGCAGCGCTCTTATGTGCAGTGGACCTTTAGTGAACTTGACATTATGATGTAGCATCAAGGGCTTTCGGCGATGATGTATGTCACTCAAAATCCATTACTGTGACCTGTAGCATAAAACATTTTTTTAATTATTCCTTCTAAAATAAGCTGACTAAAATACTGATGAAGACCTAGAGGACTCCATGTGATATATTTGGACGATACAGGATGCAATTAGGATCCCAGCTTATTCTGTTGTGTGTCATCTCGTAACGGCAGGGCTGTGCAGAGACCGCTTCAGGAGCAGCTGCTCTAATAAAAAGTGACATTTGTTGAGTGTTTACAGGGGAAGGGTGAGAAGTCCACATACGTATATCCAACACTGACTACTCTCTGTTAAGTGTGCGTGCATCAGACATGACATGGAGCCAGTCAGCTTTCTATGTTGCACCTGCTAATTTTGGATACCGCTTGCTCCTGCTCCATCAATCATGATGGGACATCTGTGTGACAGTGTTAAACATTACGCTGTCTCTCTCACATTATTTTCTGGTCCCATAACTTGCCTTTTTTATGGCAGCAGTATAAAATAAAATGAGTATATCTCTACTAAAGCAATCCCTGCATTAAAAGCCGGTCACAGTTAATAATATTTCATATTGTTATTTTTCCGTAATGATTCAAACATACTGTAGCTTGCTTTAAAAGCACACTGTATTGAATTAATTATCCTCTCATTTTGGAATACGACACCACTCGAATGAGGTCGGAGAATGGAATATCATTACATACGAGTCTGATCAGCTTATGGCAAAAATCTTTAAATCCATTTGGCATTTAAATTAATCTGTCGCTGTGTCAATGGAGCACTGAGGTCACTGAAGCCACATCCAATGCATAGATGGAGTTTGCTTGAAAATGAGGCACAAACTGACTGCTATTGATTAGGAAATCATTGCAAGATGACTGATAGGGAATTGACTGATATTTCGAGAATAGTCAAGGTTGAACCTAAATCTGTGGACACTGGCTAGATTCAAGATACTGTATTATGGATTATGGTTATCCTTGAATCTCACAGTTAGAATAGCAAATTAAATTTTCAAAGAAGTTATTTTGTTTTTTAGTCACAAACTGTTTTTTAATTTATATATACATCTCTTCATGCATCCATTGCATATAGGTTATAAAGCTAACATTAGCATCATTTTTGATTGACTGAAAGTAAACATTTCAAAGTTTCACCCCTTAGCATTTCCAAGTCATATTATTGTTGGTGCCACTGTCGCAAAGACAACTGAATACCTTTGTCTTCCTCAAAGCCGAGCAACTAACAATGTACAACAGACACACTGCTTTTTGTTTTCCGCAGTTACTTCAGTCGTTCCACCATCCGCCATTTCCAATGCCAGGGAAAACAAAAGAGCTTCCCTCTTTATGTTTTGGTTGCACAGGAGTTGACAAACTTCCTTTGTGCTTTAAATGGAGCCTTTTATTTCAGGGGAAATCCAGTGGCAGATAGAATTGCGTAGTGAAACTTAGGCTTATAGGGAACCAATCTAAATGCAGATAGTGTCATTATTCTGTAGTCATTACATTGTGCAATCAACATTTACTTCACAGTGATAAGTTAAAGTAAAGAAAAACAAAACAAACTATTTCCCCCTTTAAGTCTGCACCTCACTGCAAGCATGCTCTCAAAGTTAGAAACTGATATTAACCTTAGTGAAAATGATTTCCTGTGATGGGAGACCAGTACTTCAGATCCCTGAAAATCATCACCCAACACCACAATGACATAATGTCACTGTTTTGACATGAATTAGGGACTAAATGACAAAAATTAGGCCTAATTTCCCCAATTATCATTATTATATTTGGTTATTTCTGAGATATTACACATGGAGAAAACATAAATTACAGTGTTACCCCTATCATAGCCACCCCTCCACAAGGGTTGCAGCAGTATACCATTAACCTGGACACCATGGTATGAAATTGAGGGCTATCATACCGTGTACATTTGCTTATCTATACCATTAAATAAAAAAGCAACTGCTCACTTCTGCTTGCACATCTCCTTTCCTTCTTAACTGCCTGTCAGACTTTTTACGTTTCAAGTTCAATTAAAAAAAAATGGTTTCAAGTTTAAGCATCTGGTCAACCAAACAACCCTTCTGTTTCATTCATTTATGGGTCGCTGTAACTGATAGTTACTATATAGTACTGTTGTATACTATGATACCATAAAAAATGTCATATTTTCTGAGATGGTAATCGTACCGTGAAATTCTCATGCTGTTGCAACCCCAGTGTACTTGCATAATTTCAGCTCAGTGTCAAAATCTTTACTGTGTTGAATAAGGGGAGTCCTTCATTTTGTCAAACTGTAAAGAATCAGGTGCATATTGTGGGGCTCCCTGCAAGTATGTACCAGAGCTGGACTTTACAGATATTCCTGAATGAATGATCATCTATTTTACAGACATTAAATTGTGATGTGACAGGCAGTTGTCCAACCAACAACCATTATACTATGTTTTAGTATTTAGTGTCATTTTTATAATCAGACACTATAATTTTCACATATTTTTTTATTTAAATTTTACTACTATATTGTTTTGTTCTTTGTTTTGTTCTGGGTACTGATTTGGTTTGTAGTATTTGTCTTGTTTTAGTCCTGTCTTGGTTTGTATTGTTCTTATTTTACTTTTTTGTTGTTTCATTATTGGATTGACCAAATATCATTGTGCTATTTATCTGCTTTATTTGGAAAATCTCGACACACACATTTGGGGGGAAAATCTATCTTTGCTGCGTCTGCTGTAATTTTCACTGGTGGTAGTTTCTCTCTCTCTCTGCTTGTGTTTCACAGGGGGCGGGGCTTCATGTGTCACACACGGAGCGGGGCACAGGTGATCTCATTAGCTCCCCAAAACCACAGATAGACCCACATTGAACAACACTAAAGGTAAATAATATATGTAATTTGGTTACCCTTACACCCACCCCCACCCCAAAACAGTCAGCCGAGGGGAAACAATATATTATTAACAGTGTGAAAGATTTAGAAAAACAAAGATGAAGAGGTAAACCTATAGCTGAGTGAGGGCTCTGCTCTCTGACTGCACTGTTCTGCTGTGTTCCATTTCTGCTTTTATTTTCGGACGGCAACCTGGGGAGGCTGAACTCATGCTCATGCCCCAGCGCACTGACCCACAGGAGGAGAGGAAAGTGTGTGTGGAGGAGGGCCCTATAAGTTAGTTTGAGTGTGTCTCTGTATGTGTGCGAGAAGAAGGGAGAAGAGAAGAGAGAGGTAGTGTTGACCATGTTGCCTTCATTTCTTATCACATCAGTGAGCTAGTGTTGCCCTTTTTTTGCCTCTACGCACCTTGCTCTCCTCTCTCCCTCTCTGGTTGTTGTTGTAGCACCGCTTCTCTTTTCCTCCCCACTGGTGTGTGCTCGCTACACCCCTCCTCTACCCATTTCTGCATCAAGATTATCTTTATAGTAAAAACAGCACATCTCCTCCTCTACTCCTCTCTCATCTCTTTCCCCTTATCCTCCCCCTCCCTCCCTCTGTTCTCCCCTCCATGCTTCCTTTTCTCTTCCTCATTCATCCTTGCCTTTCACCCTCCCACTCTCCTTCCACATCATCCCCCCCTTCCGAACTCTCCCCATCGCAGACTCCCTCGCTCCTTCTCTCTCATGGCCTGGGGTGCTTTGATCACTCGTTCTTAGCCTCCTTATCCTGCCTCCCCTCTCTCGCATCCGTTCATCCCCTCTTCCCCACTGTGCTGTCATCAATATCGCAGTCATCTGAGGATTCCTTCTTTATCCTTCTCCGTCTCGCTGTGTCTTTCTTTAAGATCTTACTCTCTCTGCATCTCACTCTCCGTCTCTCCCCCTCTCTCTCACTCTTTCTGCTGATTGATTTTATGTTTAATGGCTTTTCTGGCCTCATCTCTTTCTCCCTTCTTTTTTCCATTCGCAGTTTCTTCCCCCTCTTCCTTTCCTTCTGTCCCATAACTCCATTCCTTTCCTGCATCACTTTGATAGGCAGATCACTATCACTATCAGATCCGTACACACACACACACACACACACACATGCACACGCACACACACACATAGACTTCAATCACAGTAGACCCAGTGTGCTGTCAGCCTCTAAGGATTATGGGCCATCTACATCATCCTCTCCTCTCCTCTCTCTTCAGGCTGTATCCATCCATCCCTCCTGCTCTCTTATCTCCATCCACCCACCCATCCATCAACCTCTTGCCCCCCATATGCTGTAAAGCTGAATATATATAGCTACCCCTCTTTCTTCCTCATCACTCCCTCCATACCTTTAATACCTCAGTTTGCCTGCCATGAATGACTGAACAGACAGCAGGAAGACTTTTAAACATGTGCACACAAATGATCCAGCATATATTTTTAATGCATTTCCTCCTGGTCGGAGGAGTTACCGGGCCCTCATCAAGCTTCCTCTGCAGCTGCACTGTGTGCTATGCTGCCTGAATGTATAGGATGCAGTTTTACTTCTCAATGTCACTTTCACCATCAAGTCAAGCAAGGATGAATTCAGTAACAGTTCTGGATCTTATAGACAGATTCATCAGATCCGCAAAATCTGTATTAGTGGCTTTGTGAACAGAATCCAACTTAGCTTTTGGATGCAGTCCAGACACAATGTGCATACAAGCGGTGCAAAGTAAAGGGCGGGGTTGGCAGAAATGTGTTTGTGACTCACAATCAAACACTTTTTCTGATCTGACACAGCTATGGTTGGAGTTTGGTTAGGCTTAGGGACAAAAATGACATGGCTAGGATTGGTTCGGGGGATGGGTTAATGTAACTACACAGCTGCTTAGAAGACAGGTTGATGAGACAGTTCAGCTGATATCAGACAATTCAATGATCATATTCAATGGTTACAAGCATCAATAAGAATCAAAGATATGGGTTGATAGAGGCCTGCAACACCTACGATTAGGTATAGAAGGCCGTTATCAAGCCATGAAATAGCCATGAAATTGCCATTTCTATTTGTGGTTGTGCGGCAACCTCTTGTAGGTGTGATGATGGAAGCAAAGGAGGAAGTCAGGTGATGTATAGGGAGCAAGAAATTCTGTGTTGTTGGGTGAAAGGGAGGGAGAGGTGATGGATGGGTCAAACAAACACAGGACTTTCACCTAGGAGAGCAGGGTTTATAGCCTGTGTGAAAGTGAAACCTAAAAACACTGCAACTGTTTCACAGCATCTAATATGCAAACGGCCATTCAATGGCTACTAACACCAACAGTTTCACAACATCAGGTATAGAGACAGCCATTTATTGCACTGATAACAGCCTTCTAGCCCATATCCTTGAGACTAAAAACCCCAGACTACAGCTATTTATTGGCCTAATTACATCCAAATCTGGTGCATTGACTCTTTAGGAGGTAGGAAATTAACAGTGTCAAGGTCCAAGGTTTCGTTGACGCAATCAACGAACCTAGACTTTGAGACTCTTTAAAAATGCACCATTACTTCCTTTATGCTCGTGATAAACAAGAGTCCAAATTTCTAAGACTACTAGGGGGCTTTGTCACTCGAACATAAATATATGTCAGGGGTTTGACTGAAATAACTGATGTTATGATGGTGTTCTTTCGACACCTGATCTCCTTTCCAACAAGTGCCATTAAGAGTCTATCCATTACCGATGTTTTAGCTTTACAGCATAATGGTCCATTTTAATTAGCCTGTCAATTCCATCCATATGTTTGTACTTCTTTTCCTTATCCAAGAAGCAGGGCCACTATTTCCCTTTGATGCTGCTTCAGTCCCTCGCTGTGTGTAACAGGATATTGTTCTTCAAGAGTAGCCTGCAGTTCACTGAAGTGCAAATGAAACAGAAATCTACCATAAGAACTTCCAGGGAAGACATCTGACTTAATCTAGTTGTTCAGGAAATTATTTTTGAGTTGATTTAGTAGCGTGTATGGAAAATGATGCATCAAGAGAACAGAGTTTGCACCATCTGGTCTTGTAAAACGGTCTCGTATTCATTGGCTGCTATTCGACCATGCAGCAGACATGTGGGCTAAAGGCATCCTTCTTCTTGCCAAATGTAAACCCATCTGGATGCGGAATAAATTATAAATTATAATATATGACATAACCTCTTCACAAGTACAGGCTTTATTCTCTTCACACCTAGAATGCGCCATTGTGTCATTGCAACCCTATCATATACAGCAGCCTTGTCAAGGTCAATTTTTTTGAGACAGTCACTGGAATGTTCAATTTAGTGGTTGCTTTTAAAGCTGTGGTTCTGTGGGGTTTACATCATTCCTGTTTATACTGTCTATGTCCCTGTCTGTGAGCTTCAACTTGTGACCACTGTCTGTCGATGTACTTTCAGACCCCCTCAGGTATTCAGGTATCAACTGCTTTGTGTCTTCAGAGCTCTGCTGCCACATTTTTCTTTGAAAATTAATAAAAGAGATGAATGCCACACCATGTTTAAAGCAGACAAATACCCACATTCAACTTAGTGTGACTCATCTGCGTAGCTGCCCTTGTAACTGTGATTTAGTAACTTCAAATTCGGTCCTTTTTATGTGCTGTGCCTATTATTCTTGCTTTCCCTCGGATATTGCTATCATATTTTTCTATCACTCTTTTAAACCTTGTTAGAAACATATTGGTTGCCCTGCTCTGCTTGCCAGCATTACAGTTTAGACAAACAGTCATAGCGTTCAGGGCACACACACACACACACACACACACACACAACTAGTAACCATGCTGACCTTCAGCTCCTCCCACCATCTGTCCACAAATCAAAGAACAGATGCTGTCTGCCAGTCAACTAACAGCCCAACATTTAGACCAATTAGGGCAGAAGAGTGATTTAATGGTAGATCACCAGAAGGAGACATCAAGAGAGAAGGCAGTGATTGATAGATAGATCGCTATCATGATTATTATTCCTACAATAGCCTTATGACCCTGACAGATATAGTGCATCAGAATTCGATTCTCATTATACTGTGATTGTTCTCTTCCCATTATTGATACCGTTTGACCCCCACTACTGACCCCTCTTAACTCATGTCAGAAGGTGACAATATCAGATTTAATACCTTGACTGTTGCGGAACAACTTTTTTAAAGCACTGGTAACATCCAGAGTAATAATGTTAAGGTGATACTCTGTTTATCCTGGGGAAATTCTGTTAGCTTGCCTTGTCAGCTGACAGGACTGACTCCATTACAGGGTCCCTGGAGCTGGTAGTGTTTATTTTTGCTCAGGGACACTTCAGCAGTACAAATCCTCCTGTGGCTTTAGAGTAGAAGCTCCCTCCACTGAACCACCCTAATGACCCAACAGGAAGAAATCACTGTAACACTAGCAGTTAAAGAAGGGCGCAGAAGGGGGTGAAGTAAAAACAGACAACTTTTCAAACCCTCCAAATGGTATTATTGTTGGCGCTGCTGTTGCAAACACAACTGGATTGCTTGGCATTTTCCTCAGAGGGTAGCGACAGGGCTGTTTTTCTTTTGTCGGGAAGGTTTTCATAGTTTTCACCATTTCAGGGTTCAACATTAATGCTTGTTTTTACTTACCCACTGGCCAAGTGGGTCAGAAATCTACGAGCCCAAAGTCAATTTTTATTTGCCCTGATGCAATTCTTTTATTTATTAGCAGTTATCAAATAACCAAAAGAACTGAAGTAACTTGCCATGGTAAATCTTTATCATATGTTTTACATCAAATGTTCTAACTTGACGTACCTTTGAAAAACTATACTGTTTTATCAGCCTTGCTCTTAAACTTGTGGCAAACTGCACCTGCATCCTTTAACACCTCCCAACTAAACTCCTGCTTCCAGGATAATGAAAACAGCTTGCCTGCTGCCATTTTCTCGTGAGTTCCTGATCAGAACTGTGAATGAGCAACTCTCAACAGAGATGAGACAGAAGCAAGATGGTTCACACCTTAGCTCCTTCCATCAGCAGCCGCAGGCTCTTTTTACAACCTGAAAGTGAGTTTTCAGGTTTACTAGCCTGACATGGCAGTTTACTTTGTTTAGCCTTCTGCTACTGGGAATACTCTTTGGTAACCAGTAGGGATGCATAATATTGCCGATATCAGCTATGCCAATATGTAAAAACTCATTTGGCTAATAAGAAGTATCCATCTTTATGTAAAATTATGCAACTTCCTTCCTTGAATCCTCTGTCTGAATACATCTCTTTATCTGTATGCCTACACCCCAGTTTATCTTTAATTACAATGGCTACTTATGTAACACCTTGGTCTAAGACCATGTATTTGTGTTTGCATTGTGTAAAACTCTTATTTCATTGTCTGATATATATATGCATCTAAAAAGAACAATTCCTTTAAAATCTGAAAAGCCCTAAGTAGTCAGCCACATCACTGGGGCATAGAAAAAGAAAACGATCAGTCCCGGGAACCCTGGACAGACGGTAGCATGGAGGCAGCCAGATAGTTAGTAGGAAAAAGTACAAATAGTGAGCTGACAAGAACCGACTGTCAGCATGGGAGCATGAAGAATGTGGGACTTTTGTTTAGTGGCTATGAATGAATGTAAAAAAATCATTTTGACAAAGTGCCTTGCCAGAAGAACGGTGCAGAGGGTTAAGTCCGCTAGCATCTAGCTAGCTTCTTTAGCAGCTTTTAACTAGTGTGGACTTAAGCTAGCTGTTAGCTAGCTTAGCAGTTGAGTTTACAGCAGTCAGCAGATCAAGTGAGCATATGATATGTGATTGTGAGTATTATCTTGATGCAGGGGTGTCAACATTTTGTACTATATTTTGTGCCAGAAAGTTAGTAATATATATAGTATACCTTTAAGATACGTTGTTTTGGTATCTGTGCTGTATCATTTACCTTATTTTTGTACATGTTTACTTTGTCAATTGTTATATCTGCAGAAATCATGCACGTTGACCGATTTGAGTGTTACATTTTAAAGTCAAAATCAGCCGATACTGATGACATGCTGACATTATAGTGCAGTCCTGGTTACTGGGGATAGCTAGCGACAGCTGCTGGAGAAAGCAAAAGCTCTTAATGTTTCAGTTACAAAGCTTATAGGGAACAACTCTAAACGCATATGGTTTCATTATATCATAATGATAAGTTACAGCAAAATAACCTGTCTATTTCCTTTTTGAACTAAATGACAAATTATAGAGAAAGACAACAAAATAGATACAAAATACAAAAAGTTAAGAGTAAACAAAAAATCAGGTGAAAGGAAAAAAAAGACTCTCACTGTCTGACTCCAGGGCAGGATTGAGATAGATGAGTCTAGCATCCCTGTTTTCTCATTTGGTCATTAAGCAGAGTTTCTAAATTATCAACCGTAACGACAAACTCCTAAAGTTGTGATTTATAAGCATTACCTCTCATTCGTTCACCTCCTCCTGTCTCCCTGTCTTTTATTCTCTGAGAGTGGGTGTGTCTGAATGTCTGTGTGTTACTGTGCACGTTTGACAGTGTGCGTGTGTGTGTGTGTTCACCTGTGTCCGTCCCTGACTTTGTGTATGTGTCTGCCTATTTGAATGTGCTTTTATTCGTGTGTGTAGGAGAGACCCTGGGTGTTGGTGAGTGTTAAATGTCATCCCTGACATCTTAAACAAATAGCTGCGTAGTGAGAGTTTAACGCATCGCAGCCCTGACGAAATACATTCCACTCTTGTCTCTAGTGTCCTTTTTTCTTTCTCAGTCCTTCCCTCTCATGTGTATTCTGCAGGGGAATGTGTTATACACAATTAAACACACTTACACACACGAGCAAATTTTAAAAACTACACTCTGCTATCAGTTTATTAGGTACACCTAGGTGTTCTGTTATTCAGACTCCCCTCACCTGTTGGCATAACACAATATAATAATCAATGTAAATGCTGACTGCAGAGGATGATAACGCAAATGTGTACTTCAGTGGGACACTTACGTCAAAGACGTGACAATCTAACCTTCAACACATAAGGGTACAGAATCAAAGAGAGTTGAAAACACACCTGAACATTTGATCTTAGCATGACAACAATGCCAAAGCCTCTATCACAGAAAAATCCGCAGCATCTATCAGCTTTCACTGTATGTAAATAATAAAGATATGCAAGATAATTGTTGAATTACAGAGGTGTACAGGAGGAAAGACATAAAGTGATAAAATGAAATAAAGATGACACACTTTGAAAAGCGATGTGTCTTTCTAGAAAAGAGAATTATTAGATTACTGTCACCGAGTATCGTCACAGTAATAAGGTGCTGTCACAAAGAATTTGATAGCAAAATGCCACATGTCTCCAGTGATGACAGTCTCTCAAAAAATGCTTATGAGACAAAACTTAAAATGGCCACTTCCAAATAGTTTCTGACAGGCCGTCTGTAGTCTGTACAGGCAAACTCAATATGTCCTGACACAGATCAAACAGTCAGATGTTAGTCTCTGTGTAGTTGACATTTAGCCCGACATAATCAATGTATAGACAGAGACATGCTTATCAGGATCAGTGAGAAAAAGGCAGCAACCTGATCATATGTACAAACCACCACCAAAGCACATCACTCCTTCCCAGTGTATGTAGCTGACCTTACTTTGTGCTTGTAATCAATACTTGGGCAAATAAATGCAAATTAATACTAGGAAGGAACAAGCTGTGCTGCACAAAGGTGTCTACATTTACAGTTTCCACAATTGTTTAAACATGTTTCCTGAAACTAATTCTAATTTTCTCAAAACTCTAAACACAAACCTGAAATGAGTTTCAATGATCCGCTGAAAACAGAATCGTTTCTCATTTTCGTTTTGAAAAAAGTTCCGTGTTCGGACGACAATGTTTTGATAACAATTGCCGTTGCACATGGATCTGCAAAAATGACCAAAAACGCTGCAGTATACATGCCAGGCCAGTAGATGGTGGTGTGACTTTGTAATGAAACAACACGCGCCTGCACGCATGCGCTTCCTTCTACAGAGCGGTGATGTATAAACAAACAAAATGGCCACCACAAGAACGTTTGTCTGGACGGACAACAAGGTGGAGTCGCTACAGTAAAGCTACACTTTGCTGGAGAAGCGTTGATGAATTCAACAGCGAGTTTTAAACAGAGCTCGGGCGTCCGCCACTGTTGTTGTGATGGTTGACTTTCTTGCACATGCCTAGGACTGGAACCATAATGCACATGTGCGAAAAGTCTCCATTTTCAGAGGAACTGCATATTGCAAGTTTACATGACAATGGAGACAGTGCTGTTTCCAAAAAAACTGTATTCTGGAACCCGTTTTCAAAATGTTTTCAGGCACCAAAAATGCTGCTGTCTTTTAAATGATCAGCCAAAACACAACTAAGGTGTACTGTTTTCAGTTGAAATGACTGTCGTATAGACAGGACCTAAACGTTGCATTGACACAATCATTGTATCGGCATACCTCTCCTTCTTTCTGTCCTTCACCTTCCCTTCTTCTTCTCTAATCTATTCTCCATGCTGCTTGTTTCCCCCAACACAGTGGAGGCCACATGAGGCCTTTTTATGCTCTGCCACATGATTGGACTGTTTTGCCGATTAATTTTTCTAACAGGTGAGACATGAGTGAGACCAATTGGTAATTAGGACGTGGCATTTTGAAGGCCAGTGTTTTCCAGGTGAACCAAGTGTGCTAAATGATGCAGTTTGTGCTCAAAATGTGATTTAAAATCTCTATTTGAGTGAAAAAATTACATTGTCTTTCGAGTTTCACAGTCTGGAGTCATGTTGCTGATACTGGAGCTTCAAGGATTTAGAATTGTGTGCATAGTTTCATTTTCTGTACATGTAGCCTGGCCTTTAATAATCTAAACAATACTAAATATCACATACTGTAATCTTATGTCATCAGCACTAGCATTAAAAAAAATCTATATTTTTAAGACTGTAGTCGATTTAAATCCTTGAAAAAGACTTGATCTGTATGATGACATAATGTTAGTCTGGAAACCTGGAATGGATAGCTAAGAGCTGACTTGACTTGTAGAAAATGTATCACAGACATTCGCTTGTGTTCAAAATGCTGAAAACCCTTCCATGCGAGAGAGAGAAATTGCTGTGTTACATAAAACAGAGCAGAGAGAGGAGAAACAGGAGGAGAAGGGACAAAAACTGATCAGAAGAGATAAAGCGAGACTGAGATAGAAAGGAAAGACAAGGAGCAGAGAGAGGAGGGGGAAAGTGCAGCATCTGTGACGACTTTGAGACTCTCATTCAATTAGCGTATCATTGGTGAAAATAGAAAGTAACATAATAAGAGCGACAGCAAAACAAGGAGACGTTTGTGATGCTCCTGTGATTACTGTCTTTGCTTTTATCTGTATTTATGGGGTTTTTTTTTGTTTCTTTTTAAAGCAATATTATAAACCTCCTTTTGAAGAGCTGCGTGAATACATTTAATTCAACCTGACCTGCGAGAAAGAGAATAAAAAAATAACAGACACATGCATAAAATGGCGCCTTGTGTTTTTTTGAAGCCCACATTGTAAGTTGAATATTCAAAAGAATTACACGCCGTGCACGTGCTACAGTATGTGAGTGTGTTTTCGCAAATTTCTCCCGCAATGACGTCAATAAAGTAATTCTGAAAATGAGAGCTGCACATGAAGTGATGTTTAAAAACAGCCTCTAATGAATGACTACATAGATGAAGGTAGATAGTTCCAATGTTCCCATCTATCCCCATCATTCAACACCGTTAACAGCAGCAGCTATGAGCTTTTTTGGGACGGACCCATCTATATAGATGCATTAAGTTACAGTTTGAGAAGTGGTATCTATCATCCAGCTGTCATAAAATTCTGATGACTACTGATAAAGACGTGAGAGAAAGAGAGAGTGTCCGATAGAGACTCGGAGAGAGGGAGGGTAAGAGAGAGATGTTAGCTGAGGGAAAGACAGATGACAGACCAAACCGAGATGATGACAGATGATTTAATGAAGAAGTGACTGGCTGGAAGGAAAGAAAACCAATTAGAAGACACAACAGAAGCATGGGGGAGAGGGAGAAAGAGATGGAAAGAAAGAAACGGGAAGGAAGATGGATGAATATTGGATAGAGATGGATCAAGACAGCGATTGAGAGGATTAGCAAGAACAATGGTGAGATAAAGAAAGAGATGGAGAAATATGAATACAGAGAGAAACACTAAAAGGAAGAGGTGGGATGATGCAGACAGACAAAATTCCGAAGCAGACAGAGACGGGGAAGGAGAAAGAAAGATCGACGGAAAGAACGATTTAGAGATAACAATTTCAGATCGTATCACACAGAGAAATAGAGAGATTTGAGTGTTATGGTGTGTGTGTGTGTGTGTGTGTGTGTGTGTGAGGGTAGGTGAGGTGGGAGCTCATAAGGACTTTAAGATGGAGAAAATGTATTTCAAGGATAAAGAGAGCTAAATGAAATCCTCCAAACTGAGGACATTTCGCCAGTGCTTACTTTGCTAAGAAGTTTTCGGTTAAGGTCTTGGGTTTGGGAATAATGATATAATTGAGAAAATGTAATACGGTGAACTGACACAGGCAGAAACAAAATTTGTTAAGAATTGCAACAATAATGCGACAAAACCAGACAGGAGCATGCATAATGAAAAACCCAAGGATTATCTGTGTGAAATTGTAGGTCTGCCTGCCCGTGCATGTGTGTATCTGGCTGATACCCAAACAGTGAGTGAGTGTTTTGAACTGCTCATCGCTTGTGGTTTTGTCTCATTCCATCTCTCTTGAATGTTTTATAGAAAGAGAGAGAACAAAGTGCTGGAAACTTTCTTTCTACCGCAGCCTGAAGCACCTTGTTTTTCCATTTTTCTTCATTTTTCAAGGTTTTGTTTTTCCTCCCACTCCTCACCTTCTCAGTTTCTGACCGTGAATTCGGTACGCATTCAATGCAGATGCTCAAATGGATGCTGTATGCTCAACACTGCCAAGAACCCAACGCAAGTAAAGTAATCTTCCGCAGTCTTTGTCTGTCTGCTTTGCATCCTCTTCTGCTCATTCCTTATCTCTTTATTTCACCAGAAAACGTTCACTCCACCAATCACTCCACCCTCTTCTAGGAAGGGTCCATTTCAGGCAGGCTGAAATACTCCGAGATCAATACGGGAACCGCCTTATATCAAGATGTGTGTTTGTTTGCACATATGGCCTGTGTGAGCATGTGTATGTGTGCATGTCTGTTGGTGGGTAGCGTGCATTTGTGAGTGTCTGTGAGTTAGTGTGTGTTTGAATTATTCATGAGGCTAAAGTGCTCCTCTGGGAGAAATGCAATGCAACACACTTCTAATATCTTATTCACAACGTGTCTTTCTGTGTTTAAAACATGCATCGCCTGAGGAGACTCAAGTTTTCAAACCTGAAAACTGGATATTGTGTAACTCATTTCAACATTATATAGTTAATACTCACAGCATCCTCAAACAATCTTCACAGAGCATAATCCTCACATATTGTTGTAGAGATTCCTGAACAGTGTAGGCCTATCATACTGTATGTCTTTTCTAAGCCCAAACATTTTGGAACCTTGAAATGTGGTAACATTCAGGAAGAGTGTATGACTCTAAGAAATAATTTGTACATCAAATTCCATGGTTATTTTTTTCACAAGTAACATAATATATTGGATTTAAAAAATGTAAATGTATCTGAATACTGCTGGATTACATCAAAATCAAACATTGAAAGTAAAGTACCTTAAATCACAAAAATGAAAGCAGTGACAAAACCTTTTTTTTTCTAAACCCTTCAAAATATTTTCAATGCAAATGAAAGGCATTTTGGAAATTCAGTTTTTACAGTTGGCCAAATGAAACTACCCTTACAAAAACGGTACTGGCATAAACTGCAGGTGTACTGTGTGAATTCCACAACATTCACATTTTTGAAGTTGAAGTGAAGGTGATATTGCCAGGAATGGTTTTGGAGGGACTGCTGCTGCTGCTTGAACCTTCCATCTTGACTCAACACTGTTCTTTCGTTTCCCGCCAGCTCCACCACAGAGTGGAGCACTTGTCTGAGAAACCCTGTATGTCAGACGAGCTTCTCGTGAGTTAATAGATCATTGGTTGTCATGAAAAAGACTAAAGATGCAATAAAAAAGTCATCCTTGACAATGTAACTATAATCTAATTACTATGTAATATGGGCTGATGATAGTTACTGTACTTTTTTGTAATCCCAATACATGTAACTATGTGTTGTATTTATTATGGGCTTTTCGGTTATTTGATTATTTATCATAAGTCTATCTTAAATGTAAGTTATTCTGTATGCTGCCGGACCTGGGTAACTAATTTCGTTCCCTCATGTTTTTAACATGTCTGAATTACAATAAACTAAACCTTGAACCCTAAACCTTTCAGTCTGATTTTCACAAGATCCCAGGTGGTGACGACACCCCAAAGGACGCATGAATTAAAGTTAGTCAGTATAACCTGGGCAAATATAAGGATCTGGCTATAGCATCTATCCCTGCACAGAACTCATTTGTAATTATCACTTGACTTACATGCATTAGGTTTTTTTTCTTTAAATGCACCTTCATTTTCACTGGAAATGTACCGTTTATATACAGTCTCTTTCAAAATAAATCCACTACCTTGGTACAACACTGCAAATTGACCTTCTTTTCCTTCAACAACAAATGCATGTGGCTACGTTTTGCCAACACACGTGGTTGGGTGTACAAAAAAAGAACAAGGTTTGGCATTACAGTCTTACAGGATGTGAACACAGCGGTGAACACCATGGTGAAAATCTGTGGTTGTTGGACCCATCCATCACCACTCCTGCCTGCCATACTTGCACTTTCACTGCCTTAACTTTCGGTCTTGACCTGCCACATCTCCCCCTGACGCTGCCGTGTATCATGCTGATGTGTCTGACGCTGGAAGTCACTGCACAAGCGCCGGATTTCGGCAACTTAGGAGTGAGACTAGATTGAAATTTCAAATACACAAACAGCCGAGAGACACGCCCTATGTAGGAAAGATAGAAGCAAATCTGTCGCCTCACAGCAAGAGGGTTCCTGGTTTGCACCCAGGGTGTGGGAGCCCTTCTGTGTGGAGTTTGCATGTTCTCTCTGTGTCAGCATGGGTTTTCTGGGAGTACTCCAGCTTCCTCCCACAGTCCAAACACATGCAGGTTAATTGGTGACTCTAAATTGCCCGTAGGTGTGAATGTGAGTGTGAATGGTTGTCTGTGTCTATGTGTCAGCCCTGTGATAGTCTGGTGACCTGTCCAGGGTGTACCCCGCCCGTCACCCAATGACAGCTGGGATAGGCTCCAGCCCCCCGAAACCCTCAAGAGGATAAGCAGTTATAGAAAATTAATGAAATGAATGAAAGACTATTTAGGCCACTGGTTGTCAGGCTGGGGGTCAGGGTAAAGATAAATCTGAAAGTTCATGTCATGATTAAAGGGATAGGACATAAAGCGTAGTAATTTCTGATGTAAATAAAATTATGTTTATTTTTTCATACTTTCTCAAAAAAATGTAAAATATATTTTTTTATTTCTTTCAAAATGCTGGATAGTTTTGCCCCTATAGAACTGCAGTATTACTAAAATTAAACAGTCAGGGAAGCAGGTGACGAGGATGAACAAGCCACAAACGCTGGGAATCAGTGATTCAGGTAATGCATCTACAAATGTACACTTCAGACCAAAACAAATCCATGCCTGCATGTTAAAAGGAGGTGAGTGAATAAATCAAGACTAAATGGGACTACTGGCCTGACACATGATGTCTTGGAGCCTGAGCACTCAACCAATTTCTCACGCTGACGGAAATGTTTCCTTATTGTTTGACTTAGCCTGATTGTATGCATTTACACAAGAACACTGTATTCATGTGCATGCACGTAATGCTTTGTTCTGATGTGATTTTCATTAACATGGACTATCATGTGCATCTGTGCATATTTGTGTGCACTAAACGGTGGCATTTCTGTGACCCGTGAGTGTAATTCTGATTATGTGTGATAGCGTCTTTGTTTTATAAACACAGATAGTTGTATTTGTATGTCAGATAATGTGTGTGTGTGTGATAAAGGGTGTGTATCTCAGAGTCATGCATAGGTGAACAGCCTGATTGCCTGCTACATTGTGAATGAGCCAGCCATGCATGTTGACTACTGATACACACACCAGCACCCAACGGAGAATGTGTGCGTTTAATGTTTTTGTGTGTGAAGCTGTGGGGATGTATCTGGGTGTCACACAACATATGTCTATTTTAGTAACTGTGCTATATCTGCGTATGTGTGCGCTTGTCTGTGCGTGTGTGTTTGTGTTTTAAACAGCATGTAAAATGCAGACATGCCTAGTTTGACTAAACGGTTGTCCTGAGGCCACACTAAACAAGCAAATCATGCATGTGTGGTGGCATCTCCACAGGGAGTGTGTCTGTGTGTTAGCTATGATATGTATGTATACGTATTGTTGGTGCATGAAAATGAATATGAATGACTAAATTCATGTCAGTATGTTGGAGAGTGACATTTCATTTATTTTCATTCAGCTGTGGAAGGTAACCACAGCGAGCATACGACCTCCACTGTTTACAGCCAGACAATGCAGCATGTCAGTATGGACCACCTCAGCAGTGCTGAGTATTAATGTACCTTTGCAGCATTGGAAGTTGGTATTGTAACCTGAACAAACATTGGCAAATGCGAAACCAAAGCTAAAATCCCCCTCATCCACGCTTTAAATCATTAAAAAGAGGGAAAAGAAAAACGACTCTGTTTGTTCGCAAGTCATAAAAAGTGTAGCCCTGAGAACTGCTTGTAACTTCTTTTTGGAAACTACATTCCAACACATCTCATGCCTCTGAACCCACTGGGGGGCGGATCTTTTCCTATGCTTTCATTGTAAAAAAGTAGAACTTCTGGATAACCCTGCAGATGAAGGTGTTAAAAATTCAGCACAACAGGTGGAGGATAGTTAAAATTCTATAATTCCACAGTACTGACTCTTTCATCTTTATCAGAGGACGTGCGCTGTTTTGAACACTCGCCTGCCTGTCTCTCTGACTGTCTGTCATCTCTCTATCTGCACGTTGGCTCCATCCTGGCCAACCACTGTTGTAATGTATCCCATTTAGCGTGTGATCTTCTGCTAATGCATAATGTTTAGCGCCTGTATGTAACGTGCCAACTACATGCAGCAAAGTCAGCCAGTAAAGTTGTTTCTAGTCCTTTCGGTGTCTCCTTTTCTCTATCTCTCTGTCAGCTACAGAATCTCTTTATGCTAAAACTATATTATGCATGCAGATAGAACGCCTAAACAGCGGTCTCCGTGGTAACCCAAAACACATCCATCATCATCACCGTGACAACCAGGGATAGAGCTGTCAATCAGCACTGTCCCAAGGGAACTTGGGATAAGCCTATACACCCACATCTGCACAGACAAATACAGATGAACACGCCTGCATGCGCGCACATGCACACAAATGCACCCAAAATGATGCACACATACACACGGACAAGAGTTACACACACACACACAGAGAAACTATGTTGTCGAGGGTATTTACCATCACACTCCATCAGCTCTGAGATTACACACAACTCTCTGCGCACACACAGTCACACACAGACATTAAACTCGGGCATGGCCAGATCCATCATAAACTGTCATAAAAAGCAGGTTGGTGCAAAAGGGCCCTTTACCACCAGGGGGCCTCTGAGCAGATGGCTTGAGAAACACAGCAAATGTCTTCAGGTTTATATAGGGGGATGTAATCGCTACCTAAACAGCAGCTACATAATTTTAAAACGTAGGTTGTTATGTCTCCTTTAAGCTTACTTTCACTCAAAAGCACAAGTAGCAGCAGAGTGCTTACAGTGTCCGTAGTGTTTATTAATTCAGATTTAGTTATCACCTCACTGGCACCTATTCTGGGGCCCAGAAGAATAAAATGACAACATTACAACTGGTAGCACGATGAATTAACTCTGCTCTGGGCCCTGCTGTACTGACTTGTTCTGTGATGTACTTGAAATAAAATGTCTACAAAAGCAAAACTTTAGCCCTGAATCTCCGCAGCCCATTTCCTCTCACTCACTGTTTCTCTCTGGAGTGGAAGAGTAATAAAGTTTTCCCCTTCCTCTGCTTCCTCTCTGTTTCTCACAGACATGTCCTGGCCATAACCTTTCCCCCCCTCTGTCTCTCTTCTGCTCTCTCTATCTCTCTGTATCTCCCTCTCCTGCTTGCTTTCTTACCATCCCTCCCTCTCTCTCAGATTAAACTGTCTATCCTGCTGTCCCCCTTGAAATCCCCTGTTACACACCACCTCGGGCTGTGTGCGCACATGTGCATGTGTCTGCGTGTGTGTGTTTCTGGGAGTGTGTGCGCGCGTATAAGCCAGACACGCTAGCTGAGCATTAACCTGTCAAAGTATCGAGAGACAGGGGGAAAAGAGAGCAAAGAAGAGAAATGGAGGGAGGGGGAGTGACAGAGACAGAGAGAAAGGAAGAGGGAGTCGGGTCAACAGATCCAGAACTCTACATGTTGCGAGGGAGTGGTGGTATTTTTGTTCCCATGGTAACATTTTCCCCCACTGGATCTATAACACATATACAGTCTGCCTGTGACACACTAATAGCCACGCATTTAATGTTAACACCGGTGAAACCTCTCCCTGAAACTTAACCATACTACAACAAGTACTACAAATGCACTACTCCATCCATCCATCCATTTTCAACCACTTATTCGAAGCCAGGTTGCGGAGGCAGCAGGCGGAGCAAAGCACCCTAGACGTTCCTCTCCCCAGCAACACTTTCCAGCTCCTCCTGGGGGACCACAAGGTGTTCCCAGGCAGATGAAATATGGAATCCCTCCAGTGTGTTCTGGGTCTGCCCCGGGGCCTCCTACCAGTGGGACATACCCAGAACACCTCCAATGGGAGGCGCCTGATCAGATGCTCAAACCACCTCAACTGACCTGTTTCGATGTGAAGGAGCAGCAGCTCTACTCTGAGCTCCATCCGGATGTCCGAGCTCCTTACCCTATCTATAAGGCCAAGCCCAGCCACCCTACAGAGGATCCTAATTTCGGCTGCTTGTATCCGCAACCTCATTCTTTCGGCTACTACCCAAAGCTCATGACCATAGGTGAAGGTTGGGACATAGATGGATCGGTAAATCGCTCTGTCTTTTATCACAACGGTCCGGCACAGCGCCTACATCACTGCAGATGCCGCACCAAACCACCGATCCATCTCATGCTCCACTCTACCCTCACTCATGAACAAGACCACAATATACTTGAACTCCCTTGCTTGGTACAGTAACTCACTCCCAACATGAGCCAGTCTGCAACACAAGGGGGCATCACACCCTGCCTGACGCCCGGCACACAATGCACTTGGCCCCGATTCCAGTCCCTGCAGGTGGTGGGACCACAGGGTGTTACAAATGCACCACAATTATTGATAATTACATTTGCAAAACAAGCAATTTCTCATTAAATTATCTGGTCTTTAAATCTTCACACAACTGAAACGCTTCAACAAATCTCTCCCTCTGTGACAATGTAATTACAGAATTTGTCTGTATATACAACAGCTTATTTGTGTTCTCATGGCAGCCATGATCATTGTCCTATTGTCCGTGTAAAAGACTGTTCCGCTTGTCACAGCAGCCATGTGCGTCTTATGGATGTGACTAAGCGGCCATGTCTAATCTTTAATCTTTAATTCCCCTTCAACCAACAACAAAGTAAATATACACAGGTTAAACATAAATATGTATATTCTCATGAACAAAATGTGTAGACATTTACTTAATTATGGAAATACCTTTACTCTGACTCTTTATTTGTGTGTGTCTGCTAACCAAAAACATTTCTTCCTCACTGAAAGCACACTATTTTCTTCCTGTTACAGCTGCACAAACAGCTGGATTAAAATACTATTCCACACAGCCGAGCCTCAAACCAGTGTAGGGAAGAGAATAGTAACAATTCATGCATTAGGAAGCAGATTATGCATGTATATAACATTCAACGTAACAATAGCCATGTGTATCAGACCATTATAGCAATCAGTGCTGCTGCAGCAGAGGAGCAAATCAAGGATGTGACCAACACTCCACTGGTCGAGAGCAACATGAGGAGTTTATTGAATAAAATGAGATGTACTGTATTGAAATGCACTGTTGGAGAGTGCAGCCTGGAGCTTAGGGATGTCATGGTGAGAACATTTTCCCATTAGCTAATAAACTGGTGACAACATGTGTTACTGTTTTACTAAATATTTCACAAGATATTTGCTGATTATGTGTGTAGCATGCTGTATGAAATTACTGCTAACACCTCTTAAAAGTATTTAACTGGTGAAACACAAGCTGACTTTTATTATGAAGTAGTCACAGGAAATAGATTAACACTACTGCTATCGTTCATTACAATTACGTCTTCAGAACAAGATCATGGTCATTTTAGTTGTTGATGGTGGACTGGTCTGACATATTGCAGGGAGTACTGAAAATAGATGGAGCAGCCACAGTGAGCTGTAGGATGAAGAGCTCCAGGCTACAGGCTGCACACCTCCAACTTCTTGGTGCTGTAACCTCCTTTTACCTCATTAACAGCACCGGGTTTCCTGTCAGCATTGGGTTTGAATCCAAAATAATAGGCACTTTTGCTTTTTGTTTTGAAACCAAATCCACCGTCATTGTCTTGTTAGTCAACTCTCCTCACTCTCGTCACAAGATAAGTCTGACTTCTGCTACTCAGTGCTGCAGCTCTGCTTCTGCTGTGCAGTGCAGACACTTGCAGTTTTGTAATTGTAGTGTTTGTCCCTCAACTAAGTACTGATGAAAACAGCAAGCCTACAGAAATGGATATGCATATCTGTGTGATGTCACTTGTATGATTACAAGGCAAACTTTGGTGCCATCACAGAATAGAATTGCTACGACAGCTTCTATAGATAATATAGAGGGTCCAGACTATGCTGAGGTTTGTGTGTGGCAGTATTGCCTTCCTATAAAGCACCACAAAGAGCAGTTTCTCAAACCAAAGGGATGTCAAGTTGTGCCTGCTTGTTTTTTTTTCTTACATACTGCTGGTTGCTTAATGGAGGGCAAGCGTCAACCAATGATTCGGTACCTCTCTCACAAAATCACCAAGAAAGCTGTGTCTTGGGAGATACTGTATTGTAGGAGGGGGATTGACAATGTTGCTGGTCAGTTGTCAACATCAATATCAAATGCAAAAATTGCACAGGTCTGTTCCAAAGTTTAGGATTCAATAAGTCAGTTACGATTAGGGCTGTTCCTCAGAGAGTGCTCGAGAAAGGGTAAGGAGAGGGGAGTTGATACTGCAAGAGAGGCAGACAGGATTGGAAAGAGAAGGAGAAACCTGCTGTCCTCAAAATCCATGGCAGTGTTGGCCACAAGCCTTCACACACACACACACACACACACACACACACACACACACACACTGACAATGTGAACATCCTGAATCGTTTAGTGGCTAAATGAGCCCCTGCTGACTACAGCACTGCCACTATGCTGTGTGTGTGTGTGTGTGTGTGTGTGTGTGTGTGTGTGTGTGTGTGTGTGTGTGTGTGTGTCAGAGCGTGAAAGAAAAGTTTGTGTGTGTGTCCTGTACTCTCGTACTCTGGCTGTGTATGCATGCATATGAGAGTGTCTGGATGCTTCATGCTTGTGGTGTTCACTGCATTGTGTGTGTATTTCAGTGTCAGCAGTCTAATAAGGGAAAGAAGCCATCATGGTGAACACATTTTTAAACCAATCACATCGCAGTTAACTAAAGTACACCTGACACAAACCTTCTGCTGGCTGACAGAAACCTCATTCTGTGCCGCCAAAATCTGTGTGCTGTGAATAAATCAGGGATTGGAAAAAACAACCATCATATTTACAACTAAATAAAAAATTTCCTAAAGTGAAAAGGAAAACAAAAATGTTGATGCATGCTGCTCAACTTTTTTTCAGATACTGAAAAGATAAATACTTTTTGCACTGAAAATTTAAAAAAAAAAAGGTAAAACATTTCCAAAAAGGAATAAAAATTCATGAAACTCAAAAACGAAGACAATTTTTTTGTGTTCTTCGAAAATGTCAACCCCAGAGGTGCCGTGAAGCAGCTGCGGAGGTGTGAGGTCTTCTAAGTGTTGATAACTGCTAAGGGCTATCTTCTCATTTGGTATAACTTTTGTTATTTGGCATCTAAATCCAAATTTGCACTTTTCTATCATGGGCTCAATTCGAAACAATTCATAGAAAAAGAAAAATCTCCACTACAACTTCAACAGAGCACAGCAAACAACTGGACCAACAGCACTGACACATGCACGGTTAATGTTCAGATATATTTTACCCTAAAATGCTTTATGGCTGCATGTGCTTGCAGATGAAACAAACTAATAGACTTTTTCTATTGTCACTCTTGGTCGCACTGAGTAAAGCCGTTCTGCACCAACTTGTGTCTCCACTGTCAGTTTAGACTTGCTGTGCCATGCCATGCCAAGCCACACTGGAGATGGATCTTCTCAGGAGTAGGTCCAAAAGCTGGGCTGCCCGCCCTCTAGTGGGTAGCAGCGACGCCTCGCTGATCACAGCCAACCACCAACCGCCTAAAGCCATCAGCCCACTGATTTTAAATGTCATCACTCAAAACAAGCCATCATCAGTTAAAGACACACCTTCAAGAAGGTAGCCCTGTTGTAATGGAAATGCAGATCCCTGCTGTGCTGGGCTGATGGCCCAAACTGAGCCAAGCCAGCCCATGACTGTCGAAAAGGGCTATAATACTTCAGTTACTGCTATTAACTAGTAGGGGTTATGGGCCAGTGTACTTTGGTGACAGTCTTAAGCCCTGTTTCCACCGAACAGTACGGTACGGTATGGTCCAGTCTGGTATGCTTACTTTCCGTTTTCATACTGAAAAGTTGTGAATGGTACCAATGAAAACGTCCCTTACTGTTACCAATTTTGGTCACCCCTCTGTTGGGGTACCTAGCACACAGATCTGGTGAACACTGCAGTCTGTTGATTGGTCAGTAGCGGACAGTACCATGTCTGACGGGTTACTTTTGGTTCCAAAGGTACCATGCCAAAAGTGTTTGGTAGAAATGGGGCTTTAGTTGCTAATTCCACAGTAGTGGACCTGCCTTAGGTCGACTGCTCCTACAGGTAACACTAACATTCTCATCAAAACATACATGTGATGGTAATAACAGTACTGTCTTGTCACATGACATAGTGTAATTGTTTTGCCAAGATTTCAGGCTGTTGTACACAGGGAAGTCTGGCATTTTCTACTGAGCAGGATTATATTCAGGAGGTGGATTGCTCGATGTAGGTACTGTTACTGGAGTGGGGACTGTCACACAAAGATACACAGACACAAGAGGTACAATAACACTGAGACGACAGCAGTTACTTGGAATTTGGCCAAAATCCTTTTTTGACAGCTATATTTATAGAGAAATTTTACACTGAAGTTTGATCAGATCTTTAGTTTTGAAGGAATGTACTGTAGCTATGTCACTTATGTTTTCCCACTTTTCAAGTGTCAGCTGTAACTGAGAGATGTTAATCTCAGCAGCAGTGTTTGACACAGTACAATATTTAGATCAATAACTTAGGAATACAGCTAAGTTGTACATTGCAAAAGGTACTACACAAAGGTGAATTACTGCCGCTGTGGCTAGTGCTACACCTCATGTGATGGCTGTACATGCTATTGTTTAATTTATGAGGAGGAAGTGCAAAGGCCTACTTTTTCATGCTCATCTTTGCATGCAACGCCATATCAACCACTCTTACATTTCCAGGCAGATCTGCTACTCTGTACCTTTTGAACAATGACACGAGTTTGCTGCAGATGAATGTGAATGTTTTTACAACTACACCACAGGTGTGTTACTGCTGTACCAGCATCTGCGGTGGTGTACAGTTAAATAAATAACCATAAATCCGCTGATCATGCAGCCAAGCGCTGATGCTGCTTTGTAAGTTTGCAGCACTGACGCTTACAACCGCCAGCACTTGATTCTTGATAAATAAATTAATAGGTTGTATCAATAAATTAACAGTGTCTTAGTGGAATCTTTTTGGTACCACAGGCTGTGTTGAAGCTGCAGATCTTTAAGGCGTTTGTAAGCCTGGCAATCCAAAACCAGGGTAAGCTCATACAGCGGAGAAACCCAAGGTGAGTTGGGGAAAATTTTAACTAATAGATATCACCACGAATCCTCCCCGGTTGGTTAGTTGTATGTTTGAGTATGCAAATCAGAAATAATCTAATCAATATGTGCCTATTTGCATACATTTCCATAACAAAAATCTGAACATTAGATTAAGCAGGTTCAGAATTCTTGTTTCATTAGAGTCACATCAGAGTCAAAGGTTTTTACAGAGGGAATTTTGGATATCTGTCTGTTAAGCCATATATCAAACATTTTTGCCATGCTTTTAGGAATAAAATGTTAAATGCTTAGTCAGGCTATAAATGATATGAAGGATATGAAGGATGAACCCCTCTGTAAAACCCATAAGCATATGGACAAAACTTTTGTAAAGCTGTAAAATAAATACATTTAAATTTTTTGAGCAAAACTAAGACACCAGGGTGAAAATTTTAACAAACAGATATTTTTCGTAGTTTTCTTTGTTTTTTTTTTTTTTTTTTTTTAAAGTTTTCTAAAATGTTATGTTTAATATTCATGTGAGGCATTATCTCAATAAATATGTGCCTTTTGCACAAATTTCAGAACAAAAATATTAACCAAAATAAACACCTAAATTTAGAATTTGGATGGTTTCTTCCTACTAGTCTGAAAAAATGACATGATGGAAGCAAAATAGCCTAAAATCTCAGTTGACCAGTGCATGAAAAAACTGGGCAGTCTCATTTGAAGCTTTAATAGGACAAGCTTCTTGACTTAACATTTGTTTTTGTTCTATTTTAGCTGGATAAATAGATTATAAAGTTGATTTTTTTTTTTTATTACAAGTACTCTGAGAAATTGCACGTTAAAATTGTAAATGTTATGATATTTCATCAAACAAGAAAGCTTCCCAATGAAAGCTGATTAATAAATGAAAAAGTCACAATGTGATTTCCACTGAAATGTATGACAAAAATATTTTGACTGCGATATTTTGCTCATAAGAAAGAAACGTAATTAGTTTTTTCTCTCCTCTCCCTTCAATATTTTTTGCTTGGGAAGTTGTCTGTAATGCTGCACCCTTTGATTGAATTCACACAAAGCAGAGGCGGCTGTGCGCAGACTTTAAATTGCCATTTAAATGGCAATGACACCATAAGCTGTGATGCAATGCTTTCCTGTGACCCTACTGAGAAGCATTTTAGACCATCATAGCCATAGCCTTGAGGTCATGGAAGCTGCTCTGCATATAAAAAATAAGGCAGAGTGTTACTACAGATATAAACATGGAGAACACTAAAGGTTACAGAGGGAAGGGTTTCACACAAAACAACACATCTGTGTGCGCAAGAGACAAAGGCGTCTGAAAGCAAGGGAAAGAGTGCTGTCGTATCAGTCTTATTGTGAAAACGTTAGCAGTGCAGAGTGCTTGTAGATGAGCTGCAACAGCAACCTCATATGTCACTGTTAACCAAAGTTTAGACAGCACCCATCATCAGCATCAATGTAATGAGGGAGGGAGAGGAGAGATACAGTATGTGCAGAGCGAGGAAGAAGAGACGAAGAGACAGGAAGGGAAAAGAGGGGAGAGAGAAGTGGAGGGGAGGAGAGGAGAGAGGAAGCAAGAATTGAGCAGGTCTGCAGAGAGGAGATAAGAGTACTTCAAGTGTCACTACAAGACTGGTACATTGATCTGAGAGAGGGGGAGAGACAGAGAGGTGTGGGGAGAGAGTGTTTCATTACTCTGAGCACAGTGTTTTGAATATAATTTCAAATGATGCACTCTTATTATATTATAAATAACAAAAACATGGGAACTAACTGCCACATTAAAAACACTGCTCGTCCAACACCTGTCGTCATATATATTGCACATTTTAGGGGTTCTGTAAGTTCTAATATTTCGACCTAAGTCAACAGTGATGGGAATAAGCAGTGCTTCAAAAAGTTCAGTCAGTTTTTGTAACAATTATTTGGTTCCCTAGAATTTAACAGGAAGCTGTCATCAGTGCCAAAATATGCCACGACTGATCATTTTACTTTTAAATGCGTTAACTGGTATTATTGTTAACATAAAAGCCGAAGCAGTTTGTAACATGTACAACTTTAAAACAAAAACTAGTTCACCTATTAAATTTAAATGAATTACTGGAATTGTATAAAAGATGCTTACTTCAAACATAGCGCAGATTGAGAACAACATAAAAAGCTACACTTCAATAATGGCATTGAATTCATCTTTATTAAATAACAGTTTTATTGGGGCAGCCAAAACAGTTTCAAAGTACAAACCATGCCCAGTCCATGATGGGACAATGATTATTTTACTTTTTATAGAGATTAAGAGTAAAGCTGTACTTACACTTGCTATTTTGAGTGCATATCTGCATTCACACCGACAAGTATAGCAAAATGCAGTGTGCTGTAAGTACCCAGATGGTGTACTAAAACAGTCAAAGAGTTGAGTGAGGACCTCGAACACTTCACACCCTCATGGTTACCATCTCTGCTTCGTAGCGGAAAGGGAGTGACCACTAAACTTGTGAAAATGGCAGCAAAGGGAGCTGCTGCAGGTGCAGTTGCTCCAGTGAACAAGCAAACAAGATGGCAGATATTTTGGAATTTGCCATTAAATTAGGAAGAGGAAGCTGTCAAATGTTAAGGTTTAAATTGCCATTTACAACATGGTACAAGGTTCACACCTGCCATGTTTATCATAAGTGCTATATCGAAGGCAACTGGACTTGCTTCTTCAGTGCTAAATGACTGGTGCAGAGTCACAGGCTTTAAACTCAGTGTGGGTGTGAACCCCTACACAGTTGCTGAGGTCACATGTGAGCTCTTAGTACGCTTCTTGGATGAGAGGCGAAACGTCTTCAAGAAACGCAAGCAAGTCCAGTTGCCTACGATATAGCACTTAAGGTTACCATGACCTGGATGACTGAGAATCTTCATCGACAACAGCCAGGTTTGGTTTGGGACAACACTACCCTTTTGAACTTCATGCACGAAGCAATTAAGTCCATAGTACACACTGTTCTCTGCATGGAAGTGTACTAACGGAAGCAACCAAATTGAGACACAGCATAAAATATGCCAACACATTAGAAGACTATAATTTGGTGTTTCAGTAATTGCACTCTAGGATATTAACACACAAGGACGTATTACAGAATTAAGTCCCCACACTGACTTACACAGAGTGGGATTAGCAGTATGGACAAAATGGATCTGTGTGTGTGTGTGTATGTATGTGTGTGTGTGTGTGAGAGAGAGAGAGAGAGTGTGTGTGGTGAGATGTAGGGCAGCGTATTAAATTATTAAATGTGTCAATTTTTTTGCACTGGTGGGAACATATGGTCCAGGATTATCCTACTCTCTACCTGGCCAGGTATGATATAGTGAGTGTGTGTGTGTGTTTAGTGGTATGTGTGTGTGTGCCTCCAGCTGCTGGGATCAGCAGAGCTTTACATCCACAGGGAACCATTAGCAAGATAATAATGAGACCATAGAGAAGCTGGACGAGGTGTGTGTATGTGTGTGTTTGGAAGAAAGGGACAGAGAGAGTGAGGGAGAGGGAAGACAAAAAACAAACTTGCTCCAGTCATAAACATCGCAAGCACAGACTTTTTTTCCTGGTCTGTTTTATTCAACATGGGAGTCATTTGACAGGTTTTTGTCATGAGGGAAAATATACTGAGTGCCAGGACATCCTAACTTAATCTGTATTTTGAAGACAAATGTTTACTGTACTTTGTCTGGGACATCTGTTGCTATCTCAGTTATGTGAATGCATAAAAATAGTTTACATCATTTTCTAACTTGATCGATCAAACTCTGTAAAAAGATAAACTTATATAACTCAAGTTTATATCACTCTTGTTTTGTCCTTAGATGTGTTTACCCACCTACAAGGGAGTTATTCCTTTCAGTGATCAATACTTGATATGAAACTTACCTTAGAGGCCTCAAACTTGCTTTATTGTTAATCCATCAAAGTGAACAACATTCTTGCTTTTATTTTTGTCAAACTTATGCTGTTACTTTAAAGATGTACTGTGCAGGATTTTCTTAAAACAAAACAAAACAATATATAGACTCATACAAAAGTAATCCCTTTCAACTATCATATGTGACCCATTAGAAGTGTGTGGTGGTGTATTTATTTGCAGAGACTCTGTCCTCTGTCTGTATGTTCATATTTTCTTCGTCTTTTGTTGTGTTTGGGACGTTTCTGGGCTGCAACCTTTCTGCAGCGGCCTGTAGAGCCCAGCCAACAACAGCGTGCAAGTCAGCAGCACGCGTACAAGAGCAAGCTACATAAGCTGATCTCAAACAGCCCAAACAACTGATGGAAGGGAGTCAGCTGATAGATCACATGATTTCTCTCCATGCATCCCAGGGTGCCCTATTTAAACTGCTCTGGCCTGCCTACTATTGCTGCTTCCTCTGCAAGCCGCTTTGCAACTCCCCTTCACCCCAGCTCCTCCTTTTAATGCTGTGTCTGACTTATCAGTGTCACTGATGCTTGATCTGTTCTGTTCCCGAGGGGTCTTTGCGGCTGCTCTCCCTGCCTTGGGCTTTTCGTGTAGGTGCGTGGAAGGGCAGGGAGGTTTGCTCTCTCTGGCTCAGGCTTCCTTGTTTGTGCGTGGAAAGGCAGAGAGATGTGCTCTATCTGCTTTAGGCCTTCCACAAAGGCAAGTGGAAGGGCAGAGGGGTTTGCTCTTTTTTGCTTTAGGCTTTCTACATGGGCACATGGAAGGGCGGAGAGAACAGAGCCATATCGCCAAATATAATACTGCAAATGGAAATAAAATTTTCTTTTCTCGCCACCAGTCAAAACAAGTCGATTGCTGAACGTGAATCTCAGGTGTTGTTGACAGAAGAGGGCTGACCATGGGCTGTACACATGAACAAGGGGTGACCGGGATGTGTGTAGTGCACGAGCTTGGACGACAGCTTTTGAGGAGAGGAGAAGAAAAGAAGAGGAATTCCCCTTTATACAGAGTTGCATTCACAAGAAAAGCAAATGTGGAGGACTTGTAAACAACAAGGTAAATAGGTTCTTGAAATTAAAGGATTTGCTAACTTATAATTAGACAGTTGAAAAGGTCTTCCTTTGGATTTCATTTGCACAATAGAACAAACAAATACACCATACTGTATGCTTCTTAAAGTGCTTTGACAGAGTAGAGATGTTATCTTGCTATGTATACATGAATATTCATATAAAAAGTTTATTTTTTTCCCCTCTAGATGTATAGGAGTGACATGTTAACAATTAAGTTAACATCACAGAAAGGTGTTGCTTAGAAGTGTTGTAAGGAAGCATCTGTTACATGACATTAAGCTAACAAGCATATCATTTGTTTAAAGCTATTTTTGGTTGTTGCATTCTGAAAAACACATTCGCAAATAAATTCTTTTGCAATGTGCTTATGAATAGATGCGGCTTGAAATAATGAGCTGAATGGACAGGAGAGAGGAGCAGATGATTAACATACGGTTACTTAATTAGCACTGGTGTCAACAGTTTTTGGGACAAAAGGGCAAATTCACAACGGTGATGAATATCAGCTAGCTACTGCTTTGACAAGCTGACTAACAGCGGATCTATTTTACAGCACAAGCATACAGCCTCATGCTCATGCTTTTTCAACTGCAACCGCTGATTACTCATGCTAATTGGATGAGGTCACCCTCACTGACCCGCTGAAAATGTCTTGCTTTTGTCATTCGTGGCTGTTAACGGAGAACATTTATGCTTTAGAGTTTCTGAAAGTTTAACTTGTTGGAAAGAGCACATTCCTGCTGCTGATATAAAGAAGTTCATTTGATCATTTCAGGAGTCTCAGAACTCACAGATGCACACAGATGCACACACACACACACACACATATAAAGATACATAAACATACAGCCAGTCTGTCTGAGTATCTGTGCAACATGTTTGAATCAATATGACAGCTCAGCTTGAATCTAAAGCACTGCAAGCGAGGAGTGTGTATGTGCCACAGTGATTGAATGTGTGTGTGTGTGTGTCTCAGGTTGGAGCAAACTACCTGCGTAAACACTGTAATCTGTCAAAGCTCAGCTGAACTAGTTCATACTACTTGACACACACACACACACACACACACACACACACACACACACATACACACAGACACACAGACACACAGAAGTATACAGTATGTCAAATTCGCATCTCTGTCCCTCTCCTACTCTCTTTGTGTGGGTATCTGATGCATGAAATAACATTACACAGACTAAAACTGAGAAAATGCAGCAGAGAGAGAATAGAAAATGCTAAACTGTCCGCCGCCTCAACTATTGTGGTTTTGAGAGTTTTCTGGAACACAATCTCTCTCAAACAAAAACACTCTCAACACGGGGTCTAACTCACTTGAGGTTTCCAAACCTTTCAAACACGTCTCGTGGCCTTCTTCGGCTAATGGAGTCGCTCAGTATATTGATTATCTCTGCAGTTTTCAGCAGTTTTTGAACAAAACATTGTGACATTTTTAGACGCCTAACTGACTTCATACTGGCAACCAGGCACATCCTAAGATTGCCTGATGTAGACCTTGGAATACACCCACTCCACAGAGTTTAACGACTTGTCTGGCATCACGACATCAAATGGTTTCTGGGTTTCTTGGTTTCTGGATTGGTTTAAAAGATCCAATGAGTCTAACGAGTGCAGGTAGAGTGATAACAACGATGGCGGGTGTTATAGACCATAGAAATACCGTTACCAAGGCTGCTCTAAATCAACATGTCTCGTCAATATCACCTGACACCATAGTTTGTTCTACCTTGCTCTGCTTCACTCTTAAAACACTGGCAAAACAAGTATGTAGGCATGGCTACACACTTGTCTGGACTTCAAATGATGTTAGATTCAGGCAAATACTTTAGCCTCAAGTGATTGTTTAAGGAAAATCAAAACCCCCTAACCCACGGAAATCAGTTAGAGCAGACACAATCTCAGACTAATGATGGAACCTGAGTGTAATGAGTTGACAATACTGTCTGATATTATGCAAATCCTCAGATTAAAAAGAAACGCCCGAGTTGTATATGGTTTACATTGTAATTGTGATCTTTTCATCCACTGCATCACTTATTTTCATCGTGAATGAACAGCTCAGGATTTGAATCATCCACCATTCTGCTGCTACCCGGCGAGTATCACAAAGGAAAGCAAAATGAGAGGAGAAGACAGCTTGAGGAGGTGAAATAAGCAGAGAGAGAGACAGGGAGGAAGAGAGAATGAAAAGATGTTACCTGGAAACTAACACTGTCATGACGACAACAATACAACCGTGACGATCTCACCATTTCACCAAGCAACAATTTTAGTCAGCCTTAGGCAAAACACACACACATACACAGTCGCAGACACAGACAGTCATGCACACCGTCACAAGCAGTCACTCACATTCTCTGTCTCCCTCTCTCTCTCTCTCTCTCTCACACACACACACACACACACACACACACACACACACACACACACACATACACACAAAGAGAGGTAAAGTGAATTGTGAAAGTCGCAGAAAGTTTATGTGGAAGTCAAACAACCAACTTCAGCAGAGTTTAAAGTACTGACTCTGGCAGAATGTTCCTGAAAAAAGAGCAAACATCCTCAATAAGCTTGTGCCGAGCAAATAGTATAGTAGTATAATCTAATATCGACTGCGTAACACCTGGTTTTGGTTTCTTTGTGTTTTAAAGAGTAAGGGGCACGTACCATGTGATGCAGCATTTTGTAAATATGGAGTTAGATTAGTCTCAATATTAATAAATGCACACAGAAGGATTCACAAATGCATGTTAAGATTTATATATAAATGACTCTCTCCACACAAATATTTTCAATGCACACACATATATTTGGCATTTTATATAAATGTAAAAAAAATCCACAAATAACCAAAAAAGTTTCACAAATGTATTTCTGATGCACACACAAATATTTATTGTTTTAAATATATGCAGTTTTCATCAAAACATTTGTGGATGTTGATACATTCATATACAGATGCTTTTATTTTGTGAACCTCAGCACATTCGTGTGTGAATCTTTTTGAGACTCCCCTGACGTGACCCGATCCACAAATGCATTTTTTCTACCAAGGGGATATAGGTAGCCAATCAGATGTCTCCTTCCTCTTCAGCCAATCACATGAGCGTCTCGCTACCACCCCCACATGGGGTATGTTTTAACGTCGTAGTGTCAGAGGGTGGCAGTAATGCACAACTACATTGTTTGCCGACCGCCAAATTAATAAGGACGAGAAGAAGAAGAAGCAGCAGCAGACAGCGGTCAATGCAGAGCCCCGGGTCAATGGTCCGTTATCCGGTAATTACCGGACTTTGACCGGTAAAATCTGCCGAAGTCCGACATTTTTTAACACCGCCGGTCCAAATGTCCGGTGAAAATATTCCCTCCAAGCACAATTTGAATTAAACATGTCAAAGGATTTTTTCATTTTGTTTATCTAGAGTTTTTATTGCATATATATTTCAATAGCGAACTGACTTTTTTATTTCAAGCTGGCAGCACGCCGCGTTATTAACACTAGGACCGCCAACATTCTAGCAGCGGTCAGCCAGACCGTCATACACAATTCGATTGTTTTTGCTCAGAAGCACATCAAGAAGTTGTTGGTTTTTAGATAAACGTACCAGCAATTAAATTTAATGAACAAAATGTCACAGTCAAGAGGATCAGCAAACCTTTCAACGCCTCATGTCAATATACAAGTCAGCTTTTTAAAATGTATTTAATTTTTTTACCGTGCGCATTTTTTTCGCTGCTTCACGTCTCCATTGATAATGACAATTAGCACTCTTAGTACACTCTTAAATAACAAATAGTATATAACTTTTAGTCTGCTATATTGTTGACTATATAGTGATTTTTTTATAAAATATTGCAGAAGAAAAGACATAAAAACCGAAATAATGAGAGGATTTTTAAAATTATTTTGATGCTGCTGCTCCCCTCCTCTCTGCAACTCGGGAAATTCGTTTCACTGAGAAACACACACACACACACACACACACACACACACACACACACACACACACACACACACACACACACACGGACATATACGAATGGATGAATGGATGACGGATGTACAGCTTGAGGTTATTGCTACAATACAGATTAATACACAAAGCAAAAACACTTAAACCAGACAGGCTAGCTATGGGCACGAACAAATGCAAAATAACTGCAGAAAATAACATGAAAAGAGGACCCAACAAACAAATGAACAAGGGCACGATCAACACGTCGGAAAGCCGATCACGTTGTCCGGTGCCAATTTTTTCTAGGGGAAACCCTGGTCAAGAGCTGACCCGGGGCTCTGCATTGACCGCTTTCTGCTGCTTCTTCTTCTTCTCGTCCTTATTAATTTGGCGGTCGGCAAACAATGTAGTTGTGCATTACTGCCACCCTCTGACACTACGACGTTAAAACATACCCCACGTGGGGGTGGTAGCGGGACGCTCATGTGATTGGCTGAAGAGGAAGGAGACATCTGATTGGCTACCTATATCCCCTTGGTAGAAAAAATGCATTTGTGGATCGGGTGACGTCAGGGGAGTCTCAAAAAGATTCACACACGAATGTGCTGAGGTTCACAAAATAAAAGCATCTGTATATGAATGTATCAACATCCACAAATGTTTTGATGAAAACTGCATATATTTAAAACAATAAATATTTGTGTGTGCATCAGAAATACATTTGTGAAACTTTTTTGGTTATTTGTGGATTTTTTTTACATTTATATAAAATGCCAAATATATGTGTGTGCATTGAAAATATTTGTGTGGAGAGAGTCATTTATATATAAATCTTAACATGCATTTGTGAATCCTTCTGTGTGCATTTATTAATATTGAGACTAATCTAACTCCATACGTAAATCCCTATGATTTTAATATTTGACACACAGAAACGTTCTGCTGGAGTGTTTCCAAAATGTTGTGGCTTTCCAGCGCTGTGAAAAACATTTTGCTGCAAACTTCATTTCAAAGCAAACACCTGTTCAAGGCCATACTGTCAAAAACATCCTTTTATAATCAGAGAGTCAACTTACGACACATCTTTGGTTTTACATGGTACAGTTGTCTCACAAATGTATTTACATTTGATTTAAAAAATGCAGAAAAGCTATTGCTTTTTCATTAATAAGCTGTCTTTATCTGTCAACAATAATAATAATTATCATTATTATTATTACTGGAAAAAGAAGTTTAATTCAAGGAAAAACTGTATTGAGTTTACAGTTTATGTTAGTAAATATCTTCAGGATTTATAACAGTACAGTGCTCCAAGTCTACATTCTGAAAGGATGTAGCCACCTTGTGCTGTTTTTTTATTGCCTTGAATTACCTGTACCACTATAGCCAACAATAATGAAATAATAATGAAGAATAATTAAACTGATTAAATTACCAATGCCTCTGGGAGAAGCAATTATATGTAAAAGGGCCACCTTCTCAATAATGTAATTTTAAAAGAGCTGCAAAATTCCACTTGTTATGCTCCTAACATCGTAAGAATTATTGTTTGAGTAAGCAGCAGAAAGAGTTTTCTTTAGATTTGGAATCTGTGACCTGAATATGAGGTAAAGACAGTAAAATGAATGAGCTCTGATACTAACAGTGTTGTCACAGAAGTTGATTGGTCATTATTTCATACATTATTATGAGCTATGCCCACATGTATGGGTACACATATGTGTTAGCACATACCCATGTACATATATTCATATTCAAACATGTCAACATGTTCATTTTGACATTAGACTCCCTAATTAGCTTACAGACTGTTTCCATGTGGTCAACCAATGTTACAAGATTCTTAAGCAATTGTTCATTCGATGTGCATTTTTTCTTTCTTTCATGCTATATTCATTTTTTGTTTGTTAAGCTATAATGAACAGATATGATTCATTTAGCATTTTTTTATTTACTCCTTATTGTCAGACTTCCTTCTAGACACATTTTAGGTGTGTCTGGCTAAAAAAAAAAAAAATCCTGCTGCGAACAGACACTGCAAGACACTGACATTCTTCATGTGAGTGATGTGTAGCTCACAAGGGAGCTTTTATGAGAAATTAAATTTAAACCATTACGGTAAAGCAGTGATTTCTGAAATGCACTATGTAAATATATGTGTATTAGGACAGGTAGGGGATGTAGTTTTTTAAAAGCTTTCCAGCAGTGGAGCTCCATCAACCATGACCTCTAGTAAGTAACTCACTGAGTTGTGACTACAGGGGTTTTGACGCTGAATGTGAAGTGAATTGAAGCCTTGCTTTATTTGTGCAAATATGGAGTGATTTGGAGTCTGTTTTATTCAGGACAAACAGCCAATGCAGCAAAAGTACACACATTAGCCTGTAGCTAGCTGACAATGCATAACCAGCTGTGTTTGCCTACTGTATGTGTGTGAGTGTGGGAGTGTGTGAAGAGTGAGACTAAAAACAAGACATTCCAGAAGTCTATTTTTCTGAGTCCTACATCTTAAGGATATACCAGTGTTAAGTAATTATTTTACTCTTGTTACATGGCAAACACATGACACAAAATCTGTACAATAGTATGTTTACATGAAAATCACTGTCTTCTCTCTGTCAGTAAAGGGTTTTAAAGGCACCCAGGGGGTTAACAAATGTTCATTCAATCAGGTGTAGTAGCTACCAGAGCAATATGGAGAGAGATAGGAAGAGTTATATGCTTGGATATCAGTCGGCAAACCTTTTGCTTTTATTTCCAAAACTATGTTGCTGAGGTCTAATTCATTCATGTCTACCTTGTCCTCATCCGGATCAAACAGTGAGGGAGGTGTGTGTGAAGCCAACAGGCTCCATATCGTGCTAAACTCTAACTTTTTAGTGGTCCAATCAAATGAGAAGGATTTGATTTTACTCCCTCTCGTAAGTGTACACTGCATCAGGAAATATGTTCCATTGCAGGAGCTAAAGTTGGTCTAACTTCAGTGGAAAGCAGATACATTGTTTCCTCAATCCTTGTCGGTTTGTGTCTATTCCTACCTTTCCACTGAGCTGTACTCTACACACATACTACGTCTACAATTAGCATTACAATTTTTCTGAATAAACCATAAGGGTTATGTAAGTGCACAAGCTGAAGCTAAATTCCTCCAAAGCATGGTCTTTGTTTGGGACATGGTATGACTGCAGTGTTATTGCTCACAACAGGGAAAAAAATTAAAGTGTTGACTGATCAGACTGCAGCAGAATTAGTACTATGAGCTCAACAAATAATGCACACACCCTTGTGAACACACAGAAACGTGCACCCCAGCAGCAGCAGCAGCCCCAATCTCGTTATGCTGACTACACACACACACGGGCACACACTCACAAACAAACAACCACACACACCCGCTCATTTCATTTCCGTTTCTCAGCCAGTCTAATTTCAAGTTTTGTCATAGCACATTATTACTTTTTCAACTCCAACAATAACCCCCTACTTCCTTTCCTCCCAGCTCTCCCCCCTGCTGTTGTTCCCTTTGTGTCACCCATCTTTCGTTCTCTCTCCCCTTCTTCCTCTCACCTTTTTGCTCTCTCCCGCCTCCAAATGGCCTTGTTGTGACTTAAAGATATTGTTCAGAGATCCATTTTGTTTATGGTGTACTCAGTTCATCACAGTGTCTTAATGCACCTGTACAAACATGCACAGGGTCAGTAGCATATTCCCGCCAAGTTCCCACACTTCTTCTCATCCTTGCAGATATTCCTAGAGATATGCACACTATATTCATTGATGCTCTGTCTTAGTTTATTTCTGTCGTGTTCTCCTTCACCCAGGCCCCCCCCCAACGCCCCCCCCAACCCCACACACTTATGCACACATCCACATTCAGCCAAACCATGAATATTCATAAGCATATTCTCTATCTGTGAGATCATGATGAAATTTTCTCAGGGCCAACTATGCTCATGTGTATGCGTGTGTATTTGTGTGAATATGGATGCCTTGAATGCTGAAGGGTATTTCTGTCCTGTAAATAATTCTGCACCAACTTGGTAAAAGCACACGTACCGACACTCATACATAATCGCACAAATACACAGATGCACTCAGAGGTCCATGTAGAATCTCTCCATAACACACATATATATATATACCCTACATGTTTTTTTCTACTGCATTAGTAGGGCATACTGTGGCTGTGCAGCATGTTTTACGTTATATTTAGCTCATGGTACTATAAAATACAGTTTGGGTACGATAAAAGTGTGCTGAAACAGCGGCCTTCCGATACTAGCCCAATTTCAATCGCTCTTTGTAAGACTGGTGCTTCTGTTGCTACAGTTACACATGTCAAGTCAAGTGAAGTTTATTTTTATACCTTAAAATCACATACTGTCACTCAGTGGATCAGTATTTCCACATCCACAATGTTTCCCAACACATTTCAAGTTCCCTGTATACTACACCATGACGGGTATTGTACATTGAACATATATGAAGGAAACTGAAATGCAAAGCAAAGCCAAAACTGAAGGTGTTGTACGTGAACACTTAATACAAAGAGATTAAACTCCTGTGAGAGCGCAATGATGTGCAATGAGTATCAATCTACATTGCTCCTGCACTGCTACACTATTTTTTCTATCATTATTGTCACACTTAAGTTCATACCAACAACAAACTCTAGTAATATTAGTCCTGCAAATGACCTATTTCGAGCTGCCATGCACTCTTCAACAGCTTGTGTGTGCAAAACTCTGCGTTTCCAAATAGATTAATCACAGGAACCAGAGAGGGCATCATTAGCTCAACATATCTACTTAATACCAAGGTTGCACATACAGTAAATATGCAGTATGTGTGTGAATGATGTCACCTTTAAACCCTAGTGATGGTGCTATTGTTGGCTGATGCACAATCACTTCATGGTTTTTAAAAACTGAACAACACGCTGCTCACATGATCAAGGTACAACTTGTATTTATTCCATGCCCATCAGCTTTAACCTTGTTTACTGGCACAAGAAATACTTACATCACCTGAGATCTGTAGTCAGGTGAGTTCTTTTTCGTTTATTATTCTGCATCAGTTTGAAGTTGTTTATATATCAGATGTTATTTGCATAGTTTATAAAAATAAAAACATGACATATGGTGACAAACTGAGTTCTGGCAGAAAGAAAAAATCCTTGCAGAGAGACTACATAAGGGAGTTACAGTCATACCAACTGCATCCCAAAATTATGTCCCTCTAAACCACAAGAATCATTATCAGGGGACTTGCATGGCATTACGTTACTAGTGATGGCACTCTCTTTTATGCCTGTTTGAAAACAATCTCATTTCCAATGTGATGGCTCATTGGTGGCAAAAATATTCCAACATGGAAAATAACAATTTCCAATATACTAATTATGTAAAGTGGACAGTAAAAGTAGCACCTGTTCGACATAATATGATCCAGGACCATACATACTACACTACTTTCTGTTTTTTAGACCCTGTGAAAGGGGTGTTAACTCATCTCCATGGTAATATATAAAAAATATAGTTCATTTTCTTTCTTTATTAGGCTGTATTATGAACTGTAGCGTTTGAAAGCTGGCTGGCTTTCAAAGTAAACATCAGCACCAAAGACAAGATGGCAAAGACGGGTTACAGCTACAAACCCGACCACACAGACAAGCAAGATCATATCTGCATCCATATTTACATTTGAGGCACCACGGCAACATGGAGGGATCAAACTCAAGCTGTGATCCCCATTGTGTAGGCCTGTCTGCCAAACTAGCATTCTGCAAGCCATTGTCCAAGCATTGGATAATAAACTGGACGACCTCGTGCCCTCGTCAGTTTCCAATGGGATATCAGAATTGTAATATCCTTTGTTTCACTAAAACGTTGCTAAATCCCACAACACCAGAGAGAACGCAGCCAGGTGGCTCTTTTTTTATGTGCCAATCTGACAGAACAGAGGACTCTGGTGAGAGAATAGGAGAAGGAGTGTGCTTTATAGTGATTAAGACTGCTGTGACAGTGGGACTGTGAGGTGCTCTCCCTATTTCAGGCAGCACTGCAAAGCCAAGTCGCTCCCCATGTTCAGGAAGCAAGCATACGGCCACCTTGTTGAGGTCAAGGTATGTTGTGAAACCAATCGGCATGTTCCCACTCAGTGAATTCAAGGGTTTATTATGACAAAACCAGAGCTGATCATTGTTTGAAAAGTCAATTAACTAACTGAATGACTATCAACACTAGCCAAGACTGTTTTCGGTAAGTTTTATTCTGTTTCTGTCAAGTTTGAATGAAGAATGCTTTACAATGAGCCAACAAGGCACTTACGCTACTCTTAGTCTTTGCTCTGTGAAGGACAGAAACTTGAATTCAGAAGGTGTTCTGTT
The DNA here is from genome assembly GCA_019142605.1 of Cephalopholis sonnerati. Lineage (NCBI taxonomy): Eukaryota > Metazoa > Chordata > Actinopteri > Perciformes > Serranidae > Cephalopholis > Cephalopholis sonnerati. Next base: position 22,720,257 of record JAGQAX010000014.1, on the reverse strand, counting down.
GTATTTCTGTGTTTACTTAGGTGTAATAATACTGCATTTTGTTGACATTTTGTATTCTGTTTATTTGTCAGACTGAAAATGCCAAGAGAGGTTGTGATATGCAGCAAAGTCACTGATCTGGGTAGGAGGTAGCACCGCACACAAACACCGTCATATACCATATACCCCTGGTGAAATTCCAGGAAGGTATGATGGTATGAAAAAACAGACACCACCCAAGGCCAGTTTGTGCTGTTTGTTTCTGCACTCAGGGCCACATTTGCTCCGACTGAAAGGCATCATGGAATTATGAAACCTTAAGATCGATATACACAGCTACAGGTAATTTAAATTTCCAATTCCGTCTAGACTATGTATCTATGAAGGACAAACCTAAACAAAGGAGCAGTGTGCTGAACCAGGATGTTCATCATGTGAATACCCACTAAACACAGTGTGCACCTATTGTGCTGCTCAATGTGGGGACAAAATGTGGTCAATTGATTTCACCTAAAGCACGCTTTAGTGATAAAGGTGAGAGATGAACGTGCACAAGAAGTGGAAAGTAGCAGCATTTTACCATTCTGAGTGAGTGTTCTATTCTTATCTAGTCTATCTGCAATGAATGCATGATAAGTGAAGTAAAGTGCACATAAGAGTACTTGTGTATGTAGATAGGTGCTCATGTTTACATTTATGTATTTGTAAGTAAAAGCATTTCACACACACACATGCAGAAAGAGATGGAGAGAGAGTGGAAGAGAGAGAGAGAACACATTTCCTGTGATATTGCTAAAAGCACTGCATTTCAAGTCATTTGATTGCATGGCTAAATAATTGATAGAAAGCTATTACAGCTGGTATGAATGCCTCTAGGTGTCACCACACACACACACAAGCAGAAACACGCAAGTATACAACACTGTGTGTGTATGTTTTTTTGCATGATGTGTGTGTGTGTGTGTGTGTGTGTGGGGGGAGGTGTGAATAGTTGTGAATGTGCGTGTTGCTGAGTTGGTGTGAACGCATTAGTAGCTTAGCTCCTCTTAGCCTTACTGACAGAGTGACAGAGACATTGCTAATCCAGCACTGACAAGTTGCCATTTCCCCCCTCTTCCCTCTCTCTTCCCTCCTCCCCTTCCTCCTTTCCTATACCCCCAAATTACAGTTCTCTGCACAGTGAGGTATGTCGTGCAACCGTTCATCACATTGTTGCACGTATTAGACTGAATTGCTTGGCACTGCTGTGCACAGCAAGGCAAGGCTGATTGGGAAAATTGCATAGGCATTATACATACAGTACAGTACTGTGACCTTTCAATTCACAGTGAGGCAAATGTACATGTCTGTTTTGCATTTCTGTTCCCTCTGGTGATGTTGGAAATTCAAACTTTATTTATGTGGCAGTGTCTGTTGTCAACACATTGTAAAATGAATCAATTTAAAATGACATAATTGGTAACTGGTGTCAGTGCAACCTTGTTAGCTGCTGCCTTTGCACTGGATTGTAGCACTTTATTTTTACATTTTTAGTCAGATGTTGACAAAAATAGAAAGGCGTTTCAGTAGTTATTAAAGATGTGTGATCAGTTCTACTTCGAGGGAAAATCCTCTGCCTTCAGCTTTCGAGAAGATCCCGCAGTCTCATATGACTCATCTGTGTTCATGTACAGTACAAGCCTTACGAAAGTAATTTAAGTCAAATGAATAGAAGTGTGAAAAGGCTACAACGGCTGAGGTTAGGTGTTAAACACTCGCCATTTTCTTGAGATGAGTCCTCTCCATTTTCTGTCAGCATGTAGCAACAGCGCGAGTCAACAGTCCTCCACTCCGTTTTGTAAGAATTGTCCTTTTTAATGGCTTTCTTTCACCATCTTTCTTCCCGATAAAAGAAACATGTCAATGGTTATCCTCATGGATGTATTTCTTGCTGTATCGCTGACTGTAGACTGGTGTCGATAAAAGCTTCAGGGGTTTTCTTTTCTATGCTGTGTCTGTACCTACAGGGCTGTTTAACCTTATTAACGTACAAGTCTATATATTGCTTACTGCGCTTAACAACATAGACGATGTAAGCGATGATGAATCAGGTGTTACTTCAGTATTGCCAGTTAGGAAGAAACATTTTTTTCTTATTTTTGTTTTTATTTTTGTGATAAAGTCCAATGTAAGTAAGGGTAAGTAAACTTAAATGTTGTATTTACCCCTTGTTGTATTTTTAAGTGAAGTAAAAAAAAACAACTACACAGTCCAGAGAAGCAAGTCTGTTGTTCTTCATCTCCTTCTTAATGAAACTGCCACTAGTTTCCATAGAGTTGATCCATGACAGCCTGAGCCTCTGTGTTCTTGTTTCGTGGAATTAATGTATCAGAACCAGTGAACGCCAGCCAGCAGCCTCTGTCTTGCCTACCAGACTGACTACAGGAGAGAGCTGAGCTCAGTCTATAGGAAACATTCATCTACTACTGCAAACTGTGTAGCAAAGACCTGATTACGAGTATCTGGCCTGGACTGCATTCTGTTTGTTTGATCAGGTAGGGCTCCTGCTGTTGTTGCTATAATCCTGGTCATAATCACATATGAATATTGGCGTGAATACTTCTAGTCCGTGTCCTTGAACCTTGTTGACAGAGACTCCCCAAATCACTGCTGCTGAGTACAGCTGTATCCCCGGGGCTGATGCTATGGTGATCTACACCTTCTGTGTTTACACTGATTCTAAGTAATTCATTGCCCCGTTTCTTCTTTGTAGTGGTTGCTGGTATCTCTCTTGTTTATCACTTGTGCTTGCATCACTAAGGAGTGCACATGCCACGAGCTGATAGTCCTCCGAGTTCAATACAGTGAATCCGCCCCCTCTCCTGGGAGGGGTCCCCTCTGGAAAGTGTGAGTGCCTTCTCCTGTGTGTTAAGGGATGTTGCTCTTCTGGATGACTGACTCTGTGTTGCTTATCAAATCTACAACCAGAATGCACTCAGGTGGAGCGGCAATATCTCGACCAAACCACTGTCTTTGCCTGGGATAGTTCAGATCTTTGATGTAACTCTGCAGTCATATGAAAGTCACAGGAATAGTACATAGAAAGAAGTAAAGAATCAATGATTAAGGGGCTTTGATGCATGGGAAACACCCTTAACTCAAGGCCAGTGGAATTCTGCTTCTTTCTTACTCATTACTAACTGTAACTTAGTAATTTATTTCAATACAGTCTAACATCAAGGTGCGATACAATATTATTTTTTTCACCTTGGACTTTCTAAGGCATCAAGGAACGGATCACCCACAGTGTTGTGATCAGCAGCATATGGTGTTAAGGCTGTCAAACTGGATCTTCTTTACCATGTGGTTCCACTGTCAACTCAGTAACACTCTTGACACCTTAACCACAATCACTTCCATTCTCTATTGTCACAAACCCTTCCAGATACCCTGGGAACTATGTAGCTGCCATCTGGTCACTCGCGTACATACATGTTAGTGACAGATGTTTCAGAATGCACCGATTTTTAAAGCACCACCCAGCTGACATGCAATAAAGATGGCGTCAAAAGGGAGATGTATACGATGACAATCAGCTAATTAGGCTGTCAAACTCTTATGGCTGTGATTTATGGCTGGCCATCACTTGCTTACCGACTGACTCATCTAGATAAAAAAGAGACATGGGCACTCTATTGTAGTCCTCTTTATCATCACACATTTAAAGCCCAATATGGTGTCACCTTCAGTTCCTGGCTTGTCCCCTACCTATTCACTGTATGTTGTGAGCTTGGTATCATTGTTTATGTTAAGTCAACAGTTTTTGAGTTTTGAGTTAATTTGACTAAATTTATAAAGCTAATTTTGCCTGATTAGTTTAAGGCTAATAAACAACGTCAACATTGTGCACTTGTTTTGGTGTCTTTTGGCTAAAGGGGTGGAGTTTCCCAGCATACTGTGAGACAATGTGATTAATGCTATAAGCCAAGGAAAACTGTGTTTAAATGTGTTCATCACTCACATTACCCACTGTGTAGTGATTAATGTTTATGTTTTTCATAATGGCTCTAGTGGGTTACAATTAATGCTTAGGTAAAAGACATTTTGCACCATGAGGGGAGTCGTATACACAGTTAGTGACCTTCCACCTGTGTCGTTGTTACATTGTCTACCATAAAGTTGTGCTGAGATAAAATAAAGAGCACTTGCTGTTTCAGAACTCATCTCTTTAGCCTTTTTCTTGCAATCAAGAAACCTTAGCTTGCCACCAAGTATTTTATGGTTTAATGAAATTTAAATAAACAAAGGTGAACTCAGTGTTATTATGTTCATATGACATAGAATTAAAGGCTCAAACAACAATAAAAAAGTTGCATTAAACGGACATAAAATTCCTAGGTCATGTGACACATTTATTTTGTGTCTGGTGTACTCAAAACTCTTATGTTACTTTATAAAACTAAACTAAAAGTTTTGAGCGCAAGCTGTTTCCCAAATAAATAAATAAATAAATAAAATACGTTGAGTGAGCGATATGGGGTTTACACTGCAGTTTTTCCAGCTCTCTGTTTTTGTGGGAGCTTGCATACTGGGGCACATTTATTTTGTAAATGGGGGCCAAAGAGAGCCGATGGGACTCAACCATATGGACTGGCAAAGTGAAACAATGAGCTGTCAGCGGCTGAAGGTGGTATTAATCTGCAGATTGTGGGTGCGATCCTCAGTAGGATTGGTTGCACAAGCAAGGACTTATTCACAGATATCTGATGAAAATATTAAGAAAGGGATAATGGAACTTTAATGTAATCATTTACAATGCTTATATTAACTATATGACAAGTGAATCCATTTTACAAGATGTTAGTTATACATAATTTATTTTGGATGCTGCTCCAGCTGCTGTCATTTTAATATGGATTACTTCAAACTTACTTTAAAAGAGAACTGTGCAAGACTGTACACGCACAAATAAAAGCACTAGATTTGCATCCACCTACACAATATGGGGATGTACAGTGTGTGGGAACAGACAGAAGTTATTGAAGAGTTCTTTCTCAGCATATGTACTGTTGTGCTAAAGCATACAAGGCTACTCACGCAGACCATGTACACCAACCCCAGAACCCAAAAATAGACAATAGCATACAGTACACTCTGCATATTTGCCTCTCTCCCACACAAACCTTTGATAATAAAGTAGAGCGTAAAAAGATGCACACACACAAACAAACACATCATACAGACAAGGTTTCCTGGAATGCCTGCCTTGCTCGCTTTCACATTCGCATACACAAATGCACACGTACAGTCTGTCTGCCGTTCTGTCTCTCTCACAGACACAGAAATGATACTGTGTGAAGAGTTTTCTTCCAAAGCATATTAAAGATATCAGTTATGTCTTTAAAATTGTACAGTGTTATTTAAAAAATAAGCTAATTGATAATATTCTAATTTTTTTTTCGTTTTAAGAGATTATTAATGGATCTTCGCTTTAGAAGGAAACTCTTCCTTTACAGTCATGCACATAAACACACAGATTTGTCGTCCATACCTCGACAGATAGGAGCAGGAAAGTCCCAGACGGCTGTGTTTCCAGCATTGGTAATACAGGTGAGCGTAGCATGGCCGTCTAAGACGTAACCAGGAACGCAGCTGTACTGCACACGGTTCCCCACAGCGAAACGGCCGCCACCGCTTAGCACCGCTTTGGGTGGGACACCAGGGTTTCCACAAGATGTACTGTGGAGTTCTGCAGAGGAAGAGAGAGAAAAAAAATGAAAGGGAGAAGGATTTAGGCTTTTTCAATTTCTTTTTTGAATTAATTGCACTAAAATGTTTAACTATGCATTTCCCCTAACTCGACCGTCACTCAACCAAATAATATACCCAGCTCCTGCTCAGCGATGCGTCCAATCCAGAGCACTTAGAGCCCCAGTCCACACACTGCATCTACCATTAAAAAACACAGTTTCACAGACACTTGCATTGTGATGGTGCCGTTTAAATACCCACACGGTGTCACGGCCCGCTCTAAAATCTTACCCCAAGCACACATATGGGAAGGTGCTTAAGCCTACAGTTCTTTATAATACATATTGCCAAGCATGCTGTAAAAGGATATTCTGACTGCACTCTCAGTCAAAGCAAAGTAAACTCAGCCCCAGAGAAAGGGACAGAGACAATATCAGAGTGTTTTATATTTAATCACATAATTCCCTCTAGACGCATTTAGAGTTTTGTACCCAAGACATATGCACAAGTGTGCCTATAAACATCAACACATACATACTCACACACACACATATACACACACAGGGGAGAGAGATGGAGAGAGAAGGAAAGAAGGGGTATTACAAGCCATAAACCAGGAAGTAGATGGGAGAACAGGGACCAACTCTGGTCTTATTGTTTGAACTTGATTGATACAACTATGAAACTGTTCAGACAGATAGGGGGTTAGGGAGGGTGGGGGGAGAGGGAGACAGACAGATTGGGTGAGGGGGAGGCAAGAGGAGAGAGACAGAAACGAGGGGGAGGTTAAAAAAAAAAAAAAAAGGAGACGCAGGGAAAGGCAGAGGATGCCCGAGATGATAGATAGAACTATGAAACTACTCAGACAGAAGGAGGGAGAGAGGGAGGAATGCAGAAAGTTAAAAGGGGAGGGGAAAGGAGAGAAAAGGAAAAATCACAGTGGTAGTGAGGAAGATTATGCTCGGTATGCTCCCAAATGAGAGGTCGAGATAGAGCTGCTCTTTTTCTCTGGAAACCTTCACTCCTCAAACTTCAAACATATGAGTGATAATCTTAAAATGAAAAGCTGGAGTACAGCTGCGGGGCAATCTTTACCATGCTAATGGCAAAAATGTGTAATTATCATTCACAAAGCAGACAGTGGGTAGAGAAGATTTGATGTCAGCAAATGAAACGATTGAGTGATTCTTAGATTGGTTGGCTATTTGATTCATTTATACAACGACTTTATTGTCATGCCATTTCAATTATACCCCACTCCCCATTTCTGTCGCACCCCCCACTCCCCACTCCCAACACCCCTCCCTCTGTACCTCCATGGCGCTGGTGATTACTCTGAGGATTATTGGACATTTTTTTGCATTTTGTCAGCGGTCACACACAAACAGTCTCTCAGTTTCCTTTAAATGAAACTTTTTATTATTAGTCATCCACTATAAATGTGATGGGGTCCACCCGACCAAAGCTTGTGGATCATTTAAAAATAGATATAACTACAACAAAAATAACTTTGCCTCTAAATGAGTTTTCGTTGCAGGAAAACAAAAACACCCGAGCATGCCCTCATGGGCTGTAATTAGTTGATATAAAATTTCTGTTTAAGGTTTCCTTTAGAGAGTATTTTTTAATCCCGGAGCTCGCAGAGCATGGACAACATAAACGAGAGGGGAAAATCGTTTTGCTAAAGACCCTGACATACACCCCCCCACCACCATCACCACCACCACCACCACCACCACTTCCAATCGCCATCCTCCTTATCTTCACACAGACACCCAGTTACAGAGAAACACACTCTGACAAGACACATTTGGACACCCGCACAAATGCACATACACACATAACCAGGGTCATCCATCACTGTGGCGACCCCCCGTGCTGTATTGTGATTGGATGTCAAGTTGGCCTAGTGTTGCGACCTGCTGGCCTATCGATTTTGCCAGTTAGTGTGGCCCCACTCGGTGTCAGGATGTTTGGTGTTCAGGGTCCTATCAGACACACATTTACCCTGTTAACACACACACATACACGCAAAAACACACACATAAATACAGTGCCAGTCTGTTGGTGGTGGACACACACTTTCCCGTCTTTGCCACTTGGTTTTTAATCAGTGCTTTTATCACATTTTCATTCTTTGTGTCTTTATTTTATCACATATTTTTCATTGTTTTTTTTTTTTTGCTGTGCTACATTTTCACTCTATTTATCACTTTGTTCTTCCTTTTCTCCATCTGTCGTTGCTTTTGTAGCACCTTTTTTTTCACTCCCATATCCCCTGCTTTTTTTTATCTCTCCCCCTCTTCCCTCAATGTCTCTTCCTGTCACACTCCACCCAAACCCTCCCCCTCCTCTTCCCCCGCTCCCTCCTCCTCAACTAAAAACTTTGATGACATGCCAGCTCCTTGCCTCTCCCCCTCTATCTCTCCACTGTTCCATCCGTACCACTATATAAGCCCTTCTGTCCATCCCTTCATTCCTCCTTACTTTCTCCCCCTAGTTTATTGTGAACATCACATAGTTTCATTACACTAGTTTATTCAGTAGCCAGCGGCTACACCACACTCCTTTTCATGGTTTATTGCTGCCTGCCCTCTCTTATTTATTCTCTTACCCTCACTTCTTCCTCCTCTCTATTCTCTCTCTTTATCTATCTATCTCTGCCTCTCTTTCCCTATCTCTGTCTCTCCCCAGTTTACCATAACCATGATTTCGGTCTCAGTTGCTTCATTACAAGCTGCTGCTTTTATGGGCCATCTGTAGAACTATCTGCATTTGTCACACACACACACACACACACACACACACACACACACACACACACACACACACGCGCGCGCAAAGGCCTGCATGCAGAGAAGACGCCAGCATCCAGCTACTCTTTCTCCCACACACACACACTCGCACACACATAACCATTTACCTGCCTTTTATTTCTCCCTAGATAAGCAATTACAGTGGAGACCAGGTACAGGGAGCACGAGACAGAGAGGGGGAAGGAGTGAGATGAGAAAAAAAACTGAGTGGTGGGTAAAAAGCAAGAGCAAAGTGCTAAAAAAAAAAAAAAAAAAAAAAAAAGAGAGGATGCTGCCATGCTTTCAGAGTTTTTAGTGAGACAGATGACACCGCAGACTGGAGGATTGGAGAGGGGGAGTGAAGGACAGCGGAGACACAGGGAGAGAGACAGAGAGGGAGACAGAAAAAGAAAAGAGAGGCAGAGACAGAGAGGGATGATTCAATGAGTTTGGAGCTTTTACACCTCCGTCAGCACTTACTTTTATAAAAGATGAACCAAGTTGGATGCCGGAACATAACAGATGCTGAAACGCTTGAAAATAAAGCATAGAATCTGCTACAACAAACCATGTACATGGATTTCCATTTAATACATCTGAAAAATGATTTTCAGAAATCCTTTTCAAGATGTTTCTCGTAAAAGATGCAAGGTTTATAAGGAGTGTAACAGAACAGACAGATGAGTCCTGAGGTCTGTAACAAACAGATCTGTGTTCTGGGGCACTTGGATCTATAAAAGGTTTCAGTGGCTGTCAACTTCAGAGTCAGTTGCTTGTCAGTTTGATTTATTCAACACTTTGACCAACTCTTTTTATAGACTTGTGAAGAACTTGTGTCATAAAACACTTCCAGGCCGTTAAGTTAATTAAATTTTATAGCAAAAAGTTGTACATCATTTTTGTGGTCAGGTGGCCTCTCACCAACAATCCAAAAAAGCAAAAACACACTGACATTAGTCTGTTTATAATAATATGACTATATAGATTCCACTGTGTTCATTAGGATTACATGACAATATTCAACATTTGTTCTTATTAATGCTTCTTAATGTGTGTGTTTAAGGTTACGCAGCTTCATAAAGCAACTATATTTTCTGTACTTCATTGTGTTTGTGAAGGCTTAATAAAAACACAAGTCAAATACTTTAAAGAGTTGTTTATTTCCTCAGTATCATACATCACTGTGTCCCAGGGGTTTATTTTGGAGAGAGGATCATACAGAAGTCAGACAATTAAATATGAGAAGTTAGATACGTCCTGATTTATTTCAGCTCTCAGTGTTCCCAGATGTGTGTATATTATTATATTATCATGTGTTAAAGCTTTTCAGGATGACAGGGCATTCTGACAAAGCTTTGCAAAACATAATTGGCCATTTCTTGTTCACAGTGATGGATTACCATTACCGACTGAATTAGAAGCTTCTTTAGTTTCTGGAGATAACTGTCATTTGGAATTAAATGTAAACTGGCAAGGAAAAACTGATAAAAAAAAACATATCTCCCCTTTGCTTCAGTTACAATTAATATAGAACGAACAGGAAGTAAGAAACTAATCATGCTGCAACTGTGCTTTAACATCTCAAAATGGTAATAAGGGATTTTTAATGGCTCATCCTATTCATTTAAGCTGTTTGCAGGTGCAGCCCAATCAAGTTTGATATTAATCATAATACAAATACTGATTTGATTAGTTAAACAAGTATACACTAGATGCAAATATAAAGCTGTGGTGTCCACCATGCAGTAAACTTTTGTGCATTTCAGCTTTGCCTGCAGTGCTATATGCTTTAATCAATGTTAAAGTCACTTTGTTCAGCAAAGCAGCATGTCCAGGTGACTAGAATATGCATTAACATGTGCTTTTCAACATGTGTACATTATAGACTGTTTCAGACTTAACATAAACATTTTAAATTGGTCCCTTTGGATATCATGTTGTATCCTGTAAATGTTTATTTATTCAGTTGCTAACAAGGAACCCAAAAAAGAAGGAAGAGTCATAACTTTGGTGCTGCTTCTATTTAAGTTAATAGGGCGGGCAGGGCAAGACCCACTATAACCCAACATATCTGTGTCGCTTTAACTTCGACTATAAAATGCTAACCTGTCTCCTGACTGTCACAACCCAGCTCACGTTCCCTATCAGTTTGTGAACAATCCAACGCTTGAATTCTGCCTCACAATGACAGGAAGAGCCGACATCGAAGGAATCAAAAAGAGACATCGCTACGAACGCTTGGCCGCCACATGCCAGTTATCTGTGGTAACCTTTCTGACACCACCCAACTATAACCCAACATATCTGTGTTGTTTCCCCTTCGACTTAAAATTGCTTCCATGAAATATACAATTAAAAAAGATTCTAATAATAAACACATCATATGTGATGCTGATTGATGTTTTTTTTTTTTTTATCTAGGTGTACACATTTGTTTTTCTTGCTAATGGTCTCTAAACAGATCATGGCTCTGTCTAGCAGCTGCTCAGAAGCATTAATATGGGATAATGTTTTCTATTATTGTAAGGAGTTGGCATTTCTTACCAAATTATTAGAAATCCAGACTGCACTTTGTTTAGCTAACGTTAGCCAGCAATAACTGTTTTGACACCCTACATTAATTTGAAACATAATGTTAGTAAGCAATAATCCTCGTGAAGGTGTAAAGAAACAGACAGGAAGCTGTGGTGTTGGTTAATGATGAGTCATGATATGTGTGCTAGGTAATAACAGGCTAACGCTAGATAACTAAAGTTAGTTTGAATGTGAATCACTGAGACAAACTGCAAGGCATTGTAACATACGATCATGTCCTTGTTTGGCAGATATTTACCTGACTGACAGACCATGTCATGGAGTCCAGCCAGGACAATAATCAGAGCCTGATAACTGAAGTCTGGTCAGCAATAATTTGTCTGACCTGCCCTGTTTCTGCCCTGTATCACGATGTAACGTTAGCTATTTTGGACCTAACGGAGGATGGGGCAAATCTGTGATCAGTTTGATGAACAATAACAAGAAAACTAAACATGCACATTTACATAAAAATGTCAGTCAACATCATGTAATATGTATTTTTTTTTAAATTTGTAACTATTTTTCAATCATAGGTGAAACAACACAGATATGTTGGGTTATAATAGGACTTGTCATGCCCATCAAATTCACTTGAATAGAAGTGGCAAAAAAGTCTGACACCGATGCAAATTTCAAATGCTTTCACAAACATAATGACCCTTCCATCTTTTATTGTTTCCTTAGTAGCTGATGGGAAGAAAACATACACCAAAGCTGTTGCCCTAGCAACAGAATATAATATAGAATATGAAAAGATCTGTTGAAACATTTATGTAACTTTTAATTTTCTAAAGAAAACACTGAAATACTTGAGAAAAGTTCAGCTTACGTTTAAGTGCAATTTTAAAAACCACTGGAGTGTTATAGTTGAACAAAATAGGCCATTTTTGAGCCCGTTTTGCTCAACTATAGTACATCCATATTTGTTATATTGACAGTGGAAACTTTTTTACTCAAACAATCCCTCCATTGTTAGAAAGTTGCTGCAGAGCTGTCAAGCGACTGTCATTCATACTAGGATTCAGGCGATTTCCTCAAATTCTAACTATGACAGCTCAACAATCACGGATAGGATAATATGGAATTATTCTACATGGCTGTGTGCTTTTTAATATGAGAAGATTAATGCCAAGATGAGATATATGCCTGTTTGAAAATTGTGACACCTTTCTCTACAGAAGTATTAACAGCATAAAATATAAAACGCACACTGAAAAGCCCATTATTAGGGATCACGCTGAGTAAAAAGACAGACTGATCGGAAGGAACTAAGGAAGGAAGGGATGCAGTGTTTCTATTTAACAATCTCTTTTAAACCAACAATAAATAAAAGTGTGAACTACTGATGCCTCTTTCTAATAAAGCTTAAAGAGTGTGATAAAGATAGAAAAGAAGGGCCGACTGAAGTGGAGTTAATAAGTAGTGCCTACTAGATAAGAGTCATTAGGGCGCTTCCCCCTTTCATTGCTGATAATAACACACTACTACAAAACCAGGCAAGACATGCAATAATGCAAGCGGTAGAACAAGCACCCACAGTTCTGGCCCCCTTCAACCGTCACTATCGACAGTCCCGTAAGAGGAACAGCAGGGAATAAGACTATGTTCTTTACTCCAGACAAATTCCCTTTGAGTCTTGAGTCGACTCCCCGTGGCGAAGCAAGGCAGAAGTGCCAGCAACATCACAAGTCATTTAACACCATTTTTTCCCATTCATGTCCTGATCTAAAGAAGCAACTTTAAATTAATAATAACTAAAGTATTGCTTACACAGGCACAAAAAAAAGTCTCTTCTTTGAGGGTAGATTCAGCTCAAGGAGAATGGTCCTCATGATAAAAGCACAACATGTCCTGACTCTTCAAGAAAGTGAAGACGTCTAACTTGATCTAAAGAAGATACTTCAGACCATGGTCGACCAAATGTATGACTGATTTTATCTCGTTCTTCAAAGACACCATCGGAGGAATGTGTCAGATAACTATGATTCAAGTAAACTTTTCAATAACGAAATGCCTAATTTAGACATAAGTGCCTAAAAACAGAACGCCTCTGCAGTATTTGTGTAAAGATAATTACCATATTCCACCTCTGCAGATTACAGCAGGGATAGCATTTAGGGTAGTTGGCTTATACTAGGTTCCATTTCTGCATCAATCATCCACTTGATTTGTGATTACATGACCACTTAACACTGAAAGTTCCAAACTGTTCCACCACAACTCTGCATTTTGGTAACACTGACAACTTGACGGCACAATGTGGCTGCTTTAATCATGTTGCCAAAATACATTAGTAGTCTAATTGGCTCCTAGGGGAGTGAGCCAGAGCCATATTTGGTCATCATTTGGACAGAAAGTGCAGCAATAGAGAACAAAATCCAAATTACAACTGTGAAGACCTAGAAAGCTTTTTTCTGTTGTTGTTTTTATTTATAAATTTACTGTGTAAAAGAGATCATTTTCAACAATCAATAAGCCTCCTGCTCTAATCCTGTTGCTGCAGGACTGCAGGAAATAGAACGTCATGTGTGTAGTCGGGCAAAAGAAAGAGGATGCAGGGGTCAGGGGGGTGGATATGCGAGTAGCAAATGAGACTTTCACACCAGATACCTGATATTTGTAGTCCAGCTCATATCAATTGATGTTGGTTTTTCTAAAAATCTTGGCTATATTTGTGTAACCATGGCCAACCATTGTAGTTGCCGAACCTTACCTTAAAGGCATACTATCCCTTTAATGATATTGTAGCTATTGTCAGTACTGTCTGCCCTGTATCTGCTTTATAATGTTTTTCATAGTTTTTGTTTGCTTTTTATATACTATTGAATGCAATTTTGATCCATGTTTATTGTGTATGTAAATTTTTTGGTGGACCCCAGGAAGAGTGGCTGCAGCTCTGCTGCAGCTAATGGGGATCCTAATAAATAAACAAATAAACAAATCTCTTTCTGGCTTTGTCTCTCTCAATCTCTCTCTGTCTCTCTTTATGTCTCAGTGTGTCATATGGATTACCACAAATTTATTATGTTGATCTGTTCAGTATGACATCTATTGCAAGTCTGTCCGTCCTGGAAGAGGAATCCCTCCTCAGTTGCTCTTCCTGAGGTTTCTACCATTTTTTTCCAACGTTATAGGGTTTTTTTGAGTTTTTTCTTATCTGCTGTGAGGGTCCAAGGGACAGAGGGGTATCGTATGCTGTAAAGTCCTCTGCCGAAAATTCTGATTTGTGATACTGGGCTTTATAAATAAATCAGAACTGGAAATTGATTGTTGGTTACTCTTTGTAAACACGCTGGCTAGCAAAAGTGAAAGTAAAACTCAACCCTTGAGTCACTCGTTTGGCATTGTGCCTAGCAATATTTGCTTTTTTCTTGACTCTATAACTCTTGGATATGTGCTGTTTACGGTCTGTTACCTGGTCGCTACCTCTTTTTTGCAAAGCCTGGACCTTGCCTAACAGCTGTGGGGGTGCACAGCCAATGAACACCCCACCACAGAACACAAGAAAAAACAGGCAGAGGCCAGAGTCTCTGCAGAACAGCACGTCGCCACACACTTCCACACACTCTAGGGGTCACAAGTGATGGTTGAGAGGAATTTTGTATGAGTCTGTATGTTTCCTATAAGGAAAATCCCGCACTGTAAATCTTTAACCACTCATCCATACTGTTATGAGTCACTGTTATCGTAGGAATGACGATGGAAAGCACCGGCACCAACATTCACACACATTATTTAATATCAACCTGTTGTCTGGGGTCAGGTTTGTTTTGTCTTTTACGATCCTCATACAGAGTCAAGGACAAGAATGAACTTCTCTAATAAACCACACACACAGACAAACACACACACCACACTTGCACCTCCCCTAATAAAACCACTTTTGATTGGTAGCTGCTTGGTGATGGTGTAATTAAAAGTAATTATGATTAATTATGAAAACATTAATGGAGGGAAAAAAGACTAAGTGGCAGCATAAGGTGTGTGTGTGTGTGTGTGTGTGTGTGTGTGTGTGTGTGTGTGTGTGTGTGTGTCAGAGACAGGGAGATTCTGAGGCAGAGTTTAAGCCGGAAAAGGAGAGAGCGCCCTGATAAAGTAACGCCTGTTCAAAGCGTAAGATCATCTGGCAGCTGTGAGGACCAAACACAACTGTGTTGCTAATGATCGTAGCTCCTAGTGGAGATCAAACATTATGGACTCAGAGCAACAGACCACTAATGTCTCTCTGGATTTATTACACGCCACAACACAGACAATCAAACACGCACTCACACCCCACTCTCCCTGAAGGTAAAAGCAGTCCTGAGTGGTTGCCTTAGAGGTGCCTCGATGCTGTGTGTGAACAATAATTATCTGTATTCAATACGGTCATGGAGCTGCTTACAGCAGCCTGGTGCCCATACTGGCGATCATCTTTACAACTATTAAAGTACATAATCAGGACAGTATATGCTGACAACAGAATTTACTGAGCCAGAACTGGCTTATGTGGCAGTTAAAAATGATCATGGATGATTACTGCTTGAGGCTAATAACTGTTAAATTGACAAGGAAATACCTATAAAATATTGGTGTTAAAAGTGCAGTAAGAAAATACGTGTACCAATAATATTTGCTGAACCTTGTCAGCCAAAAATCATTCCTTATTCTCTGTTTACCTGTTATGATATTGGTCATCTCAATGTCAAATTCACATCACTTTATGAGCCACTGTGCATGCAAACAAATTAAATCAAAAGAACTAAAAAGGACACGCTTTCACATAAACGCAGTGGGTGAATAGTTTGGTCCTCCTTAAAAATATAATGGAGTTAAGTATAAACTTTCATATGATAGAAATACACAATTAGAGCCAGCCAGTTGGGGATGCAATTTAATGAGAGCGGGTGAAAAAAGTTAATCATTTTGGAGAAAGACAATAACCCTGTCCAACACAATTACCTCATTTCTGTGGATAAGAATATCCATCTAAGAACGTTTGTGGAAAAGATGTACTTAGTTTTTTTTTTTCCGGCCTTGCAATTTCCCTGTATGTAATTGAATGAGCAGATAATGACGGCAGTGTGACTGCTCACAAAGAAACATGGGGATGTCAATTATAAGCCCTTTACCTCCACTTCACCGGTGTGTGTGCACACTCTAGTGACTGTGTGTGTGTGTGCGCCATTGTGTTCATGTCATTGCATGTGTATATACAAGACAAGTATGTGAGTGCTGTGTCTGTATTTGTGTCTGTGTGTCCATGTGGGTATAGCTCCTTGATGCAGTGATCAATGTTTCTCTGAGGCCTGGTTCAATAAACCATTAGATTTCCCCCTAAAGACATTCTGCCAACAGAACTTCATTAGACACACACACACACATACATACAGAGAAAAACACAAATACCACTCAAGCCCCTCTTCTCGCACTAATTGTCCTGTGTTTGCAGGCTGAAGCCATCAAGATTGAGTAAGATCATGGGTTACTTTGTTTGCCTAGGCATCTCTTTTTTTCTGTAGCATCTACAGCAGCACACTATCTTGCTATCGTTTGATCTGACCTGAAAGGGCTGACTCCGTCTTTTTGAAGACCAGAGCGAATCAGCTCCATCAGACTTGATCAAACAAAATGGTACAAGGCCCAGTGTTTACAGGCTTTGAAAACAGACAGCTTTTTTATTACACTGACTTACTGTAGATGGTCATATTTAAGAAAAACATTGAGATTTTTGGCACTTACAGTGCTGGGAAATAAATCTGGCAGCATTATTTTTGTGTCCAGCACTGTAATTATTTACTTGTATGTGTTTCTTAATCAGTTCACTTAGAATTACACCAATGAGGGAGAGCTAATAGCAATATTCCCAATACACAAAGGTAAGCTTGTTTGTATTCTCAAAGGTCAGTAAACCATTGAACTCTGACATACCATTAGTCCTTATATCAAGAGGCCACACTGATCTAAGTCAGGCTCCTGATTTGCTTTCTTCTCTTTCCAACTGACCCTTCTCTTGTCTGTCTCACGCATCCATTTCTCCCTCTCGCCTCTTCTCTTATCTCCTCTCACAGCCTCTCCTCTCTTCACTATTAATTAAAACTCTGTGTATATTCTTGTGAGTGTGTGCGAGTGTGCCCACATCAGGCTTCAGTATTAATTAAAGGTGTGAATGCTAATTGGTCAGATCAATAACGGGTCGTTAGGCCTCAGGGGCCGACAGCCAATAGGAAATCGTTACATGTCTGACATCACTGTCACTCTGCTAAAGCTGCACTGCACTGTGACACGCACACACACCTGCACTTACACACAGAGAGATTTGTACTGACACTCACACTACTGTCATCTTGAAAGATAGGTTCACCTCAAAGGTTGGGAGAGAGACAGAGAGGGAGTTGAGAAGCAGAAGAGGTTAGCAAGACACAACTGGAGCAACTTACTGTATGTTCCTAGAACTAAATCAATATCCATTAAGGAGGGACAGGGGGTGGGGGGGTTCAAAAAAGAATCTGATGCCGTAGTTGTCATTGAACAGAACTGAGTAAATGAGTGTGTCCTCTCAGAAGGCCTTTTTGTGCTGATCAATACCAGAGCACTCTGTCTCTCCCCCACCACATACTTTCTTTTCAAAACTCCTCTTTTGTCTTTTACTCTTTCCTCCCTCTTTTGTCTAAGGCTTCTAACTATCAGCCATTGTCAGTTTTAAATTCAGTCACACAGATAACTACGAACAAAACTCGGACTTTGACCTCGCCTTGACTATCGTAAGACAAGAGGAGAGGAGAAGACTGAAGATGAGAAGAGGAGTGTGTAGCACAAAGGGAATTTTACAGAACTGGTGGTTTACTTGATGGGATAAAGACATGTTGCCCCAAAGCTGGCAGATGGTCAGCTCAATTTGCCATTTCAAAACCCACCCAAACACTGACACCTCAGCATCACGCCCCAACTAACCTCCAGCGCCACCCTTCCACCAAAATAAATTGCTTCTGTGTGAAACTAGCCTTCAAATAAATTTGAACTTGGACATCCACCCAGCTACTTCTTCAACACAACTTCACATCTCCTCTTTGTTTGACAAGGACGCAGAGGCATTGGAAATAACAAACACACAAATACATTTAAAGATGCAAATAAGCCTTCCTCTAACTTTGCACTCTAGATGTCTCACTAAGAAGCTTGCTCAGCACATTCGTTTTTCTTTATCTTAATGACCCAAAGGCCTCTCCTCCAGCTCCATCCTCACGACCTGACAGTTTGTAGCTCTACCACTGTTAATGCTGTTGATCATTCCACCTGACAGTTAGTGTTATGGGTGTAATGAACATTGCTGTCTCTAGGGGTCACAAACAGAGCTCTTATTGTTGTCACTTTCCTATATCTGTAATACCTTCAGACAGACCTTTCGCTTGTCCTTAAACAAACTGACACCGAGTGAGCAGAGAGCAATGGAGGGCTATGCAAGGTTAATGCTGTTAAGTGGTGTATGAAACATTAACTGGTAACCCATGTACAGACTGTTGCCTGTAGAGACAGCCATTGTGAACGTGTGTGAGTGTGTGTGTCTCCAATGACTGACAACTTCAGCCATACTCTGGTGTATTCTCTGCATATTTTATAAAAGCACGCCTAGTTTGTCTATGGTTGTGCGTGCGTGAGGATCACCACACTGTGCCGATAACATCTGTGGTGTGTGTGTGTGTGTGTCGAAGTGAGCTAGCTAGCTAGCTCTGCGAGTGTGTGTGTATTCTGGAAAGTGTGTGATATCTAATAGCTGTGGTTACTGTAGCGTGACTTATTAAATTTAACATCAAGAGACCCCCTGGAAAGCTGACTGACAGATGCGTGCCGGCACACACACACACTCACACACACACACATGGAAACACACACTCAAATACACCTTAACTGTGAAACTAACCAACCAAAACAGACACAGCTGAGTAATCATTCTACATATAAAGGCAATGATGATATACTGTCAGAAAACCAAACTGAATGTAAATTAAGGAGTAAAAATATTCCATTACCTTATTTTCCTGTCGACAAAATACAGAATAAAAACAAACTGAAATAAATTAGTCAATAACACATCAACAGGCACCGAAAAAAACACACATATCTGGCTTGTCAGCCAATTAATATTACTCGCAATTATGGATACTGAGGAAAAGCAACACTTCAATTAACAGCTTCTACCTTGCACAAATCTGTTAGGTCTGAGGTTATATGAGGATAAAGATTCAAGAACCATATTCCCTGACTTGTTGAGACATGCTGCTACAGTTGTTTTAGCATTTTTAGTTGATTGGTTTAAATACCTGACATAGGCCCTGATCCAAACGCTGATCAATGGATGGATTAACATTGGCTTTCAAAACTGTTCTCGTTGAAGTGATATCAAAATGCACAGCAGCCTTTATGCTGAAGTACACTTCAAGATATAAGC
Source organism: Cephalopholis sonnerati (assembly GCA_019142605.1). Lineage (NCBI taxonomy): Eukaryota > Metazoa > Chordata > Actinopteri > Perciformes > Serranidae > Cephalopholis > Cephalopholis sonnerati. Next base: position 22,700,748 of record JAGQAX010000014.1, on the reverse strand, counting down.
AGCCGGCCTCTGTCCTGTCTCACTTCTTTCAACTCATTTACCGTCCTGTCCCTTTTAATCTCCTCTTCTTCTTTCATCTCCCCCTCTGTCGCCAGTCTTTGTACCATTAGTGCAGTACAGCCTAACATCAACCGCAACCCAACAAGTGTTGCCTCTGCACTAACATATTTCACTCACAGCTCACGATGGCGTCGTGTTGGTGTTGTTTGTGTGTATTTGGGGCGTGCACAGTCACTGGGGAATCAATTTGTAACAAAGTTGTTCTTTTCATCACAGGACAAAACTTCAATAATTGCAACTATCTGTTGTGACAGACACAGACATCACAAGGCAAAACTCAGTCTCCTATCTGCCGCAAAGTAAAGGAGTCATTCTAATGAGATTTACTTGCTTTTGTTCCACAGCTAACTGCATGTGATCAGAATCTCGTGTTAAGATAACATTCCCCCCAAAGATTTAAATATGCAGTTGCTGTGTTTTCCTTACTTTTACACTGGTATCAAAACACAGATGATCTGTGCACACAGATCAATCACCCTAAAAGCATAAAACACATGGAAATGTTCAAAAAAAAAAAAGCTGAAACAAACTTCACAAGGCAAAAAATAAAATAATCAATTACATTTTTGTGCGGCTGCATTGCATAAGTGTATCCGACTCTGATCTTCGTTGGCACTGCAAACAAAATAAAGGCAATTTTTATGATAAGGTATGAGCTAGCACTAAAGTAAAAACCTACTGGGGAAATGTTATGCAATCCCTGTGAAAGATCATTGCTGCACTATGATCCAACAGTGCCCTTTGTGTTAAGCAGTTGAAGGAACCTGGTCTAAACACAACAAATTAATTTTAACAACTGGATGCATGACAGCTAAAAGACTGATAGCAACAAATTGGGAGGACTTCAATCACCTGAAACAGAGACTGTATGTCAAATATTCCTGGAGACTATCTTCATGCAGGGAACTGAATCTATTGTGTCTGAGTTTATAATGATGAACAACAATTGTGGAAGGGCATAAAAGACATTATAAATTACCTGCCTTCCCCAGAATCTAAACACTCCTGGAGCAAAAAGAATAGTCCATGTTACTTATCTTTATTCCTCTGTTGGATAGGAGCCTTGAACCACACTTTATTTTGCTTAATTAATCCCCATCTCATTAGGATATACATACCCCCTATTATTTTTTCAGTTTAATTATGTATTATGTAAATCTTTTTCTTTTCTTTATTGCCTTTATTCTCACCTGGTATAGATATCTGAACTTGTACTGAAGTTAAATATGTCGTTTCATTTTTCTGCATGTTAAGAAAATCAATAAAAGTTAAAGTTAAAAAGTTAAAACATTAAAAAACATATCTGTATTTCAGAGACTGGTCATGAAGTGTCACACAGACGGCTTTAAAATTCAGCAACACGCTACACTGTCTTCTGAACTAAATTGAGACAATACTCAGGAAGAAATTAAATCGACAAGATGTCAAGAATGTCAAGTTAAAGAAGCAACATCATAAGATGATAGGGTCTGACGCTGAATACTCATGTTATGATCTCATCTGTAAGTCGGATTTGCCATTCATTTAATTGGGCGGCACTCCACAGCAAGCTCTGAAAAATAAGTGGAAACAGTTGGATCAGGGACACATATTAATCCTGTCTTATTAGGATAAGGTCAGTAGTCTGGTTATTATACATTATGTGAATATATTCATCGTGAAAAAACTTTTCTAAGCTTAGCGAAATCCAATGAATCAGCTGAACAGCCAAATAAAACTAGTAGTGCTGTGTTACTGTACTTTCCCCTGCTATACTGCACTATTCCTTCCTAGGAGACAGTAGTTAAAATATTGAAAGCAGTGGGATAATGAAATAACAAAATCTGCTGATAGAAAGCAGAGCACAGGGGCTGGAGAATACAGCGCTGATAGTCATTTTAACAATTAATTAGACGATTAAATATTGAGAGAAAAACCCCATGGAATAATGAAATCTGCTGATGAGAAGCAGCTAAAGGAGGTTAGAGATCATTCTGTCGATGTACCGTATCACATTTTATAGGGCGGTGTTACATTTAGTGAAAATCCTCTTTGATTGGCTGACAGTGTTGAGGGATACGTTTCGTCTAAATGCTCCCTCGGAGTGCTGTCTGACTCACGGCGTCAGAATCTGCCATGTCAGCATGACCCTGCTCATTTTCTGGTTATGCTAATCAGGTGACATTCCTTCCTGCTTGGCAGGAGGAGCTGATTGGATGGGCCGAGGTGGTGACCCTGAAGGGAGGCCGTTTGATTGGTTGGCTGATATAAAGCTGAATAATGGACTGACATTGGCCAGGAGGCCGTATTATTATCAACACACACTCACACACACAAACACACACACACACTACTGCAGCAGCACATAAGCACACTTCCACACACACTGATATTAACTATGTACCAGCATAGCCTATATTTTAGCCAGCTGGTCAGTGGTTGTCTGACAGACCTGAATATCAAATCAATATATCATTTGATGTAATTTCTATCCTGCACTGGCACAGAGGGCTTTGGTAGCTGTTCGCTATAATTCCATCATAGTATCTAATATCATTGGGATATGAGGCCAATATATCATTTGCTAGACTTCTTTTAGTGTCAAACTCCTACTGTGCCAATCTAGGCACCAAAAGACTTTACACTTTACTCTGATTATTTTATCCATGTATCAGACTGATGACTACTTTTTGGACAATCTTTGATGTTAGACACCTATCCTTTCCAGGCACTAAAGCATTTGGCAGCTTCTTAATATAAATCTGTCATTAAATTGGTTAGTTTAATCCAGGTATCACATTAATTTGTCATTTGCTGGACTTTTGTGATGTGAGGCACCTACACTATCCTGCCTAGTGAGATACTGAGACGTTTGGCAGGCTTTTACTGTAATTACATTATCCAGACATCAAACTGATACATTGTGTGGACAGTCGTTGAAGGCCTGACACTGAGGGATTTGGCAGCTATTTTGTACCATACCATTACACAATTATATACACGGATCCAGATAACGATATACTGTCTCTCAGCTCCAGCGCCAACAGAACATGTTGGCATCGTATGTTTCTGCAAACAATGAATATGTCACATTTATATGTTTCATATGCATCATATCAAGTGATACAGTATAAGAGATGAGTTTGTCATCAGCGAAAGAGGGGATGGTGGATGGCGTAACACCTGGCAAGGCGCCTGTCAAGCCCAACACACCCTCACTCCAACCTCGTTATATATCGACATTTGATCATGGACTTTCCACCTCCAAATATGATGTGCAAGGTACCCTGGGTGCATTGGTTGCTGGTGTTCTGTGACGCCATGTCAAGTTCTGCTTGTTGCATGCACTATCTCCTTTCAAAATGCATTCTGTTTTCACAGGAAACTTACAGATTACATGCAGTCTCTTTGAAAACAAACACAACACAACAGTACAACATTGCAAAGTCACTTTTTTCCTACAATAACGCACGTGGTTGAGTTTAGGCAACAAAAGGTTTAGGAAAAAAAGAACAGGATGTGACTTTATAATCTTACGAACCCGGGTCTCCAGGGTGAAAGTCAGTGTTTTGTTGGACCCATCCACCAACCTTCCCTCCCATCCCACTTGGACTTTCACTGCCTTGACTTTCATTCTTGTCCTACCACATTTCCCTGATGCCGCAGTGGCGACCGGCCACGTATCATGCCAACGTTAAAGGACAGCCTTGTCCGTAGTTGTCTGATGCCACAAGTCACTGCCCAAGCACTAGATTTCAAACACTTTGGTATGAGACTGATTTGGCAGACCATTGTTGGATACCAACAAACAACAAAACTGTTTTTAGTGAGTCATGGCTGTGTTTTCAGCGTTTTTTTTAGCCACCAAATGTTGTCATTTATTAAGCCACCCATCGCTGTTTTTCCACAGGGGACATTGCCAGGAAAAGGGATTGTTTTTTTCACCAGGAGAAAACCAGATTTTTGGAGTGCAAACATAATCTTTCCTAACCATAACCACGCAACCATAACCATGCAAATGTAATGTATCTGTGATTTGCAGAAACGTACAATGCCAATATCTCTTCTGGTGATTGGGTTATGTCTCATACTTTTTGCAATGCCAAATAACTTGTCACACTTCTTTCTCTATACAACTGAAATTAATTAATAATAATTACTTGGACTATTTTTAGTCTTACTGACTTATCCTGCTTCTCCAGACAATACAATAACTGGCAGCCCTGACCTGTGTAAGCTGTCATTAACAACATAATTCCAAGTAAGACAATGCTAAAATACATGAATACAACAAAATGAAGGCTGGCTTTTGTGGTGTTTTGTTATTTCAATGACACTGAGACACAGCAAAAGAAATGTGAAAAGAAAACAACAAAAGCTGTGATGAGATGTATACCTGTGTCACAGTCCTGTCAACAGGCTGGTGGTTTGTTAGTAATGTACGGTGTACTTTACTCTCCAGTGGGTTGCAAATGCTGCATGGCAGTATGGTGACAGATAAGATCATTGTCAGAGATCCAGAATCACTGACTTTAGGTATATGGCGCTCGCTGACATTTGTGTCATTCGTGATTTTTCATCATGTTTTAATGCTTTTGGGACATACAAATGTTCCACATGTTCCATACACAGCAAAAAAAAAAAAAAAAACTCAAGGTAGGTACACTGGAACATGATTTAAAATCTATATTTTCCTTCAAAACTCTGTTTCATACAATCTGCTCTCCACACCGACTGTCACTGTGTGTGTTTGTGTGTGTGTGTGTGTGTGATTGTTTTGATTGATGCCCCTGCGTTGAGGCTGACCTTGCAGCAGTTGGAACAGTGAGGAGCTGCATCCATACTGTAGATAATGAACACACACACTGTCACACACAGAGCTTTAAAACAGCATTGATTTCCCCTGTTCAACTAGAACACATGACATTATTAGAGGGAACTCATCTTCTCTTCTTCCATCCTCTCCTATTCCTCTCTTCTGCTGTCACAGTACAGAATTGTTTTCCTTGTTTTTTCTTCTCTTTAATATTCTCTTTCTTCTCTCCCTTCCTTTATAGGCATGTCCCTCTCTTCCTCTCACTGTTTTTCATTACTCCTTATATACAGTGTGCTTTCCTTCCAACTCACTTGTTTCCTGCCCTCTTAAATCTCACACACTTCAGTTGCCTGATATACAGTATAGACATGGGATTACATAGGACACATGCATATGCATTACACATGCATTCTTGTACTTCTATCTTTGTGAGGACCCTCATTGACATAATGAACTCCCTAGCACCTTACCCCTTAACAATCACAACTAAATGCCTAATTCTAACCTAAACCCTAAAACCAAATACTAACCCTCAGACAGGTCTTTGAAATAGTAAGGACCGGCCAAAATGTCCTCATTTTGCAAAAATGTCCTCACTCTGCAATTTTTTTTCAGTCCTCACTGTGTAGCACGTACAAGCACGAAGACACACACACACACACACACACACCACTCTCCAGGACCGTAAAATCACTGTTCCTTAGGGACAGAACTAACTTATTCCGTTCTTCTTTTAAATATATGAACACAGCCACAGTTATATACATGTACTGGGTCTATTAGGGGTGCTAAATATGTATATTTAGCTGTGTAGAATCTGCAGGGGAAAAGGGGACAGAAATAAGTACATACACATACAGAGAGACGGAGAAAGAAAGGAGACAGTCGTGTTAAAACCCTGTATCAACGTAAATCTTAAATTTCAGAGCACAACAGTAAGATCTGTAATTTCTTGCACTTTCAACACTCTATATGGTTTCTTTATCTACCACACTAAAAAAAGAGAAAACAAAGGCATGTGAGCCAAAAAACAACAGACAATCCTACACAAACCTCCTCTTGCTCTTTGCTGGTGATACTGTCTTGTAGTACTGGCAGTTTCCCTCTTCCAGGAAGGTAAAGTAAAGCTTTAACAGCTCACCGGTGATGTTACAATATAGTGCTTTACATAGACTTAAAGTCTATCAATATTCATGCAAAAGGCACTGTCATAATAAACAACTGGGCAAAAGAAAAGGATTATACTCTTGTCACAAACTGGGACAGAAAGACTCAAAGCTTGCCTTCTGATATATTCTTATGAAATCCCACAACTTGCAATGACACTATTTCACAACTTAAACAAAATATTTAGTCTTGTAAAGCATCTGTAAATCTCAAATTTTTAAAATTTCTCTATCTTTTATGCTAAAAGTGTATATATTGTCATTTGTACATTCTATTAAGGTGCAGCTCCTTCAACCAACATCCACTATTAGGGTCACCTTCTCCTTCCCATGACGCCATTAACTGACCTGGACTCAATTGTTGAATTGAGGGAGGGAGAGAAAGACTGAATGATCAATGAAAGTGAGAAAGGAGACAGACAGACAGATGGAGGGATGATAGATAGAGGAGTGGATATTATCAGTCCCCTCAGGTCCCTTTGATAAAGATCAGAGAAGCCACAGCCGGAACCTTAATCACATACGCATGCACGTGTGGACGCACAAACACACACAAACAGTTTGTGCAATATAGATCACTGACGCATGCCCTCAGATGTAAGCAAACACACACACACTTGCATACACGCACGAACTTGACTTCTACACTCAGATCATGTTCAAGTCAAAGAGACTAGAGTCAAAATCAATCAATCAAGTGCTGATAAGGGATCAGAGACACAGAGAAACAAATGTGGAATGCTTCTTTAATGGCTGCCTCTTAATATGGATGCAAACGCTTTCTAACTGGGATTTAGCCCCCTGAGACGTTACTGTTGAGTTTTCACTGGAAAATCGCTCATCAGCTACATAATCATTCAAATTTCACATTTTATGAAGTGTTTCCTCGGAGGAGCCGGTTTCAGTGGCTGTGCATGCATCAGTCTGATCAGACTCATCAATGTCTAGATTGGATGTTGTTGGCTTGTGTTTACTGCTGTGACTGGCAAATAGTGATCGAGCCTGAAACATAATTGATGCAGGAGATGAAAAATTTAGGAAATCTTTCTCAAAGAAAGATGTTTGCTTACTGAATTCTATGTGGAAAGTAATTAAACCCCATTCTAACTAAAACATCATACTGGCTTAATGCTTTTGCATCAATTTTGGTTTAATTTTGTCAACAGATGACCAGGGTGGCTATTGACCACATGTTTTATGGACCCAGAGGGAGCAATGACCTTCTGGCCAAATGGCCTTGAAAGGAATACTTCACCCACAAATTGACCATTTGTATATCAGTATCTCACTGTGTGATACCTTGACGTCATGAAGAAAACTTTGCTTTTCCTTCATGACTCCACAGTGAATGGAGAATCTAAAACAGACGAACATTCTTCGTGAATTTAAGTAATCACGGACTCATTTAACAACAGCAAAACTATATCAAAACATCCCTTTATCAAGTCCAACACAACACCTGAAGTATAATCAAAGTCTCATTTATTCTGTTGTATGCTTAGCACTTCCCAAACACATTTAAAGAGTTCGTAAAAGGATGTTTTGATACACTTTTGCTGCTGTTAAATGCAGACCATGATCACTTCAATGCATGGACAATGCTTACCTTTTAGGAATTCTCCATTCATCCTCTGTTCATTCATTAATTCAAGGTAACACGCAGTAAATAATTGATATACAAATGGTAATTTTACAGATGAAGTATTCTTTTAATCCTGGCCTTCCTCTTTTGGCTTACTTACTTTTCCTCTTTATTTTCTAGGCTGCTTGTCAAGTCAAACAGTTTCAAAGTGGGTTGTACCCTTCATTGCTGCTCATTCGCTCCACTGCAGCTTAAATCTACACAACTACAAAGTGGTGGTGAAACATATATAATCAAGGATGAGTGAATCAAAAGATAAAATGAACACAGAATATGTTGTTGATTTATTCATAAAGTGCAGCTTGTTGTTTGAGCCATGGCTGTATTTAAAGGTAAAGAAAAAGTCTGCAAGACACATTAAGGTCCTATTAAAAGCTGAAAGATTAAAAAATAGAACACACATGTTGATCTGTGTTTATGTGGTTTACTAATATAGTACTATTCAGATCCATAGTCTTTATTTTGTATGGAAATTAGCAACCCTCTTGTGGAGATCGCTGCCCAAAACTTTATCTTTATCTTGGCATTGTGCGAATTTGCCAGATTTATTTTCTACTTGACTATTACTATGTGTAGGCCACCAGTGTTGTAGTCAGTCTAGTCTGCAAAAGTTATTTGAGTAGTTAATATGTATGGCAATTGTCAATTCAATAACTTCTTATATTTGGTGTTTGTTACTGTGCTTACAGTGATTTTGAGCTGACTGAAAGAACCTTTCTTTACTATAATCAAGTGCCTTCTTAAAAACATAAACAATCAGCTTTTCCGTAGTTTGACTTTAAAGAAAAAGTTTTTCTTTATAGATGTTTATTCTCTTTTGAATCTCTGAGTTTCAAACAGAACTGCTATTATCAAAAACAGCAGCACCTATTTAGAGTCTAAATAACAACTTCACGATGATAGCCAAACATTTCATATTTACAAAAGAGTGAGCAAGTAGAAATAAGTATGCCAATATCCAATAAGTGTCTGCACTCATTTTTATAAAAAATAAATAAATAAACAAGCCAAATCATGCCCAAAACTTGAACATGATTAGATTTCTGTAAAGCAACCAGAATTTAATACCAGATAATGTGACTACACCAGAGTAATAAGGTAAGTGTCAAAAAGCTAGCCTGTAACCCACAGGTACTGTATCCAAAAGGGTTATTTCATTTATTTCTACTAGCTCCCTCAAACTGGTAGCTGAGTAGCTTCAGGAAATGACTGTGTGACCAGAAGGTCAGTGTATTGGTTGTAAACCTCTGTGAGTAAGTAACACTCCATGATATTATGTGAAACTGATGGATAAATGCCCAGTTGGAGAAGGGTCCATTGATGCAAGTGACATCTGGCCAGTGAGAGCTCCCAAAGTGTTTAACCTGCTGCCAGCAGCTTCTGTTTGTTTGCAGAAACACAATTTCAAACCCACCACAAAAAAGATGAAGGGTAAGGAGTGGACGGATCGAAAGAAGGTCATTCCTCCTTTTACCTTATTTCATTTGGACCTATGCCACTTTCTCCACCCGTGCAATTTATATATCCAGTTCCTTCGGAATTCAGCTTTTACAGTTGAACAACCTTGGAAAGGATTTCAAGCCATCACTTAAAATAAAATTACTTTTAAGATTTAATGCCATGTGTCTAACTTTGATTTGTGTTTGATAGACAACCTAGGAACCTGTTGTTCTTGCTTTTGAGTACTAAAAAAAAAAGAAATATTTTGAGTGTGTTTTGCACCTTTTACCATTTATGCGTTTTCTTTTTTAACTCCCTCTTCTATATTTTATTAGTCTTTGTTTATGCCTTCTCTTGAGGCACTATGTAAACCCTCTGTGGCAAGTGTAAATGAAGGTAAAAAGTGTATTATTGTTATATCATAGAGAGGAGAAAAACAAGCAGTGGAAGTGATGGAAGTGCAGAGGAGAGGAAGAAAACAACAGAAGTGAAGAGAGGTAGGGGGTTAGGGGAGTGAAGTGAAATCTCTGCTGACTTGTTAGTCACATGGCAGCATGTTCTAGGATGAGGAACATGTTCTCCAGTCCATGTTCTGAAGGAAATGATTACATCAGGGAGTTGTGTGTCTCTGTGTATGGTATGCATGTCCATGTCTGTATGTGCTTTCTATGTTTGCCCGTGCCTCTGAACACACAGATCTGTCTGAATGTATATTGCATGAATGTGGGTAATGTGCGTTTGTGTTTGAGGTTAACACTGTCTGATGTTATCTTTTATGTGTCTCTGAGCATTGCACAAACAAGTGCTCTGATTCCTATAGACCTCAAAGTGGGTGCCTATCCTAGATTGCATTAAGGTCAGAAACATGTCTGTTTCATGACTGCTACTGTAGATGTCTACAACATGCGGCCAACTCTCTGCAATTGCATGCAACGAAAAAGGAAAAATCATCCACAGCACTTAATTTATAGCTGCAATATTTTACGTAGTGAACTTGTGTCACTCAGTTCTTGTACTCATGTCAGTCAAGCCCAAAAAAGGACTTCTAAATGATGTCTTCAGAGTGATTCACAAGTAGCAGAGCAGATCATTAAATGGAATAAATTAAAAATAATCTCTAATGTTAAACTTTTTTTCAAAGCCTGTCATGATAACTACTTTTGCAATAAACAATACTGGCATTTTGACACCACAATATACTTGCATAATAATGCAAGTACACTCTTTCAAAGATAAATGAATTTTTAATTCCTAGGAATATTCAGACATTGAAACTGGAATTTATAAAAGATATTTAACATATTATTAAAAAGGACTGAACATCTGTTAATCTCTACAATAAAGTAAACATGAATTCATATTATCACATTAGAAGCAGCCTGAACTTACTTGAGACTTGACTTGAAAATTTGTGCAATGACAAACAAAACCAAGCGATGTAGCCGATGTGCTGTAGTTGGCTCCCCAGAATAGACAGCCTGTGAGCCAGGAGGTTTGCTGGTGGTTTTATGGAGTGGAGGATGAAGTTGTTGGGGGGTAAAACTACAAACGATGGACTTTTTGGCTCATTGCAAGAGGTTGGCAAGCTAACAACTAGCAGGACTGTGGCTCTGTCTCTCTAAAAGTGCAACTGCAGGTTACCGGTAAGCGATGCTGTTTCATCTTTTGAAGTGTTGATTTTTTTTCACTCAACACTCGCGCTAGTAGGGGTAGAGAGAAAAAAAGGGAGAATCATTGCCATTGGATGCTGTGCCCAAGTTGTACCATGGTCGGAACAACAAGACATGGGGCACTGTCTAGATCAGCAATATGATCAACATGATGATAACATAACCATCGTGACAATGTTTTTGCTACTTTTTGTTTACTATTTAGTTCAATTAAGAAATAAACACAAGTCAGTAAAAGTAAAATCGAACCATATAAAAGTAAGAATGAGAGAATATGAATGAACAAGGAGAAGGTGGTGCAGAGGAAGACGGAGGAGTAGTAATAGGAAACAAAAAGAATAATTCTCCAACAATGATCATGCTGAGAAAGAACAGTGTGTGCGTGTGTGTGCGTGTGTGTCTAAGTGCTGTGATAATCTCTGATTCCGTCTCATCAGCACAATATCAAACTGCCTCCGACATCACATTAAATAATACATCATTCTCTTTCTCTGTTTCACACACACATGCACGTATACACACTGTATGGTATGTGCCAGTGTATGAATTAGTTATGACCTGACAGTCTTCAGAGGACGGAGGAGAAATGTTCAAGGATTACATCAAAGTGTACCCTACCAAGCAGACAGGCTGAAAAGGAAAGAGCTGCACTACTGTACCTTTGCCCTGCCAACTGCAAAATTTCCTCCTATAGAGCGATCAATGAATTAACCTTCTTCATGTATTTCTGTTTCATAATGTAATAATATAGTGTGGTAATCCATACATCCATCCATTCATCCTTTTTCTAAAGCATATCCAGCTCTGAGGTGGAAAAGCAGCAGGTAACGCAGAGCAGTCCAGACACCCTCCTCCCCATTCACATCCTCCAGCTCTTTCCAAGCTCCCGAGGCAAGAGTCCCGAGGCGCTCACAGGCCAGGTGGGATGTGAGAGCACTCCAGCATCTTCTTGGCGTGCCCTAGGGTCGCCCCATGATTTGACGTGCCTGGAATAACTCAACAGCAACATGTCCAGGAGGGTTCCTCATCAGAGGCAGAGATGATGCTGGTTCATTTCAATGTGACGATAAGGGTGAGTCCAGTCACATTGTAAGGCAAACTTAGTTTGGTCACGATCTTATTGTTTCAGTCATGACAGGGAGCTTGTGATTAAAGAGCTGGAGCCTACATCTGGTGTTACATCCAGAGTTTCGCTTCGGTTCTGCTTTACAGATGTCTGCCAAAAACACCTGCATCACTTCTTATGCTGCATTAATCTGCTAGAGGTCCAACTTACTCCATCTTTTATAGGAAAAATCTTTGTATTAAAGGAATTAAAAGTGTATGAGCAAAGCTGACATCACACATGGGGAGAATAATCTAACTCTTAGACCCTATTTACAAACGTGCAACCTGTATCTGGATACAATATCTTGATCCAGGGTTTTAGCATTTACATCTGATATTATTATAAGAATTAATGTGCTCTCATTCTCTAACTTAGAAATTAGATAAAATACAATAATTCAAGTTTTGACTTTATTCAGTACTTGCATGCCTTAAATTATCAGTCACAGAAGTCACTTAAATTCACTCATCCGGTAAAATACAATCTTCAATCAAATCAAAAGGACAGCTTTTGAATTTGCATCGGTAATGTGTTGATATTTTGTGTGTGTCTGTGTGTGTGAGACACACAGAGAGAGAGAGAGAGAGAGAGAGAGAGAGAGAGAGCGAGCTATGGTTTAACCCGTATTTCTTTGATTCTCATATCTAGTGGTTTAAAGTTTTAGTAATTTGGCTGAAAATGAGTGCTGTGTTTGTAAATAACAAACAACACTTCCAGCAATAATGATGACAAGCAGGTATTTTTTTTAACACAGTTCTTCTCTAAAAATGTATTGTTGACAATGCTGAGGCAATACCTGCTGAAATCTAAAATCTGAAATGACTCCAGTAACAGATTAGGCAGAAGGATTACATGGAGTAAGGATGACTTGCCAAAAATTGTCCAAACCAGGGTGGATCATTCCTTCTGAGAAAATCTCCTCCTCGCTGTATAAATTCACAGCCAAGCTGTGTGTTGTGGACAGTATGCGATGCTGAATATAGAAAGACAGACAGATCATCAGCATAATGTTGTATTTTTTGCAAATGCCAAGTGTGGTCTGACTCTCCGTTTCTCACACACACAGAGTAAGTCAAACAGCTGAATGTATCAGCAGCAGGGGCTCTTCAGATAAGTCCCCTGGAGCAAACTCTCTCTGTGTCGCACACACAGACGCACACAAACAAACACACACGTACACATAAACACACACGCACAGAGACGCACAATCACACATAGTGAACATGGGCCAAGTAGCAAGTGGAAACTAGTGCCAGTGAATAAATCTGGGACAACTGCTTGGACATACAAGTAGCACAAACACACACAGACATGCACACACATTAACTCAAACACAGCATGTGTGGAGACTTAAAACCAAGGCACTTTGCAATCAGTGATACTGTCATTATGCGGCACACCAGACACACATATTTACAAAGTGAACACCCACCAACCATCCACCCTACATCCAGACAAGCACAAAGGTCCTTAGAATAATGCAGAGGGTCACACAAGAAACAATTGAGCAGTGTGTCATTTTCAACAGCAACCAGCTGTGACCAACAATTTTAAGGTGAGTGTATGTGTGTGTGTAAACAAGCTGTCACTTAAAATTTAGTGAACGGAAGTCATCCAATTTTCCATCTAACATTACACCAGCAATAGTTCTTTTCAGCAGGCCTTTTTCACGGCAGACATTTTGATGTGTCACAGCAGAAAAAGCACAGGTGTTACTAATAACATTAACGACGGCTCCGTTCTATTCAAGGTTCCCAGTAATCCATGACAGAGTGTGTTGATAGTTGACTGTCATGACACATCCTTTAAACAAGCAAAGGCTCCTTTTTTATGATCAGGCTACTTTAAAATGTAGCAAAATAATAGTTTTGAAAATGTGGTGGCGCATTGTGTCAAGTGTACACACAAATAACAATAATAGCAGTCCGGCTGCCTTAGTTTTTTTTGAAGATGTGGCCCCATTAAATTTGAATAGCCCTGCTTGAGAGAAAACCTACTGTCATTTTGGGCCTAAATGGCTGACTCTAATTCAGAATGCCACTTTAAAGAAGCATTTCACTGATGGGCAGATGGTCTTTTCACAAAAATTGAGCATAGCGTTAGCTCAGGCAGCACACAATGTCAAGCTCAAATCATATCCCAGCTACATCAGCTGATCTAAAACAGCCAATCAACTGATGGAGCAGCTGATTGATGGAAAGGGAGTCAGCTGATAGATTACATGATTGCTTTCTATGCAACCAAGTGGTGAATCTTATTCAGAGCGCCCTATTTAAACTGCTCTCTCTGCTTAAAGGCTTTCCATGCAGGCACATTGAAAAGGATTTCTGCCCAAGGAAAGGCAGAGGGGCCCCAACAGAGCCATACCGCCAAATATAATACTGCAAATGGAAATAAAGTTTCCTTTAAATAAAGTGTTCCTGACTGAACTAGAATTAACATTTTAGATGAGAAACAGGCAATACAGTTAAAAGATCTGGTTAATCTCTGATCATTGAGAGAGAGGCAGTTCTCTCTCTCTCAATCTGCCTCTCTGTGTTCATGGTAGTAGCAGACATACAAAAGTACAATCTGAAGCTCAAGCAACTTCCCAAGAACCAGCAAAAGTCCGTTAGATGACTCAATTTTGCTGGCAAATGAGCAGGTAGATCTAGGTGCTGGCAAGACAGAGGGAAGTTCACCGTAATTTATTTACACACACTGCCCACATTGCTATGATTCAAAGCTGGTTGTAAATCACCAAAGTATCCCTTTCAGCATGTGTGCCTTTTATTAAAATGTTCTCCCCACACTTTCTATTATAGTTTTAGTTTCTTGAAAGAAACATCACCAGTGCTATCTTGGTCACAGTGCATTCTGTAATAAGCCATAACCCAGATTCAATTTTTATATCCCAGCAGTACACAGGACTACTAAATGAATACTACATGACCATGACTACGTCACACACACCATCTGTGTACCTCTGCAACTTTCAGTGTTGTGATGTGTAACAATAAGACTATAATTATAATGTTAATTCCTAACCTTTGTGTAATGGCTGCGCATTTTGTAAAGCCTCATGTTTAATACATATTATCTACTGCCTAAGTAAATGTCTTGCAATGTGTCCTTTTAAATGACATATGGGAGCCATATATGTAGGACAGACAATACTGCCAACTGTCAGCTGTTGACATCTCAAGTGCTGAGTGAAAAGAAAGTAACTACATAATTGTGTACTTATTTGTTTTGTTGGTTTGCTCAGTGTCATGTGTGTGCCTCCGGTACACAGTTTTATGCTCCTCTGTTTTATGCTCCGGAACTAACTGCCTCATTGAGGACATCAAAGTTTTTCTAATCTAAATCTAATCTGAAATTTTTAATGCGCACAGGACATGGTGTTGAAACATAGTGAGTTCTAATTTTAACCATCACTTCAACTATTCATATCTCTTCTTTCATCCGTGAAAATGGTACCATGGTGTTTACTCAGGCCCTAAAGGGAGAGAGCGAAAGGGGACGCTTTAGCTACCCCTGGAATGGGCCCTCTGAAAGCAACCCTTGTGTTTTCTTTCTTTGCAATACTTTGTCATGCTAAAATTACCTCAATAATCCAGTGTTCTTCATGTTTACCAAAATCCCATGTGTCAGAGAGACAGTTTGTCTATTTTAGCTTTAGGTAAATAATATCAGTGTGCAAGTACAGCCCAGGTCAGACCAAAGATTTGCAACAAGAACCGACAATCTAAAAACCTGCCAGTTTGCACCAGTGCAACAACATAAGATGGTGTATTGTCTCCATAACAAGTACTCTCTGTAATTCCGTTATGATAAACAGCTTTTCAGGATCATATTATAGTTCAATATAGGCAAATTTGTAGCTTCTTGAAACATGAATGAGGATAGTGAAGGTGAGATACTGGCAACAGTTGCATTTTCAGTACCAGCAAAAACATAAACAAGTTCATAATAAACACTCCACAATAATGTAAATAACCAGTGCCAATAAACAGTCAATGAAGTATGTGTGTGTGGACTTGTGCTCAGCAGGGATGGAGGGCTGTTGTCTGAGAATGGATGCCACAGCAAGCAAACGTGCCATCTGCTGATAGTTTGTAGCTGACTTAGCCAGTGGACTTCCTACAAGTCGATCGGCTGTTGCAATAGGTGATGTGCTTATGTTCTAAAACCACCTGCTGGAGACTTGACCAGCTGAGTTGCAGGTGACATCACCGGCTATTCTAAATCTGAGTAACTTTCCAAAATGGTTTCATCTTGTAGCAAATCTGTGGTCTGAACTGAGCTTAAGACGTTTTAGTGCCGAAGCACTTGGCCCTGGGGGTCAAAATGGATGTATTCGCAAAATCTGGTAGAAAGGTGTTCTATGACAAAAATGACCTCCCTGCAAACCTATAATATAGAACCTTCAGTATACCCTCATTTTATGTTATGCTCTGCCCATGCTTTCCTCTCTTTGGATTTGACAGCCTGCCATGTTGAAAGGGAATGAACTTGTCACCCATTAGGGAGTCCTTTCCTGTGCTGAGTGGAAAGGAGTAAAAAAAAGTGGATTGAGTTCAGAACATGGCAGTTCTCCTTGAAACTTTCAGAATCTGAATGACCTTTCAAAGGAATTGAATTCAATAGAAATCATGTACTCTCTGTCCCCAACATAAAAAAAAACACTGTAAGTCCTATATTTTGCGGTATATACACATTGAATATGACATACTATGAAGTGTTTGAAATTAGAAAAATTAGAGAAATTAGCACTGTAACTCCTCTTGTGGTCAAACATAACCTTATGCTGATATGTAAGCAGATAATGCTAAATAGGTGGGCTTAAATTTAAGTGTCACAAAAAGAGAAAGAAATGACCTTATGTTTTGAAGGTTCTATGTGTGGCATTTTGCTTTCTCTGAGTATTATGTGTCTACCAAATATCAACAGGAGTAGCTTCAAGTTAACAACACACAGTGCACCTGCTCAATTACTTCTGCATTCAAAAACAAGGGGGTCTACCCAGGGAGTCGTTGCTGTCTGAATGCCCTTCTTTCTTTCATGGCTCACACCCAAAGTTCTCTGTGAGCTATGGACTTTTATCTGACATTTAGTAAGTAGCTAGTGGTTGTTATTTACAATGTTAATTTTTCTGAACTGTAGAGGTCAACACTGAAGCACAGCCTATACCTGGGATACCCGGCTTGCTGCCTGGGGGCCACTTTTGCAAAATGACAGGAGGCCAGGGGCCAGCCAAAGCAAATTCACATAGGTCAGGTGTTTGCAAGAGCATTTTGGGGATTTGAGGACATTTGGGGCTTAGCCTCTCTGGCACCTCCCCTCCTCCTCTGCCACTTTTGTTTGTTTTTTGTCATGCACTCTGACACCTTATTTACATTAACAGTACAGAAAAAATCCCCAATGTGAATTAAAGTTATTTTAACTATGAATTAGAAAATGGTTGGAAGGGCCACTTGGATTTGGCCCACGAGCCGTAAGTTGAGTATCGCTGGCCTATATGTTGTCACATATCAAGCCACACACACACATGCACACACACACTCACACATACATACACACACGCACACACACACACACAAATACACACAGACACTGTCTGACCTTCATAGTTGAGCTTGAAGCCATGCGCAGAGACGGCAAAGTCGCTGGTCAACCGTAAAGAGAAGACATTTCCTGTACTGGTGACAGGGGGAGGGACCTGGAAGCCTGTTAGCCTGTAAAAACACAGAGAAGAGTGTGTTGACATTATCAGCAAATTACCACACACATTAAACATGCAGGAAAAACAATAACCCCTCTATTGTTGACAACACAAAAGGCCTTACAGCTTGTTAACCTATAGCAGCAAGGAGATTAGCATATTGATGTGCTAAAAAACAATATTCATCAGGTAAACAAAAAAGCAGGTGCATGTTCTTAGAAGAGTGCAGAAGATTTTAGTAACAGTCCCTGTGAGCATTTATTTAACCTCTTCATCACTTGCCAAGTAACTCATAAGATTCAAAAACAGAAATCTTGTCATAATGCTTTATAATTCAAATTCTATATTAGTTATGTTGGCAACTTTTGGGTGTAATCAAAAACCCATGCATTTTACTGTCTTTTGCCAACTTCAGTTAAGTAACACTCTAATACAGGGGTGTCGAACATATGGCCCGAGGGCCAGAACGGAGCCGCTAAAGGGTCCAATCTGGCCCGCTGGATAATTTTGCACACCAAATAGTGATGCACTTGTCAAGGCTAAGAGGTGTCAGATTTAAGGAGCAGGTTAAACAGTCAGTGAATACTTATTGTGATCATATTTAAAGATATTGAACACTGTGCAAAATATTGTCAATCAGCAGCTGTATCAGATCTTAAACTTGTGTTTGTCCTACTAAAACCTACTTTTAAAACATATGTAAACATGTTAGTCCGACTGAAATCGTACTAAATCAAATTTCTCAAAGTCAAACTAACACATCCAGATGATGTGATTGGAGTTGAAATACTCCTGCATGTATACAGTCAAATGGATCCAAACTGGCTGAGGCACTCTGCACATGCTCCATAGTTTTAGCCCCAGGCTTTGACCCGAAGTCGAATAGCATTAAATGGGTAACAGAATTAGAAGCCAGTAACAACATGACGTCCCTGTTTTAACACAATAAAACAAAACATATGTGTTTGCTTTCTTTCCTAGAAACTCCTAATAAACTTTACACGGTGTATGAAAAGTCAGACATGCACAACTATACTTTGCCAGTTTGATTACATTCCTATATCTGATGTTTGCTCATACCAGTACCACTGCCTGGCATACACTCTGGGGCAGAACACAAACAACTCTCCATTACTGAGAACATAAAGACGGGCTGCACAAAAGCCCACTACCTGGTAAGGGCTTTTAAACAAACCAAGCCACAAGATGAAAGTATACCAACAAAAATTCGAGTCTTGGTCAGCTAAATAGTAATACTGAAATGGCTTTGAGTACAGATAGGTAAACAAAATGACACAAACAAAAAAAAAAATATATCAGAAATCATGTAAAGAGGCAAGGCCGCCTTTAATCTGTACTCTACAAAAAATAAGCTTGCACACAGCAACCCAGGTGTGTCCTTAGCTTTTAGATTCCTTGAATTAAATGAGGAAAGAGAGAGAGGGAGGAATAGAAGGCCAGCTTTTTTCAGGTATGGACAAGAGCCAAACCTTCTTTCTGCCACTGCAACGCATTTTTTTTGTCCTGCAGCTACCATGCTTCCTTTATTTCACCTCCCTCCTCCCTACCATTTCCTCCCTTCCTCTTTCATCTCTCCTCCTCCTTCTCTTCCTCTTCCCTCAATCCACTCGCACCAGCCTTTCCTCTAGCACCAAGTCACCCAACTTCTTCCCTCTTTACTTTAACCGCCTTTCACACTTCCTCTGTCCTCCTCTCTGCTCTTCTCTCTTTGGCATTTACCCACTAAATCTCCTTTCTTCCTCTCTCCTTGTTAATTCTCCTCATCTCTCCGCCTTTCCATTTCCCTGGCATTCATACAGCGTCCGTTTCTTTACTTCCTCGCCACATTTTCTTCTGTCTCACCACTTTTCCTTTTCACCTTTGTCCCCTAATTTTTTTTTCTCTGGCTTTGATCTTTACTCATCTCCCTTTTCTACATCACCTTTCTTTTCTACCTTCATTCACTTTTACCACTTACCTTTCTAGGGACAGGCAATTTAAGTAATTTCCATATTTGAGTACTTGCATTAAATTAATATCAAGTACTTGCAAAAAAAAAATCCAATGTTAAGAATAGAATCTAAAATGATCACCCAAGTGAAAATGCAGGTAGCGATTAGGGTTAGCCTACTTTACAGACTGTAGAGATGAACTATGGTACTCAACTTTAACATTACAGTGCTTGCATGGCACATTCATTTTTTTTATTTTGTTGAAATACTTCCACACATTACTCCTATGCCTGGTCACCTTTCCTGATAGCAGTTACATCACTACCTCCCGTCCAAAAGATGGTAACTTTCAATGATTTCTTGCAATTGCAATTATGCTCTACATCAAATACTCGAGTACTCGTGTCCATCCCTACTTCTTACCATACATAGACCTTCAATCCTTCTGGCATCTGTCTATCTTTATTCAGTCTCTCCGCTTCATCCCAGTCAGAGTGTAATTTGTGATACTTTAAAACGTGGGTTAACATAAATCTCTTGGATCTTGCAGTATTACATGGGCCTTCTTTTTCTATTCTCTGGAACCAATTCAGGTAGGTGTTCATTAGTTAGCTGTTCGTTCCAGATTGATCCTTACTCCTCATAACTGTGTGTACCTTATTGTTAAGTGTTTCTCCCCATCATACCTCCTGCCCTACCCTTCTATAATATAAAGAAGGAAACACTTAAGGAATGTCAGAATATCCTTGACCTAAGAGACCAAGTTCATTTTCTCCTTGTAACATTTGCACCTGTAAGCTGTTAAAAGTAATCTCTTACTGGCTAATGGAGTTGTAGCAACAAAGATTGTGTCCCTCTGACCTTTACCGTCACATACAAGGAAACCTTAGAATTTTACATGCATCTTCAGTTATAATAAAATGTGAAATATTTCAAACATTCACACAATGCAGTGACTCATCTCTCTTCTAAATCTGTCCTTTCATCGTTCTTTCTGTTTCCACATTTTAATTTATCAGGTTTTCAATAAGCAAACAACAACAACCAAATGTTCCTTTAAGAACATGCCCTCTCTTAGCCTCTCTATCTATCTTTCCTCTAAACCCTTCTTTCATCTTCTTCCTCTCCCTCCTACCTTGCTTTTATCCTCTATTATGGACCTACTTCATCACCTCTCCTCTCATCTTTTCATCTTTCCCATCCTCCTCTTTATTTCTTTCACCCTCTCACCTCCTCTTTTTCATATTGTATTCATTTCCTTCCGGTCCTAACCTCTCTTTTCATCTTTCTATTTCTCCATCTCTCCTATCTTGTTTGCCATGTCTCATCTCTCCTCCTACTTTTCTTTCATTGTTAACTTGAATTTGGTCCTCTTTTGTACACGTTCTTTTCTCTAATCAATCTGTCCACCTTTCTGCTCACCCAAACTCTTTCACCCCCTATAACATGCTTTTATCTCCCCTGTCTATTCGCTTTTCCTTGTTTTCAGTTCCCTGTCTCTTTCAGTTGGCCCTCCTTCCCATTTTGATTCCCGTTTCTCAGCCGACTCCTTTTCTATTTCTTCGTTCTCTCTCATCTAGTCCAATACCACTCATGGTGGCCACTTTCTTAAAAGCACCCAACCATCTCTTTAATCTCTCCCTCTGTTCCTAATCTATATCTACTCTGTAGTTCTCTGTCTCTGCTGGCTTCCTATTTTTGGTTGTTCTTTCTTCTCATCTCCCCCCTTTTAATATATCTCCCCCTCGCTCTTTATGCTTTAAAAATCTGCTTCCCTTTCCATTATTTCACTGCCAATCTAGACTTTCTTCCCCCCTCCTATCTTTTATCTGTCCTTACAATTAAGGCTGTGAACTTCTAGTCGCTTGGTCATTATGGTCTTGTCTTACAAGTTCTCATTGGTCAGACAGTCGCTGGTGTTGCTTTAATACGGCTGTGTGTCCACCACAGCCTTTCATTTCCCAAGTGGAAACAGCAGTTGTTGTTGTTCAGCACTTCTGTGACAGCTGGTCTATCCAATATAGTTGGATGGCTAGTGACAGTGATGAGCGCAGCGTTTTACCCAAAGTTTAACATTTTCCAACTTTTATTTTTAATTGGAAAACAGACCAATAATTACAGAAGACATTCAGTGTTCAAGGCAGGATTATAAAGCTTCTGAAAGGAATAGGATCGCACCAGAGCCCCTGTTGGAGCAGCAGGATGGCTAATGTTGGCTCCTGGGTGCTAAAAATAGTACAGTAAGTCTCTCTCTTGCACGCAGCGTTACAGAGATGGCTAATGTTAGTAAAAGTATGTTGTATATGGCATCATCAACCCCAGAGCAGCGTTAATTTTGTTGACCAAAAACTTTGCAACAACTTTTTTTTCCATGACAAAAGCCAGACGATGACAAGCTAAAAATAGATCTTGATCATATAAACCAAGATAACATCTATGCTTCATTTTGTTGACAAGACGAGACATGATGAAAATGTTAGTGGTGGACTATCGGACACTGAAAGTCGAGAACAGCCGTGCCGCATGAGCAACGTGCTGGTAAACTCCAGAAAATAGTTTGCACCGTCAGCCCTTGGTGCAAGTTGTGAGCCGTAATTCAGCAGTAAATAACCAGCCATGTGTGTCTGACTGTGGATAGTGGACAGGTTGAATGAATTCATGGGGTTTTTAAGTTGCAGTGGTGACCGTTAGCAGTCAGCCCCGCTCGTTAGCCGTTGAATGGCAGCCACCGACTGCCAGTAGTCTGATCCCTGCAGGACTCCACTCAGTCCGGACTGGAGAAGGTTTATGGGTTGATGCTGTTTAACAGGCAGGTAGGAGGCCCAGTTATCTGTGAGTGTAGCTGTGCTGTAAGTAAACAGTCTGAACTCAGATCAGTTTTTCACTGACATTGATAAAAGTTTAGTTTTGATCACCACCTCTGTGAGAGAACACAAGTTTAAACCTCCAATCTAACATGTTGCAGATTAAGAAAGAATTCAGCCTTTAAGGCTTTTATGTGGTGTAAAAGTTTTTGAGACCATAAATAGAGAAATGTTGAGCTTTTCAAATGATGAAATGATGACTTGTCACATGGTACCACAATGCTTAACCTCCACAGCAATGATCTCTGCACATTCATATGCAAACTTTTCATCTGTGCTAATGTAAACACTACAGTGCCAAAACATAACTGTCCAATAAAACTCCTCCCTACCTCCCTTTCCCGTATCAAACAATCAACTTCAAGTGGTCCCTCCTGGCTCCCTTGCACTCAAGATGGCTTGTGAAAATAACAAACATGGTGATTTATTCATCTCGTATTGTGCCTAACTTCAGTGGATCACAACACATCCGGTGTGGCATTAATCTGCAGATGCTCCAGTTCAAGGTGACACCAAATTTTCTACGGATGTCAGAATCTGAGCCATGACAAAGGCCAAAATGTGGCCTGCAAGACTAGGCAAGGCACGTTTTTGGCCGAGCAGATTGCCAGAAGTACCTTTGCTATGTGAGCAGTCAATATATGTTTTTTTTTCTTAAAAATTATGAATTACCGCAACCACCAGAGGTCCTTGATCATACAGTCATAAATGTGCACAAAAAATATTAGGTTGATGGGTCCAGTAGTACGCAAGATTAGCTGTAGACAGACACACACACACATACACACAACCGAACACATGGTCCCCACCAGGCTTACAAATGGCAGTATGTAAGTGTGACATATTGCTCGGCAAAATATTAGTGATACTTTTTTCTAAAATCTAATTAAGCCCATTTATCTCAAGTCTCTCACATAAAATTCCAATGCAATTTAATATACTTTTTTATTAACTTGACCACGTACATGCGTCTCTTTTGGTCCTTTTCTCACATTCATGCAAATTAGAGTCGGCCCCACTCTCGTCTAGAGGGTGGTGGTAATGCAGCTGTTTGGCAACACCGCAAGAAGAAGAATTCAGCAGTTCAGTTACATCAGTTGCATTTTAGCTAGCTGATAACTGTCCATCAAGTAACACAAACACACTGATGACCTGCATGAATGGACCGTGTTTTGCTTGTCTCCATGGGCTCTGACTCATGCTGCTCCTTCACCCATACAGATCACTGCTCCCTCACCCACACACACACACACACATTATTCAGTGGTAACAACAGTACAACAGAATCTTGTGCAGTCTGTACAGCTGCATGCGCGTGAAATTACCTCCTGTTGCTTAAATGTGATGGCAAAATATGGCTAAGTTTAGTATGTTTTCAGTGTCACTTTAGCTGCCATTTCCACAGAGTTTGGCAATGACTAAAGTCTGCCGCACCGCCACCTTCTAAGAAAACATTCCTCCTCTTAACATTATTCATCCTGCTTCAACCCCTTTTCTTAGATTATTTAGCACCATGGTTGCACTTGTGCCTCTGGGTGTAAAAATTGTAAAAGTTGGCCACAGCCACACATATTTGCATCTTTTTTGCATTTTTCTCCCAAAATCTTCTGCCAATATCTTGCAGGCTTGACATATCTTTGTCACATTTCAATTCAACAAGATGTGTTGTTCCAAAAAGCATTCACCAGTAAAAATAAAGAAAAATGAAAGATCCTTTTGAAACATTGTGCGCATTCATGTTTTGTAAGGAGCTTCTTGATAAAAACGCAGCCAGCATAAAAAAAGCAAATATTGTGTTATGTAAATAAACCTCAAACCATTCTCTTCTGCTTCCTCTCCAATATCTTGTTTGTAATGCTTCAGTGTTGCAGAAACAAACTTTAACATAAACACACATACACACACGGCGCATACTCTATTTCCTGTGGAACAATTTATCACTGGATTTATGTGTTTTCAGATTTATGAGGTAAAGCCAAAATTCTTTTACAGAAAGCGAGGGAGTGATGGAAGAATGGGTGTCTGACATTCAAGGTCTATTCCTGTTGGAGTGTGTGTGTGTGCTTCTGTATGCATATGTTTGTGTGTATAGTGTATAGAGTGAAATCACATTAGCAAGTGAATGAAGAACTAGCTAATATCAGCAGAGTGCTTTCTCTGCTGTCTCTGTCACACACACACACACACACACACACACACACACACACACACACACACACACACACACACACACACACACACGGGCTGTCACACAAGACACACGGACACAAACACAAACACGCAAACAGATAGAAACACACCATTCCCTTTATTTTCTCCAAAAAAGCAACCATGCAGTCTGGCTAATGCGATTGTCAGACCCCCCCCTCTCTCTCTTTTTCTCCTTCTCTTTCTCTCCTTCCCTTGTATCTGATGGTCTCTTTATTGCCGAGAGGGAAAAGAGATTTTTCATTATTATTACTGCCATGAAAGAAGGAGAGACAGGGTTGAAAGAGATAAACTGTAAAAATAAAATGGAAGAAAGAGGGATGGACAGAACGAGACAAGTGGTGCACAGTTAAGGTTTTGTGTCGTGTTGAAAAATAATTTCTCGGATGAAATCGTATCTGATGTGAACTGCGTCGTTTAATCACATCAAAGAGTCATCTGATACGGACCTACAGACCATGCACTCTCATATGCTCGGGATAGATATTCATTGGAGTGGTGTGCATGTCCGCGTGGATGAGAAATTAAACAGTTTCATGCATAGTTATGTTTATATAGATCACATTTCACTTTGCTGACAGCAACTATTTTCTGGTGTAATCACATTGTCAGTGTTGCTGAACATATGGATATTATATTATAACATTTATTTTTACGATGTTTTTCTTTTCAGAACAGGAGTCTTACCTATGATAAAATATATGGTGATAAAATCTTCATCCATAGTGGGGGGGGCAGCAGAAGCAGTCTGAGAGACGGACCTAATTTCAGTAAGGTTGGGCTGGTTTGGGTTGCATGGGCTTGTATTATAGTGGCCAAAAAAAGTCTTGAACAACTACTGAACCCATACATGAGCATCCAAAAAGAACTTTCTCTGACAGGGAGATCAACAGTATCTAACAAATCAATCAGGGGCTGTACACATGGCACGTCTTTAACCACCTGGAAAACGTGAGGTTGGGCGCTACTTTTGTGCCTCTCATGTGCCAGCTTTCAGCAGGTTGTGTGTGAGGTTGCTAAGCAACCTTAACAAGCACCGTATCATAGCCTATTTACCTGACATCCTGAGTGCAGAGCTGATCTTCTTCTAGGTGCTGTGTATAAGTGTGTAGGTATATTGTCTGTGGGACAGATGTGGAAGCTCTGCACCAAAATGATCAACTTTTCCATATTTGCCACAGACTGATATTTACGTATAAAGGGAAAGTTATCTGTCGGCTGTGATTGGTTGGTCTCTGTCACATGTCATGCGGTGCATGCTGCTGCATTCCAAAAGTTGAACTTTGTTTATCTTGGAACACAGTTGTCGCGCTCCGAAAAATAGGCACTCCAGAATCCGTACACACTGTGACGTTTACACTGAAAACAATGAATTTGAGGCCACAGAAAGCTTACGGCATACAGATATGCACGTTAATTTGAGGGTACTGTATGGAGTTATGGTGCAATTATTCCCTTGGGGCTTATTATAACCTTAATGGTTACTACTAAATGCCTAATCCATCACTTTAACCTAAACAAAATAGTTCTATATTTTAATTTACGGTCAGCTTTTATTCACTGTAAGGATAAACTAAAATCTCCACATAGTAGCGGTCGACCGATATACCCCTATGGCCAATTAATCAGCTCTGATAAGATGTTTTACAAACTATTATTATCGACGTAACTTGCCTCTGACAGTGGCCAATGGCGGTTGGTGCTACAGTAAAAGTCCACAAGGAAGTGCATACCACTACCTCCTGTTTCCAATTAAAATGCTGTTTCAACATAAAAGCCCTCCAGCCATAAGCTAGGGTTTTGACCTCGTCTTGTTTTTTGTTTTATGAATCATTAAAAAGTATTTTTAATATTCATTTTGAAAATGCAAAATAACTTGACTCTAAAGTATCTTATGTCAAATTACATTTGAATTTTTTACCAATTAAAAAATACTCAAAAGGAATTAAAATACAAATTTCAAACACAAGTAACAGAAATACTGTTCATGTCTGATCACCATCTTGCATGGAGGCTCCACACAGGAAATCAAAGTCATGTCACTGTGTAAATGTGAATCTCAGGTTGGCTTTAAGAAAAAATAATTGCTAAAAAAATAATGTGATGATGATGTTTCCTATTCCAAACTATTGTATTATATCAGTCTTTAAAAATCCAGTATCAGTTGACCTTTACCTCACGCCCCCTCAGTGTTCTCAGCTCTAAAGAATAGATATCAACAGCAAGTCAGATGTATTGCAGAGGCACAGACTGCAGCAATTTAAAACACACATAACATAAAAGTCAATGCAGGGTGGTCATGTGCAGAGTTTCCAGAGACATTTCCAACATTTACGTCAGATCTCTGGTGGGTCAGGCTGCTGGGAAATACTGCTGGTATAATCTGATATATTGTACAAGGTACCTTAGAAAACATGTTTTGTATTACAGAGATCTTTATCGTTGAGCGACTGTTAGCCAGTCATAAGGCCGGAGTGTTTGCTAAATGGTAAACAGAATTGGGCACCAATTTACATTTTTTCTCATCAGAATTAATGGGGATATGAACTCAGTTTTAAAGTCTGTTTATTTTCCCTCAGTGAGTGTCAGTAAGTGTAGCTACCAGTCCCTAACCACTAAAGGAGCAGTACCGAGAGACCACTGGGCGTGTTTGTCTGTGAGCTAGAGAAAGTGTGTTCATCTCTGGTTGTGTGTGTGTGAGTGTGTGTATGAGTATTTTGGTTTGTTTGTGTGTATTTTATTGAGTTGATACTGACCCAAGATCTGACCCCACACACCAAAATGCTGTGAATCTCCTCTTCCCTTGGTCTCTCCTCGTGTTCCTCCATCCATCTTTCGTCTTCCTTCCCTCCCTCTTGACTGCTCTTTCATTCTAACTCCTTCCATTGGGAGAATGGTAACTGTGTCAATTTCCTGCCCATTTACTTTTCTTTTCACTCGTCTTTCTTTCCCGTGAGGCCTGTAGCTTTCTACATGAACACCAATAAAGCCCCTCTGCCTACTGGATCTTTTCGTACTCCTCTCTCTGCTCGTCTTCCCACTCAGAGCAAAAATAAATCAATGTGCATGATATCATTTTGTCTTGAATGTGAACAGCAAAACTGAACCATCTTGATTTTCTAATTTTGAAAATAATAGGACTACCTGGGTTTGAACCTTTTTGCTTGTGTCTTGTGTCAGTGATTATATTGCATTGGTAACACAGGGAAGTTAATTTAGCAGAGACATGGCAAAACAAATACCTCAGAATAATGACAAGGCAGGGAAGAAACCAAAACTGATGTTTCTGCTGTGTGAACTTTAACATAGCAAACATGCACTGCAGACGGAGGAGAGGGAGGTATGAATTGAGGTGTTTGTTAAAGGGGGCCTTTGTTGCTCTGTGTTCTGAGGTAATTATAGTCGCAACTAATAACTCATAATGAGTCATTACACAAAATTACATTATTAATGCCTGCAAAATTTCATCTGCAATTTAGGAGGAATTATGAGAAAACTCAAAGGAAAAATACAGTTCCTTGTATTTGATAATATCATGTAATTCAATGAGACTGATATCAAGTTCATTTAATTTTAAGCATAGAGAGCATCGCATACTATTTTTCTTTATTTAGATCATTTTGATTTAGTTTTTGGTCGATATTTCACAAAACTGTTAGTTAGGAAATGTTCTCTGTTACCTGTTGTTTACTAAAACAAACTGTAATGTGAGGTAACCAGAACTGCTACGTATGGCACATGTAATGACATACTTGTTTTAACTTTCACCACTTAATGTGCTTTCTTTTGACCTGTGAAAATTCTGAATATATCCATATGCAAATGATACTGTCTTTCAGTGGCAGTTTGGGCACCCCTGGTCAAAATTGAATTTACTGTGAATATTTAAGTTAGCAGAAAATGAACTAATCTCCATAACACAAAAAAGTTAAAGATGACAGATTTCTTCAATATTTAAAGCAAGATTACTTTTTAATTCAGACTCTTCCAATTTCAAAACAACAACAAAGGAAAAGGGCCTGAAGCAAAAGTTTGGGCACCCTGCATGGTCAGTACTTAGGAACCCTGCCTCTTTGGCAAGTGTCACAGCTTCTAAACACTTTTTTGTAACCAGCTAAGAGTCTTTCAATTCTTGCTTGGGGGATTTTCACTAGTTCTTAAAGGCTTCTAGCTTGGTGAGATTCTTGGTTCGCCCTGAATGCACTGCTCTTTTGAGGTCCATCCAGGGATTTTTAATGATGTTTAGGTCGGAGGAGTGTGAGGGCCGTGGCAAAACCTTCAGCTTGTAGCTCTTAAGGTAGTCCATTGTGGATTTCAGGGTGTGTTTAGGATCAATGTCCTGTTGTAGAAGCCATCATGTCTTCGTCTTCAGCTTTTAAGAGATGGTGTGATGTTTGCCTCCAAAATGTCCTGGAATTTACTGAATCCATTCTATCCTCTACCTGTGAAATGTTCCCTGTGCCACTGGCTGCAACACAAGCACAAAGCAAGATTGATCCACCCCCGTGTTTAACAGTTGGACAGGTGTTCTTTTTCTGAAATTCTTTACCCTTTTCTTCTCCAAACATACCTCTGCTCATGGCATCCAAAAAGTTCTATTTTAACTTCATCAGTCCACAGGACTGGTTTCCAAATAGCGTCATGCTCGTTTAGATGTTCCTGTGCAAACCTCTGATGCTCAATTTTGTGTTGAGGACACAGGAAAGGTTTTCTTTTAATGACTCTTGACAAGTGTAGCTGCACAGTAGAGCAGTGCACCACTACTCCAGAGTCTGATAAATCTTCCTGCAGGTCTTTTGCAGTCAGATGGGAGTTTTGATTTGTCTTTCTGGCAATTCTACGAGCAGCTCTCTCGAAACATTTTCTTGATCTTCCAGGCCTCAACTTGACCTCCACAGTCCTTCTAAATTACATCATGAACTGAGGGAACACCTATGTGAAAACACATTGCTATGTTCTTATAACCTTTCCCTGCTTTGTGGGCATTTGTTATTTCATTTTTCAGAGTGCTAGGCAGCTGTTTAAAGGAGCCCCTGGCTGCAGATTGACTAGACAAGTTTCCAGAGCCAAAACATTTATAAAACTTTGAACTTTGTATTGCCTGTCCTTTCTTAAGAATAATTGCGAACAAGCCAGAGCCCTAACAAGCTAATTACGGTCGGAGACCTTGTTAAAAGTTGTCTGAAAGCTAAAAACGTCTTGGGGTGCCCAAACCTTTGCATGGTGCTCATTTCCTTTTTTTCCACTCTAAAATTGTACAAACAAAAATAATACACTAATCTTTAACTTCATGCCTTTTGGAAATCAGTTCATCTTCTCCAAAATTTTGACCAGAGGTACCAAAACTTTGGCATGCCACTGTATATACAGATGATACAGTCATACATGGATAAAAATTAAGCACAATGAGGACACCTTGAAGGTGAATCTGTAACTTATTTTAAAGTATACTGTCTCCAAAATCTATATACTTATTTATAATGCAATTTATTCCAAAATGAAACCTGCCACATTTAATCCATTTACCAGCCAAACAGATTATTTAATCAAATGCTACACACACACACACACACACACACACACACACACACACACACACACACACACACACACACACACACACACACACACACACCCCAGTATTGTTATTTTGTATTTTGAAATGGTGTATTTACTTTATTTCTTAAATATCAGTTTCTCTTATTTCATTACTGTTTCATCATGTAGTGTTTAGTTAATATTCATATGATCATCAGGCAAACTTTCACACACACGCACACACACACACACACGAAACCTTGACGTTAATCAAGTTTTTTTTTTTTTTTTCAGATTCAGTGAGGTATTTCTGACTTCAGGTTCAACACTACTCTGTCCTATGTCTCATTAGAGAGTCATCTAAAGAGAGACACACAGGTGCCAACTATTAACAACTGTAACTACACTTTTCTTGCAGAAGTAAGAGGATAAAGAGCATTCTTCAAATTAAAGACATTTTTACATGGCCTTCACCACCACTAAAGAACAATTTCAGACTTTGAGCATGAATCTACAGTTAAAGTTGGAAACCATTTTACAATTTACTGAAGCACTTTGAGAAGATAACCTGTGATTATTTCCATTGCTAAGATATAATATATTATTGATTAAATAAAAGAAAGGAGTCACGTGTGCTAGCTGCAGCACTGGAGTTGTAACTCTGACACTGACCTTTCTCTCTGTTAATTTAAAGGGACTATTTCAGGTAACTGCTGTAGAGAAGGATCATAAAGGAACTTTATAAAGGAAAAAGTACATCAGTACTTTAATCTGCTCTTTTAATGCATTTAACCTGATAATTATGGGTTAAGTGTAGCTTAGCATTGGTGAAATATTCAAATTGACACGACAAGAGCATTGTCCTCTTTAGTAAAACAAAAATAAATCCATCTCTCTTTGCCTCCTTCTTTTCTCCTCCTCCCCTCTCTTTCACTTCATGTCAGGAGATTTATTTCCTCAGCTCATGTCCAAAGTTCAGGGTCTGTAGTGAGTGATTGATTAACAACAGTAGCCTAAGTGACACACACACACATACACACACACGCAGAGGCACAAAGTCATTTTTCAGGTTACAGTACATGTGGTCAATAGTCACTGGTGTGTCTTATAAATCAGTCATTCCCTACTCACCCTGAACTCTGTGTGGATTTAACTGCGCCTGTGTGTTTGTATGTGTGTTTGTATGTGTGTAGATAGGTCCTTGACCATAGTGACATGCCATCCATTAAATTAGTTACACACATGAGTTCACGAGATACACATAAACACACACAGGACCCCTGGCCAGGTTACCCAAACACCCCACTCATTGACTGACTCCATTCATCACAGAGTGAGTGAGTAAAAGGCAGAAAGACATGTTAGCTCTCTGAAATCTCTAAAACGTCTGATAAGCTGAATAAAACTCTTAATACACCTACAAGAGAGTGAAAGTGAATCACTGTGTGGAATTGATTCACTGTACTGTGTCATATGTGTTGAAGCAAGGGAAAACTAAAATATTTAATCATGACACTGAATCAAAGACCAAATATAGACCTCTGAAAACACACAAAAGACACGTACACATACTTCGATTCACAAAAACGCAGAATACACCTCCTCAAACCTCATTCACGTATGCTTGAATGCACATAGACACACACCCTCAGCGACACCAGACAAAGGGTCAGAGTGGGAGAAAACCAATTTCCTTCCAGCAGATAGCATCCAGTGCTGCTAGCATTTCTTTGTCTGCGACGTTAACCAGTGTGCAAGCGTGCCTTTTGTGTGTTTAGAAAATCTAAAAACTGTGCTCCCGTCTGCATGTGCAGTCCCTCCTTTTATCTTGCCATATGTCAGCAGTGTGTGCCTGCCCGCTCATATGTGCATGCCCGACCCTATATGTGTGCATGTGTTTGTGTGCCACTCTTCGTCACTTATTGGCACCCAGCAGCGCAAACATCCATTCCTTCCAATCCCCCTCAGCACTGCTGTGATGCCCTGGGATGATAAGCCCTTTTGTGGTGCAGCGTTGAAGAGGGGGGGGGTTCTCGTCCCAGAGCTTTGGAGGTGACAGGGGCCATCGCTGCTCCCTGTGCACCCCTGAGGAGAGACACTCTGACTGGGGTTGAATAGTGGATTAACCTCCCTGTCAGCCCCAGAGGTTCCAAGACAAACATGCAGGGACTCGGACTGTCATCAAGTGACGGATATTAATGGCCCAATCTATAATTGTGGAGTGGAAAACCGGCTCCTCTAATGTTTTCTGGGAGAATGTGAAACATTTTTGACTGTGATTGCCTGTGCTTCATGTATGTTGGGATAAAAAGACCTGATAATATTAACAATTTGTCAGCACTAGCGCACTGTAACATTTTCTCCTTTATTATTTTCTTTTTGTCACTATTTCAACATTATGAAAGCTGTGTTTGATTTTCACAGACGTACTGTATGCAGCAAATAGGTTAGAAGAATATATCTGCAACAATGCAAAGGAATCTTTCACTTGTCACTCTCCCACACACTATGTCACACAGTACACTAAGACTTTTCTCATGAGACTTTCAACGGTAACAGTAAACAGTATCCAACTTCCATTGTTGAAAAAGGAGTTGCTGCTTCCACTATTAAATGATAAATGTTGTGAACCTCCTTCCCTCTCCTTCCCTCTGTCTCTCTCTGTCTTTCTCTCTTTCAGGCGGTTAGATAGATAGTGAGTGCTGCCCCCCTGAGCTAAAGCTTGTTTAGGCTGCTGGCTATCTCATCACTTACTATTAAACCTGACACGCATACATAGAAAGGGGCGCACACATTCACGTGGGATGCACACAAAAGTTGTGTGTGCATGCAAGTGCACACACCTGTATTCTGTAGATAGGTAGAGACAGATTGCATGTGTCTGCTAGCATTTAAAGGGGAGGTGTCAGGGCTGACAGCACCTTAAAGGGACAGTCAGAGGAGAGATATATGGATGGAGGAGGATTGGGAGGAATGAGAGGATGAGATGGGATGGTGAGAGACAGAGGGGGAGCGTAGGAGGAGAAATATGATGGCAGAGGATACACATAAACACAAACTAAAGCACACAGGCTGAGACAAATATCAGAGCAGTTACACATTATCTTGGAATTGTATGCAATTTTTTTTTACATTTACCAAGGCATATTTAAAATTGTTTACTCTAGTTAACTGACATTTATGATTTAAAGCTGCAGCTCCTCCCTCTCCCCTCTCTGTCCTAAGCCCCGCCCACAAGACAACAAGGGGCATATACACGCTTCTCATACAGTGACCTAGTGTTTCCCATACATTGATTTATTTCTGCTTATTCCATTGTACAGTTGCACATAGCACATTCCCTCAGCCGTTCCCCGCCCACTCTCTCTGATTATCAGACCACAAATGAGACAAGATTCCGCCAGCTAGCCAGTACACTATCCCTCCACCTCGCCCCCGACACTGTAGACTGCTTCCTCGTGAGAAGGGTAAGCACTAGCTAAGGACACAGAGCTTAAGTCAGCAACTTTAGTGGCTTGAAATTCAGACAGCGCAATCTCCCCAGCGTGGGTTTCACAGCTGGCTGGTGCTAGCGTTACAGCAGCAACAGAAAGTTTACTGATCTGATGGGAAGTCAGAGCTGTCTTGTCCCCATGGAGCTGAGGCTAGATTCAGGTTGCTGTGGCCACTGACTAGGGTTTCTGCTCACTCTTCTACGGGCAAGGTGGTCTGTAGTAACATCAAAGCCCCAGTCATGAGCCTTTGGCTCTGGTTACCAAAATAACACAGTATTACATTTATTGACCAACTCTTGTAGACTTTCTTTCTGATAAGCTGTCTTCCTTTTTAGGGGTTGCTTTACAGTGTAGGTAGTTGTTGCCAATGCTGAAATATCAGCTTTCTCTGTAGGATTCTCCACCATTGAATGAGGTTTTCACTTAAAGGACATGCAAGGGACTGGCAAAAGCCTCATGTCACGGCCTAGAGCCAAGAGGAGGTGTAGAAGTCTAGAGTCCTTTCAGTCCACTTGAATATGCTCAAAGTTTATAATACACAGGATTTTTGCCCGATAATGCCAGAATTAAACTGCCTAACCCAGCTTTCATTACTTTCAAAATGCACTGTAATGCTTAGCAGGACCCACATTTTCTGTGCTAGCAATATTCAATGTGAATGAGTGAATCACTAAACTGTTTCTGTATAGAATTTGCCTGTCATTAGTCATGTAGTGTTGTATATTATAAAGTAGATAACTTTTTGTCCACCTGCCACTGTGGCTGGTGGATTCCAACATCTACTAGTCACTTAATAGATTACCATTGTTTTTTGGCCGGTGAGTGAAGCAAACTAGCAGCCACTTGCATATTTTACCAGCATTTGGCTGGTGGCTCCTCATTTTCAACCTGAATAAAACATCACTTATCCTAGGTCAGATCATCCAAGCTTCCTTAGTGGTGCGGTCCTTTATTTATCTGTATTATTATTGTTGCCAACATTAAACCTGCTGGCTGTTTTGTATTCAGTCTGACTGTCATGTTTGACTGCCTACCAGGCAAATGAATAAAGAAAATATTAAATATACTTGTCTTGCCTTCAGACTCTGCTTTTGGGTACAAATTTTGTTTATCCCTCTAACAATACTGTATTAATTTGCAATGTGATTAACTAAATCTTGCTAGAATGAAATAAAAAGTGAGCTCTAGCTTGCTGGGCAACTCATGTGAAATGGCTTCTTTCCAGCGAGGCACTTGTTAGCTAGAGATGATATTAAGCTTTTTTGAAATGTTCGATTGTAGAGGTCAACTCATGGTCCCACTGTTATCTTATCAATTTTTCATGTTTACTGCAATACACAACCTTGTATTCCTCTGTGTGTGTGTCTGTCTGTAGCGAGGTGTATAACCTTGCCTGCAGTAACAACTACCTCTTTGACTTGTTAGAGGCAACAGACAACCACAAAGTGTCATCAAAAAGTAGACTCACGCATGCACACAAACACACAATAACAAACATACCCAGAGAAGCATCACACAAATGCTGGCAATCACACACATGTGCATGCCCTAAGTGAATGGCTGACTGATAACGTGGCTTGTTGCCTAAAGGCTTTTGGCTCATTTCCTTGTTTATGAGAAATAACTTTTATGACAAACGCAAATCCAAATTAAAAACAAAGACAACAAAACTACAGGCATATTCCCCACACCCTTGTGTTGCCTGTGTGAGGTCTCTGGGTACAACAAAAAGCACCAAGTGAAGACTGTGATAATCATAAGGCAACACATTTGCACTGTAGATCAAGTTTATTTTTAGAAAATAAAAAGAATAAGTCTTACGACAAGTTAAAATGTGGCTGTTAAAAAGCAGCAGCAGCAATTTGCATCGTAAAATAAAGCTTTGCCTTCAAGCCTTGATGTGACTTAAGTCAACTGAGTGGAAATCAAAGTGTAAAGAGCAGTAAGGGTTTTGTCAGGCTGATACTGGAAAATTACATCCACTGGATGTACGGACCAGAGACTGAAAAGTTGTAAAGAATGCTAAAAGCACACATAAAAATGGTCCGCACCACAGTTCAGTTAATGACTGAACAGCAGCTGCCAATGTGAACAACATGCAAGTCTAACTTTGACAGTACTAAGGAATGCTTTGCTTGGCAGCTTCTTCTCATTGTGGCCGACATCACATCACCCAGCCACACCCATTAATGATGCTGGGACACTTTAAATTTGGCATAATATATAATTAGTGAAAAAAATATCTTTCCCCGTAATATTTTGAGGTATCACTTTTCATGTGAACATTCTAGATGGATGGATGGATAGAACTCAATGCTGTACTGGTGTCTACTTTGTAGTAGTAATTCTGATCAAGGTACTCGTTTGTGTATCTAAATATATAGTACTAGATTTAATACACATACTCATTTAGAGAGCAGACAGAGTTGCACATGACATCCCCAGTTCAGTATCATAAATTTGAAGCCTTACAGATGGACTGACACTAGACCGGTCTCTGTCTGCAGAAAGCAGCACTAGAGTGAAATGGATGGCTCTGAGCACAACGTTTAAAACTTCACACTCAGGTTAATATATGGCCGCTGTGCTCCTTGCTCAACTCCCACTTCACTACATGCTTTGATACTATATGCTGAAGTTGTGGACAGATGGGGTGTTGGTTAGTTTTTTAATATCCAAATGGACTTTGTTGTATGGTATTGTATTAGAGGGTTATTAGCGCGGTGAACCAGAAAATAAAGCCTCTGTTCCAAAAATCATCCAACCTTTAAGTCCTGTTATTCATTGGTCTGGCTTTAGGGGAGCTTTTGATAATTACAAATCCCCCCAAAAAATTAGCAATATTTACGACATAGTATGGTACATATAGGTATTAACATCAAGCATCTGCATGTGCTTTAGCACACTAAATAAATAAGACATTATCCTCACAAAAAGGTAACTGAAATGGGTATCCGACACAAAGCCAGTGAATTTCTTCAGTTCCTGTGCACACCATGACATCAATAGCAATGGGCTCGCCAGACTCAGTGACTTTAATATGCTATTGTGTGAAAATAAATGACATTCTTCATTCAAAATTGCTACTAAGAATCAACTCTAAAATGGCTTTAGCCTCAAATGGTCATTTAAATGCCTTTTGTGAGTGAGTGTGTTGATGTTGCCACTGTGTATGTGTGTGTGTGCGTCTCCCTGAGTGTGTCCTACTGTGTTAGTTTTAGCCCCAGAGCTCAGGCCAAATTCTGTCATCTAGCTTTAATGTTTAATAACACAAGGCTAGTACACACTGCATACTAATGACTTGGACACACACACATGTGCACACACACAAAATGACACAAGAAAAGACCTATTAGAGGGTCTGTTGGGGATTATAACATTTTAAGAGTTGGGAACAACAATGGTCATTATAGAGTAGAATGATATTTTACACACATACACACACACTGTATATAATTCCCATGGTTCAGTGAGGATACACAGGCTATAATGGTCAAGTGACAGACAGTGATTAATTGATACATCAACACAGTGTGTGTTCACGCATGTGCATGTGTGTTAAGGTCACTACATGGTCTTTTAATGGAATTCTTGTATTTCTGTCTGAAAGGATAATGGAGAGAGCAATAGAGCAGAGAGAAACACTGTTGTTCTCACGCTCTCTGTCTCTGGGCCTTTAAGTCTCCTTACGTCTGTCTGTCTCTGCTCTGTTCTCGACTCTCCCCCTGGGGTGGAGACTGAAAATGTTTTGAGACCCCTACATGTAGTTTTTAAACATGTCCATCTTCATGTTTTGTGTGCACACACGAGCAATCAACCAAAGGCCTATTTTAAATGTCGTTTAAGAGTAGCAGTGAATTGTTTTGTTATGATGGAATCACAGCAGAGTACTGCTAAATGCATTGCGTACTGTGTGTCAGTACTCTCTCTTCAGTCACTCTTCAATGTAACTGTGAATAAAAATATGTCACGTGTGTTTAGCACCAGTTCACACCAGTTATATAAGTGTGACACTCTAGCACTAACTCTACTATGGAGTTTCTAAACTTCTAATTTCAGTAAGACGACTGGCACTGACATACATCTTAAAATGGATACATTTCATTTTGTATAGCATGAGTGGAAGCAATTATGAGAGGCAGATTTTAAAAAATAATTACCAAAATCAAAGCACTTTAACTCTTAGTTAGAGCCAAGCTCTCCAT
Source organism: Cephalopholis sonnerati (assembly GCA_019142605.1). Taxonomy (NCBI): domain Eukaryota; kingdom Metazoa; phylum Chordata; class Actinopteri; order Perciformes; family Serranidae; genus Cephalopholis; species Cephalopholis sonnerati. The sequence goes on along the minus strand of JAGQAX010000014.1, from coordinate 22,662,902 downwards.
AAACCCTAGATTCTACATTTTCTTTATAACAATTTATGGGAAAGAAAAAAAAAAACACTTTTATTAGACAACTGCTGCTTGGTCAGTGCCCATGTTTTTCAAATTGCAGACCATCATTATTTGTAATGCAGGCTCTTCACTGACAATTTGCAAGCCCATTCTGAAATAACTCTCAAGAAATCAAAGGCAAAATAGCAGGCTCACATCAGTTTTCACATAACAACACAAAATAAAAGATAACCAGTGACACAGCCTGAGCCTTATTTTTTTGAAAGTGGCATCAAGCAACCATGAGCTGAGGGACCAGTCACCACCTGTTGTTGACTGTTGGCTACATACAATTACTTTTCTAGTCTTGTCCAAAACACAAACTCTGAAGATTAACTTTTTTACATTATAATAATCCATACTGACTGACACATTGGTGGTCTCACTGAATGGGTCAAAGTTAGGGCCGGGTATCTGATACCCTTAAAGTATAGGCTGAAATAACTCAGTGCCAAATAGTATCAACTTCTTTCGTCAAATGATACCTGCATTTGATCCTTTTTCTATCCAGATCTAGAAAAAAAGTTTATATTGTTTTGCTCTCAGCCAATCATCACAAGCATTCTTCCATTTATTGCCATGTATGATTGTCCCACTACCGAAGCAACCCAAACAGTCTTGAGCACAATGTATTGGTTGTATTTGGTGGTTCAGCTGTGCCACCCAAAGGTCACATGTATTGATACATGATTTCTTTCAGCATTTTATGCAACTGAATGGTTCATTCACATAATGGCTATCAAATGAAACAGAAAAAAAGGAATTCAATGAAGTACTCTTTTGGCATCTGTATGACTTTAAGTGTACTGGTATTGGTACTGATAATATGTTGGTGAAGATTCCCATTCATCCAGGTCATGGTAACCTTAAGTGCTATGTCATAGGCAACTGGACTTGCTTGCGTTTCTTGAAGACGTCTCGCTCATCGAAGACGCTTCTTCAGTCCTAAATGACTGGTGCGAAGTCGCAGGTTTTAAACTCTGTGTGGGTGTAAACTAGAGGATGACATTTTTCGGGAATTCCCGTGGGTCACGTGATTCCCGCGGGAATCCCACGGGATGGGAGTCATTTTTTAATTAATCCCGTGATCGGGACGGGACGGGAAAAAAACGCAACGGGAGCGGGCAGGAGCGGGAACGACATTAATAGATGATCATTTTCAGCCGTGTTAAACAACCAGATGAACAGATGCGTCCATTTTTGTAGTCATCTTTCAGTGAGCCAACACGGTTTTGACCGCGCAAGCAACACAAAAGAACTACAACAGTGGTTTGACTTCCTGTCACCTCCGGAAGTGAAAATCGACTCGGAGCGGCCGCCGGCGACACACACAACAAAGCATGGAGGGAGACGACGTGACGAAAATAGAGCTGCTGCGGAAAGTAAAAAATAATGATCCGTTATTCCAACGGGAGCGGGACAGGAGTGGGAGTAATTTTGAGTGGGAGTGGGATGGGAGTGGGAGTCATTCTGCGGGAGTGGGACAGGACAGGATTCATTTTTTTACTCCGGCCCGGGATTGGGACGGGACAGGATTTTTCCTCTGGGAGTGGGACGGGACAGGAGTGGAAATCCACTCCCGTGTCATGCTCTAGTGTAAACCCTTACAGAGTTGTTGAGGTCACATGTGAGCTTTTGGTTTCAGGGTTGATATGGTCATGTGTGAGTCATTGACCCACATGACCATCGTGTGTCATTAGGATGAGATGGGACCTGATGTGAATGGGTGCGAAGTCATCTACGGAGGGATCCCAAGACTGCTTTGTAGGTGGGTAATAAGTAGTGTCGTAGGCCACCTCCTCTGTTTAATGATGGTTGTTCCAGTTTGATGTAGATAGCTTCTTTCAAACCACCTTCTTCTCTGGCCAAGACATGGACATTGCTGTCCTCAAAGGAGTGTCCCTTCTCCTTCTGCCCTCTCCAAGCCATCTGTTATTATAATTATTTTAAACAATACCTGAAGCCACACACACTGTGACTTTTGTGCTTTCTTTACCATATCTAAGCCAAACCACAGCGTGGGCTGTCATGGGGCAAAACTGTCAGCAACAATCTGCAGTGTTGTACAGTAAGACAGGACCACAGACAACCAATTACCTGGGTCTGCACTGAATCTGAGCCTCTACAAAAGTTTTATAGCTTCCAATCTTTAGTCATTTTGGCCCAATGGGTCCAACAATCAGTTACACAGAATACAGACAGGATGACACAAACTATCTCCAGATTCTACCTTGACAGCATCTCATAGCCTGACACACAGGGTATAATAGGCCAAAGAAATGACACAGCTAGACACCCCATGGAAAGACAGTCTGTATGTCTTTTAAAATTTGTGACACCTGTTAGCACAGACTGAGATAGGAGGGAGAAAATTATGTGTTTGTGGCATGGAACAAAGATGCTCTTTTGATATATCTTAGCTAGCTCTTTTTTCCTTGTAGTTTATGGCTCCATACAGGTGATTTTCACCAAACAGTTATTTAATTTCTGGCTAAAGGAATGCTAGTGATTGAAATTAAATGCTGTCAATGTGTTTGGATCGTTGGCTAGAATAAAGCTCTCGCATGTGGCTGGATATCCCTGAAAAACAAAATAATGTCTGGCTGCTGAATGATTAAAGTGCACCAACTAGCTCAAGAGTTATTGTCCATACAACTCTACTGCAGGGACACGTATAAAGAGATTGAGACAGAATATTGATGCTGCAGGTGTGCTGAACCAAGTAAGGACACCATCTCTGATATTTCGTCTAGGAGTGGCCGTGGAAACAGAGAAGAGGTGTGGGGAAAACAGAAAGATTGTACCCACAATGCGAATGAGTCATTGTTGCTGTGTCTCACTGTTTGTGTTATGTGACATACTAAAGGGAACGATTCCGCTGCCGTCCCACGTCAGTGTAGAGTACTGATGGGTTCAGTGTTCAAACTGAATGACTCACAATAGTAGAGCTTCAGTGTGCTTGTCTTCATATAATGAGAGAAGCATGTTTCATCCAACCCACACAGTTCACTACTAAACTCCAGAGGGACAGTGGGTGGCTACGAGACTCCAACAAGACGTTGTTGTCTGAACAAATGCCACACACCTATGAAGCGTGTGTTTTACCAAAAATAACGACGAGGGCTTATTTTATCACCGACAGGCATACATTTGAAAACCATGAGGGGTTCTTTTTACAGCTTTCAAGGGCCACAAGAGCCCAGACACTGATTATCACATCAACTTCAGTAAAGGAAAAAGGCATTTCAAGAAGAAAGACATCATATCCCCGAAGGTATTGTGTTTTTCAAAAAGTCCATTTGTGGCTCAGGTGAATCATCTGTTTGAGGATCCTAACTCAAAGGAAACGGTGCTGCACAGATCAGCTGATGTCATTTCAGAGACAGAAACAACAACAGGGGTACACAGAGATGTGAAAAAGAAGATGCTCTGTACAAGAAAAAAAAGCTAACCATAGTCGAAATCTGGTGTTGTTGTCAAATACTGCAGGGGAAAGTATCCCAAAGCTTCAAATTCTCTAGATAACATTCATTGCAGAGGCCAGATCAGCAAGGAGAATGATACGGACAAAAACAGCTTCTTGTTTTTTCATAGTGCTCCTCCTCCTTGTTCCTCTTACATATACCCCTTTCCAGTTTTGTTGCCTCCCTTCTTTCGTCCCAATCTGGCTTCTCCCCCTCTCTGTTTTTTTTTTCTTCATCTCCCCCTCTGTCTTTGTCTCCCACTCTTTAATCTGTATGTATTGCCAGGCAGTGTCTCTATTCCTCTCTCCAGGGGCAGTGGGCCAGCTCTGTGGCTGATCATAGTGATCCCTCCCTGAGGAACAGTCTCCCTGACACCTGGGTGACTGCCCTAGGGGAACTGTGTATGTGTGTGCCTGTCTGTGTGTGTCAAGGGGCTAATGGGCAGCTTGAGGGGATTACCAGCTTAACCACTGGGATTACTGGAACTTCACACACACGCACACAAACACACCCAGACACACATATACACACCAGAATGTCAATATTACCAGACAGGAAAGTCATCCAAGGTATATTGGCGGACTTGTTACGCCACCCTGGTTCTCATTAGCCTGCTACCCAAAACAAACAGGGTTAAGAAGATCCAGCCATGACCAGGGCTAAGTGGGTCTCACCAGGGCAATGCACAATTTACCAGGTTTAGCACACAGGAAGTTAATTTCTTTGGAGTATGACAGTTCAATTTGAACTGCAAGGCAAAAATCTAACGTCTAACTCAGCGAGTAATGACACCACTGTCAGTATTGCCTAGACATACACTGAAGCTGCACTGCACAAAAATGTTTGTTAGCCTCTGCTTCTGTTAAAGCGCTCAAAGAATTGCCAAAGTGTTGCTGCTTTAATCACAAAGGCACACCATGCTGGTGCCAATAAAACTCTAAATAGATTATGACCCTGAGCTTCGCCTTTTTTTTTTTTTTTTTTTTTTTGGAAAGCATTATATCTTACCACACATACACACACACACACACACACACACACACACACACACACACACACACACACACACACACACACACACACACTCCCAATTGCCTTGTTTATTACCACACTCAGATTTGCAATGACAAGCTAAAGGTTTCAGGACAAGTGCCAAATGCTATAAGTGTTAGTGCGTGCCTCACTCATTTTATGTAAAGTCCCTATGAATATTTATGAACGGAGATTGCTAGGTACTCATCTTTGTGCTTCCAAGTGGGTGGTGATATTGCCAAAAAAAGCTAACTGACATCATACTATAGAGAAGATGGAGTTAGCAGTCTCACAAAATATTTGTAAAGCTGTAAGAGGAGGAACACTGCTCTAAGGCAGGACTTATTTCTAGGAATAGTCTGAACACTCATTGTTAGGGAAAGAAAAATATATCATCTGTAGAAGTTTCTACTGACTGTTCATAGCACAGTAAATGCACAAAGTGCTCAACTGAAGCATCTGTATTTCTAAGGAACATTTTCACAATGAGTGTAAAAGTTCATTCTTACCTCAGAGACATTAGTTTGCCTATAAACATAAGAAGAATCTTGCATATTTTGGAGCTTCAAACATCATCTCACAGCCTTACAAGTTTGTTTTTGAGTTTGTGCTTTCTTTTTTTCCTTTTTTTTCATCATATTCTCCAAAATTTATAAGTATCACTTTAGTGAAATGAAAATGTGAGGTCAGCTTGTTCACATTTGTCTGATTTCATTACACATGTTTCAGCTTTTTGTCAATAATTACAGTGTTTACAGTCTGGGTATTGAGTTTTCTTGGTTGATTCACCCACTTGTGCTTTTGATTAAAAGTTAAGGTTGATTAAAATAATTATATGTGAACAAACACATGGGATTGTTCATATGGCAGTGTCTGGAATAAAAGTTTGGCCTTCATCAAGCTCTGATGGGTAGTTAGCATTTAAAGTCCCTCATTGTAATGGATAGGTTATTGCACATGATGTGAGGCGGCGCACCTTTTCTCTCATAAGACTAAATAGACCACTCAGAGAAAATGAGGGGAAAAATCAATTAACACCAGCCCCAGGTGCAGCAAATGCATGCAGACACAATCTCTACGGGAAACAGCGGCCACAATATGACACAAAGAACAGGAGCTCCAAAGACTCAAGAGAGATATTTCACCGGGGGATTTGACTCCTGAATATTGTACCGCACTGTTAAAGTTATTGTAATGATTATAATTATAATCTGTGCCAGGCTGAGCTGAAAAGAACAGAGCTGGTTATCAGTACTGAATTAATGACATTTATAGGAAGAATTGAGAGAGAAACAGATGGGGTGGAGAGGAGGGTTGAATTAATATTGTGAAAAGAGAGACACAGAGAGGGGTTGAGAGACAGCAATTAAGAAACAGAGAGATGAAAGAGTGAATTACAATCATTCAGAGAAAGGCAGACATTGACAGAAAGGCTGAGATAGATTGTGAGAAAGAGAGATGAGACGAGTGACTGTGTGAAGACAGGAGTGATGATGAACTGAAAGCTTAAGTTCAGAGATACAGACGATGATTGAGAGAAAGTAAAAATTAGAAACAGAAATTATGTAATTTGAAGAAAAGGAGTTGTGATGGATGAGCTAAACCCATCAGGAAATTGTATTTCAAGAACTCTCTTCTTTCTCTCTGGCTTCCCTCCTCTGTCTGTCTGTAATTTGACATGAAAAGCAGACAAAACGCTGCATAAAGAAATTGCATTTCGAAAATTATTGAAGAGAAAATAACCACATTGAAGAAAAAGTGTGTTTATAGTCACCTCTCCCTGCAGAGCCACAAATCTAATGCTGTGTGCCCTTTTCACAGCACCGCATTCACATTAAATAGAAACATTACTGATTTCTTAAATGGCTGAAAATAGCTTTGCAACTTCTAATGAAAGCATCCCTCTACGAGGCACACACACTCACACCCACAGCATTTCCCTGAATTCTGCGCAAGGCTCAGCAATTATGTCCAAATCAAAGCAAGTCCACCAGCCTATTCGCCAGAAATAAATGTTGGCACTGTACGTTTCTGCAAACCACTGATACGTTACACTTTGTACATTTTGTAGCCGATGCACTGAAACTTTACATGACTGGAGGATGCTGTGGAAAGGGTGTAGTTAGGGTTAGGCACCAAAACCACTTGGTTAAAGTTAGGAAAACATTTTGATTAAAAATACCTACATTTGGTGGCACAAAATCCACTGGAAAAGCACGGATTGGCTGATGAAAAACACCTAGGTTTGGTGGCTGAAACGCTGTTAGGTAACACCGTGAGTTGGTGAAAAACACCCAGCTTTCATGGCTCAAATGCCTCAAGCAAATACTTTAAAGTGTCGATATAAAACATCCAGAAATGTGGCCACAAAGGCTGCTGGGAGACGCCACGACTTGCCACTAACACCAGTGAAAACTCTGTGAAATGTTTGCCAAAAAACAACGATGTTGTTCAGTGGACTCAAACAGTAGTCTGCAACTTGACAGGCGTCTCGCCTATGTGTCACACCATCCACCATCCCCTCCACCTCCTGATGACAAATCAGCTGAAATGCTACTTCACTTAGGAAATGCTGATACGCTAAGTAGGAAATGTACAATATATCCATGGTTTTCAGAACATAGCATGCAAACATTTTCTGGCAGCTTGGCTGAGTCCACAAAACATTCTCTCCTCAAAGTTGTCTTGCAGGGATCATTACACCAAATTGGACATCTGATGGACACCCACTGTTCCAACATGTTTTTTACTGCAATAAAAAGTTGGTGAAGCAAGACAGTTCAGAAAGGGTTTATTTGATTTTTGTAAGTTAATTTGTGTCCAGCACAAGAGGACTGTAGTTCATTGACATGTCCACAATTTTCTTTTAACTATGTTGATTTACAAGCACATCTAGATAAGAATTCCCTGTGTAGAAATGGTATGTATATAATCACTTTAATGTACTTATTTTATTGCATACTTGCAAATCAACAACTGCCTCCTGCGCAATTCCCTTGGTACTGGATGTCATGCTGTGTTCTAACTGCAGTCAGTTAATTATGTTTGAACCACCGCATGTTTAATTTCTCAACAAAAGTCACTAAAGAAGATTCCGTGCACCAGCAAATATAAAGTAATTCTGATTTTAAAGCAAGAAAATGCTGGTCTGAGCCTTATGCACGGCAGCATGCGGGGAGAAAAGCCTTGGAAAAAGCCACAAAAAGAAAAAAAAGTGTTCTCTTTCTCTTCCTTCCTGTCTTTTTAACCTGAGCAAAGCTATTTGGATCTTCCAACACACACACACATATACACACACACCTCTTACCCCCTACAGGGCAGAACTGATGCAGGAAGAGATGAAATACCACTACCTCAGGGGTAAACACACCTCAGTTCACACTCACACAAACCGCTCACTCACTCACGCACACACATATACATCTACATATACACGTCTTGCTTTCTTCCCAAAAAAGTGAACTCAGGAATATTGTCCTAACATCAAAGACCATATTTGCTTATTTTCACACCAATCACACACTGTCGTTTCCCACGGCCTTTGTGTTTGCGCATGTTTTCCCTCTGTGCTAGTGTGTAGCAGGTGCATGTCTGCGTGTGTATTCATGAGGTTCTGTGTACGTTTAGTTCTGTGATTGTGTGTATGTGTCTTTCTGTGCCCGTGCGCGTCTCTCCATGTGTTTAGGGGGATGTGGGTGTGACTTAGCCAGGTGTAAAATTGGTGCTGTAGAGGATTGCAGATACAAACTGGGTCAGGGCAGGAACAGAAAACAGGGAATAAACTAGCCAGTATACAGCCACCAAAAAGAAGTACAATAGATGTAACAGATCCCGCCTCTTGTGACATACAATAATGGCTTTGTTTTGGAGTGCTGAGGCTGCTAGGCATTTTAATTCATGTCATACAGACGTTGAGCATGTGGGCAGTGATGCTGATAGGCTTCCATTGTAGTGAGTCCTTCAGTTGGTCTTCAATATAAAATTATGTTGTTGTTGTGATGCAGCCTCTAACTTGATTTATATTCAAGTGAACATTTTGTAATATATATATATATATATATAAGTATCTAGTTTTTCAGAATGTAAAAAGAACATTTAAAAGTGTAATTTAATTCATAAACATTTACTACACTCTGATACTATGAACAAAACGTGATCTCGTCTTGTACAAAATGGAGACTGTAAGAAAACAGCAGTTGCCAGTGAAAATAATTCTTCAACACACATTAGAGTAGTGCTGTCACTATACTGGAATTTCTAACTTCAATAAAATACTGTGAAAAGAACCAATATTTAGTGCCATTTTTGATACCACAGAGACACAGTGTCTTTTCTTTTCTTGGTTAGTAGCACAGAGCAGCAGAATAACTGTCATAAACAATAATTAAACCTTTTTTTTTCTGTAAATGAAAACAATATTCTCGCAGTAGTACACATGTTCAAAACCCTCTGAGATTGTCAGGCATTTAAAATGTGATAAAGTACAAGTAAAAAACAAAACAAAAGTGTGCCCCAAAGCCTATATGTAACCGGAGTGAATGAGATGAGTGATGAGAGGACAGCAGAGTGAGTGAATGAGAGGAGGAGCTGCAACTGGGGCACTGCAGCAGTGTGTGAGTCTGTGTGTGTGTGTGTGTGTGTGTGTGTGTGTGTGTGTGTGTCAACTTGTTGTGTGAGGACATATAGAGGGGGAAAGTAGTATCAATACGGATACTGCAAAAAATGAGTATTGAAACCATTTCAAATATTCAGTACTGATATGTGTTGAATAATTGATATTTTTGACAACACTACAGTAAAGTATTATCAGGTCATCATCAACATGAGTAAATATGGCATTGATCAGTGGCTACAAGAGTTCAGTGATGTTGCTACGTACGCGTCCTGCATCCCTGACGCATCTGAAAAGACACAGTAAACTCACTATCCATGCGTCCTGGGGGCATACCTTTTTTGTGAACTACACATCTATGTTTAGAAACAGTAGGGTCATGTGACTTTACATATAAAAGTAGATCTCACATCACAGGGACCACCGAGAGTAAAACTAGTGTCTGTGATGTGTCATGTTTTGTTCCCCGCCCACCCGCCATAATCCCTAACTCTGAAGCTTTGTGCGTAGCCATTTCCTGGCAAAGTCCGCTAGGTGGAATGAAGGTCCCCTGGGACATCTGGTAGACAATAACCTTATATTTATAGGTTCATAAAATCTATCTGAATTCAGAAATATGTAGACAACATGCCTTGCTGTAACTTAAGTTGTAATGTCTGCTGTGACAGCAAAGGCTGTTTTCACTCATGTTGAAGGTGCTTTACCGTCCAGGGGATGCGCCATGTTTCCTTTCCCCTGATAATGCTTTATTGTCATGATGTGATTGTGTCTCTGATCAATACTGTATCAATTCTGTATTGAGTTACGTCAATGATCCAGTAATGCTTTACTGTCCAGGGGACATGCAGTGTTGAAATAATTTTTAAGAAGAGGCGGCCATTTTCTTAACGTTCTGATCATAAGTCTTGGACAAGACAAGATTCTATTTTCTTAAAAGTCTCAATAGCTGAAAGGAAAACATTAAAAACTCTTTATAGAGAAAAAATATATGCATAGTTCTCAAAATGTTTAAAAAAAATTGGAATTCTATTTGTGTGTGATTATCACACATCACAATCATATATCACTTGATATACTTGACAGTGGATAGATGATTTTGGTGCTCTGTATAATCAACAAAAAATTTGATATGTGTATGTTTCGTTCGTAGACTGTACAAAAAGATACATATACAGTCTGTTTTTGTGAATAAAATTTTCAGATTTGGGATTTTACTTGTTTCATTTTCAGATATATTTTCTACACACATGAATACCCATAATGAGAGCCATATAACATCAAACACAGGTTTAACACTACAATTTATCCAAGAAAACACACATTTTAATGGGAACTCATTCTAATGACCACCTGTAGGACTCCCCACATTGGAAGCCTTCTTGAAAGAGTTTCTTCACTAATAGCAAGTTTGAAGCTTTGATTGATATCTGAAATTGACATTATTTGAAATCTGTGCGCAGGGACTGGCTCTGTTGCAGCAAGGGCATTTAGTCTCTCTACAATGATTTTGTCTATGATCACAAGATTTCATCTGTGCAAAAGTTTATTTTATTTATCTCTACAATTTCAACACAGTCTTGTTGTTCACAGTGTAGTATTATCAGGGGAAAAAATAGGATGCATCCCTGGACACGCCCATATGTAGTGTACTGCCTTCTTTCAGATTCTAATGCATCAGAGACGCAGGACATGTACCTTGCAACATTACTGACTGGCCAAAGCAAGAACTAATGGATTAAAATCAAAGAAACAAACAGATAAAGTAGATCCTCAGATCAGTATCTGCCACAATGAGGCCTCCTCAGCTTATTCAGCTTACACATAGCCTGTATCAAAGCAAAGTTGTATCAACATTTGAGTTCATTCTTGAAGTGCTATCTGAAGTTAGCACTTCACTTTCTCACAGACACAGTCCCACTGTAAATTTAATACTCTCTTAGAAACTGTATGATGAATGAAAAACACAGCAGCCATTTTGAGCTCCACATATCACTGACATGTACTGGGTATGTAGACTTATGTTATCTAAGAATGTGGTATTAACATCAGCTACAGTAGCTGTATTTGCAAATTATAGGCTGTAAATGCTGGGCGTGCTCGTCAACACACATGTACAGATATTCATAATCTAAAAAGATTCATAAGCATCTGATTAAAAATGCTATCTGCTCCCTTCCCCTGTTTTCTCTGCCATTAATCCAGTTGACTATACAGCATTATGCCTGAGCTGCTGGGCATTACAACATCTAAACTTTGTACATTATTGCCATTATTTTGTCCCACATTTCATACATCAGTACCATTTATAGTTTGCCAAGAAAGCTACTCTGCTCTTGCTATATTGGTTACCTGAGCATCTTTCCCTTCCTCTGGGGCTTCCTCTGTTTGCCCATCCATTTTCCTCCTCTTCTTCCCTTTCCTCTGGACACCTCCTCACATTAGGACTTCTATCCTCTATTTCTCATCTGATACTCTCCTGTCTGTCCTCCTCTCTCCTATTTATGTGTTTTAGCAAAATCACCTAGAGTCATAGTCACAGAGTTTATGGGATTATTATCAGTATTATTAGTTGTGTTTCAAACAGGGTAAATAAATGGTATAAAGGGCTAAGGCGATCAAAAAAGAAGGTACATTTAGAACTACTACCAAGTTTACAGCAGTTATGAAACTTGTGCCTTTAAAACTGGTAAGATCTCATCATGCTGAGAAAAACATGCTGTTACCAGGTAGTAAGTACCAGTATCAGAGGGCTCAGACAGCCCTGTTATAGTGGCCATATACATTATGTTGTCAGATTAATTTACGGAGCTTGACAGCGTGACATAGAGCATAAAAGGCATGTCACGCAAAATGTGTGGGAGTCAGCCCTGAGAGACACTACTTAACATGGTATTTCATAGACTGATTTACCATGTTATAATGTGGTTATTTTGGCTGGTTGGGATTAATGCATAGGCCTATCAGAAAAAATTATGCAGTAATCAGCTTAACAATATAATACAACAGCTGATTTTAGACCAGTTGCACGAAACCTCCACAGCACTATCCTAAAGAGCTGTGATAATTCACAGCAGGTCAATCTAATCACCACTACCATAAAGTAAGAAATGTAGTCTCACTGCAACTGTCACGCTGCACTATGCTTCTATGTCCAGAGTAACACAACAAGCTGCCAGGGCCGTGACCAGTCCCTTTGATATCTACAGTCGTGCTTCCCTCCTCTGTAACCTCAGTCGCTCTCTCACTGACCTGCCTAAAGACAGATGCCCCTGCTCAGCTCCTCACCAGCCCCAGGACTTCCACCTTACTTTCCCATCACAGAGCTGCTTTGGTGACACCTGACGAAATAAGCCTTCAGGCCCGCTGTTTTCCCCAAACCTCAACTATTCTTCTCCTTCCACAGCTGTGGCACAGAATACATCTTTTGTTGTTTTTGTCTTGAACTTGACAGCATAAAAGAATTCACCTACGAACCAGTAACAACCAAACTGCTTTCAAAAATTACATCTTCCATTTGAATTCACAGGCAAGAAACAAAAGGGAAACTACCCTCTTGAGACCCTGTGTTCTTATTTGAGAACATTATATTTTGGGTTTACTAGACCTTAAACTTAATTATGCTTACTTTAGACCTGTTGTCCTCATTTGTGGACACTTTTTTGTGCCATCCTGTGGTAGTAAAACCACAATACACAAATCTATAAAAAAAAAACAAGATGGCAGCCATTCCTGCCAGGTTAGTCTGCAGCTGACCCCGACACAAAAGTGCACAAGGTATAAAACCTGATTAAATGTTTATTTCTATTAAAAACATTTGTAGTTTGACATGCCATACAAACTTTACCAATTTTAGCAACGGTAACAAGCTAAGACGTTGTTAATAACAAAGTACTAGTTGAAGACTGTAGGGCTTTATTATCGTCTGGTTTGAGAATATTGGGACTTTATTATCGTTGACAAATGTTTAGTTTTTCATACTATCAGGTCCTTCTAATCCCAAATAGCTAGGAGAAATTTAATAATGCATCCAAACAATAGTTCAGGTCTCAGAAGGATATATTTAGCCTAACATACAAAACATAGCTATGTATAGTTCAAACCTTTTTGGTCAATATTTCAACAGCAAATGTGCTTTTACAATCAACAAAAAACTTGTGTTTAGCCCCTCAGATTCAGATACCTGGTGGGCTAGTAGAGCTAGCAAATATTTATAAGTTAACGCTAATGTAAGTACATAAATAAGGTAAGCCAAGTTTGACAGTAGTTAACGTTAATTTCAACAGTTCCTAACTGCTAGCCAACAGTTTCTTCAGTACGACACAGGATTATTGGCTGCACAACATTAGATGGAATTTGTTCTTACTTGCTGGAGTTAATTAGTGCATATTAAAAGCTTTATTCATCCTCCTGTCAAGAGAAATCTTTCGGCTAATCACCCGAGAAATAATAATGACGTTAGTGAACAACAAGAAAATGAAGAATTAAAAAAGGCATCTCCTTCTTTGGTTTAGATGGGTTTTTTTCTTGGTGGTCTAAGACATTTGCAGTATCTGTAATGTTTCTCCAGCAGTGCTCCATAAAGCGGTGGTAGCAGTAATTGTTTTATAGTGTATTTATGCTGTTTATAACCTCTTTTATGGATGGAAACAATACCAGCCCCACTGTCACGTCCAGTAACAACTTCAAGTATGTCCTTGGGCTGTTAGATATTATTCTCAAAGACATATATATAATGATTGGAGAAAACTGCGAGCAGCAAACAACAATGGGTGCATGACTCACATCACAACTTTTAAATTAATTGTCATATAAAGATTGTAATGTCGAATGGTAATCTTTCACTCTGAGGTGTTGTTCAATATAAATTGTTCACATGACCATGACAGTCTGTCTCCGAATCTCTCTGAAACCACAAATAAAACCACATTTATCATTCTAACCACATTTCTAATGATTGGAGTCTGAGATTAACCAGATCGAACCCAGTCACCTTGTTGACATGCATCCACACAAACCTAGTTTTACTTTTGTAAATGGTTTAAGAACAGATTTGCTTGCACAAAACAAATATAGCCGCTAGATGGAATGGACAGAGTGACAAATTGCATTGATCAAATATTCATACAGTGACCTGATACAACTTCAGCAGGTGATTTTGCCCGCCTGACTTTGTAATTTCTTGTTGTAAAATACTAACTTACATCTCAAGTGTGCACAGGTAAAGACATAATAGAACCTAAAGTCTACACACATCTTTGAATTTGACTGCATGAACATGAGAAAGTCATCTGTTATGCTGTATTGGATATTCCCATTTCACATGAACACAGCATTAATGATACCCTCAGATGAGAAGGGCTCACACATGAAAGGGTGGAAAAAAAGGTGCTGAAAAAAGACACACTAATGAATTAATAATAATACCAACTGATGTATCTTGAGAGAGGCTTCAGATATACTGTCTTGATTATGGTGAAAATCATGAGGAGTAATAGGGCCTGTATATTTCCATGGTAACAGTACCGTAATTGCCACAGTATTAATTCCTCCTTTTACTACGAGTTTCATAACAATCCTGACGTCTGTGCCTTTCACTTTACTACCCATACATACATGAATCCTGTGTGTGCCCAGAATGTATGAAAAGCTTTAATCCTGATGCTTTCCTTACAGAAACATTGGCTGCAGATACCTCCTCATTGAAGCACGTCCCCTTGGTTATACATTTTTAAATAAGACCAGATTTTCAGGTCTGGGTGGGAAGGTTGGTATTTTTCACAAAGAGTCTAAATGTAGGGTTTCAGTAAGTGGTGTATTCAAAGTCTTTGAATTGCTCTCAATTATTCATCTGAGACGCTCCCTTGTTTCCTGTGAATTGATTTATCATTCTCCAAAACCCCATTATGACTTTATTTCAGAATTTTTTGACCCACTTTTTGTTGCAATTACCAAAAGACATTGCCTTTTGAATTTATTTTGCATGTTGACAGCAATGACAAATTAGCATTTGAGCTTTTGTCAAAGCTTTTGACTGTAAGCAACCATGTATTCAGTCCCACACACCATCGGGATCAAATCCTCAATCTGGTAATTTCCTATTTTAATCCTGACAGTCTGGCAAAGAAGGACGTGCTGTTTCTGCCATCTTTGAGTACTTGTATTTCATTCATCTATCCATCCATGCCCAAAAACTTCCAGACGCTCCCTTGGCGTTCACCCATTATTAACTCTCAAAAAGCTGTTAAATTCTCTGAGGTCTACTTGTTGTCCCACTCGAGTCTTCTACTCTAACAGTTTATGTGTCGTGACTTCACCAGGCGTTCACATTTACTATGACAAAACATCAGGAAGTGACAGGAAGCCAGTCATGTCAAAGCCTGTGACACAGGAAGACATCAGCAACAACTATGCACCGTGACAGGACGAAAGCAACTGAGGCGACAAGGGAAAGCTGTGTAATGTTGAACTCCATGCAAATTTTCACCAGACCCGGAAACAGCGCTCGTCTGTCACAAGAAGTGAATGAATAAACAGCAATGATTCAACTTGTGGTCTGACAAAATAAAAACATGAGTCAGTGACGCCTCCAGAAGGTTCTCACAGGGGCGGCATAATGGGGCCACTGAAAATCTTGGGTCGGCACACAAAAACCACCCAGCCAGCATTTGTATGTGGGGCCCATGTGGGAAGTAGATGGATTGAAAAATGGGCCCATATGGGATTGTCCATGGGTTCCATATCGGCCCCATGCCAGTTGCCCACATCAATGGCTTTACCCAAGTGGGCCCCACAGGGTTATGCTAGGGCTACCTGGGCACCAAGAGGATATGGGCCCAAAATGGGCATCTTATCTTGGGTAAATCAACACATGCGGGCAAATGGCATGGGGCCGATATGGAACCCAAGGACAATCCCATATGGGGCCCATTTTTCAACCCATCTACTTCCCACATGGGCCCCACATACAAATGCTGGCTGGGCAAAAGCCATAACTGAATTTTGGGAATTAGCTCATGCTGTTGTAAAACATAGGCTAGTTAAAAACAATGGCAATATCTCAAGGACCTGCACACTGATAGAATTGTGTTTATTTTTTTACAGTAGACATTACTAATTATCTGATAAGCACAGAGTGTTGGTACTGTTTTAATGTGTTATGTATCTACACGTGTTAGACAATTTATTGTTCTTGATCAAATAGGCTTGTTTTCCTTTTACTTAAAAAGACAAATTAACAGCTTTATTTTAAAGGAGTACATTGATTGTAAGGAACAAAATAAGCCCTCTCAAGTTTTGGGGAGACTCGTGGGTATCACGGAAAAAAAAAAACATTCGGTCACCAAAATGTTGCTTAAATTTGGAATCTTGTTTAGCCAATCGTCTGAGGAGCTATGCCAATGGTTAGTACCAATGGATGTTGTAGATTGTGTGGTTTCACAAGATACCACTACCTTTGTGCTACCTCAAAAGATAAGCATGCCACAGCCTCTTGAAGATAGTGTCATTGGCCTCCAATTATTTTGGCCAGAGTGGTCCAAGGGGGAGGCAGCAATTGTATTTGGAGGACCATGCCCCCCCCTTGTAGAGCACCACTGACGTAAGTATGTACAACCTGAGCTGCAGTACTTGAGACCACTTCTTTGAAAGTTTTGCACTTGTCTTGGTCTCATGTCTTGGACTCGCCATTAAGAACTGGTCAGGCTGTTCCAGGCTGTTGATTCTGGACCAGTTGTACATCTTATTACACTGCATCATCTCCTCTGGACTATGTATCAGGGTTAAGCTCTTGCAGCTATGCTCGTTAACGTAAGTACAATAAAACATTTGCAAGTAAAAAGCCAATACTTCATCAATACACATGTTCATCAAGCATAAACATGTAAGCACGTCTTAAAAGGTCCATTTCAATCCACTCTCTCTGCACACTTTGATCCCCCGCCACTGTTTTTTACACAAGTACAGTATGGCTCAGCTTATAGCTAATAACAGTAAAACTATTACAAACAATGCAGCGTCTATGTATATTTCTATCGTCAAACTGTTTAGCTTACTATGCATATTTAAATTTGGCAAAATCTTGTAAACCGAGCTGTTGGCTGAGACAAACCAGCCCCTCTTCCCTCTGCCAGCAGTACCTGCAGGCAGTGAATCACCTCAGCAGCAGAGGTAGGTGGACAGAGGACAGGATGAATGACTGATAGTAACTGATGTCTGTGTTCCTCATTCTTTCTTAACTTCATTCAGTATTGTGATGTCAGGAAGATTATTTACGTTACTGACATTTTAGATTTGTTTCCAGTGAGATATTGTGGAGTTCATATAGTGTCTTTGCAATTGTAAACATCACCGTTGCTGCTCTACAATGTCAGATTTTTCAAAAAGCAAATGCTAAAGAACCGTTCAGAGCAGACTTCCGATAAAGAACCGGACAGATAGGGAGTACCGATAAGGTATTGCCAATAGTGGCCATGAACACGACTAGATTTGCTCTGGACTTGTGGTCTTGGACTTCACTTACACTCAATTAAGTAGACCTTAACTACAGCCCTGGAACACATTAAAGTTTTTATTAACAAACTTACTGAAAGCCATGTAAAAAAACCACCACTTATCTGTGCTGTACTTATCTAAGGTTATTTAAGCATTCATCAAAGCCGCTGAGAAATTACCTGGACATTCTTAAGTGTAGCTTTGTTAAGTACTCTCCATACTATCAGAAATTAACAAAACAACAACTGGCATTTCCATTAAATGAAGAATGAATAGCTGTTCAAACCAAAGGATAACCACAGGCTGAAGAGCTAACAACATAATGTGACAAATGACCAATGAAGACAATTAACAGATTTAATTTCAAAATGTCACACTGTCTGTTTAAGGGTCTCTTGGGATAAATCAAGCAGCACACCTCAGGAGGCTTCAGCATAATTCAAAAATGATTACATACAAACACACTCTGTCTTTGCCTCTTAACTCTGCCTGTCCGTCACCACATTTTCCTGTTTTCTTCTTCACCTCTCTTTGTGACTCTGTCTTCACTGTTAATGAGTATGTTAACATGCACACGAGTATCACCGTTATGGATGGTTTATTGGATTATCCTGGTGCCCAGACAGCCGTAAAAGCAAATGAGGGTTCATCCTCAAACTTGTATAAACGGGCAGGGATGTCAATTAGCTGAAAATACATATGCTCCAACTATAGGCAGATTATGGCATCCAATGGCTAAACCCTTTATAAAGAAATGCAAAGTTCATGACAGCAACTTCATGCAGAGGCTCTGGCTTAGTGGCCCCCTGAGCCCTTGGCCCCTGGGCCTGAGCCCTGTAGGCCTGTTAGGTAATACACCCATGGCTCTGACAACAGACAGTGAGCATGAGCTTGGAAAAGGTTATGAATAGCAAGTTTTTGTCTCAAATGCAGGTACATTCAGTTGTTGTGTTTGCAGGTAGATACCAGACACAAGGTGACAAGGGCCCAGGAAACAAAATCAAAATCCAACTATCACTGTGGTATTAAGGGTCTACTGACCAAACTGTAACGTTAGCTAGCTTTGTGGTGCTAGTTGAGCTGTGCACTGATGCTGTTGGCGGGTGTAATCTGGTCGAAAGAAAATAGTTCCCTCATTAAACTGCTCACAACATGGTCTGAGTCTTATGTTGAGTAAACGAGTCATGATTTCTGGAAAGAGACATACTGTTGAGTTTTTCAAATTTATTTTTTGGCACTTGGAGCACCACGAGCCAAGTGCCATCTAGCTCCATTAGATTCAAGAGTAGGAGGACATCTCTACAGCTGATATCTCCAACACTTGGCAACTCACACCAAAACAATTTGGATTGATAATTAGCACTACAGATAAAAGGAAAAATATGTGTTTTTGATTTGGGGTTAACTGTCCCTTTGAGAAGCCAAGACAAAAAGTCCAGTTTCTAGTTTCAAGGCTTAGGGTTAGCATCTGCACTGCTTGTGACCATGGACATATATCGTCTTTAGCCAAATCAGTGCATATGTACGCTACATATTACACAGACTAGGCTGTGTTACAATACAGTAAATACATCTTAGGCTCTGTACAGTGTCATTAACAAAAATCCAATCTGTACTAACACCACACTGTCAGTCTTTTCCTCTGGCTCTTCCTTTTATGTTCCTTTGATAATATTTCCTAATGAAGGCAGGTTGGACCAGCCATATATAATAGTAATTACGAGATCAACAAAGAACAATATCAGTCAGATAATTTCGGCAATTTTAATGGGGAACTATGTTTAATTAAATACTCTAATCCCCATAATTAAAACATTTTATCAACCTAATTAAGAGGACTCTCCCTGGAAGAGCTAGAGTGGAAATTGTTAGTACAATTACATATTTATTAGCTCATATTTCTTCCAGGTATTCCCAACTTGCAGTTGATATGCCACATGGGGTTACTTGTTGTTGGAATGAATTGAATTAAATAATATTACCAGTTAAGACAGCATTCAAGATAAAAAAAAAAATGTAGAGAAAATATTTATCTACAAAAGGACACAGAAATGCCATTAAGCCTGCTTTGAGCCAGTTGTCAATGACCAAAAATTTAACTGGTATGATAATAAGGTCCAGTGCAATATAAGTGTGTTTTAGATGTTTTAGACAGTGTTTGAGCGCATCCTGGCTTTCAAAACTCTACAGGCACAGAGAGTGGAAATGGAAAGCAGCTCCCATTCATCATATCTGTTTGTCTAGCTGACATCACGAAGAGGGTGGACAGGTGAGACAAGACCCACCCAAAGTTCAAAACACTCTGTTTGTCACAGTCGATAATTGCAACTTCCAACCAGAGTCAGTAAATAAAAGGAAGGAGGGGGGGGGGCTGTGAGGAATTGTTATTTCACAGTGCTTGAATTTGTGTTTAACATGAAAATTCAGTTATTAATAAGATTCATCAGCCAGATGAACATTTCACACAAGTGCCTGCTTGCTGCGAGCGTAGCTGCAGCAGCTAATGCGGCAATCAAGGGAGGTGCCCTTTACTCGTCTATGAAAACTTCCCATTGGAAAATCACTTTTAAATCTTGATTAAAGTGTAAGTGGTGAAACTCATAAATAGACTGATTGGAGGACAAGCAGCATCACCTTGAACGTTGATAATTTCCATAGCTTTTAAGAATTTAAGCCTTTGCTTTTCTGTTGCATTTGTGTGAATGTGAAAGGTGAATGTCAGTCATGTGACATTAGACCCATTTTAACAAATTTAACAGGAAAACACAATGCGTTCATTGACATTTATTACACCAAAGGAGAGATCGGACTTGTGTGTGCATGTGCGTGTGTGTGTGCACAATCATGTATGTGCCTGTGTGTGTAATCCATGTTAATCACTCTCTGCATAATTACCATTTTCTTGTTAATGGATCTAACCTTTTAATCACCATTTTGCCCCTGTGTCCATGTGCATGTGTGTCCATTTGCTTGTGTGTGTGAAGGAGAGAAAGAGAGGGAGACAGAATGAGACAGCAGAGGTAATTTGGCTTAACCAGCAGGGCGACACTAACTATGCAGACCATAAATCTTGCTCACACACAGGCACGTGCGCACACACGCCCTATGCACGTGAATGCATGTGTGCATACACTCACACAGCACATCATTTCCTGTTATCGGAGATAAGCAGGAAATCCTAATCAACCAATAAGAGCATAAAGGGCATCTTTCACTGTCTCTCCTCCTATCTGTTTATTCTCTGTCTCTTCCTCTGCAGAGCTGGGAATCACACATTGTGCAGGGAGAATCTTGTGGTCACCGTCCTCTGTTCTATTCTTTTGCTTCCTTGTTTAATTAACTCTGTGTGGCAATTTGAGCTCTAAAAGCCACCGGATTGTCCGAGAAAGGTTGATTATTGCAGCTGGCTGATTAGAAATTATGCCCGTTGAACCAAAGGAACATGGTTCATTCCCCACGGTGAGAGAATTGCTTTTCAGCAAACGACCAAGTATCAAGAGGACTCATTTCATCTCCTCATGACCCACATCCTTTTTCCTCAACTGAACCAAACCAGATTTTCTTGCTTAGCACTATGCTACTAGCTGCCTCACGCATGCCTGATGTAATTAAAGAAATCTATTTCTGACCTTAGCCAGAACCCCATTGATAGTGGAAGCTCCAGCCTAGTGTTGACTGTGCAATTCAAGATAAAAAAAAAAGTTCTCCTGAGGTGACAGTGAAGAGTTGGGCTGTAATTTGGCTGATGAGATATGCAAAACAGATTTCTATTCACTCCTTCTTTTGTGTTTAATAGATGTGTCCAGGTTTTGTGCCCTGTTAAAAGTGATTGGGCTGAATAAGACTGAGATTATGATTTTATTTAATTTCAAAGCCCTTTGAAAAATGTTCTGAATATCTTTATTACTCAATAAACTTAGAAAGTCATTTGCTTTCTCAAAATCGGAGCTAATTTTGGATTAAAATGTTGCCAAACAGCTGACTGGTACAAATCACCTTGTCTTGAATCAAGCCCCTGTCCACTTCAAATTGAGGACAAACACAAACCCAGAAATCCCTCATGTGGAATAACCAATAACGGTGGAGGAATTGGTGTATTCATGTAGAATCCAATGGCATATAAACAAAGCTAATTGAGAAAATAGGTTACCGGGGCTTTTAGAGCATTAGAACAAAGGTTGCAGTTGAGTTATGCCTTAGCATTGCATGTGACCTGCAAATGAACTTGTTTTGTGGCAAACCATTCTGGTCTTAGCTTCTCTCAGGGCACTGGGTTGGCATCTTTTTACAGTCGTCTTTTCTTTTTTTGGGTGGATCTGTTCCATAAGCAGAGCTTCCTCTGTGGGTTTGTGCATCCCCCACCAATCTGGCCACGGCTAGTGTGTGTTCAATGTGCGGTTGCCTTGAATAAGAGGAGCCAGCAGAAGAGCCTCTTGTGTGGAGTCCTGCTTGGTTTCAGGTTGGATATTCTTGATTCCAAGAATTAGTTCCAGGTGAATGTTTACATCCACTGGATCCAGAATGAAAACGGAGAGCTCATTTGCAGTCAGTTTCTCTTTATTTTTTGCTTCCACAGCATGACAAGTGAGCAAGACAGAAGCCTTATTCAAGGACCAAACGCAACAGCTAATCAGTATTAAGTCGTGTTGTGACTGGACAAACATTCTCCTTGTTTCAAAAGCACAACATATGAATGGTTTTTATTTGGAGGGATAAAGAACTGCTGCACCAATGAATGTGTTAGTGTAGCTGGAAGCAAGAACTTTTAAGTTTTCATCCAGAACATTTGGTCTCAAATCTCTAGTTTATCTTGGTAGAACTTTCCAATTCTATTGATGGACATAATGAAGTTGTTTTTACCAAGCAGATCTAAAAATCATCAAATACCTCATTCAACAAATTATTAAAAGTCTAAGCAAGGGCTGCTTCTGCTTGAATAAACAAGCAAAACTTTTCAAAAACTTCTTCTCAGTAGTGCCCCCAGAAATGTTTACATAATCATGGCCTGATGGGGCCACTGAAAATCTTGGGTGGCATGCCAAAATCGAACTTCAAATAATAGTACTTTAATTCCTTTCACACAAAACTGTTAGTCAGTAATGATAGGGAAATATAATCACATTTTTATTTAAACCAGTCTGAATATTACTTGGATAAAAATTAGGCTTCAGATAATATATAAACTATGAGTCATTCATTTGATCTATCCCTGACAGACTAGACTAGACCTGAGTGAGTCACAGCACTCGAGGATTACGGCACAACCCCTCTTTATCCTATTAAAACAATACTCACAACTTGGATTACTTTTTATGAAAAACGCTTTTGATTCTTTTGATGCGAGGACCCTTACGGACGTAAGGAATATGAATAACTTACAAGGTAATCGGAAAATGGATGCCTAGTTTGAGGCAGCCAACAGCTCAGTTTTGTACATCTGAAGAACTTCTATCAAAAAAAATGAAGTGAATGGCAACCAGACCTGGCGTCTAACTGAGACAGGCCTTTATTTGTCAAAATGCGTAGTGACACAGGGCCAGTAAAATGGATTTTAATCAGTTTTATGGTATTTTACAGCTGATGTTACTTACGATCTGAGACCAATTCAAATACAGTTAACATTTTATGATCTGCTAAATTTCAATGTGTTATGTTTCAGCATTTACATATGATAGGTGAATCATTGTTCTTCCCTTGGTTGTCCTATTTCTTAAAAAGACAACTATACAGCTTTCATTTGAAGGAGTCCATTGATTGTAAGGAACAAAACATTTATTGGGAACAAGCCTTCAAGTTTTAAAACACCACACAGAGGCCTCCAATTATTTTCACGAGGGTGGGCATTTGGGGAAGGTGGCAGCAATTATATTAGGTTGACTGTGCCTCCCTTGGTGGCGCCACTGCATTGCCTCAACAAACTGAACTCAGATCAAATACGCAACGGGTGACAAGAGCTTTCTGTAGACTAACTTGTGCAACATCTGTCAAAAGCTAATTTCCATCAGTGTTTAGCCATGTGAAAATCAAACAACATATCAATAGGCAGCACTCTCACATTTCACAGTTAACTGAATAACTTAATACTAATTTAATTGCAGGGTTAAAAGAACACGTCGAATGTGAATAGAGTCACAGACAGATGCTATTAGACCTTATTGATTGCCTGATAAAATCATAAGGCAAGGAGAGTTTAATAGCTTATCTGAAATGAGCTTCTTTCTGGGTATTGTGTTTCTTGTGAGAGGAGCTCGATAAAATAGTTCAATAACTTAAAGGAAACCGCAGTGTCGCTGATTGAGCCTGGGCAATTTGTGTACTACAGCCCGACAGCACCCTGTTGCTATACAAGGTCATTTGTTCCGCTGCCATAGCATTGCTCCACAGAAGCCAGCACAGTACTGATGACATTTTGTCTGTGTGTTGAAACAACGAGCGTTTATGTCATTATAAGTATTAAAAGCAGTGTGTGGTTTCAAAAATGCATTAATACAACCACTCAGAATATAAGATTCATTCATCTCTGCACTTGTCTTTTAGAACCGGCACATCCGTCTGGTCCCTTTTGTTTTCAGGTTTCTTTTGGATATGTGATTCCTAATATTTGATCATGTAAACACATTAGCTCATCACAGCTCATCATTAATTGGCAAAAACACAAAGGAGTACCTTTTCATAGCTTCGGCTTAACGAACTGAAAACTGGCTGCACATCACTGGTAACCTAATAATAAGCAGCGGGCTATATGCCATAACAGGTGTTTGTGCTGTGCTACTTTTTAATGGAGATTAGAGGATGCTGAACACAAATAATTTGTTGTGAAAGGAGTCTAAATAAAGTGTGCAAAATAATTCTAATTTGTCTTACCTAACAGCCTACTGCCATTTCATTATGACTTAGCCAGTATGTTAAATTTGGGGAACTTGTTTACATGAAAACAATAACTGGTCCTACCTGGTCCTGAAGTTCGCAGGGTGCGGGTGCCCATCATACAAAGACAGGAAGTCATATTCTTCTTCGATGGCAAATGACAAGAACATGAGCTGGATCCTACTTCCTTCCTCCCCGACAATGACCCAGGTGCAGTTCGCCCCATTGGGGTAGCCATAGGGAAAGCCTGGCGATTCTATACTGCCATTTCGGCCTTTCAGCGTGCCGCCACATGTGTAGATGAAACCTGAAGGAGACAAAAGAGAGAACATTTCAATTACCTGAACATTTGATTTATTCTTACAATAAGAAAATAAAATGGTGGCAAACAACAGCTGCTGTGTTGTAGACACAGGGACAGAGAGACACGGGAGAATACAAAGGAGGGAAAGAGAAATTATATTTTAAGTTTAAAGTACACAACAGCAGTAAAAGAATATTGTATGTGTGTCGTTGTGCGACAATGGGATCATTTAGGTGCATGGGTGTGTGCTTCTCTGTGCATGTACTAAGCATTAGTCAGTGTGTGTCTAACAGCATGTGCTGTGTTTTGACAGATGCTGAGTAACAACTGCAGGGTACGCTCACACTCAAGGGCACTACTGGTTACACAAAAACACATGCACACAAACACACTACTTGTCTGTATCCCTCTGAACCCAATGACACTGCATGCTACCACAAGTATCATTTTTACACTCCTTGAATAAAAAAAAAATAAGTTGAATAGTGGTGACCCACTAACTATTCATCAATTCTTTTACAGGTAACAGTGCTAACAAAGTGCCAGCCTGGTACTGAAGGAAATTAATGCTTTACATCAATGTAGGAATAAGCCACACGTCAGCATGAGTGAATCTTAGCAGGTCAGCTTGGGTCTGATATATCCTGGTCCTTTGATTATATATTAATGGAATATATACTGTAGCTAGCTCCAAAACTGTTGAATCAATTATTTGTCAGAAAGTCTTACAGCTCTGTAGATCTGTAGTTTGTGGTGCTTCAAGCAACATATTCTTTTCACCGGCCTCCCCCGCAGCGAGGGCACAAGGCAGGGTCTGTTTCAGAGCAGCACCCCGGGAGCTGGTACTCACTTTCAGCATGGGGTGCTTGAACCCAGATCCCCTGACGGTGGGAGAAACTCTGAGCTACCCCTTCCACCTGACTTAAGTAAGTGCAATCATTAAGTAACCTGGGCATTCTCTTGAATTCCCCCCGTGTGCTTCTACAATATTAAAAACTAGCCATTTCTTTGTTTTTGCTAATCAATTACTGACATGTCAAAACATGTGACAACAATAGATGTGTGTCCGTCACTGTTTTTTTTTTTTCTTTAAAGAAATACTGTATATCTACATTCACTGTGTCTATTCCGATGAATGCATGACAGCGAACTCTCGCGCATACTTTGCAGCATCAAAGGCAGCTAAAGATTTCTTTAGGGAGGGAGAGAATATATACAACTAGATCTTAATGAGCTACTATAGGCTCTTCATCATGGCTCTATGTATGTGGTGGCAAGCTGGTAGGTGGAAGAGACGAGGAAAGAGAGTAGGAGGAGAGGAGGAGATGCCAAACTAACAAGTAAATCAACTGCAAGAGGGATTGCATTGAGATTTCTCCCTGCATTTGGACACAGCAGCCGAGCATACAAAACACGTCATAGTGCTGGATATTTAGGGCAATAATTAATGATATTAGAGTGCATTATCAGGCTTATACCATGGCCATATTTGAAATTATTCAGGAAAAAAAAGCTTAAATGGCATATGAATTGCATTTAATGGAATACACACACTCAAACAAACTCGAGTCGCTTGCTCACCAAACCATGGCTTTATAGCAGACTAGTCCAGCAGCGGTTTTACCATATGCGCAGGAGATCCTCGAATTGCTTTTCAGACAACCTGTTCCTTCTTTTGTGAAGTATTAGCTATTTATAGAGCTCATCTCCCCACTGTGCTCGACACTTTTTTACAAGGGCACTGT
Organism: Cephalopholis sonnerati; assembly: GCA_019142605.1. NCBI lineage: Eukaryota > Metazoa > Chordata > Actinopteri > Perciformes > Serranidae > Cephalopholis > Cephalopholis sonnerati. Next base: position 22,636,340 of record JAGQAX010000014.1, on the reverse strand, counting down.
AGCTGCAACCTGGGCTCAGCACCACCCAAGATGATTGTGATTGGTTTGAAGAAATACAAATAAGCCAGAGCAGACTAACAATGAAATCAACTGCAAGAGACGCGATACTGACTTTTCCATCTGCAGCAGCCCAGGCAAAAATGAATGACATGGCGGCACTGTGCGCCAATCAATATTAACTGATCACAGTCTGTATTTTCTGTGTGTATGTTATAACTTTAAATTACCATATTATGGAAACGATTGCTGGCGTGGATAAGAGGAGCGTGAAGAATTTGTTTCCTTCCTTTTGCAGGCTGCGTGCAGTGATAAATTAGAAGTGAAGCATATTCTGCTGCTGTACTTATTCTAAATCTCTCAGGGTTACAGAGCCCGCTAAATGCCTAAATTGTAAAATGTAAATGTAATTGATCTCCTTGGACTTTACGGTTCACATCAGGATCATTATCTTCTCCCTTTGATCTTAATGATCCCTTTATATCAAACACACCACAGGTGTTAGATGAAAACCTTGGAGTGTCCAGGAGTGAAGTCGGTCCAGAGCGTTTTTTTTTTTTTTTTTTTTTTTGGTGCGCGATGCTCCATCGATCCCCGATGGAGAAACTCTTCACTTCTTCCACTCCACAGGAGAATCAGACTGCAGAGTCAGCTCACAGAGCAGAAACCCTTGGAGCTGGTAGGGATTTAGCCTCATCCTGCTCAAGGACACTACAGCAGAGAAGAAAATTGCTGTTATATTGGGCTTGATGCTATGTTATGTCTCAAATCACTACATCTCTGTGCTTGTTGATTTTTTTTTTTGCATTTGGCATTCTCTTATCCAGTGTGGATGTGTCTTTTTTGTCTGCTTTTTTAAAATTTATTTAATATGATAAAAATGTATTTGTCTTCAGCTTGATATCATTGGAAAACAAGAAAAAGGAGGAATAAAAGAGCCTTTAATTGAAAATTGCTACCACTGTTTGTTTAAAGTCCTTGAACTCCCAGGCCTTAATTGATCTCCTCTGAGTGCAAAGCTCAAATCGGGATGATCATCCCCCTGCCTTTCATGTTTATGAGCCTCGTTATTTACCATGGCAGCCAGGGCCACAGGGACAGCAGGGTGATCCCGCTGGATGCTTTTCCAACCAATTATCCAAGACAGAACTCAACCAAAAAACAGTCTGTGTCTACATATATATGTGCCTGTGTGTGGATGTGTGTGTTTGTCCAACTCTCATTTAGCCAGACTATTCCAAGACCATCACAGTGACAGATATAATGACCAATGGCAGCCTGAGCTGCAATTAAGGGCCGGTATCTCCGTCCCTTCACAACCAATCAGAGCTGAGATGTTGAGGAACCAGGAGGGACAGGCAGGGCCATATGAGAGCACACACACATATGCATGTACGCAGAGCTGCAACTAACTTATACATGCACTACAACTGACACATGCGCTCACAACATAAACATCCATAGCGCCTTTTGCTTGTTTCAATTTGCAAGACAACAAAGGGTTGGAAATGCCACTGCCCGCCTCGCCTGCTTTCTTCTTCAAGACACTGCAGAAAAAAAGATTGTGCACAGCACAGCAAGAAAACAACTTATTGAACTGCCATTTTGGCCCAGTTCAGGAAGGGGAGATCCATGTGGTTCCCAGCAGGAATTACATTTTATGATCAAAGTTAAGTGGAATTTATGCTCCACCAAGCAGTGGTTCATCTGAGGACAACAAATGTTCGCAGTTACAAAGCAAAAGGCCGACTTATCAGAGCGTCTATCCACTGTACTTGATTTTCTAATTAAACTCTTTGTGATGTATCAACCCCTGCATGTCCAAGATAGCACTTATGTCTTGAATAAAATCACTGATATTTCAAATATTGCTTCATGGATTACGGCTATTATGGACATGGAGGCTTTATAAAACACTGTCCACCGTGAAGATACAGAGGCTTTGCAATGTTATCTCAGTTAAAGCCAGTTAATTTGATGCCTCCATATGATTTAATTATCACACTAATAGAATTAACACCTAATAATTTAAAATTTTAAAGGCACACTTTACAGAGAAGGACAAAGACGCTGCTATGCGTGCGTGTACCTTACTAAAAAGTTGATTTTACTTTTATTCTACCACCGCCACCTCGTTTCAAGATGGTACATTGATGAGATAATCTAATTTTTCTGGTTCTGAAAAGGAGCTATTGGATTTCTTCACACCCTTGTGAATATTTTTAAACAAGATTTTGGAATAAGGTTTGCAATATGACCACAATATCATACATTTCTCGGGTTTAATTTTGTTTAAAAATGAGCAAGGGATCTTGCATTCTTCCATCTGTAGGAAAGTCATGTATTGGAAGAGAATATTGCTGTCGATATTTTCTACAGCCAAAACAGATTGACTGACGCTTATGTGCAAGGGTGGGAGGGGCACATATTAAAAGGGGGGTTTGGGGTGCTCTCTGGGGAAATTTTAAGCATCAAACACTTACATTTCCTGCATTCTGGTGAAATTATATGTATCTTTTTTTTGCTTTCTCTGCATCAATTTATGATAAAAGTCCTCTGCTACTTTTATGTTTTTATCGGGGTATAAATGCACATTGAGGGGGATGTGTCCCCTGCATCATCGCCCCCGCTTAAGTGACTGCAATCAAGATTTTGTAACCCACTCTGTTGACATGCAGCGGTGCTTCAAGCAGAGGCGTTATGAGGACAAGATTCAGGATTAAGCTCACAATAGAACCTTATTACTGGAGGAGAATGAATTGTTCTGCCAGGAAAAAGACAGGAGCTCACACAAAGGCCTTATTTTGTCACATGTTACAGCAGAGAGGCTGCAAATTAAGCATGGCATAAAGTGCAACTGGGACTTTATTTCGAGAGATGATGCACTAAGTGAGGTGTTTACTGAACTCTCAGGGGTGAGATTTAGTTATGCACCTACAATTAGACTAGTTAGGAGTTACTTAACAGCTCCTTAACAGAATATGTGGCTTTGATGACCCAGGGGTAATATTCTATGGTAATGGTGCCACCGTGGGAATATGGTGAAAAGCTGTTTTTTTTGTAAAGAATGTTCGGCAACAAAAAAATCCCTCCTGTTATTTACAAGCTGGAGTGCCTCTATGAATGTTATACACAGTCAGTCAAACTATGAGAAGGCCCGGGGACAGGATATCTGAGCAGTGCAACAACTTAGACATCATATGTTTAAATATCTGAGGTGACAGTGTCAAATGCTGTAAGCAGTAGATCAGTTAGTCTGTTCTTTTTTCTGGCTTAAGCATGTCCCTATAGTGAGCAGGACTGCTGCATTAGGAGCTAGGTTTTTGCTTTCTATTCTGTTGTCCCATGTGATCCAGGTGTTTCTTTAAATTCTCCCTCTAGTGGTTAATATATGTTTTTGCATGAAGTGCGGTCAACTATGACACAGGTGAGCCAAATCGGGCCATTCATTTACACATACAAAGAGATGTTTGGAGTTCTGTTTGCCCTGTAAAGCTGCTGTGAGGCATGCATTAGCACCTACAGGAAGTAGGTTTATTTCAATAAAACAAAATCTAAACTCACACTGGCTTGACGTGTAATTTAAAATCATTGATTTGTATCTGCTGCTGTCACAAATGAACCCTGCAATTTGTTGCCGACAGTCCACACAGGCAAATATGACTCAGTTCATTAGAGTTTTATCTGAACTTAGCAGATTGGAGGGTGTCTTAGTCTAAATGCAGTAACTCCATTAAATCAAATGACTAGGATACAGGGTGGGGTGAATGAAGAGCGAAATAGGAACAGAAGGACAGAGATGGAAAGCAGAATAAACAGAGAGAAAAGGACAGATTTCCCCTCGTTCATCATTGCGCGAAGAATGAAAGGATGATTTAAAACTCATCACTCAGAGCGACAGAGGCGAGAGGGTGTGGGTGGGGGCAGAGAGAGATGGAGAAATACAGAAAGAGAGAAGGGAGAGTAAAAGAAAGGGAGAGGCAAGAGAGGAGAGAAACAGTGAGAGGAAGACAGGGGTAAAAGAGAGACTTCTAATTATGCTGACTACCAGACCGAAACTGACAGCCCCTCTACACACACACACACACACACACACACACACACACACACACACACACACACACACACGCGCAGAGGCACAGGGTCACAGAAAGACAGGCATACACAAACACACACAGAGATTCATGTAGGCACAAACACACTCTCATGTACACGCCAACACACATGTACACATACAAATCCAGGCAGATGCAGAGGGATACACATAAATCCATGCATTATTTCACAAACACACATGAAGCCACACAAAGAAAAGCCTCCTCCACAACCCTGACCTTACGAGTTAACCCTTTCCACAGACCCACTGACTCTGCTGTCATTCACTACAGCTTTTGTTCACCACCCCACACAAACACACACATACCATGGACTGAGATAGTGGAATAACATTTATGCTGTGATTGCATGTTTTTAACCAAATCGTTGGTTAAGGGTTGGGGGAGCCCTTCTGTGTAGAGTGTGCATGTTCTCCATGTGTCTGTGTGGGTACTCCGGCTTCCTGCCACAATCCAAAGACATGCATGTTAGGTCAATTGGTAGCCCTAAATTGCCCATAGGTGTGAATGTGAGTGTGAATGGTTGTCTGTCTCTATGTGTCAGCCCTGCGATAGTCTGGCGGCCTGTCCAGGGTGTACCCCGCCCCTCACCCAATGACAGCTGAGATAGGCTCCAGCACCCCTGTGACCCCTCACAGGATAAGCGGTTATGAAAAAATGAATGAATGAATCCTTCAAGACACACAATAACCCCCAGCTGACCAGCCATTTGATGATCCTCATTCCATCAGAAATATCCAAGATATATGAGCATTATATGAGCTTTGGATGGTCATTGTGTTGACAAATCTAGAACTGCTAGGGTGCAGGATCTGGGGTTACAGATCAGTGGTGGAATAAAGCTGTGCACAGAATACGATCAAGGCACTTTGTACCATGGTGGAACTCATAGACCAAATCACTGTGATGTTGTGTTGCTGGGTAGACAACTGGCAATTCTATTGAACTGCAGATATATGAAAATATAAAATTGTCAAACTTATTTATTTATGTTGTCATTTTCAGTCGCAACTGGAATGTGTAAAGATGTAAAGTTAATCTGCATAGTTAATGCTTTGCTGGTGTATCTGATAAACCTAATCTAACAGCACTGAAGCTAAACAGCCATCCAGTTTTGCTGTGGATAGGGGCCACAGTAAAACATATTTTAGCCACCTAAAAATATCAATGTCAGTTTAAGTGTACGCTATGTTTGAATTTTTGCTCCACTTCATCGTACCCATTTACTGATCGAGGCAGTGATAGACCAGTATCTCCCATGTTCTGTGAAGTAAAATGGAGTCTGGCAGCTTTGAGATAACAGCTTCAGTTTCTTGTCAGATGATTAAAATATTCTAAATATAGTGTACACTTAAACTGACATTGATTTTTTTTTTTTTTTTTTTGTTGGGTCTTTTTTGGGTGGATAAAAACAAACCAATTAAAGCAGTGTTTGCACAGCACCTTTTATGTTATGTATGTGATGCGGGGGGTTTCTACCTGTAAGTCATTCTAAACAAACTTTTTATTTCGTCTATAGAATTCATGGTGTTACACAGAGATCTTTTTTTAAAATCTCGACTATCCGAAATCTATCCAAATGTAGATCAACATGACAGATGTCACACTTATCCGTGTTTTTCCCCAGACTACAGAAATTCTGGGGCGATTATTTTTATGCTGACAAAAGTGCTGGGATGTGATATCAGATTTTCAATTTTATAGTAATATTTGGGGTTTCTGTTGATTCTTTCCAATTTCATTTTTTCACAGTCAGACATATTAGAGTTCACCTCCCCTTTGGCAAGGTGGTGTATTTGACTTGAAAACCTCCTAAGGCACCATTTATGTCCCTGTTGCTTAGAGATGCTATGTCTTTTCTCACGTTAGAAAAGATAAGACTCTTAGTGAAAAGCAGCTCTGCTAAAGTTTTTGTACATAAAATATTAATTTCTTTAGTTCCTTACAAATTTTGCCACCTGACTAAGCATCCATTCCTGCCTCTTTTTATGAATTCTATCAAGTATTCTTATTTTTCTTTATTCAAGTTTCACTTTGTTTTTACTTCATTCATAATTTTTCGTATGTCTATATATTTTATATGTTTATTTACATCACAATTACTGGTAAAGTAGGTTTTTTCTATGCTAAGGTTTGTTGTTCTTGTTGTCAGGTGGGTGCTCCCTCCTTGAGGCCCTTGGGGTTATTAATTTTACGACATTTTTTGTATCCCCAATAAAAAGATTTAAAAAAAAAAAAAAGACACACACTGCTGTAACTCCATTTTCATAAGAAAATGTTGGTCATAAGGAGAAGCAGTGAGACAAAGTTAATCCAGCAACCTTTCTTGGTAAAAAGAAACTGTACATTTTGTACGGTTTTGTGCCATGAAACTGGGCCACCTTTGGAATGCATGAATGCAGCTAATTTAAGATGACTATAGCTACCTCCCTCTGCAACGAAGACAACTACAAACTTTTTCGAGCCACCTTTGGAGTCCACAGGGCATGTGTGTTTAATACTTAAAAGATTTTGGGGTGGGGTACCACTTTAAGCAAGGCATTTCCCCCCAAAGACTTAAATAGAGATGCTAATTGGCAAACAGTAAAAGATTTGTGGCTGGACTGGGTAGCTCCCAGGTGTGAATATATGCACTGGTACTAATGAGGAACAGGGTTTAGCTTGAAAAGAGCGTGCATGCTCAGCAAAACCTTCCCTGGATAAAAGAAGCTTAAAGACAAAGAACAAAATCTGCTTCTTGAATTGAGTGGATTTAATGAACCCTGGACCGCAATATGGGCTTGATCTCTTCCCTCAAAGCCATATCTCATCTTGAATTTATTAGATAATACACTGCAGGAAAAAAAACACACACGCTTAACAAGTGGCTTATGCCGGCACTCGTCACATCTTTTTTGAGACAGTCCAGTTTTCAAGAGGAGTAAAGTTTTCTAAAAATGTAGCCTGGGCTAGTTTTATGATTTGAAATCGCACATCATCCATCAACAGCTCTGCAACTGCTGCCACTTCACAGCATGAGTCCCTGGACCTTTCTGTGTAGAGTTTGCACGGGCTTCCCTTCTACAAACAAGTCCAAAAACAAGCAAGGTGCGCTGGAGGCTCTAAATTGCCAGTATGTGAGTGTCTGTTTGTGTTGGCGCTGTGACCTGTTCAGGATATTTTACAGCCTGCATTAGGCCACAATGAGCCTTTTTCAATTTCTCTGGGTCAGAAAATGCAGGCCCCACATCAGGTTCTATTATGTCACTTTGTTGGTGCAGAAGGGGAGCTGCCGCAGAGGACTTTAGCAATAATACCCAGGGTAGTAGCAGAAAAGGTGGCCAAATACATACAAGCACATAGGCACCTGCTTGTTTCCATCGTGGAGCACTGTGAAAAAATCCCCTTGCAAGCATCAGAATGGAGGAGATACTGTTGGCTGCCATTAAAACTTCCCAGATTGTAAAACCCTGCCTCAAAGCAGTGGTGCTCCTGGAACTCTTCTCATAGTGGTGGCACACTAAAACCAAAAGCCATGAATTTCAGGAACGCAATCATGTTGTTATAGTATATAGCCTCGGTGAAAACTATGTCAACATGGAGAGTTAAGGAACCACATACTGATGTACTTTGGTTTCGAGTTCCACAACAATCCTGTTTTAATGTGTTAACATGTGATTCATGGTTCCTCAAATAGGCTGGTTGTCCTTTCAAAGACAAAAATACAGCTTCAATTTGAAGGAGTACATTGATAGCAAGGAACAAAACATTTCATGGCCACAAGCCTTCTCAAGTTTTGGAGAGATCCTTGAGTACACATAGAACTAATTTTCCTTCGGATATCTTGAGGTGAGAGTTCAAGGGATCACTTTGAAAATGCCCATGCCAGTTATTCCCTTGCCAAAATTCAACCTGACTTTGGAAGGTTATTTAGCCTCCCTCCCGACACGCAATGGACACATGGTTGGCACCAATAGATACCTTAGGTTGCCAAGTCTCCCAAGATACCACTACCTTTATGCTAGCTTGACAGTAATGTCTGCTTCAAACTAGTTTAAAGAGGGATGGGGTGGGGAGGTGGGGACTTAGGGGCAATTATATCAGTGGGGCCAGCCCCCCCACACACATACTTGGGGGCGCCACTGCCTCAAAGGACTGTAAACCATGCAGAATCTTTGCATCTGACGAGCCTTTAAAATGAACTCTGCTTTGCATTTCATCTTGGGTATCTAGGGTTCCCCTAACAACACACCCACACTTCGGCCGCTTGCGTTCTTTGATGCAGCACTGCACGCCCTTAGCCAGAAGGCTAATACATGCTTACAGCCTCCTGCCCCCTCAAGCCTTCAGAGACAGTCAGTAGAAAAACATCATGAAGGGAGTGAAATCATTTAAAGCGAACAAAATGAACGTATAAATGAATAAAAGTCTGCCATTGCCATACAATAAGATAATGTGACTTCACACACTGATGATATAAGCTTGATGATTCTGAGGGGGTGAAATCAATTACTAAGCTTGTCATTTTCCACAGGAAACCCTATGATCAATATAGCTATTTCCACATGGTGCTGACTACTAAATGAGGAAACAGTGAAATTACCCTATTCTTCATTTGAATGGGACCTGTGCTACCCCCTCAAGGTTGCTGGGCGTCCCCAGTTTCTACTTGGGGGGCCAGCAATGTCTCCATATGACACATATCTGTGTGGGTGTGCACACATCCTGTAATATAAAATATTACTCTTATCCTCAGCAGTGTAGTGACATTACCCCAGTCCAACTCTGAGAAAAATACGCTTTAAATTCTCTTCCATCTCTCTGCCTCTCTCGCTCTCTGTGGTTCACACTTTCCATTCGTCCGTCTCTCTTTCATCTCTCTGCTGCTCTCTCTTCCTCTCTCTCCGTCTCTGCCTCTCTCTGGGGACCTCAGTGATACCAGATTCGCTTAAAGGGCTATTCCGTCTAATCTCGCAGACTCTCATTTATGATTAAAGAATGGCTTTCCCAGTGGAGCGAACTGACCAATCAAATCACCGCACACCGACAAACCATCCAATCAGTATTCAGATCACAGCAGCACTCAAGCTCCAGGGGCAAAATGAGATGAGTGTATTTGCGAACACGCATGTGTGTGCATGAATGCAGTGTTAGTTAATTTAAATGAGCTGTCCATGTCTCTGTAAAATGATAGTATCTGTTAATTTTCTTGAGGTGGTTTTGGAAGCATGAAAGAAATAAAGATGGAGGAAATGCAGAGGTGGGAGGTTGAGGGGGTGACAGAGTGACGGAAAGGTAGACAAACTAAAAGCAAAAAAAAAGGGTGACCACATGAAAAGTGGAGCAGCGGGGGCCGACAGGGGAAGAATGAGAGAGGAAAGAGAGACAGCAAAGGCAAAAATGCAATAGAGAGAGACAGAGCAAGAGAGAGTAAGCATGTTTGAAACGTCCCATTGGTTCCTGCTGTCAGGAACGCTTGTCAGCCAAGAATTAGACTGCTCCACGCTGCCAGTGACTGACAGTCGGCCCGCGGTCTAGACTATACCCTGGAGTGGTTGAGGCTAAATAAGGGAAATGCCTAGAGAGAGACAGAGGGAACACACCGGGCTGAAAATCAATTTATAACACTGTCAGTCAGCGGCAGAAGGGGGACGATGGGATAGAGATAAGGGGAGAGAAAAGGAGAAAGAGAGCAGGAGACAAGGGGTGAGAAAGAGGGACGCACATAAAAGGAGGAGACAAAGACAAGATTTGAGAAAACAGTAAACAAATGGGACTGATCGTGAAAAGATGAGAACAGAAGGGACTCTTTGTTGTGGTGAGGGAATCAGAGAGGAAAGGGAGAGGTGGGGAGGAGAGAGACAGAGGGAAAGATGCGGACAGACAGACACATGCTACTCTGCTACAAACATTCACTGAACCCACTGCAGGTGGCAGAGCCTCTTCAGATAATACGCCACTGTTGAGAAATAATCGGCCTACGCTAATTAAAGGCCTCAAACAATGCTGGCATCAAAACTAAAAGCATCCAGAACTGCCACAAATCACGGATACGTGACTGGAAACACTGGATTACTTTGTTAATTTTGACTGATCAACTGTGTCATGTTCAAGCCAATGTTGAAATTCTCCCAACATGTGCTGTGGGCTGCATAACTATTAATTTAAATATTAATAAGCTAACCTGTAATCACCATTCATACAGTACTGGTGTCAGTTTTTAATCACTACACTTTTGTTCAAGAATTGCCTGGTGGAAGGAATAATTATAATTATTACTCACCTACTTTAAGCATATCTAACACAGGGGTTTGTTACCACTTTTTTATTGCTAAATTCATTATACAACACAGCCTCCAGTGACTTGAAATGTGAGATATTAAAGAAGACATTTTAATTATCCCAACTTGTCTCTAAACACAAAGGGACGTATTTAGAATTTAATAAAAGTGTCCGAAGAGGAACAGTTTTAGTGCCTTTCCAACTAAAACCAAAACAGGGTTGAGCATGAAATTAAAACAGAAATTACCATCAAACTCCACTGCTGTAAACCATTAAAAATTTACAAGGGAATGTGAAGCAGGAAAAATAGTGGCTCAGCATAGCAGCATGCATCTGCCAACAGAGATTTTGTATAAAGTGTATAAACATGGACAAAAGCACAACATAGAAATAAAATAGATGTTATATTATAACTTTAATTTTGATACTTAAAGGGATACTTTGCTGATTTTCAACCAGCTTTGTGTCATAACAATGTGGGTTGTATGTGCAAATGATGGTTAACTTACTTCTCAGCTCAGGCTCTAAGGCTGCTGCTAAAACTACAAATTGTACTTCCGCATTTTCATATGCCCGCCAACATGGACACAAAGAGTGTAGAAGATAGAAATGGATTGAGAGACAGACGAAAGACAAACTTAAGAGTTTTCGGATACATTCGAGATTCTCTGTTACCTGCCGGCTGCCATGTTGTTGTCAGTCTCAACGGAGCTCACATTATGTCACCCACCTCTGAGATAGTTTAGTAGTACAGTGCATGATGGTATTTGTAGGTTTTCTACCTCTTGTGCAAAAGCATATGTCATAGCCCTCTTCCTCTGATTGCTATGGTCATGTTGCAGCAATTTCAAAAGTATTTCCATGTTTCTACTGCTTAAACAGTCCAGTTTGATGAAAACACCATCTTTTCAGCAGTGAAATACTTTTTTAATATCCTTAATAGGTCTGTGGTACAGCTGTTTGCATGCCTAGAAAATCTAACTCATTTTTTAATCAGCACACTCACACACAATCAGCAGGAAAATGAATGGAAGTGAAGTATGATTTAGCCAGCAGGGTCAGCCTTTCCATTAGTCTCTAGGTGTTCACTAAAATGTTGTTTCTGAATTGCTTGCTGGCCCATTTCAAGTTGACAAGGTCTGCTGTCCCATTAGGCTATTGTTGTCTAGAGTTATGCTGAGGGTGGAAATTATAGGGTGAGATGCGAGTTAAGCCCAGGTGTTGGTGCGGTGTCAGGGCAGCGGAAGTGGAGTGTAGGTGATCAGCGCAGAGTAAGCGAGAGAGTGTGGAGGACGATGAGCCTGTGAATGCCAGGATTTACTGTTGAACCTTGTGGGGGTGTTTAATTCCTCAACAAAATAAATGTGATGGGCCTTTGTAACCCAATGGCATACACACCCTCAGTTATCTCTTTGCTCTAAAACTTCTAGCCAGCTTGCTGCTGTATGTGGGCACCTATTGTAGTTTACTAGTACAAAAGATGGTTACATCACATCTTTTGTAGTTGTAAAATAAACACTTTCCAGCAGCCATTACACAAAAGACCTAAACAGATTCTTGTTTATAAAATAAACAAGAAAAATACAGGATGTTGTGCTGAATGTTTAATTTTTAAAAAGCAGTCAATCAAGTCTTCTACAGCAATGATATACTTGACATCATTTAACTTGAGGAGACCAATCTCTTTATTTGACTCAAGACTTGACATATGGAGGTTTCTGTCGAGCACAAATGTATTCAGATTAAAATGGAAACCATCAGTATTCCACATTGTTGGTGAGTTGTAGAAACATAGATTTACTGTTGAAGCCATTTGAAATTCTGAAGGGCTTTTATACCCTCCTAGGAAATTATATGCAAGTGCTATAAATTATACCCCGCCATCTCGATTCATTGTTACTTTCATATTAATGCTATTTCACCTTAATGCTTTTTCATTTTAAATGTGATTAGGCTTTCAAAGTCAGAATGCGTATCCTTAGTTGACCTGCTCCTTTATTGTTCCCTTCAACAGTTCTGAGCACTCATGTTTAATGTTTCTATGTGGTCCTAATACTTCAAACTTTTTGACCGGTGCCTAAATAAACTTTGTCAATGCATTTTATATGAGCCAAGAAAATGTCATTATTGCACAATGATCACAGCAAAAGTTACTAGTACCACCATCCGATCTGTCCGTCCATACATCCATCCATACATACATAATCATTTGCCTATCCGGGGCAAGGTAGCAGGGGCAGCAGACTGAACAATATACTTCAAACAGCCCTCTCTCCAGCAACACTTTCTGTCTCCTCCTGGGGGACTCCAAGGCATTCTCAGGCCAGATGAGATATATAATCCCTCCAGCCTGTTCTGGGTCTACCCTGGGGCCTCCTACCAGCTGGAAATGCATCCTGACCACATGCCTATACCACCTCAACTGGCCCCTTTCGAGACCAAGAAGTAGCAGCTCTACTCCATCCTCACCTCAGCTTGGGCTAAGCCCAGCCACCTTACGGAATAAAATCATTTTGTTTGCTTGTATTCTGGATCTCATTCTTTCAGGCACTACCCAAAGCTCATCACCATAGGTGAGGATTGGAATGTAGATGCACCAGTTCCGGCTCAGCTCCCTCTTCACCACTATTGTCCTGTGCAACACCCGTATCACTGCCGACACCACACCGTTCCATCTCATGCTCCATTTTATCCTCACTCGTAAACAAGACCTTGGGATACGTCTTCACTTCCTTTCCAACCCAAAGGGGGCAATCCACCATCAGACTCTGAGGTACTGACTCTCATCGCCACCACTTCACACTCGGCTGCAAACCATCCCAATACATGCAGGAGGTCACTGTGTGATGAAGCCAACAAAACCACATCATCTGCAAAGAAAATACATGCAATACTGACACCAGACACTTCCCTCCCCCAGTTCCATTTTAATCACAAATGGAACTGGTGAAAAGGTACAACCCTGGCAGACACCAACACCCACTGAAAACGCATTTGACATTGTGCTGAATATAGGGACACAGCTTGTAGAGTGATCCCAGTACCCTGTATTCCCACAGTTAGTACTACTAATACCACTCTAATTAGAGTAGCTATTACTGCGTCTTCAGCTACTATCTTTGGACCAAATCAATAAAATTCAGTATTGTATACTGGTATTATTTGTTGTTTGAACTGCTGCTATGGATAAACTAAGAGTGATCATGGTACAAAAAGCTTCTGTTTATGTCAAGGTCCTGTTTACCAGCTATACAAACATACCCAGGCCTTCAGCAGCCATCCTGAGTTTGCTGAGATATAAATTGTGACTCCACTGTACCAGTAACTGTTTACTACTCTATGGAAAGTAAAACATTGCACTCTGTGAATGACAAGGCTCTCACTAGAGTTTTTCTCTAAATATGATATTGAGGATACATAAACAGTCTTTGCAATGACTATGACTATAAACGTCTAACTGTGGGGTAATAAAAGAAAAGAAACTTGAACTAATTTAACATATTGATCTGAAGCTTAATTTCATTTAGATATTCTATCCCATTCTATTCTGTTGGAAGAATTAGCACTGTGTACAATGAATTGCAGGCTCAAACATTCAAACTGTGAAAAAGCACAATAAAAAGACTAAATATTTGCAGGGTATGTTTCTAACTGCAGAATCCTGGCTTTCCTGGCAGCTGCCTAAATGGCAGCTTGGAGGACCTCTGGCTTTGTACAGCCATAGTGGCATACAGGAGGGAGAGGAGAGGAGGCGTACGCAGTGAGGACAGGAAGCGATGGGAATAAGCAAGCACTCACTTTCACTAATAAATTACAAAGAAAAAAAAAAATCAGCTTTCTAAGAAAGTGGGTCACTGAGAGCAGGCGAAGAATGCTAAGCAGAGGGCATCGTCTTTTGGTAAATACAAGCTTGTGTTTGTGAGTGTGTCTGAGCACTGCAGAGTAGGAGTGAGTGAGAGAGTGTGCGACTACTTGGGTTTGTCATTGTTAGAATTGACTGTATTAACGCATTGAGAGTTGATCATTGTGTTTTGAAAAAAAGGGGAAGTGAAGATGGAGACGAAAAATAGACGGAACGTTATTGCAGAGTGTTTACTCCTGATTTCATCAATCATCTAATGAACCCTCTCTTTTGCACATGCACAGCAATACGCAGACATAAAGAAAACATACTGAAGGTGCATAAAACCATCACTGATTGGCAGGTAGTACACAGCATAAAGGATTAATGAGACAGAAACGGGGAGACAGAGGCTGTCTTAGGGGGTTACTATTGATTTGTGTCTGCTGAGTGTCATCATCTCCAATCTGACTAATGAGGTCCTACACACAAAAACACACACCCACATAGCCTTCTCTTCCACTCCTCTGTCTACAGGTTAGTTGTTCTGCGTCTGTTACTGTAGTAATACGGACTGAACTCCAACTGTACTGGAACACCAACGCTCTCCATGTTTACCCCACCTTCCTTACACTCTCTGTCGCAACATCTTTCTCTTGCTGTCACTCCCTCTTTCTCTGTCTATTGTGTTTTGCCTGGTATTCTCGCTGCCTCTCACTCTTCGTCTTTGCCTGCACCTTCTGCTCTCCCTCTCCCGGCTTCTCTCCATCATGTCATTTTTCTCCTTCACTTTCTCCCTCTTGTGTGAAAGAGTGTGATTTCAATAGAAAAAAGATGACTTGGAAAATGTAATTTTTTTCGCCTTTCGTTGGGTTTAATCCCCGCAGAACCTGCACACACACACGACACACGCACACACTTACTTTTTCCTCACATTTGCTTCTGTTTCTTTTCCCATCCCTCCATCCTCCTCCTTATAGCAACAGCTGGTATTATACATACAGCCACTGCGGGATGAGCTCAGTAAGAGGGCAATTACAGGATTCACTCTCAGGATTCAAATTTCATTTCCACTTGTCTCTAGATACACAGAGGTGGAGCGGGGGAGGCAAACATGCCAGCAGGGCAAACATTGCTACCCAATTTACTGATTTCCCTTTGCAATTCTTGTTTTATTTCCACATTATCAGTAAAGCATTATGTTTGTTCCCTGCTATGTCAGCTGATGTTGCTAAGATGTCTGAGAGCAAATAGGCTACTAAATAAACCATAATCTACCTATCTCAACTTGTAAACCTATACCATTAAAGTACATTTCCTGGTAAGTGTTAAAAATGGATTTACATTATCTGATATAGATACCTGTAGCTTAATATATCAGGTTCTGTGATTTAGAACAGGCCGAGCAGAATTTAGGTTTCAACTGTTTTTATGGACATGTTTTAGGCAATCGGAACAACAAGTGGACACAGACTATCTCTCAACAACTCCACCTAGTCGCAGAAATAGCATGATGCCATTGTTAATGACTGTCTTCCAAAATACACATGACAATTAAAACTTGATTCATTTGACTGTATTCTCATCTGCCATCACTATTGTTGAAGTTTGGCTCAATTCAGGCAACTGAAACTACTTGGTTATCTGTAGGCAAAGGTCATGGTCATATGTATAATGTTACAGTGTGGGATGTTTATATTAAATGTGGCAAAAGTTACAAATAATAAGGCAAACATATGTGAAAGTAATCCCTGTCAGCAAAAACCTCAGGCTCCAGACTTTTCTAAATACTCTGTTTCAAACATTTGTCCTACTATGGCAACAACATAACATCTGCTTGTGACATATTTCTTTATATGGTCATCTTCTCTGGACACACTACTGCAAATGCATTATGTAGCCTAAAATGCTACATGAAGCTACATGCTAACACCAGGGAAACATGTAATCTCAGTTGCCAACGTTGTTTATTTCTCCCAAATTTTAGATCAAATCCCTGCTAGAACATGTCCTGATAAGTTAAAATGCTGTTGTTGGTGATATATATTATGTTAACAGGAGAAGATTCTGATCTTCACATTCATTTCCCAGCTGAAAGTACACTGCTACATGTAGCTACATGCTAATGTCAGGGAAACGTGTTGTTAGTTTCTCCCTGACTTTGGATCATACTCCTGCTGGAAGATGTCTGGTTGTGTTTTGCAGCTTTATTGGCGATTTTTCACAGCATAAAGTGCAACTATTCTCCGTTACAGCCATTTCCTGGCTGTCATGATGGTGCAGAGACAATGAGTTCTGGTTGACCCAAAAATGCTGACCAATCAGAGCAGACTGGATTCTGTGGGGATGGGGGCTTAAAGAAACTGGTGCTACTGTATAACAGAGTGTCTCAAACAGGGTGACTACAGGCTTTCTAGCAAAGACAGCATGATGAAAATTATACCATTAAAGCATGTAAAGTCACACGCTTTGTTGACCCAAACATCCACTCAGGCAATGTTTGTAAGAGATTTTGTGAAACTACAATTTATTGCTTTACTTCTGTAAGAAAATAGTTAAAACTGCTACAGCTGCATGACACCCTCATCAACTAAACATTAATCATTTTTGGCATTCAAACAAACTGTTGCTCTTTCTGGCTAGAACAGTCTTATATCTTTCGTATGTTATATCAGATTATGAATTTATGATAGAGGTTCATAGAGTGCATGCAGCTCTTTAAAATTCAAAAGTAAAGTGGGCCAGCTGTGGAAATGGATGTCATGGTAGGACTGCATATAAAGCAATCAAAGCACCAAGTGTCCCTTGTTCTTTTTCTTTGTACTGTGGAATATTTTAAATCAGTCAGTTTGCCGCTTCATGAATCAGCTACGTGTCCTGGAAAATCTAAATACAGGAAGTAACGGGGGATTCTAAGTCGCCTCATGTTAACCGTTCAACAGTCTCTTTGGGGGTCGTATGTTGAGAACACTGATGCTGATCTTTCGGGGAACAGTCAAACTAATGGATATTATATTAATAAAGATATAAATACATATCCACATTCAGGCATTCAACCAGTACAACACACAACCTATTAAGGTAGCAACAGTTGCAGTAAAGCTGAAGTAAACTTGTTAATGTGACCATGTGACCTCTCTGCTACGCTGATTGCAGCCACTGTGGACAAGTCTTGTAATTCCAGTAGCATGTTTCAGAGGATGCAATATAATTAGAAGAGATGAATGTATTTTTAATCAGTAAAACACAGCAACAAATCTTTCATCCATGTCATTCATACTTTCAACAGTACTTTATCTGTACGCTACAGGACAACAAAACAGGAAATAACAATTAACACAATTAACTATGAAGCCTACGTACTTACTTTGACAAGAAGCACAAATACCCAAGAGAAAATGACCAACTCAACAAAATCAGCAAGCCATTGAGCCCAGTCTCTCTCCGAAGTCGTCGGAATACGCAGAAACCAACATCAAAAAGGTGTCCTTTAATGTTGGCATGATACACGGCTTGTTACCGTTATAGTTTAACGGCGCCGGGAAACACGGCAGGAAAAGGATTAATGTTAAGGTGGCGAGAGTCTGATTGGGGGGGTGGGAGGGGTGGTGGATGGGTCCAACAAACCATGGTGTTCGCGTCCCACAAGATTCTAAAGCCAAACCCTGCTCTTTTTTTCCTAAACCTAACCACAAGCATTTGTTGCTGAAGGAAAAAACAAGTCGCAGCCCTGTACCGAAGTCATGTGTTTATTTTGAGAGAGACGGTATTGAAACATTATATTTCCGAAGAAAAACCGAAATAAAAATGGAAGTATATCTTGAAAGAAGACAATGCAGGTCACAGGCAGGACTTAACACGGTATCCCAGAACACTAACCAACCAACGCACCCAGGGTAACTTGCATGTCGTATGTGGAAGTGGAAACCAAATGTCAATTTGTGATGAGGTTGGAGTGAGAATGTGTTGCAAAATGAGGCATATAAAATGCTTCGCTCCTGAAACGCTACAACTGTGGTATGACACAGAGCGGAAGACAAACCAAAACCGGATTGCAGATGGAACGTGGGGAGGTCCACCCAGTCAAAATTCCTTGCAGTCAAAATGGAGGCAATAATAACAAAAAATGGGGATTTAACTATCTTGTATCATGCCTAACTTTAGTGGGTCATAACATATGAGGTATGGAATGCTCTAGGTACAAATGTTCTAGATATGAATGTTCTAGGTACGAATGAGGCCAAAATTTTTGAAGGAGTTTTTGAGCCACAGAAAAGGCCAAAATGTGGCCTGCAACAGATGGTAAGGGTTGTTGTTTTTAGCCGAGTTGACTTCCAGAAAACCTGAAACAACCTCTACCGGCTGGTTGAAAGGAGGAGGAGTCAGCAGTCAATGATAAAACAGTCAATAAAACAGGTTTTTCAACCGTCATGAACCACTGCAACCATGTGAGATTCTTGATCATACAGTCATAAATGTGCACACAATATTTTACCCTGACTGGTCTGGGAGTTGACGAGATTAGCTGCGGACAGAGAGAAACACACACTTGCACACGCACATCAAACACACGATCCCATCCAGGCATAAAAAACAATGCCACTGGATCAAATGCACACACCGTACATCTCCACACATTTTTATTCATCATAACAAAACGGTCATTTGATGTATGCAGTCTCTTTCTTTCTTTTGTCATGTTCTCACAAAGGCTTCATGTTAGGACTAGCGTTCCTGTTTTAAACACACACTGTTTCCCTCTTCACACTCTCTGTCACACACACACACACACACACACACACACACACACACACACACACTGTAGTTCTCTCTCTCATTATGCAGTTGTGAAACAAAGCGTTAGTTAAGAGAAAGCAGTCTCAATTAGTAATTGAATAACCATCAGTTATATAACAATCCTGCTGCTTTTAAGACTCAATGGAGTCAGGATATTCTACCATAAAGCTTATAATGATTCATATATCAAAATAATTTAAATTTCCATCTTTTAAATCCAGCTATTAGCTCCCCTGTCACCATACTTACTGAGAAGGCAAGCCGGTTTATATCTAACAATTCAACATTACAATGAGACAAAACAGTAAGTATTTGTAATATGTTATCTCCACATTATAAGAGAGAAGAGGCCCACCTGAAGAGGCTCTTCTCTTGCACATAAATACATTCATAACAGTACTCAGATGTACATGTAACAGTGAATGTAACACGTTTAAACTCCATATAAGTGAAGTCAGAGCAGTCATTAAAAAGGCCGCAGTTTGTTGTAATGTATGTTCACTGAATCATGAGACTAAAGCCCATTCTGTATGAGATAGCTACTTAGAGTAACACCATTTGGATTCACCCAGTCAACTCTCAACAGCAAAAGTGCATCACAAATCACTGCAAGGACTTCTTTACATGAATATTCAGTGAACACTTCCTGTCAAACTGAGGGCCTCTGAGCATGGGGAAGAGGGGAAAACAAAGCTTTGATATAAACTGAGTTGAGGATTGAGGAAGTTAAGTCTCGTTATGCGGAATCAAAAAACAATGGGGTGATTTGGGACCAGCGTACCGCAACATGGCATTGCTCTGAGCGACAGTTCAGCTGTTGTTTTGTTGTTTTTAGTTCAAACCTTTATTTGTCCAGGGAATATCACCCTACTTCCCTTGTGTTCACACATGAACTGATCAACCTCACCAGCAGAGCCTAGGGCAAAGATGTTATAGTAGTAGCTGCAGTTTTACGATCCAAGATGTGTTTCCATGTCATGATGTCATTATCATGGGACATTCTTAATTGACGTAAAGATGAGGGTTCAATACCTGCTCTAAATCCTGTTCAGTCTACTTGTCAGCTCATTTGCAGCAACAACACCAGAGACTATTTGGTGTTTTGATGCAAGAGGTGGAAAGCGCTGGATGACGGTCCAAAGATTTCCCATAGGTTCTCAGTTGGGTTGAGATCTGGTGATTGCAAAGCTCATAACACATGATTCACACATTTATTCTGTTTTTTTTTCCCCTTGACTTTGTCCATCTGTGGAGAGTAATCAACCAATAGAAGCTTGACGAGAACTAAGAATTTTACGACCTTGCCCTTTCAATTACTTAGGTCAAGATGATTGGTCAGCTTGAACACAAAAGAGAAACTCCACTTGACTAATCATGTTGAATTCTGCTAGTCTTTGTGTGTTTGTAAGTGTGTGTGTGTGTGTGTGTGTGTGTGTGTGTGTAGTAACACAGCTCATCTCACAGATGGAGGAGACCATGTGAACTGCACTGTCAGTAGGTGCATGCATTTCCCTCTCCCAGCCTGCTGAACACACACACACACACACACACACACATGCACAGATCCCTCAGATGACATTTCCAGGGTTGCCAGATTAGCAGCAATCCAGCTCCCCTCGCTGTCAGAATGGATCAATGAAACACTCTAGTACCAAATTTGGAAATCCTGACACACCTGAGACTTAGATACACACAGCAATCAAACTACTGCAATTATTGTGGGCTGAATTAAACTATATGCATATAATAATGTTCTTCCTCTATTGCTGTTTTTATGCAATTTTGCATTCTAATAACTAGTGACATAAATGGCAGGTGAGGGCAAAATTAACATATGAAAGCATGAAACTGTCATGAGCCTGGTCTTTTGTTTATTGTGTCCCTGTATATTGGCCATCACAAAATGGCGGACAGAGGTCCAGACCCCAACGAAGTGCCCAATTTCTGATAAATTAATGAAAAGACCATCTGAGCCTGTTCTGCCTGGTCTAACCAGTGTTATCAAGTACCAATCCAGGTACACATGTGCATGAGTTTGGCACTAACTCCATTCAAATCACGATTCAAACTACAGGCAGAGCAGTCACAGGCCCATTTCTCTCACTAGGAAAGGAAGTAGAAAAGAGAAAGGGGGCTACTCAAAGCTCTGTTTGCACTTTTTTTTCCCTTGTAGAAGTACTTGAAATGTAGGCCTTAATTCATCATGCTAGAACTTATTTCATGTACGATAAAGATAGATACCAGTATTTATATTCTATATAAGTCATAGTTCATTGTGTTTGTATGATTAAAGCAGCCTACTTTGAAAACTGACAGTAAATACTGTTAAAATGATATGAAAATGAATGTTCTTGATATCATCTGATAGACGTAAGGGTAGGCTATCGGACACAATTTAGATATTATGAGCTTCGGACCTTTGCTGGCAAGAAATTTAGTCACTGGATCTCTCTGAATTTTAATTAAATACCCCTTCTGTATACAGTGATATATAATAGGGCAAGTATAAAATGTATGTGCCCTACTTCTGTGTGAATTCTAGGGAATTTCTAGTAACACCCTAAAGGACCTTAGGAGACTTAATGTAAAGGCAACCAGTAGAGTTTGTTCCTTCCTTTGTGTATCGCTGATAGCACTTTCAGAGCTGAGAGAAAACCAGTCTTGCTTTGATAGTGTTTCTGCTCACCAATATAGATCTTGAAGAACATTACAACACATTCCAATAAGCCACAAAGGGGCTATATTGTAGGTTGCATAATGCAGAGATGGAAATATGTTCACCAAGGTATAGTAATTTCTAGACTGCATAAGATCCTCTCAAGCAACACTCGGGCTCCTGTTGCCAATAATTGCAGCCTCAACATCATTAAGATATTAAAGCCTAACACAGCTATGGAAAGACATAAAAACTCCTCCAACCACCCTCAAACTTTTCATTCCTATATTGAAAAGATGAGACTCAGACTTTGTCAAGAGGCTAAATGCGCCCTTCAACTTGTTCCATTAGAGAGCCTCAGCAGTGGTTTAGAACCGCATGCATCTCCAGAAACAGTATGAATCCTGTGCATTGTCAGTATGAGACAGACGATAGTACTTAAAAATAATGTTTAATGCATAAGTGGAAGTGCTAAAGCTAGTTGACTGGTGTCTGAGTGGCACATGTGTCATCCAGCAAAATTGTGTCACCCACAGGACTTTGCCTTCTTACTCTAAGATGGGATTCAGCTGAGCGTGCATGTACACCAGCCTCCATCAAATCCACGGGGCACTGCACAATCTCCTCTAGCAGGTGACTCATAACTGCCTTTAAACACATCTTTAAGGGCAGTAAGATGCTTGCTTAAGGGACCAGCATGTCATTACAGAGGGTGGGAGGTTTGTGTCACTTACAATCCCACAACATTTTCCCTACGAGATAGGGGATTTAAACCAGCAAACGTCTAACCTTCAGGCTATTGTTCACCCATGTTTTAAAGGTCAGAACTTACATTTACTTTGCACTATTCCAATTATTTTTAACATTAAATTCTTTGTAAAGCCCCATCAGGCAACGCTTTTTGGAGTTGGTCCACTGACAGCGAAGTGGAAACTGACTCTGTGGGCTCATAAAATTTCGGTTTGAGATAATACATCCAAATAAGATGTGCAGTTTCTGGCTGTAGGGCCTACAGCTGTGACTTCTTCTATTATGCCAGTAAAATCACCACTGGTGCTGTCACAGTGTCCTAGGAGTTGTTTCATTATTTACTGTCTATGGAGTAGCTCCAGGGTTTGTCTATAGATGACATCATCTTCACAGTCTGTGTCTCTGCTGTTTAGCTTAAGGAGAAACTTTATTTAATGCAGAATGAAATTGGGTTGTACAATATTGCAGAAATAGCATTTTTGACTTTCCCTTTGATGGACCTTTCATATATGAATTGAATTAGACTAATTATCAAAAAGAAAGATATTCAATGCAGCTGAGGTGAGCTACACACTCCTTAAAAGACATATTTTCTACATGCCAGCCAGGACTGGGAGGTAAAGGCAGAAACTGAACACAGAAATGTGCATCTGAACAGGCTGAAACACCTCATTCGTTTCCACATATGTGGCAACCTTTAAATATTCCTGTTACCATGTGCACTCATGTGCGCATGATGAAAATGTCCTCATACCACCCACACATTTGTCAAGACTGAAACATACCATGGCAGCACTGAGCTAGAGCTGTGATGAAAAGAACATTTTACACCTCAACTGTAATCCACCTTGCTTACATAACAATTTCATACGAATCTTAAAGCCTTCCTTCAAACATGTCTTAAAGCATGCTGTGCTAATACTAATATTTTTCATTTAACATGCTTTTTCCACATTCAAAAAAAGTCTCTGAAAAGGACTTGAAAGCAGATCTACTCTTTCTCCATCATAGAGAAATGTGCTTGCAGTAATTAAGGAATCCTAAGGGTCCAGTTTGCGTCACTCTGCCATGTTCGCTATCAAAACTTTTACAAATGCAAACTTTTGCTTTCTGACAAGTCTGTTTCAGGTCTCTTTGCCAGTGTCATGTTAAAGTCTGCTCCCCCGCCAGTATGTGTTTCCAGTAGAAGACATCGATTGGCTTTTGTATTAGTGACGCACCTAAACTATCTTGCCCAGCGTACATCTCAGATTTTAGGAAAGTGCCCAGACATCGCCCCTTCAGTAGAGGAATGTGAAAACAGCTCTCTAGTTAAAAACTTTGCACAGTCAGTTCATCTTTTTTATAGGCAAGATATTTTAGGCCACATAAACATGAGAAAACACATTTTTGACTGGAGGGGGACTTTAAGGTAGAATCTGGGCATGAGCCAGGTAACTAAAGTGAAGGCACAACATACACAGCCAGAAAAACATCTTTGGCAGCTCTCAGTAACACAAGATATGCAGCTACACAATCAACCAAAATATAACCGTCTTTGCAAACAAAGTGTGGGGTTGGTGATATGTTGAGGTCAGAACACTAAAGGGTACTTCTGCACTTTGCACTAACTGCTACACCGAAAAGCACACTTCATGCCTAACTAACAACATTGAACATCTGCTGTAATGGTAAAGCAGTATACCATTTCTCCATTTAAGAGCCATAATCCATTCTATGACCTTTGTCCAAAGACATTTTAGATTGCTTTGCAGGGAGGGGAAAAGACATCATAGCTATAACCATAATATGTTATATGAGGCTTACATATCATACTGAATGGAGATTCAGTGTCTTGCACAAGGACAGTTCAGCAGGGCACATGGGTGCTGTAGCCACAACATGAATATCCCTATGGTTCTGCCTCTAACTTAGAAATAAACAAAATATAATCTTTTTTTTTATATATATAAATCTCGTCTTCTTTTCGTCAATGCAATTTGGGACAGATATTTCCATTATCTTCTTATATTTAGGTCTCTTTCTGAGAAATCTTTCTTGGCAACTGGAAAGTGTAATTAGGCCACACTTCCCGTGATCCATTTCCTTTTTCTCAGATTTTATATTGGGTGCTCTTGCTCAAACCTGGCAAGATCTGAAAGCTCTAAAAAAGAACAGCGAAGGTTTCCAAATTTGTGAAAGTAACACTGGCAGGACTGCCAGATTGGAAAGACACACAATTATGACATTTCAACACTTCTCAGATTAACTTAAAAAAAAAAAAAAGCATTCCAGTTTTCTCAGTGAACCTCGCTTTTATCAGATCATGTCATCCTCTCTTTCCCTTTTATCTTTGCTGTCTCTGTTTATTTTATGTCAAGTAGTAAATCAGGTAAGATATAAAAGCACTGAATAACAAAAATAATGTAGCTGCAAACTGTATCTGTTCTTCAGTCATGAGTTTTGTGGCACAAATTCAGATATGGAAACTGTCTTTACAGGACATCTGAACAGTATGTGGATGTGTCCATCTCTATAAATCAGTTTTCTGGCTAACAAGGTGACCACTGAACTCTGCTTTCAGACACCACAAGTAATTGGGGAGCCAGTTTGACTGTATTGGCATCAATCGATTACTGTGTACATACATGGGTAAACCAACTCATTGCTACCATGATTGATCACGAGCAGCTTCCAGTGAGAATTGATTGTTTCCAGGCAATGATTAATTAAAAAAAAAAAAAAGAACCCCAAAGACAGACATGTCAAGCCGATGAATTATGACAGTGATATGTTTAATGAGTAGAAAGCAGTGATGAAAATGAACAATTCGCTGGTCTGGATCAAATTTAGTTACCTCAGGGAAAGTTGCCTTGGGAAGCTCATTACAAACTCAGAGAAGACTTTGACATTATTGATCTCTGTAGGGAAATTATGTTTTTACCTCCGACCCTCCAGTGTGAGTACAGAAGCATGCAGAAAAGCAAAGCAAACTGGTTCGCAGTCGAGCTCAAGATACACATCAGTGGGACCATAGATCACTGAGGACTACAGAGAGTAATGCTTTTGCATCTCTGCTGTAAAAAATGTTCAGAATACTCCTCAGTGGCCACAGTGTTCTCACTCCCAGCTTGTCAGAAACTTGGTCAGTGGCCCTTAGCACAGAGGCACCTTCTAGTGTCTGTATGTGATGCACTGGGCTGCCTTATTATTAGACGCTCCAGGGAACTGACGTAGTATAAAAAAATAGAAATTCCATGTAGGACTGGAGGGAGGGGAGTTGAATGGGTCAAAATAACATGACTGTTCTCATACATTATTTGACGTATACCTCCGATAAGCAATGCACCAGAATTCACACGTATCCCAGGTAATTATGAGCCAGTAATTCATGTGTCATGTTATTTGTAGTTATCATGGGCACTGACAGGAGTAAAGACAGAGGTAGTATAAAGAGTAAAAGTTCGCTTAAGGAGGCAGGTTGTTGTGGTGGATGGGTCAAACAAACACAGGACTTTCCCCCTGAAGTGTTCAGACCAGTGTCAAACCAAGTAAGCTTAGAGTTATTTTAGGGTATACTGTCCCAATATTTCTTTTCCTAATCCTAGCCTACCTAACTTATCTTGCCTTAACCTATCCTATGTAACTTTACATTACCTCCATAACCTGATAACCTGACCCAGGGGGCTGCTGTTCAAATCCCTTATGAAACCAAACCAACCAACCTACGCCAAACTATCTTAGTTTGGCTTAGGTTTCTTGGTCTAAGTTCTAAAACTAACCAAGTACTTTTGTTGCCTAAAGAAGTATACCTTGGTTGCTTTTACTTTTTGTTTTGTTTTGTTTTTGTTTAGTGTTTTTGGAAAAGAGACTGTATGCGAGTAACTTTTGAAAAATGTACATTTTCTGTTTATTCAGAAAAGACAAAATGCACTGAAGGAGCAGAAACTGACACACCATCCTTGAGTGTCCAAAATGATGCAAGAGGGTTACTTCAAGAATCATAGTTTGATAGGTAGAGCTACTGACCAAGCTTTGGCATTCGACAGGTAAAGAATGAGAACATGTTGTTGCGGCTGGCTAGCTGCCCTCTAACCTCCTCTGTGCTGGTGAGGATGGACTCTGAGTCAAGGAGTCCAGTTACTCTAGCCACACTGAGCCAAGGAATTTTACTTCCACTACTCAGAAATAAGGACAAAACAAAACATAAGACTAGCTGAAGTCATTGAATTTAACACTCAAAAAAGCAATAAGACACTATGAGTTAACTCCAGATGAATATAATGTGTGAAGCATACAGAATACAAAGAAACCATATTTTGATTCACATGATTTATGATGTAATTTGATGCAATATCGATTTGAATAGGGATATTTCAGTTACTGTACCTAACGGGCAACTGATTGTTTTTTATAGTACAAGCAAACATGCCAAATAATTGCTGAATTTGCTTCTTTTCTTTGTTATATATGACAATATATGGAATATATTTCGGTTGTCATCTTTTATTTGGACAATACGAGCAATAAGAAGATGTCACCCTGGGTTGTAGGAAATTTTGATGGGCATTTTTTTCACTTTATTTGGCTTTCCGTAGATTAAACAATCACTGAAGAAAGCATTCAGGGGATTAACCAATACATACTGTTTTATCTGTATATCTTGTTGTTGTCAGTAAAATAGTATCCCTGTATTTGTTAGTGGAGAATGCTACCAGAGCCCAGTTCAGGACCTTGGACAGCGACACAAAACCCTGGACGTTAAAATGCTTTAGTAAGTGCTTTTTTCATTCTTTTTCTTTTTCATTTTCTGTCCTTTTACTGTCCATTACAGTTATTAAATTCCATTAAAACTATCTGGGCAGCTTCACAGCAGTACAAGAAACATGTATCATTACTATAATATTGTTTTATTGTAAGTTCAGTAAAAAAAAAAAAAAACCTTATGACAATCCAACAGAGAAACCCAGGCAGGCTAAGCAGCTGAGCACCTATCACGGTTTATTCGGGGCAGACGTTTGAGTGTCTTTTTTTAACTAAAGTTGATGACTCAGTCTCTTTTTTTAAAACAGCAAAGTTTGAGAGTTTGTTACTTTAACTGTCATGATTGTTTAATCTAAATAGAAAGAATGAGCCCACGCTGTGACATCAATTCCATATCTCCCATCTCTCTCTTCCCCTTTCACACTCACACTCACACACACACACACACACACACACACACACACAAGCATGCACACAAACACACATCGTATCTCTCATCCCTCTTCAAGTCTCTCCCTCTCCTTCATAGTTTCTTCGCTCTTTTTTCCTCCCTCGCTGTCTGGTAACCGTAGCAACAGGCAGAGGGCTGGGTTGCCAAAGTGGGAGGGAGAAAAAAAGAACAGGGAGTGACAGAGATGCAAAGGGTAAGAAAGAAGGGTGGGAAAAAGATCAAGAAAAGAAGTGAGACAATTAGAAGAAAAAGTAAAGGAAGAATACTGATTGTAAAAGTAAGTGACACACAGCAGAATAGAAATGAGTGTGTGAGTGTGTGTGTGTGTGTGTGGGGGGGGTGAGAGTAGGAAACAGAGGATGGATGTCGGGAAGAAGTATACAAAGAGAGCGGCAATTTAAGTTTGAAGCGATGAAAGGAGAGCAGATCAGCAGGTGGGAATAGCGTGTGGCATCATTTCACAGCATTTAACTGTAAAGATGCATCGTACAGTACTGACTCCCCTTGTCTCCTGCAGTCTTTTCACTGCCTCAACACTTCTCTTGACCATGTATTTGTTCTCAGAATAGAATAATATGTGGGTAGAACATCGAATGTGTGTGGCCAGTCTAGCTGCAAGGTTTGTAAAACAACAACCAACAAGGTGAACACTGACAAAACATCTGCAGATTTGAGAGACATGCTGCTAAAGTTTAGTTGCTAAGGACGATACCTGTTTCCTCACTTGTGATTAAAATCATTTCACGTGACACATGTGGTTACTGTAAAACACGCCGTTTTTAAATGACAAAATGTGCAACAGCAGTTGAATGTTTCCTAGAAGTGCACGCACATCTCTCTCTGTAAATTAAGTTATGCAAATTTAAAATGTTGGGACATTTTCGCTCGGCTCTTAGCCCAGATTGAACAATATTCCCTCTTTTTTTTTTTTTTGCAGGATCCCTGTGAAACATTTATTTCATTCAGTAAATGATGAATGGCTTGAAGAAATAGCCTGCCTAGAAGCATTGAATGTTTGGCCAAAGAGACAGACACCACAGAAACTGGCAAAAAGCCTTAGTAAAACTGTTCAAACACACACACACACACATGCACACACACACACACACATGCACATGCACATGCAAGCATACACACACATTAACTAAAATGAGTTTGACAAAGGTCTAACGACAAAAGAGCCGTACCTGCGCACATCATTAATCTGGCTCTGCCAGAAATTTAATTTGGACTGCCTTCTACTGGCTCCCCTTTTAAATTTCCATTGAAGATTTTATTTATTACATTAATACATATTTTAGTCCAACCTCATATCACAGTGCTTTTCATTTTCATTTACAGGATTGCAGTCCTCCATCTAGAAGTTTCGATTTAAGACAAAAGTTGTCAAAATGTTGGCAGGCGGGACCTCTAAACTTTAACAATTTGGCAAATGAAATACATTTAGCAAACTGAGTAGTTTTTCAAAGACACTGAGGGACACTAATATAAAGTGAACCAATAACTGGTTCAAGAGTCCAACTTGAACATTTCACTGCCTCCCCACACCCTTCTGAAAGTCCTCACTTCTTAGCGCATAACTCAAACTGTCTTTACAAGTTTAAGAGTACAAATAAATACACATTCGAGTCTTCAGTGTTGTCTCCCTATATTGCGGGTGTTCCTGTTCGTGGTCAGGATGCACTTTGTATCCATAACAAGTGCATCGTTCAGAATTAAAGTTTAATAGATTTTGGGCCACCGCTTCATGAAAATTTCACGTCAGTGCTTTCAAGCACGGTGAAGCAAATTCAAAGTGATTTCTACCCACTTTTGGTGTCGTTTGTGGACAGGAAGTTCCAACAATGGCACTGAGTCACAACCTTGGTCAAATTTTCTGTGACATTTACAACTACCGTTTCCAAGTTGGGAGTATGGGAATGTGAATTTTTAATGGATGTGTAAAAATGTGTCAACCTGGATGAAAAATGGATCGGGTGAAAGGATGTGACTGGGTCACTTCCTATAGTTTCAGAGTTGAAATAAAGTTGCAATTACCTTCCAATATTGGAGAATGGAAAAAGGGATGAGGTAAGGAAGGACGCACAAATTCAGCTTTGAAGATGTCTTATTGGCACTTTCGAATGTCAACCAGTTAACCCCTGAGAATATTTTTTCAATTGTTGCACATGTTGGACTACAGGTTAATTTTGCTTTTACTGCACTGCACACCAATCAGGTCTGGTGGGAGCTAGGTAGCAGGACTACTCATTTAGCAATTACCGCTAGTAGGCAAACTCCATCTCCACCTAACAGCATTGCTGTGGAAAAATGGTGCCGACAACCAAATTAGCAGAGTCAGCATAGCCAGTGGTGCTAAATGATCAGTGACAGGGTTTCAGGGTAATGGGGTTTTGTGAAAGATTAACCCACTTGCTCACCAGGGCTACATTGGACAAGACCAAAGGATGGTGCCATGTTCTTGCAGCAACAGCATCCCGCCGCCAGGATAGTATTATTAATAGTATTCACCGAATGAGCAGTGGCGCTAGCTAGCTTCCACCGCCAAGGCTTACATTAGCTAACAAATGGAGACAGGAGGAGACAGAAAATGACATAAAAGACGAGCCATTTACAACACAAAACATTAAATTTAACCACCAATAAATGGATAGCGCTGTGAAATGCAAGGCTAAAGCTAATGGAGTAAAAGGAGTGAAGGGCTAAAAGAAAGGCCTCTTGTATTTCGCGTCACTTTAAGGTTATTTTTTGGAAATACAACAAAAAGTTGGAGATATTGGAAAATGATTGTGGGGCCAATCTTTATTTGGATAATTTGGTCAGTATAAATCATATGTTTTGCTCAATTTCTGATGAACTTGACTCTTTCAAAATATAGTTATGTCAGGGTGCTGCTTCGTCAATGAAGTTTGGAATTAAATGAAAACAAACAAACAAACAAAAAAACCACACTCTACCCATCATCCCTCCATCCCCTCTTTTCATTTGAAACCCCTGCCAGCTAATTATGCCTCCCTCCTTTCCAGCTATCTGTTTTGTATTTAACTCCAGAAAATAGCTTTGTGGGCATAACTCTGCGCATGTGGTTGAGTTTCTCTTCTTGTGCGATCACCCGTGTCCGCCGGTGTGTCTGCGTCTGTTTGATTCTGTGTCTCAGAGCGCAGATCTCTGTGTGTGTCTCTTTATGTGTGTGTGTGTGTGAATTTGAGAGAGAATGGAAGGAAGGTTGCCACTGATATTGGTAATGTGGCACTTTGCCAATCTCATTAGCTTAGCATGCAATGGGCAACCTGCCCGGATAGACACTATGTGTGTGTGCGTGTGTGTGTGTGTGTGTGTGTGTGTGTGTGTGTGTGTGTGTGCGTGTGTGTGTGTGCGTGTGCGTGTGTGTGTGTGTTTGCGTGTCTGTGTCTGTGAGCGTCAGGGCCAGTGCATGCCACCACTCTGGTTGATGGTTCCAATAATGGTATTGGAGAAAGAGAGAAAAAGGGAGTATGGGGAGAGAGAGAGGAGAGAGGAAAGCTTTTTTTTAATGAAAGCGGCAACACATGAGTAACATGTACAGACGGGTTAATCTCCTCTTTGAAGTCATGTGTATATGTGTGTGTGTGTGTGTGTGTATGTGCTGATGTGTAAGCTAAAAAGGAAAGTCTTGGTTTGTAGGTAATTACCATGGTGTTATACGTGTTGACGTGACTGATAAACAACAGTTCCTGACACTGGAACCTGTGTGTGTGTGTGTACGTGTGTGAGTTTTTCCATGTGTGTCACTGGGTGGTTGTGAGTGCGTAAGTCAAATAACAAGAGAGAGCATGAGGATAAGAAGCGACTGACTGTGTAATTGGTGGTATGACATTAGCTGTCTGCATGACTACTATATCCACAGAGATGATATGGAGAGGGTGGAAAGGAAAGGGAGATATATATATATGTGTGTGTGTGTGTAGTGTGTGTGCGCGCATGTGGGAATAGGAGAAAGGATACAAATTTATCTCCTAGCACAGCATGTCACCTGTGTTGAATTCTACTTAAAAATAGTGCAACTGCCTCACTGTATCAACCGAAAACTAACCGTTAGATGTTTAAAAAATAAATTAAAATAAATTATTTGCACATAATTCTATCTAAAAACAAAGTAAAATTTGTCATGAATTCTTTTCGAACTCTATATGAGTGGCTAATTTTGTGTCACACAGAAGTTTGGGTGATTTTTATCCTCCTTTTTGTTTCTGGGCTACACAATAAAACCTAAAAAAAAACATATTTTGAGCTATTTTTACTCACGCTAGGGTAAAAATTCAAATTTTAAGAGTCAGTATGGTTGATATTCACAAAGCCAGCGGCACTTTAATTAACCTAAAAATGGTGAGAAATGTGAGCTGTGACATCAAAAGAGAGTAAAGGTTAGTAAATCTGCCTGCTGATGAGCACAGGGAGTATTTCAGTAAATGGCTCCACGATTACTGCATTTCATGAAAAGTTAACCCCTCCCTCTGTTTCATCCACCCTTTCATTTATCCATCCAGCCATTCATCATTCCTCACTCCATGTGCACATCCATCATTTTCCCCTTCATCTCTTTATTTAATCCATCCGTCCGTCCATCCATCCTGGAGACAGATGCACTCGTTTAAATCATTTGAAGCCAAGTGGAGAAATTGGACAGAGGCCGAGTGTAGTGCGATGATGGTAATGGCATACAGGAGGGGGATGATGGGATAATTGATTGTTTAATTAACCAATTACCTTAATTAACTTAATTAAGTCAGAAACCACACCTGTGTGGAAACACCTGCTTTGAGTGCATCGAGCATCCTGCCGCAGATACGCTGCTCGCTCAGGTGGAAAAGCCTCTGAAAGAACATTTCAGGGAATCAAACTAATGCTATTTGGCTTGGAGGGGAGGGGTAATTCAATATCTCTCATTTGGAATGTGTTCATTCATGTAATGTGATTTCAATCTGCAGTAAACTGAGAAGATAACATACTGATAATGCATCATCTGGATATAAACACAAAGTATATGATCCTTGCTTCTATTAATTTTACTGTAAAACTATTCTGTCGTAGCGGGCTAGGTGGTTTCCAGGAGCAGAAAGGAAGAACATAGAAAATTGTTGATTTACAAACCAATTTTAAAACTGACTAGCCTTTGGCTGGTAGTAATTTCCAGCTGTTTATGTGATGCCTAAACGTCCCTCTGAAACTACCATCGTTGAAACAATTAAAAGCAGCATTTAGACACACTAAAACTCCCCATTAAAACGAATACTAATGAAATTCTTTGAAATAACATTGAGGCTGGGGCATGTGTCACTATAACCTCCATCGAAAGAAATGCTAATGAAATTCTCTCAAACAACATTTAGATCATTAAACACTAAAACTTTCCATTGATTCCAATATTAATTAAATAACTCCAAATTAGCATTTAGATAATGACACAGTTAAACTCCTCATTTAAACCGATACTAATGAACTACAACGCATCAATGTTTGCACCTCATGACACTGAACATGCTGTAACTCCGTCTCTGTGAGTCGATAAAGCTGCTAAAGTAAACTGTTTGTGAAATAAAATACCTGAGGCCAATATAATTATGGTTAAAATGATTGCACGATACTGATGGGAGCTGGTTATACAAAATTGGGTTTGCTCTCATGATTGCTGCACAGTGCAGCGCAGACACCAAGTTTAATAGACCAAATGAAACACACATGCAGGTGGGCTCATGCACAGTGTCAGCAGGGGAATTAAACCCAAACCAGGATGACTGAGTGCCTAATATATGGAGTACGGTAAAGGTTTTTAAGTGGCTTATATTGAGAAATTCACAGTGAAGCATGTTCTGGTATTTAGGATTATCTTTGCATTATTAAGACCCCTTAGATGCTTGATGGTGTACTTTCCTATTCTGCTGATGACAGGTCAAACACAGATAATGCAACATAAACAAGATTATTTAAGTGCAGCTACTATCAATGCCTTCATATTACTTTTTGAAATTCTGGGAAAAGGTCATACGAACTATATTTGATATTATCTCTATTTGGGTTGCATGTGTGCCCTCAGGCATTTATCCTTGGACTTCTTCCACCTGAACTAAGACTGTCAGGTCCAAATAAAAAGACTTCATGCTCACTTCAGGCTAAACACTGTATTACAACTGTCTGGAAAAGCACAGAGACACCTACAGCTTGGCATTAGTTTAAAAGTCATTCCAACTGTTTAGCCATGGAAACTGACTGATGCCACCAAGAGGGGAATACAGAGGCAGGGTGTGCCTTATCATCTCGTTAACTTTTAATATCATATGAAAACCTTATACCTTGACACTTGCGGTATTTTGACTTGTTGACATATTGACGTCATACTGTTACCCACGGCAACAACAACCTTGGCTGAAAGTGAAATTATTACCAAGTCTGCGGTGTTTCCAAAAAGAGGAGCAGCTTCAGTATTGTGGAATAAAATAAACAGCCCTGGACTTCTCAGACTCTTTTAGCAAGTTACCCTGAGTTACACTCCCTGCAGAGGGAACTCAGTCAGCGGCTCCTCCGGCAGCAGCAGCATCTCTTATAGCTCGATAGTTCTGGTAGCATACAGTAACAGCCTGTCACAGGTTACAGCGTGATGATAAGAGGAGAAATGGCAGAGCATAAAGGTCCAGGTGGGAAAAAATACAATTCAATGATTGAGGATTTTGCCAAAAGAGAAGGAAATCACCTGTTGATATAGATCTCAGGGTACATTGTCTGTGTTTGGAAGTTGTTTAAATGTGTAATTTGTGGTAGATTTTATTAAATTGAACTATTAATATCATATACAGAATCTGAATCTCACTCAGAGTTACTGTTGTTGTTTACAAACTAAAAAAAAAATTAAGATTTTTCTTTAGTTTTTAGTGATGAATAAAGACAGTGTAATATTAGCAGTATCACAGCTACATCAGAATTTCAGATTGTTGTTTGTTTGTCTTTTTATGTGTGTAGATTGTTATATGCGTATTTGGTGTTATTTCTGAAAAACTAAATATAATAATAAAAGTTTTTTTGGCCACTTGGGGGCAGCAAAAACAAGCTGTGAACACAACAATGACATATCACCACATTTTAAGTTGACATAATGAACTAAGCAAAGAGATACTATTTTACACATCCAGCTGTTATGAAGCAACATTTTTTAGTCATGTTTCTGGTCAGCTGGCTAATATAAGTCCATTATTCACTCTCTTTATGCTCTGTTTTTGGTCTCTACCAACTCCTGTTGGAAATATCTGGCTCCTTAGCTGGTAAATGCGTAGTTAGAGAACATATTTACATGCACTGTAGTACCCTTTTTGTAGCGAATCCACATATACATGCAGCATGTCAGTAACCAGATTTCTCCCCTAATTATGACCTTGTCTTAATATGTCATGAGCTGTCGTTTTACCCACCTTTTCACCGTTCCACTGACTCTAGTCTTTGTTATGCACATGCATACTTGTTAAAAAAAAAAAAAAAAAGCTGATTAGAAACCCGGTTATGCTTATACATGGAAGAGAAATTGTTCTCCAGGAGAAATCTACCTGGGGAAATCAGGTTTCCCTAATCCCCTACTCCAATTACAGAAACCAGGTTTCTCGTTTACATGACAGTTAAGAAATCAACTTGCTGGAGAGAGCCCACTGTAGCCCAGTCACTTAAGTGCATGTAAATGTACATAAAGAAATTTCATACCAGTGAATGTTTCAGTTTTAAACCCACGCACACGGACTCTAAAAGCAATGACCTTTATGACATTCTCGTGTCTGGTATTATGTAGCCCTGTTCTAACCATTTTACTGGAAATTCCCACTCGTATAACCCATTAGAAAGCCAGACGCAGAAACATGACATTCCACTCTCGCCACAGGGACAAATTAAGCAAATTTTTGTGCAGACAAATACTTGAGGATGGAGCTTTTCTTTAAATTATCATACACGAATGGAGGTTGGTGTTATTCAGGCTAACGTGACAGTATATTTAAAATATGTTTAATATGCGGAGTTTGTTCCACTTGAGTTCTTGTAATTACAAATGTCACTGGAATTTCATAAAAATGTGCAACCATACCCTTACACACAGGCACACACACACATGCACGACCAAGCAGGATTATGAGTTTGTGCTAATGGCTGTCTATTTAGATACAGGCTAATATAATTATCATATGGAAAATTAGGATTCACATGACCAGCTTTAATAAGACCTCTTGATTAAAACATGCATACTGCACAGGATAATTTCACTTTCGCCAAATTACGCAGTTTATCACACATCTAAGATGTTGCTGATTTACAGGCAGCAAGATGGTATTTTCCTTCCTATATATGCGCTGCAGGCATCATACAGTCATGGCTAGCCCGCAGCAGCCTACACACACACAAGCATGAACCCACACACAAAAAATGCAGACTCTTTCATACTCGCAAACACAGATCCGCACGCACATTGCCTGCAGCGGCGCAGGGTGCTAGACATGAAAACGGCTTCAATTGACTGGAAGGAAGATTTCGACTACTCTGGAGGGATGAGAGAGAGGAAGGGAAGGAAGAGAAAGAGAGGGAGAAACGGCGAGGGAGGGAGAGCATGCAAGGCCATGGAAAAGACATTTAACAAAGATACACACACATGCTCACACAGGCAGGCATGCCGAGACACTTAACACCCAGACACAAACACCACTGCTTTGCTTTGAACATTGTGCCCATTACAGATAGCTACTGAGATAGCAAAGGGCGCCGCTGCTATGATGAGAGTAGCAGAGAGAGAGAGCAAGAGACAGAGTGACAGTAAGAGATAAAGACTCTACTTCTGCTTGTATCTTAAAAGTCAGTATGTTTTCTGAGGGCAAAATCAAAATCGCAGCTGCCAACATTTCCTTAGCACCCAGGTACGTCTTTCTTGTTCTGACCTCAATTTCTCAGTTTCTTTTAAAGTGTTACTTATCCGGGGAAGGGTTTCGCTCAACATGCGTTGCCTTACACAGCAAATCCCCTCTTCGTTTTGATACGGCTAAACATATTCAGACCCTGGGGGCTGCCCAGTACAACCACACTTCTCTTCGGTTATAATTGGTGCGCCTTCCGTACATTCACCAGAGCGTTTGGTGGTTAAGCGCACTGCTTACAGGCGAATTGAAGGGAGCTGCTCAGGGAGGCAAGCGTGTCTCAGTGACACTCACCCTGACCACATTCCCCCCCTTCTTTGAGAATTTTATCACTGCCAGTTCCACTCACTCATCACTCACCCACACACACACCCTCTGATGTCAAAGCAAGGTTTACATGTGTTGCATCAGGCTGATGAGGATTGCCGGTTGCAGCGATCAGGGATTGGTTGGAGCTGGCATTTTGGCTTTCAAGTTACAATTTTTATTGATCTAAGGATGTGAAATAGCTTGTGACAGAGATTAAGTCTCAGCGTTCACATTCGCAGTCAAGTGATGCATGTAGAAAAGTGTCAACGACCTTGAGGGCCTGTGACCGCAACATTACTCACCCTTAACCGGGCATCAACATCTGTACGAAATGTCGCTCAGACTGCTGTTACAGAAGCTTCGCTTCTCTTTAATTCGAGCTTGTTAAAACAGACACAAAAACAGATGCATACATCCGCTTGAGGCTTTTTATCCTGCTTTACATTACGTTATCAGGCTGTAAAATTAGCAGTAAGACCCGTATGGCAAGGAGGCGATCACAGGAGGAAGTGCATGCCTCTATCTGATTGGGAGTATGCAGATGTGAGATGACCAATCTGAGGATGTTACTGGAAGGAGGAGGAAGAGCAAAGAGAGACAAAGATGAAGTTGATTATTTCAATGTGTGTGTATGTGATTTCTTTTACAGATGGTGTAGACCGAAAGACTTACATTCTCTTTGAAACACTGATCTACAATCTGATATAATCTGCCTCAAAGACATCCGAGTGTGTGCTTGCGTGTGGGAGTATGTGCTGTATATGTGTAGTTATTGTGCTAATGTGCATCAGTGTGTATGTGTGTGTGAGGGCGATGTCAAATCTGTTCTCAGCGGGGAAAAAAAACAAAAAGGAGATGAAAAGAGCGAGCATGAGAAAAGACAAGCTTTCTAACGTGTTACACGCACCCACAGCTGTGTGTGTGTCCAATATTTGATAGAAATGGACACACACATATGCTAAACACATAATGCCTTTACATGATTCTGTCAATTACAATTCTGCGGGATTTACATCCACACACAAACACAGAGAGACACACAGGAAACAATGTACACGTGCAGCCGTCTGAACATAAAGGAAAACACACACATACACATGCCTCCACCCTCCAGCGCTATCCCTTGTAACAAGTCAAAACAATGTGGCAGAGCTGACAGCTCGCATTAGACCACTAGGCCTTAAAAAGACCAAGTGTGTGTGTTTCCACAAGTGTGTACGTGCGTGTGTTTAATGTGAGTCACCCTTACAGATAAATGTCAGGGGTTAGTGTAAAGTCAACGTCTTAAGAGTTGCCCAAAGCTTACAGCTCTTTTCAGCTATGATTTTTGATCCTATGTCACAACACGGAGAAGAGTGAAACAAGAATGAAAGTGACCACGATGTGTGAATTCAAATGTTCAAATGTTGAGTGTCAAGTTAGAATTGGACGGGTGGTGCTGATGTTGTGACTGGTGTGAGAATTTATTATGCACATTTGCTGAATAAATGGCCAATTAATTTGTGAGGTCGGGGGGAAAAAACTCGCTGGAAGGAGACTTTCAGTCCGGAATAATTAAATGCCCCCGTCTTGAGTGTTTAGCTTTGTTTGTGTGAGGTGGTTTGCATCCCTGAATGATTTAAACCAAAAGCCTCTTAGGAGGACTCAAAATATGTGCCCTATTATAATGGCTGTGGCGATAAAGGGAAGTTGAACCTTAAGGTCAGCAATCCTGTTCAAAGGTTTAAAGTCTTTCTGAGTATGAAGTGGCTTTTATGATTCAGTAAGTGGCTTAATTACAACAAGGTCTTCTCGTAAGCCCTGAATGGCAAAGAAATCACCTGCAGTTTTCGAAATATACAGCCCCTGTTGTTGTTGCATTTCTTCAACAAATGAATTCCTTCTTAATGATGTTGCTGAATAACTTTAGTAAGTAGAGATAAACAGAACACGGATTATTATTTATTTACATCTCTTTTATGTTTAAACCAAACGTCAAGTGTTTATTGAGATGCAGTAGGTAGGATAATTGTGAGATCTTTTTAAGACTCAAGTGGATAGGATAAAAAAATCTGTGTGATTACACTTAATCAATTAACTGTAGAGTAACAATTTGTCTATACATGAAGCTTCTTGTGCATTTTCAGGGACCGTACAAAATCATTAGTAGGGGAAGGCGGGTCAAAAAAGACAGAGGGTTATGTACTTTTCGTTTTGCTGACAGGAGGGTAGTTTGACTTTTTCAGGAAAGCAGGGAATGGTATTTGAACTTTTCCTCATCCAGTTATATGTTTGTTTGTTCCAGCCCTCCCTTGTGGGCAGGGATGTCAGCAGCAATTAATTTTGCTTTCGATAGCCCGACACCCATTAACCAGTAACTAGACTGCTATTTTTTAAGAAAAACTAAATACAGAATACAAGACGCCTTTCCTTTTTGTCCAGCGCTCCACTGACTCTGTGAACTTTACTACCGTATTTCAGAGTGCTATATATTTAGAGGTGGTTGGATTTAAATGTTTTGTGATATAAATGTCTTTCCTTTTAATTTTTCTGTTGGCTTTGCTAACGGAAAGCCAGCATGCCACATTAACATGTGGAAACATAGCGCCCACTGCCTTCCTTCTGGTCTCCATTGGTTGGCTATCGTTAGCCTTGGCCGCTCTGCACTGTAGACCAGTCAGGTCAGGTGGTAGCTAGCAAGCAGCACTGCACGTTCATGATTACTGCTGGCAAAGCCATCCCAGTGGCAGCACAGCGTTGGTGCGAAAACATGGTGGCAACCCTTGGGACTTCCCCCTGTTAGTGACACTGCTGACACTGCTAATGGTGCAGAGCTAACACGGATAACATATTTCTGGGTAACAATGCTAAAGGGGGTTTATGGCTCACTGCCGTGAAATGGGAGGAGACCAGAGGGTGGGTACCGCCATCCATCCATCCATTTTCATCTGCTTATCCAGGGCCAGGTCGTGGGGGCAGCCGGTCGAGCAAAGCACCCCAGACGTCCCTCTCCCTGGCAATGCTTTCCAGCTCTTCCTGGGGGGCTCCAAAGCATTCCCAGGCCAGATGAGATATGTAATCTTTCTTTCTGCCCCAGGGCCTCCTACCAGTGGGACATCCCCGGAACACCTCCAGCGGGAAGCGCTCAGGAGGCATCCTGATCAGATGCCCGAACCACCTCAATTGACCCAATTCGACGCAAAGGTGCAGCAGCTCTACTCCGAACACCTTCCGAATGTCCGAACTCCTTACCTTATCTCTGAGGCTGAGCCCAGACACCCCACAGAGGAAACTAATTTCTGCCACTTGTACCCACAATCTAATTCTTCTGGTCAATACCAAGAGCTCATTAAGTGAACACACCGGTAGCTGATGTTAGACCAGGTGGGTGTGCGATGCAGTAAACTGAGGAGCAGCAAATTTAACCTATAGACCAACAAGACAATCCAAGTATCATCTGTGGTTAACCGATGAATGGTTATCTATTGTCTTTCCAACTTGTGAGATTTATTATTTGCCATGTTTTAATTTTTTCCTAAACAAAATAAAATATTGCGCTCTGCTACCAACCCCAATTATTTCTGTACAGTCCCTAAGACACAGCGGATTAAAAATCAAGCTTTGTCTTAATAACCTTTCTAAAAGTCAAAGAAAAATGCTATTTTTAAGCAAGTTGTTCCCTTAATTTCATGCATTTCAAGTTTAAATAGGAGGCTGGAGTGGGACAGGCAGTCAGCTTCATGAAAGGAAGAATGTCCAGGACTTTTAAAAAACATATATTATGTTTTGTTTTGTGTTACAGTATGAGGTAATTAGCCCACTTAAGTTTCCTGTTGGGGTTTATTTTGGAGTAGGTGTAAATTATGGTGCTGAAAATTACTGAACAAGGTCAAGAAGTCATTTCACATTTCATTTTGACTTAATTAGCATTGTTCCTCAGTAGTTCGCCCCTAAAGCAGCTCACTGAGAAGACAAAGCTCATATTTATCTTTGCTGTTTTCTTTGCTGTCGTCAACCACAATACCAGTTGTCTGTGGACCTTTAGTTAGCATTGTGTAACAAACAACACCACAAACACACAGAGGAAAGAACACTTCCATTCTTTGATGTTACAGGGAGGGGCGCGACAGACAGATGAGTAAGTTGATCAAACAGAATCCAGCTGTGATGAAAGTTGAACCCTGCAGACACTAAAATAACCTAAAAGAAACACTTTGAAGGCCCTGCACACACATGGGTGCGTGCAGACATATGCACACACATACTACATTCTGATACATGCTTGAACTTGCGTTTGTTCCTGCTACACCATCATTGGGGATAAACACATACAACTAAAGCACCTTTTCCCTGTCACATATTCTGTGTTTTACATTGTCTTTCACCATGAAAATAAACCTCTGACCATTCTAAGCGTGCTTGTATTAAAGTTCATCTTGTTATGTGGCTCTCCCTTTCACTAGATCTACATTTATTTTAACTTTCAAACAAATCTAATCTAATCATGGCAAGAAAAGGAGAGAAATGTCAAATGCCAGGGGGTGCTTAAACCATTAGTGGATTTGAAGCACAACTTGACATTTAGCCTCCAGGATGACTTAAACAGGCAGTCAACCATCCTAAAACCTGTTAGCATTGTTCATCATTAAAACCAATGGGTACATCTAACACTTGTCTGATCTCCCCAGAACGATCATTAGACAAACTGTGACACATTTCAAAATGCTGCTGCCAGAGTTGTTGCAAGAGCCAAGAGAAGCGAGCATATTACTGCTCTTCTTCTGCTGGCTTCCACTCAAGTTATTGCAGCCCAGTCGCCAGAAGAAAATGTTGACATACCTTTCTGCAAAACATGGAAATATTGAGCTTGTATGTTTTATTTGTATCATTTCAACATCTCTAAAATGACTTATGTCACTTATATGAGCTGACTTCATCAGGATTGGGGAAGTGGAGGGGGACGGTGGATGGTGTGACACCTCGGTGTGACACTTGCCAAACAAAACTGGTTGTTTTTTGGCCAATCAACTCTGCATTCAACAGTTTTTTAAGCTACTAAACGTGGGTGTTCTTTAGCGACCCACCAATGTGAGACCACCAGGGACAGTGCCACAAAAAATTATTTTACCATGAAATTGCCGAGTTTCCTGCCAAGATAGTGCCAACAAAACCAGGTATTTTAAGCCAAAACATGATCTGTTACAAATCATCGCCAAGTGTTTTTTTTTTGTTTTGTTTTTTTTGCCTGAACCTGACCACATGTTATCCAAAGCACATCTGCTACAAAATAACACACAAATGTAATGTATTTGTGGTTTGCAGAAATGTACAATGCTTAAATTTCTTCTGGCAATTGGGTTGAAGATTTCTGCTATAAATTGCCTTTTTACATTTCTGATTTGCTTGAAGAGTATTTACCTTAGTAGGTCACTTAGGTCATTATCAATCAGTCAACTACTGTTACAGTGCTTCATTTTAAAATCAAAGTAAAGCTGTGTTTGACTACTAAATGGAAACAACTTTCTAAAAATATTAAATGCCTCACATTATTTGCTGGTCTCAAATCTAAATTAAAAACTCTCTTGTGTCCCTGTACCTTTGAATAATCAATGTTTTCTTATGAGAATGTATTACTTATTATTTAAGGCCAATTTATTTGATTTTAATTGCCTCCTCGTTGTGATTTTCAATTCATTTCTTTGCTTTATTGTATGTAACTCATATTGTGTTGGCTTGCTTCTTAACAAATAAATCTGCAATCCAATTCTCAGAATCAGTGTTGGCACTGTATGTGTCTGAAAACCATTATGTTTTATGTACCGGCTGCGTTGAAACTCTATGTTTCAACAACGCTGTGGCTAATGTGTGGTTGGTTTAGACACAAAAAACACCTGGCTGTGGTGAGGAAAAGATCAGGTTTTGGCTTAAATTACCTGGTTTGGGGGCAAAAAAAACCCCAGCTGTCTTGGTTAGAAAAAACAGCTTTTGTGCTACCATCCTGGCAGGAGATGCAGTGATGTCTCGGGCAAAAAAAACACCACCTTTAGTGGCATTATCTCGTTAGAAACACAATGAAAGGTCACTACAAAACATCCATGTTTGCTGCCTAAAAATCACTGGAAACACAGCAAAGACTTGTGAAATCACAATGGCTTTTGTTGTTTGTTGGTCTCCAACAGTGGTCTGCAGCTTGGCAGGCATCTCGCCTAGGTGACACGCCATTAACTATCACCTCTCCCTTTCCAGTGACAAAGTCAGCATAGTATGTGTGAAATGTGCAAATGTAACATATTTGTGGTTTGCGGAAACGTACAATGCCAACATTTTCTTCAGGTGACTGGACTGAAAAACACTCTGTGTTCCCTTGCGGCACAAGAATTATGTGTCCAACTTTTCTCATGTTTAAAATGCATAACAGGCTTAAATCTAAAAGTCACACTGGCTCTTGAATATATATTAAATTGACTGAGGACAAAATGATCTGTATATCATAAAACTATCCACGTGTTTATTTTTGGCACATAGGAGCTTTAAATTCCATCTGTTCACGGCACCACTCTTTCTAACCATGATGAGTCACCAATTCATGACAAATGTAAAGCCTACTTTCAGCATGCTGAAATGAATGACTGATCTCGTGATATAAGGGGTGACTGTGCAGCCAAGATGAAGTACTTTTACTTTAATTTATTCTCTTACTGCTTGTAAATCAAATCCTTTTTAATCTAGGCCTTAAAATCTTCAGGAACATATGGATATATATACCTGTAATTCGCGTGTCAAATTACATTTGTAACACTTACAATGGAGATTAGTTGAAGCGTGCTGTCTATATTACACCTCAAGATTATCCCAAGAGATTTACTGACATTTCCTAGTCTAGTCGGTTAGTCGGTTACTCAACCTCAGTGAAATGTAGTCAGAATTTCCATCTCTTGTCTGCACTCACAGAATCCCTTGAGACCTAGTGACATTTTCTCAGCTAATTTAGCATTTTAAAACTGTCAGCATTATGGAAAATACCATGCGTTGTTTAAAATCGGTATGACTGCCAACTGTCTCTCATATATGCCGCATCTCTTCTTCCTGTAATCCCTCTCTCCTCCTGCCATTCTTTTTCTGCTATCTCTCACCTCTTCTAGTCTCTCAATGCTACCCAGCTCTCTTTATTTCTGTGCCCTCCTTCCTCAAGCTCTTCACCACCTTACTCCTCCTTTGTCTTTCACCCAATTCCTCGCTTTCTTTCCATGAATAGTAATGTTGTCTTCTATGGTTTTTAAGTTGTATTAAAAGCTTAATTAGGAAGGGAGGGGAGACGATCGGAGAGGAATGTTGGCCCCTATAGCTTTAGCAAGGGTATTAAAAGCTCAATGCTCAGCCACATGCTGATCCCAGAGAGATACGCCTTAAAAGGCTATACACACACGTTTGCACACACACACACACACGCACACACA
Source organism: Cephalopholis sonnerati (assembly GCA_019142605.1). Taxonomy (NCBI): domain Eukaryota; kingdom Metazoa; phylum Chordata; class Actinopteri; order Perciformes; family Serranidae; genus Cephalopholis; species Cephalopholis sonnerati. The sequence continues at coordinate 22,592,069 of JAGQAX010000014.1, read as the reverse complement.
CACACACGCACACACACACACACACACACACTGACGACAGACTTGCACACAGACACTCAGACACATACTCGCATGCGCACACATGCACACACAGAATGTATCGATCAAGGACATTGTTATCTGATGGTCAGAGCGACCACTGCTCCCCAAAGTCATCAAGAAAGATGGGCCAGAGAAAGATGGAAACCACTGAAGAGAAGAGAGGACATGGGATAAAAGAAAGGGGCTCATGTAGATGTAAGTACTGAGAGATGATCTAAATAGCATAAGCGAGCAAAATAGAGGCATATGGAAAAAAGCAGGTGGGGGTTACATGCCCGATAGTCAGCTGGGAAAAAGAGGAACAAGGCAGGCAAGGGAAAAGGGGAGAGAGATGAAGTAAGGTAAAGCAAGCATGAAAGAAAGACCATTATTCCAGGCAGGTTGACATCTCAAGGGTTTGTCTGCTGTCAATCAGGACTTAACTCCGTGATTGATTGTGAAGGACTTAAAAATTCCAAATCGCTTTGAGATTGAGGACGAAGACGTAGCGGGAACTCGTCCTGCAAGAACCTTTGAAGGGTACGGAAATGTTTTCAGTGAGAGTTACACATGTCCACCCCTGGGAAATACAGAGTACAAAAGATTGTCTTCTTCTATCGGCCGGTGAGGAGCTAACTCAGGGAAGTTTCTTTCACCACAGAGGTAGTTAAAAAGGAGGTGAGCAAGTTCACTTTGTTCCAGCCAGTCGGGTAATAAAACTCACTGCCGTCCTCTGAAGGACTTGACTTCTTCGGATGCCCGTACATGGCTAGGTTATTGTTAACTGCTGTGACAGGGGTGTAGTGCTATGGTACTGTTCATCGTGGGACTGACAACTACTCAAACACAAGGATACGACCAAATGCAGTTACTCATGTGGCTACCAGGCCTAAAAAAAGAATGTGTATGTCATATGGACATTTTAGATTCTTGATAATATGAGCACTTAAAGCCAGTGACATACATATATATTTATGTTTAAATCCAAAATGTCAATTTGGCAGTGGCTTTAGCATCGTATTAACCAGGGGCATAGGTAGGGTTCCTCCGCCAAAAAATGTTGAGCATCAAACACCTAACTTTATGCATTCTGGTGATTTTTTATGCATCAATTTGTGCCTTTCCTGCATCAATTTATGGTGTAAATGTCTTTATTTTTGTCAAACTAAAAGTCCTGCTGCTATGTTTTTATTGGGGGGTACAAATGCACATGCTTGAAATTTCCGCAGTAAATGAAGAATGACTGATTCATGAGGTAGAGGCAAGGAGGTATCAACACCTCCTCAGTAACTACAAAAGTCTAAATAAGGTGGCAGCTGGCTGGCGCGAGATCACCGTGTTGCTGAAAGTCTCTGGTAGATGACAATAGCTATTAGCACTCTACTTGCTGTTGGCTATATACGCCATTTCCTGTAAATATCACAATATAAAAGGTGTGTTTTCACTTTAAAAAGTACAAACATTACAGTAGATAGATAGTAAGCACTCACCCATCCTTTAAGGGGTTACGTCTCCAGTCAAGCACACATCTGATAGGTAGCCGACTTGGTTTGTTTACAAGATGTAACAGAACTGCATATTTAACCAATTCAATTTGGACCCAGAGTGACGATCACCTGCTGCTAGGACACGGTGTAAAATTGATATGAGGCACACATTTCCCACAAACAGATTTTTAATAAGTGTCTACAGTCAGTGCATCTGCCACATGGCAATGGAAGCAGTCAAGACTGCTGGTTTTGGCATGGAAATATAAGAACCAGACAAATGAGATCAGCAAGATGATTTTGAAGTATTCCAAAAGTAACTCAGAGTATTAAGATTACATCAAATAGTTTGAGTAATCTAATGGAAAACAGTACAAATTACATTTTAGGGCATGTACTCAGTAATCTGTAGTGGAATATGCTTTAAAAGTACTACTTCTGGACTCAATTGGTGTGTAAAATTGCAGATTTTCCAATAAATTTCCTCAACGTGTGCGCTGTTGTGTTTCTGGAAAGAGGAGTAGGAGGTTAACACAAGTCAACAAATAAAATCTGGCGAAATCTGGTTTAGTTTGCGTACTCTGCCAGCTACCTCAGCGTGTAAACCTGGCTAGTAAACACATGAGAGTTGCCAATTTTTTTTTGGCAATTGCTGAGTTCAACAAGCTTTTTGGAGAACACTGTGCCTGGTCCGGGTAATTTTGTCGGCGGCGTCATCTGCAGATTTTCCATTCAAGAATTGATATGGTGCTTATGAAAGGAGGTTGAAGTGACTTACATGTGATTTCCTGCCAATTAAGCTTTTATTAGGCTGCGTATTTTAATTTAAGAATCATTAACATCTGTACAAACTAAACAGTGTATTGTCGTGCCTCTTGCCGCTTGTCTTTATTAACCAGTCACTTTAAATATGTTACATGCAGCATTTCCCTTATCATCCACCTGCCCCTCCTTCTCTTTCTCTCTCTTCTCTTGTTGTATCTCTCAATTCAATATTAATTCGATTTAATCTCCTATTTAATTCAAGAACTCTCTCTGGAGTCTCCTTTTCTTTGATCGTCTCCTCACTTTCCCCTCCCTCTCTTCTTCACTGTCCCCCTCCCCCTTCGATCCATCCTTTTCAGGTTTTCATCCTCTTTTCAATCTCATCTTCCTTTCAATCTCTCTATCTCTTTCACATTTCAATAGAGAGAGAGAGAGGGTGGGGGGGAGCAAGGGGAAGAACGAGGGAAAGGGGGATAAAGTAAAGAGATGCGGAGAGAAATTGAAAAAGCTCTATGAAGTGAGTAACAGAGGGTGAGGGAGATGAACGAACAAAAGAAGACGAAGGGAGAAATTGACAGAAAGGAGAAAGAGCAGGCGAGGTTCAAAAGCAAGAGGAGTGTATTTAGGGTCAAACAGATGAGGAGGGGAGTAACAGAAAGGGGAGATGATGGGAGGAGAGAGCAGGGACTGAGAGCATTGAGAGCCACAGAGGGGAGGGAGAAACAAGAAGTTGATAAGATAGAAGAGAGAAGGGGGGTAGAAGAGACAGCAGCTTTCCCAGATCGCTGATATTTCTCTTGGTTACATCATTCACAAGACCCCCCCTGTCAGCATACTGGTGAATGTGCATTAGCCCCTTTCCTCAGGAAAAACCAATAAATCTCAGAGGAACCCAATTCCAAACCACAATGACATGTTTACAAAAATTTTGTGATTTTATGTTGCAATCAGAGTCATCAAACTTTATTTCAAAATATTTACCTTGTTGTCATGAAACTGGAATTTCTTTTGAGGCAGTGGTGGTTTGTGTACAGTGCAGAAAAATAATTTAACCTCCTGTAACCTCCTCCACCCTAAGTTATAATAAAAGCCAGTGTGCAAAGATCAATGGCGTAAATATTGAGTGTGCAACCAGGGCCCAGAGGCTGCCAGGGGCCCATGTAGGAAGGCAACCTTTTGCTGCTTGGAAAATCAGGCTGGCGGTGGTTTGATTCCAGGGCAGGCTGTTTGATTAGTGGTGATAAATTTGGTGTGTTTGGCTGCTGTTTGTGGTCCTGATCAAATGCTGGTCTGCAGAATGGGAGGGACGCCTCTTAGTTCAAAAGTACTGGCAGCTATTATTGAATGGTAGCTAAAGAGCTGCAGCTTTAGCAAGTGGAATTCAGCCAGCGCTAACTTCAGAGGGGTTCTGATCCCAGATAGCTAAAATCCCCAAAATTCAGATTTTATCTACCTGGGCAAGCACTCAAGTAGAGCCTTTGTGCAGGGGCTAAGCCCAGGCCTGATTTAACTCAACTCTCTTTCATACCTAAATAACAGTGAAGGTCAATTTCCACTGACTTCTAAAGTGATTTATATGACCTGCCCCAAAATGACATATCACCCCTAAAATGACTGCAGTTTTTAACATGTCCTAAACATTAGCAAACACACAGTTCCGCTCCAAAACGACACTGTCAAACTTGGGAGACAAAACAATGTGGATTTAGATCAGTATCTGCCGATATTAGCTTAACACAGATGTATTAGTGCTGATGCACAGTATATGTTGGCCAAAAGCCCCTTTTATACAGCCAGATTTTCGGCGAATGTTGGGCCGTTCTGCAGGCAAGCTGCGAGCATTTAGACACACAGAGCCGGATTTGCAAGTTGATCTGAGTTGCCCAATTTTTCGCCGTGTAGGCGTAAACATATTGGCGGAACCTTTTTGGTTTAAAAAGAACGAGGTGCCCTTCCGCCACGGGAGAGGCTGTTGATGACTTGTGGGTGGAGCTGTTGATGATGCCGCACGTGCGACCCACTGGCGGTGGACTAACAGGAACAGCTGATAGCAGGAGCAGCTAGAGGGAAACGCAAACAACGTTGACACCAATCTGAAAGAAACTGTAAAGATAAGCAACTGGGGAGACGAGGAACTACTATCCTCAACTATCCTTTTACCATCCTTTGCCCCTCTTCCCATCCCTCCATGAACAATCATCTCTTTTACTAACATTACGGTCAGCTTTTCTTATCAGCTCTTGCTTATTCTCCTACGTGTCAGCCATATGCCCACTGAAATTCAGTGGCTATCTCTAAAGGCTTGTTACAACCCAACCACAATCACTGGATCCATAATCCACCGCTGAGGCCAAATGACACCCCTGATGATTGGACAATGACCCCCTACATTTAATTAATACTCTCACCGATTGGCTGCTTTTTCATCCCTCGAGTCTAAAGTAATCTATGTGGAATATTCCCTTTACATATTCTACAGAATAAATGGATTACAAAAACAGCCAATAGCGCTGCGTTCAACAGGCTCACTTGGAGCCTCAGTATTAATTTTGACTTTTCCATCAACAGATTCCATTACATTCCTTTTTCACACGACTCTGCGGCGTTTGATGTGTCTGCTGGAAGGGATTTCTTGAGATATGGTGGGAAATTGAGCAAGAGAACCTCCCAGACTGGGCCAAATAAAACCAGGAAGCAGATCATTTGATTAATGTAATTTGAGTTCTTTCAATTACTCTTGCGCCACTAGGGTGCTGGATGCCAGTGAGTGATTCTGGAAGAGCTGCGATGACAGCTGGAAGAGAGTGGGGGGAAACACTTCCTACACAATTAAGATCACAGTCAAACATAGACACACACAGACACACTCATGGACACACACATGACATTTTTACTGTTTTCTGCATAAGGATTTTACTGTTATTGCCTTGATTGCGGTTTATTTTATTTCCTCCTCTACTTTTACTGCAAGAACTAGGGCATCCTCCCTCTCCTTCTCTCCCTCACACTCACACACACACACACACACACACTTGCACACACACGTTAGCCTCGAGCTGAAAACAAAATACACCTGGTGAGAGAGACACATGCATGCGGTGAAAAGAGACAAAAAAAGGAGAGTGAAAGGGGAAAAAAAGAAAGAGAACGGGGGGTTGAGGGCTCCCTGGGAATTGAGGACACAGAGAGGAGAGAAAAACAGAAGGTCCCACAAACACACACATACAACAAACATGCTTCATAAAGCCATACGCACAGCCATACACACTCTTTGTGTGCCGCTCACACACATTAGCCTGGAGCTCAACACGGCTACACCTGGCAAGAGACGCTGGGAGACGCAGAGAGAGCAATAGATGTGAGCTTGCCTGTGAATTGAGGTCATGCAGAGAGAGACAGAGGTAAAGACAACAGGAGGGAGGACGAGTTAAGAAGCACTGATGGTGTGAGCTGGGTAGGAAGCAGCTTCCCAGCATGGAGAAGAGAAGGAAGGGGGACGATGAATGCAGTGCTCAGAGAAGAATAGATTTCTGAAAATGTAAGACGGATTACAGAAAGATGTTCACTATATATATAATGCCTCATACAGACAATAATATGATATAGCGTCTAATGATAATAATGAGAAAGCACTTAGAAACATGGGGAAACAGCGTACAAACAAGTGGGGATAAAAAAAGAAGCTCATCTTGCACACCCAAAAATATTCTCGGTGCCGCTGCATTGACGTGAGATGGATCAAAGTTATACGCAGAAATGTCGGAGGCGTGAGAGAGCAGAATGTCAAAAATTAACAAATCTATGCTCGAATGCAGTATGAAGGAGTGTCAGTGAACTGCAAAACACCAGGAGAAGAAAAAAAGACATCTTGTGTAACAAAAAGAAAAAATGATGCGGCTAAAAACAACCTAAAATGTAAACTTGGGTAAGACAGCCACTTCATTCACCTTATACCTGAATGAATTCACTCAAAAAAAAGCATCTATGTGTGTGTGAGCATATGTGTGGAAACATACATGCAAATGTGTGTTTGTGCATGTGTGAGGCCCCAGGAGCACCCTGTATTGTAAGCATGTTTTCTTGCGTCTTGCTTCTCCCCTTCTCCCCCGCTGACATTCAGATTTCCTTCTTTCCCTGAAGCCCTCTCCCCTTCACACACACACACACCGACACCCACACATACACACACATTGCATTCTTTTTCTCCTCTCCTCAGACATTTGACATGAAAACACATTAAGCACTGGTAGCTTCTGATGAACACAGAGCTGTTATCATCAATGCTCTGGCCTTTAGCTATTGGGTTGATCTTCTGTGTGGAAGCAGTGTTGAGTCGCTGGAGGCTTCTAGCAGGAGGCATGTTTCAAGCTCTCAGCGCCTGCTCTCTCCGCTCCTCACGAGCAACACATTATCAGCACAGCGATGGCTTTCGTTTTCTTCCTCAAGATTGCTATTAATGTTTAAATGTGTAAATCAAAGCACTTCGTTCCGCTTCCTCATTTTCTTCCTCTCCGTCTCGTGAGTATACTGCACTGTGCTCTCGTTTCTCCATCTCTTCCTCCTCTCTTGTCTCGTGAGTATACCGCACTGTGCTGTGCTCTCTGCCTGTCTTTCTCTCGCTCTTCCTCTCTGGAGTTTACCCCACTCGGTTCTCTCATCACCATATTTCTCCAATTTCATTAAAATCCTCTGTTTTTTTCCTTTATCCTTCCATGGTATCTTTAATGCCAAAGTTCACTCTATATTGCTATATATTCCCATTATGAATCACATTAACCTCTTGCCTCTCGTTCCACGCTCACATCAAGAAATGCATCAGAGGCACTTCTGTCAAAATGTAATAATGCAAATGAAGGTTAACAGTGCTTTCCAATGTAAAACAGTCACATGCAAACCACTCTTTCCTTGTATGCGCCGATTTCAACCACAAACATTCACTTAATTTAAGTAAATATAAGCAAAAAAAAAGATAGATAGCCAGGGTTCCCACACATTTCAACCAATGATTTCCATTACCTAATATACATAGTTGTCAGTGTCAGTTGTCTCGCAGCTATAACAATAGTTGTCAGGCTGGTAGAAGCACTGCTGACCAGACCTGACCTGGTTCCTCCATGTCGGAGTGCATCCAGTGCGGCAAGGGTCTGCTTCTCTCTTGAGCCATGTATTAAAAGCCATACATTATTAACCACACACTTATACGTACAGATAAGCAGACTGCTAGCACTTGCTAACCACACTCGCTTGTTAAACATTCCCATCGTAAGCTAGCAACATACGCCAATCAGGGTTGGGAATTAGTATCAGCCATCAGCCAAATGCTGGTAAAATACGTAAGTGGATGCTAGATTGGTAGATTTTGGAATCCATCAGCCATGGTGGCAGATGGACAAAAAGTTCATTTCCAAACCTGACGCCAATGTGTATCACTGTGACACGGTGCAGCACTAGATTTAAAATGAGTTTGAAGGTATTTTATGTAACACTGAATATGTTTAGGGATTTTTTTAAAACAAATTGTAAACAATAGCGTAAACTTTTCCAAAAAGATCTGTTAATTCAAAACCATTTCCAGACATAGAGAACAATTTTTCTAATTGCATAACTCTTCCTGGAAATTTGTGATCATGGGAACCCTGAATAGCACTTATCATTTACTGATTATTTAAAATTTAATTTTAGTCTATGGATCTTTTTTTTTTTTTTCGAAGTTAAGCCACAGGCGTGTTTGTGAATGCTTGCACGTGCCGTGTGTGTGTGTGTGTGTGTCACAGCGAATGAGTTGAGCAAAAAATGAGAAACTGTATAACTGCAGGAGGTCAGCAAGACTGACTTGTAAACTATCTTTCTTTCTCTATGTCGCTAACACACACACGCACACACATACCTACACACATGCACAGTCACACAAATAATGAGAGAGGGAGCAGCTTTTTACCTTGAAGATACACAGGGAGGGGGGGCAGAGAGAGAAGCTGGCAATGGGCCAGAAACAGACAGAACTAGATGAATATTTCTCTTCCATCTCTTTCCTACTTTCATCTCTACTGCAGTTTCCTGAGACTCTGAGAGGGAAACACTCACAAACACCAGGATGCACACAACAATACTGTGCACACATACCCAGACATTCAAAAAGACACTTTCAAATGCCTCCTCTTTTTAGTAAATTTGATAAAAATGTAATATTCTTAGATAATCCTCTCAATTAATATGCAGTTCTTCACAAGGAACAGAAGATTTGAAACATTTATCCATAGATTAAGTAGAAACTTTAACCAATAGAAGAATAATAACAGTTTTAATTGCAGGAAATGATTGCAATAACATAACTCATGAAGGAGACACACAATTAATGATAAAAGCATATTTGAACACTGTGTTTCTGGCAAAAATAATTTGACTAAAATGAAATGGATAAAAATGAATGTAGGAGTATTCAGTTTCATTTATTAGCAAACATGCCTCTGAATAAAAATATGTTCAAAACACTTTGAAAAATAGATTATAACAGAGAAATCAGAAGCTGGGCCTATTAAAAAACTGATATATCCGTCTAATAGAATGAAACAGAGGGAGAACACTTTAAGGAGAAGTGTGTAAGATTTAGGGCGATTTAGTGGCATCTAGGGGTTAGGATTGCAAAGTGCAACCAGCTGAAACTTTTACCGGTTAGATTTGCGTCAGTGCTAATTGTTCAGGAGGTTTTTAGTGGGAGCTGCATTATCTGCAGAGGTCTCTTCCCCTCCAAAACGAACAGACCAGGTGAATAAAATTGCTACACAAATGGAATAAAGCAGTTTCCCATTGCAAAGCAGTGCTTTCCAATGGTGCTAACCGGCTGCTAGCCCAGCACCCGCTCATGTGTGCTCACCTTCTTTCTCTGATAATGATTTGAAATCCTAAATTCTAAATCCAATACACTGGACCTTTAACTTAACATGATAAATTGACCTACACTTGTATACCGCCTTTTTTGTCATCCGACCACTTAAAGCGCTTTTCTTTACACTACGAGTCACATTCACCCATTCATACACACATTCGTACACTGGTGGCCGAGGCTACCATCCAAGGTGCCACCTGCTACTCAGAACAGCCAAGTGGCCTTGTTTCTCAAACAAAATTCTTTCGGTCAGAATTTAGGAAAACCTGGCAGCACTGTTGTTGCTATCAGCAACAAAGTTCGTATAAAAATTCGTAAAGTGCTGAGTCAGTTTCATGACCTCACAGGATGCATGAAACACAAAACCACACATACACACAGTAAGAAAAAAAATAAAATCATACTTACACAGCCAAAACCATAACCAAAACCTCAACTAGTCAAACACACACACACACACACACACACACACCCACACACACATTAGATGAAAGGAAAACTACTCATCTGGTCAGCACAACTTTGCCCCTCAGGAATGATGCTATCTCAATGTGTGTGTGTGCACATCACACCTTAAACTAGGGTAGCTGATACCCGAGGGTCTAACACTGACACACACACACACAAACACACACACGTACTTGCAGGAAAATGTTTCACTCCCCCGTCAGAGCTGCAGAGTGTAAGCTTGTCTTGGGATTCAATATTCTCCCACACTCCATATCTTATATGATTATAAATGACTTCTACATGTGGTTTGAGTTTCACTTTCTCAAAAGTTTGTAGCAAATATGAATATGTGAAACTTTAATCCACACTGCAGTGCAAAGCAATCCCTCATGCTGTGTCTTATAAGTTCATATAGCTTGAATCAGCATTCAGTACATCATTCGAGAGACAGGCCAACTCTTTCTGTTCAGCCTCTCAGGCAGTCTGAGCAACGCCTTAGGATCCAGCACATACACACATACTGTGCAATGCGCATGTTTGATATTGCTACTCAACAAAGCAAACATTTGTTCCACTAACACCATTAAGACATACAAAAAAAAAAAGACTGATCAGTTCAGTGATTGAAGCGACATCAAGACATTTTTCTTCAAGCCGCCACCTTCTCCAAATTAAATCTGGCTCAGCAGCCAGCTGCTCGTCCCTTTGCTATCTGCTGTGGCTGTTTTTGGCACACTGCTAGCAAAAATGCTGCATGCATATTTCACCATAAAATATCACGCTGGTCAGATTATAGTCATAAGCATAACAAAGCACATGTTGCAGTTGCCATTAATGCTAATTTTGCTAGCATCTTGAGAGTCATGCTGGACACTGCACAGCATGGGTGTCATTCTTTCACAGCTTGATTGTCATCATAGCCAGCGCAAGACTAAAATAGCTGTCTGGTGTTTACTGTGCATTGTTAGTCATGCAGTTACATAAAGTCAGGACTACCCAGGTGCTATTTAGTTTTTACTTCTGCTTCGTCTATAAAAAAAAATAACCCACTGTTTTGCATAGAAAGCAACTGTGGAGTTTTTTAAAGATCTCTGCGTCAGAGAGCCGGGTCACCCACAGTGCAGCACCGCTTTAGAAAGTGTCAACACCTTGTTCAAGGGCACTTTGGCAGGAATTGTAAGCATCGTAGGTGTTATACCAGCCACCCTCCAGTTCAGCGCTTGAGTGCATCCTTCAGTCAGTGGTGGATTGAACTAATCACCTTTCTGTCTCTCCACCTCAGGCCAACCCTGTTCTCTGCGGAAAATATCCCACATTACAAAGGATTTACTGTCAAAGTTGAGATGTGGAGTAACCTTTGCAGTATAATACTAAACGCAATTGCAGTTTTTAATCAAAAGTAGCTTTAGAGATTTAAAGATATTTTGGATTGATGATGTAAGGAGGCAGCAACAAGCCAGCAGAGGAGAGAGTCGTGACCAAAAGTAATACATACACATACAAATACACATACAAAAGTACACACAAACACACCCACGCAAATACACAGCCAGGCAGCCACGAGCAGAGGCAAACACATCTGCACTAATACGTACTGTCACATGTACACACATAAAGAGACACGCAGACACACACTGTAGTCACAAAATGCAAAATATTTTACTTTCTGATTTTTATGAGAGGAGCCAAGAGGAGAGGAGTGGAGGGGAGCGAGCTGGTTTAAAGAGGGAAAGGAGGAGAGCCAATAAGAGGATCAGTTGAGTGTGGCAGATTGGTTATAAGAGCCAACATAATGAAAAGGTTCAGTTCCCAATATTGTCAAAGTGCCCTTGAGCAATGACACCTTTGGTATTGTATGTGCCAACCTGGTACAAGCACAAGGACACTTTGTAGCTTCATTTCCATTTGATGACTAATGATGATGAATGGTTTCCACCACATGGGAGTTAAAGGGAAATTCTGTGTTTTGTGGTTTTGGCCATGAATTCTATTGGATCTAAGACTGCATTTACCAAGTAACAGACCAGATCAACATAATCTGACAGGGCAAGAAGCAAAGTTTTCAGACTATCAGACAGGCTGTACATGAGTCAGTTGTTTAGTTAGATTATAAATCACTTTTTCTGAACAGCAACTGAAACAAGTTTCTTTTTTAACAGGGTGGCTGGTAGGGATGGGTATCGGTATTCAATACCTTTAAGGTACTAAGTAAACAATACCTGCATCCAATCCTTTCCGTGCCCAGATCTAGAAAAAAATGACTATTTGTATGGTTTTGCTTGCAGCTGATCACGCAAGCAAGCGTTCTTCAGTTTAATGTGACCTGGGCAGCTACAACCCATACAGTCAGAAGTGAGGTGAAGTTGAGAGCAGTGTATGTAAGGGAGCTGGCAGTTCAGCGTGATAAGATGCCTCAAAAAAGTTTGAAAGTATGGCTAAACTGCACACCTGTTGGCATTTTACATAAGTTATGGCTTCCATTTACATGATGTGTATCCAATGAAATAGAAATTAAAAAGAAGAAGGTATCATATACTATATTATACTCTATTGGTATAACATCCCTTTAAGGATACTGGTATAGGTACTGGCACTGTCATTTTTATAAAGAATACCAAGCCCTAGTGGCTGGTCACTCTTAGGAACAGGGTCAAGGACCTCGACATCTAGAACACGCTTTGAGACGAACTTGTGCTCTTTGCATTTAAAGGAGTCAGATGAGGTGGTTTGGAAATCTGAGCAAGAGGCTTCCTGGATGCCTCCCCCAAGGGCTTTCTAAATCCAACTGGGAAGAGCCCTGGGGTAGACCCAAAATACACCGGTGGGATCTCCAATCTGGCTTGGGAATGCCTCAGGTTGCTCCGGGAAGGGCTGGAGGACATGGCTGGCAGAGCAAGCCGTCCACTAATCACAGGGTTGGCGGTTCAATCCTCAGCTTGTCCTGTCCATATGTTGAAATGTCCTTGAACTGAACTCTGTTTGCCTCCAATGGGTACGGTAGCTCAGCCACCATTGGTGTGTGTGTGTGTGTGTGTGTGTGTGTGTGTGTGTGTGTGTGTGTGTGTGTAGATGCGTGAATGAGAGGCAAATTGTAAAGTGCATTGTCCGTTAAGGTAGAAAAGTACTATTACTTAGCCTGCTGCCAACACAACTTGGGCCTGGTTAAATTGCAGAAAATGGATGGACAGACTTTATTTGGAGGTAAAGTCAAAGTGAGCGTACCTAAAATGTCAGTAATAATGCCTCATTGCACAGAAAAAAACTGAGTGCTCAAAACTACAGTCGGTTAGGTAGCTCAAAACTGAACCAGGTAGTGTGTCTGTGGATGTTCAAAAAGGACAGTTGGTGCAAACAGTAATAACACATCTGTCTGACACAATTTTCTCTTCCTAAAAAAATATTTTTCCAATCTGTGTGACAACCTGACTGCTCAGATTTTTTTATGCCTGTCAGAGTTGGAATGACGGTAAAAGCTGCTTAAGTTGCAATAAATCAATGTTTTTCTTTAGCCTTGCCCATAAACGTGTAAAAACCCAGTTTTCAAGGGTGCCCTGAGCATGCCTGAGCACACGTGTGGGGTATGAGTCCTCACTAAGACCAAGAAGGTGGACCACATAATTCCCATTCTGACATCTTTACACTGACTTCCTGTCTGTCAGGGAATTGATTTCAAAATACTACTGTTGGTTTATAAAGTAATGAATAGTTTAGGGCCCAAATACTGACCTTCTGCTTCACTATGAAACATCCAGACCTCTCAGGTTTTCTGGGAGAGGTCTGATTTGTGTCCCCAGCGTCAAGACTAAACACAGAGAAGCAGCGTTTAGATTCTATGCACCAAATATTTGAACCGAAAACTGCAGGCCCTCCGCAACTCTACATTTCTTTAAATCATGGCTGAAGACTTTTCTGTATGTCACTGCCTTTCAATATACCCTGTATTTTTTTTCATTTCTCACACTGCACTGCAGCTATTACTCTTACATTTTACCTGCCTTATTCTATTTTAGCTTGTGTTTATTTCCTATCCTCTAACTTTTTAATGTTGTTTTGATTGTATTTAAATGTCCTTTTATAATGCGTTCCTTTTGCACTCAGTGCTTTTGATGTTTTATGTAAAGCACTTTGAATTGCCTTGTTGCTGAAATGTGCCACACAAATAAACTCGCCTTACCTCGCTTTGCATCGACCAGAGCTCAGAAACACGCCTGTACCCAGGTAGGCTACTTGGCTGTGCAGGAGACTGTTTGTAATGATGTGTTATAAGTCATAAGGTTTGGCAAAATGCTTGTGTTTGGGAAGTACATAGCATATGGCTGGATAAATGTGACTTGGTTTATACTGCATAAGTTGTTAAATGCAGACCCCCTTTAATATATAAGGAATGTTTGCCTTTTTGGATTCTCCATTCACTGTGGAGGCATGCAAGAAACACAAAGTTTTCTTCACAAATTCAAAATAGCACACACTGGCTGATGGATTGATTGATTGATTGATGGCAAATGGTCATTCTGCTGGTAAAGTATTACTTGAAAATTACAAAAAAAAGACTTAACATTTCCATTTGGCACAAGTAGTTGGCTTAACTAAGGAATTTTGCCCCTAGATGCAGGTAAAAAAAAGTACAATCAGACAATCATGTAAAGAAAACAAATATTTCACCACAGCATACAAACTATGAAGAGGACTGGAGACTTGTGTGTTGTAGCATTGGGTGTATGGGTAACACTACTCTTCTTCATTAGTTAGTCTTGTGCACAAATCCATTATTTAAGTCAAACTAGCAGTCTGCTAAATGTACTTAAGAGTCCTTAGCTCCTTTCCACCCATAAAGAAAAGCCTGTAGCTGCGGAGCTGAACAGCATAATCCAACAATAATGAAGACTCCTAATTAGCTTTGTGTGTGTGTGTGTGTTGATGTGAGCTCGTCAAGAGGCGGGTGGTATGATTCCAGTTGTCGGGGGGTAAGTGAGTGTGAATCAACCCTGCTGACATCAAATACGCTCACACTTAAAGACAGTCACACACACACACCAAAGCTCAAGTTAAGCTGTACATGCCACTCATTGCACTAGTCATTGTTCTCAGTGCCATGAGCCATACTGAGTACAGAAGGAGACATGTGTGTGTGGTTGAGTGTGTATGTGTGTGAGAGCAAGATAGAGAAAGGGTGCTGGGTAGGTTGCAGGGTGACACATTGACAATATTTATGAGTGTTCAGTGTCTGCATGCTGTTGGGTCGGTGTATATATGCAGAGTTTATGTGGGAGTGACGACACACAATTGTGTGTGTGTGTCAGTCTGCGCGTGAGAATATTATGCTGAGTCATCTGGCCCATTTAATTTACTCCATCTCTTCAGGAAACAGCTGCCTGTGACATCGTAACCTTGAGTAAACTTTATTGGCTCGCAGGAGCATTTAGAGGAGCACCAGGAGCCAATGAGATGTGACAGCTGAATGAACTTCTTGTGTTAAACTTAAACAGGGTCTCCAGGACGATCAGCGTGAACACAGCTCGGTGAACATATAAAGGCATGCAAGTGTTCCTACAGCTACGCAAACATGTGCAACCTGCACCCTCATGCAGCAAAGATCAGTGTTATCAGTGTATTTTAGTTTGCAAGGCAAGAACTGATAGCACTCTGTGACTTATGATATCAATTCCAGATCTCTGCATGAGTTGAGACACTTTTACTGTTTTATAGAGGCTTCAATGATTAATCTTAAATTACTGCAAAGAAGAAAAATTGATATTCTCCTGTTTTCTCCATTAGTGGTATTGGATTGTCTTCACACAGAAAAAATAAGGCAGAAAATTAAGTTGGCTCTTTCTGTTTTTCCATTGTTACTTGACTATCTGATTTCACTGCTGTGAAATTTTCCAATACTGATGCTCTACTTTTATTTACTCTAAGATCATAATGTGATACTGGTATCCATATCAGTGCGGCTCTGTATGCATTTAAAAGAAGCCTATGAGAAGATATGATACTCTAACAAAGTGCACTACACTGTATCTTTCTCCTTGAAATTTCTTTGAGTATAACTTTCTCATACTTTCTTGTATCATCACTGATGTAAGTGCATCTACGGTTTTATAGAAGCAAGACTTAAAGAGCTCCATTAGCAGCTACTCGTATAAGCCATTTTGCTCCCAATTTAATCTCTTTTTTTTTTTTTTTACCACATATTACAAAATATAGAGTTTACTGGGTGCAATGCTACCAGAGTACACCAAGAAACATAACCTTTTCTCTCTATCCACTTTTCTTGTCCATGTCTTGACTGCATAGTATTAAATAAAGGCAGTAATGCCAAAAATCCATCAAGTAATCTGACCAACCCGACTGAGTGACCAACTGACTGACACTGACATCCTTAAAGCCCTGTTTGTTACATCAGCAGTTACAACGTGAGCACAGTTGGCTGAAAACGACAGTCGAAATTCAGCTCAGAGCACAGCAGCTGCCTTCTTTTCATGGTTATGAAGATGCTGCACTGTCTGAATTGTGGTGGTGATCACAATTATGAGCCGATTGTCCCGATGCAGTTTGAAATGTTCCAGCAATTTCCTCCCACAGACAAAAGAATTGCAAGTTTTGATTTAATTTTGAGGAAAAGAGCTTCAGCAGATAATGCTATTCGCACTTGGAAGAAGTTAGAAAAGTGCTTGAAACTTGTATTCTGCAAGCTCAAGTTCACTGAATTCAGGCTGAATAACATCTGACTGACTAGTCTAAGCGCACTCAGTAGAATACTCCTCCAGGTGGCCGTGTTTCTGCTGCCGCCACTGAAGATGATCGCAACCACTCAAGACAATGCACGTGGCGCAGCTGCACCCGGTGGAATCAGTCCTCTTACAGTCAAGATGGCGGCGGATGTAACAAGAAACTGGTTATTTTTCCATCTCATATTGTGCCTAACTTTAGTGGTCCATAACATATTGAGAATGGAATTACTCTGCAGGTGATCCTGTTCAAAATGAGGCCAAACTTCTTTATAAATGTCTGTTTCTGATTATGGCCAAAATACGGTCTGCAAAGACTGTAAGGTTTCTTGATTTTAGCCAAGACGATTTCCATAAATGCCCTTTTCATGTGCTTCTTCTAAGAGTTAAGGGGATTTGGTGGCGTCTCCCAAGCACCTTTCGTGTTCATTGTGCGGGAGGTTTTAAGCAGGAGCTGAATTTCCCGCAGAGGTCTGTTCCTCTCTAAAACAAACCGACCAGATAATTAAAACTGGTAAAAAATGGAATAAAGCTGTTTCACATACAAATCAGTGTATCATGGAGACTGATTATTATGTCAGAGACGGGCGGCTCCCCCACCATTTGCCATTGTGGGCTCACCCTTTTTCTCTGACAACTTAATGTGTGCACACCTTTTTTATGATTCAGACATTCAAGAGGTTTTTACTGTGAGCCAAATTATCCATAGAGGTAACCTTCTTTCCAAAACAAATGGGACCGCTGAATTAAACTGGTAAAAACACTGAATAAAGCCATTTCAGTTCACAAATCTGTATCTCTGACGCAGTTTGGCCTGTTGGTGAGGACGGCTTATCCACCACATGCTAATGTGTGCCCACCTTTTTCCTCTGATAACTTCAGGTCCAGACATTTATGAGATTTTTAGCAGGGGCCAAATTCTTTTTGCAAAGGTCTCCTCAGTTTCAAAATGAATGGAACCGCTGATTTAAACCGGTAAAAACACTGAATAAAGCAGTTTCAGGTCACAAATCAGTGTATTTCTGATGCTGCTCATTGCAGATGGGCTTATACCTATGGTGGCTGACACAGAAACGCAAAACCTGAAAATGCGAATAACCCTACCTGGAGCCAGTGTTTGGTTTGTCTGTTCTGGGCTACTGTAGAAACACAGCCGTACAACACAGCAATCTCCATAAAAGAGAACCTGCTCCCTATGTAGGTATAAACAGCTCCTTCTAAGGTAAGGATAACACAACATTTCCTATATTTAGGTGATTATACATTGAAGAAAACAAACTTATTATATTACTTTCCATTTCTGCCAATATATTGCCCTATATCTTACACACTGGTCCTTTAAGAAGAGTGAGGACTCAGCAGTCGATGACCATATAAAATACTTAATAAAACTGATTTTTGTGAAATACCACAACCATGTGAAGTCCTTGAGCAAAGTGTCATAAATGTCCACACAAAATATTAGACTGATTGGTCCAGTAGTTTGCTAGATTAGACATTAGACATTAAGCAAACAGTAGTGGGTATTACTACATTGTTACCAATGTTTGCATTCTGACTGAAAAGCTGTCTTCAAAGTAACATATTCAGGACAGCATCAATTCTGTTGCTGCACATAAAGTGTTTAACCCAAAGCAACACAGTATGTGACGAGACTTGACCAAAGCAGGGTGACTTTAGAAGACATACTGATATTTGACAGTGTCCTTGTATAATGTGTTTGCCATCACTGACACCACTAGTCTATAGTCATAGATAATATCGTCGTTTGTTGAAATCATCCACTGTGTAAATATTAGCTCATAATATGATATGTTTGCTTAATAGTTAGCTTTTTTTTTTTTTTCAAATTTTCACTAATGTACTGGAAAGACAAGAACAGAGTTGACTCTACATCCCCAGAGGATTCAGCTATGCAGTATCTGAAAGCTCTTGTGTAAATACCATATGCCCATTTTTAAATGTAAATATCAGCACTTGAGCTGATACTTTCCTCCTTGTGGTGTAACAGACCATTAAAATACGTTGCTTCGGGGCACTCTGATAAATCTATAGTGCTCAGCACATTTTTGCAAAGCAACAGGACTCAATTCTAGTCATAAAATAATGCCTTAGATAATACTAAAAATGTGTGTTGTTACTGGACATAAAGCTGCCATGCCCTGAGACCAAAATGAATTTCAAAACAAACATTATGAGATTATAGCCTGAAATAATCTTGAATAAATATCAACTATATAAAAATATAACAGAGGATGTGGTTTAAGTCTTTTCAAAGTGGACAGAGAGAGAGAGATAGGGACGTGGAGTGATTTGAAACAGAAAGATCTTGACAGGAAAAGGAAGATGAAAGATCAAGAGATGGGGACAAATAGTGCAGTGAGGTAGAAGATGGAAAGATGAGAGAGAGGGAGAGATGGTGGGGAGGAGAGAGATGAACAGAGATGGGAAGACACAAAGATAGAGATACGGAGGGGGAGACAGAGAACAAGGGAGATAGATGGAATAAAACAGAGCGAAATGGAAAATGGAGAAAAAGCAAGAGAGACAAAGAAAATGAGAGAGACAGGGAGAGAGAGACAGAGAGGGCCTTATCAGTGTATTGCAGGAGGCATAAGATGTAACTGGGGAGTCTGTGTGTGTATGTGTGTGTGTGTTTGTGTTATTGAAGTGACTTTGGTCAAGTTTAAAACTGGAAAGTCCAGTCGACAGATGGACAGAGAGAAAAACAGGAACATCAACCGTGTATTTATGGCTCTGGTTAATTAGAAAATTCTGGGTTGTACGGTGTAAATCTTAGCTATATTTGAAATATTTAACAAAGCTATCTGACATGTTTGCAATGAATCAAAGCTCAAAATAGACGTAAATTTTACTCCAGAGATTATAAACTTGACAAAGTCAGAGGTTACACAGCCTCAAAATCAATGTGGAGCGCGCTCTGAAGACTTTCCTGTTGTTCCTTGTGTCAAATGAGACAATCGATTGAAAGACAATCCAATCAGTCACAATGTAAACAAAGCCAGTAGCAGGGTGACAGTATTTTAATAGGGGGTGTCTTGTAGCACTTACATACGAGGCTTTTTATCTTCAAATGCTGACAGTGTCTCTCTCCCTTCAGCTTCATATTATAATATGAATGATCAAATCGTATTATTCACGGTGGCTCAGAGGATAGCACACTGTTGCCTCACAGCAAGAAGGTCCTGATTTTGAACCTGACCCATCTGGTGCTTTTCTGTCTGGAGTCTGCATGACAGCGCCGCCAGGGTTGTTGTCTGTCATTAGCTTAGGAGTGGGTGAAGGTTTAAGATGGATGTAAACCTGTGTTGTCCAGAGTGAAGTCATACCACTGCTTTGTCCTAAAAGCTGAGGCTTCAACCCGTTCTCCTAAAAATTACATTTACATAGTGTATATTGTGACTGCCAATGAGATTATGTTTGCGGGCAGTGTTTTACTGAGTAAACAGAATGCTAGGTTCAGTCAGGGTCAAGCACTTACATTTCATTTCAATATTTGGGGGGGATATATGGTGGGTATGGTGGGTTCGTCCTCGACAAGAAATTTTTGAGCATTAAATACTTCATTTTCTGCATTCTGGTGAATTTTCATGCACCAGTTTGTGCATTTTGTTGCACATGGTGACATATACAAATGCACATGTTCTAAACAGTGAAGGAGGTGTGTCCCCTACGTCCACCCTTGAATCTACACCCATAGTTAGGGTGTACGGTGGCTCCATCACTAACTTGAATCAAGTGCTGTAAGAGCCGAAACATAACCATCGACAAGTTAAATAATGCGTCCTTTCAAACTTATTCACTGTTGCCAAATTAGTTGTACTTAAACATGTTTTTTAGGAGACAGAGTTGATGGTTTAAATCTGTAATCACATCCGGGTTTTTTACTGAAACATAGACAAATTTCTATCGCTCGAATAATTTCATGTATTTCTAAAGGTTAAAAATTTTCATCTTGTATGACAAGATGCCAAATTGATGTTCTGGTGTGTGTCTCACATCTGCCTGAATTCCTTTTTGATGCCAGACAGAAAGAAGGTAAATTAATAGTAATTACACCTGCAGATTAGTCTTGTCAGATTGTTGTCTGCTCATCTGAAAAACCAGACAGCTGAAACTAACTTTCTTAATCACCATTTTCTCAGTGAACATATAGTGCTTATTTTGCAGCATTCTTATGAATCACCTGTGTGGATCGGCCTGGATCAGATGAAATCCTACATTAACTTTAGCATCAGTTAAGATGAACCTAGCAGTTTAGCTTTACACACGCTAAACTGAAGCTAAGCTAGTTAGATGCTAAGTCAGATAGCAACAGCCCCACCTTGTCATTATGGGTTTTCAAGTAGTCCGAAAGCATGCAAGTCAGGAGAAGAGGAACTCTAAAGTGCCTGAGCTACTGCAGATCGACTGGGCAAACTCCATGGAAGAGAACGTGCTCCGTTTAAGGGTAACAAAAAGACAAAGATTTCTATTACTGAAAAGATTTATGAATTTATGATGCGCTAAATTCTACACACTGGACCTTTAATATCCAAAAACTACTTCTGATCAAGACAAGAAATGCTTGTTTAAGATTTAGCTACAAGCTAAAATTAAATGTGAGTGTGAATGTATGTGTGTGGCTTTTTCTTAAGCTATCCTGACTGATAGGAGGCTTGAAACAGTCCCTGGATACCACTGACTGGCATAACAAACACGACCACTTCAAGGGAATTAACAACGAGGTTGAAATGAGGGAATACCTGTTGTAAAGTTCCACTGAAACAAAGCACATCTTATCCAAATCACACTATTTTATCAGCAGTAAAGTGACTCCAGAGACACTAATTTCGCCTGCTACTGTGGCAACATGAACCTTTCGGGGTGCTGAAATAGCAGGCCAGTATTAAAACGACAAACTGTCTGCAGCACTGGACATAACCTGAAGGCAGCTTCAGGTGTCTGACAGAGCAAATGCACAAGCAGTCCGACTCTCTTTCTTTGTCTCAGAGTTCTTCTTCACCACAGATAACCAGTCAACCTACAGTCTTATCTGTAATGTTTGGTGTTTGTATCTCCTCCGTGGCTTCGCAGCCGTCGCACAAATATAACCCTCCGTCTCTCTGGTTTAACAACACACACACCTCTTTGTCTGTCTCCCCCCCCCTCCGTCTCTGTCTGCTTGCGTCTCTCTTTTAAGTTCAAGTTATCTCTTTTCTGTGGGTCCGTCTGTCTGTCTCGCTGAGTGGGTGTGTGTCTATCTTTGTGCCCCGTCTGTGTGCGTGCGTGTCGGTTCAAGTGTCTGTGTTTCAGTCAGGGCCGCTGTTTGTGTGTCTCTCTGTGTTGAAGAAGTGGAATGAAAACAAATCACTTCAAATCCCCAAGTCGAGATTCTGTTTCAGTGTGTGCGCGCGCACGCCGATGTGTGCGTCTCCCAGGACAATTTGCATTGATGTTGTTGTCAGATTGGAGAAAGAGCATTAGAGCTTTTTAAACATCAGCTGTCTGCCGCAGTATACACACTCACACACACAAGAACAGGGTGTCTGTTAACAACAATGTGGTGTCACACATTTAGAAAACATTGTTTGTCTCTTAGTCAAGTATAGTCCCCTGGTATACCAAATGACTGTGTGTGCGTGTGTGTGTCAATCTGCATGCACACTCATGTACACACACTCGTGTTTCCAAGCACTTATGGATCCTTTCACTCAGAAAACAGCTACCCTAGACTGCAACACACAAGTTGCACTTTCAATACCAACAGCTCTGATACACACTCCCTCACTCACACACCCACACACAATATGGTTCACAAATGCAGATAAAAGCCCCTGCAGAATAACACAAAACCTTTAAAGTGTTAAGAATTGGAATTGGTATTTAAAAAAAACAGCCAAAGAGGTGCAATAGAAACCAGATGGCAAGCACATTCAGTTGTGCAATTGCACCATGTACCTGTACATTCATGGTTTCTATCACATCTTTTAACTTCGCCCCTCTATCATGTACGGAGATGATTTCACTGCCTCTTCATCCAAGTACAAAACTGCTGACCTTCATATTCTGCGCTGTGCCCTGTTTGTTCTGCGGAGAAGAAAAGAGAAGAGAAAAACTGCGAGGAGAGAAGAGTGGAGGAGTCTGTATTATCTCACCAGGCAGATTTTCCCATTGGCTAAGGCCTTGTTGATTTCCTTAAAGTATCTTAGTACTAAGGATCAAATCCTCGATGCCTCGTATAAGACCTCTATGAAACACAAGTCAGCCAGACAGTCAGCAGGCTGCTTTATTCATCATTCAGTCAGCCAGCACAGTCTGTTCCTGCAGTCAGTCAGCTGGTCAGTCAGCAGGTACAAAGCCTGTATGTCAGTCATTCACTCAGTCAGCCAGTAAATGAATCAGTTCCTGAATCCATTCTTCACTCCCGCCTCTCCCTCACACCTGTGCTGGCCGCTCTAAAGCCCTTTTCTCCTCCGGCCGTTAAGAGACATCCAGCTAATTGCCGCGATAAAGGGCTTAGCGAAGGGATCACTATATATTAGCAGTGCTTTGTGTATAGATACTAGTCGAGGTCCTGGGGATCCCTTACAGCTGTCAGAAAGCCAGTGAATGAAAACGGCTATAGATGTTAAGTATAGGATCATATTTTAACTGAAGCTTTGCAAAGATAATACATAGATATAGAGCTCAGAAGCAATTCTGACTACTTCAACCATGAGTTTCATTTTTCTCTGACTTAAACCTTGAAAAATCAAGTATCAAGAACATCCATACTACTTTTGTCTAAGCCCTATGCATCTCCTGTATAAAGTGACTCAGAAAGTGGATGCACTATAACCAGATAGCGGGGCCAAGGACACAAACAGCAAAATTTATGTCAATAGTGCGGCTGAAAACCCCTATATTGCCAAAAACTCTGATTTCCTAAAACTAAGACCGATGACATTACATTTCCTTCAGTAGAGACTAGTGACTGAAAAGGTTTTGAAGGACTAGGCTTTTAGAATTGCTCTGTGAATTGCTGTGTGCAGGTCTAAGACAAAAAGGTAGGGTTAACATGAAGGGAAATTCTCCTTGAAACATATTAGTGCTCTTAAAAACATATTTGGATAAATTAGCTTGCTTCTCATATCCATTTTGTTGTCCACGGGCGGAAACATGGCCCACGCAAACACAGCACATCTCAGCTACTACTTGATTTTGTTGTCCACAGGGGTCATACCGCAGCGGGAGTGTTTTGCTACCCATTTGGTAATTTTTCCTTCCATTTGTGCTTCTACCACAAGTAGCCTATGTAGCTAAATTGGATTTTTTTGTCTTTTTTTAATGTGTTTATCATTGTTATTTCCTGTTTTGCTGTGCTGTTATTACCACTAAAAGTCACTGTGTTTTAGTTGTTCATTTATTCTCACAATCATTTTATATCTATTACATTTATATGACTATATACAGGGTGTTTATTTTAAAATTGACCAGATGCTGCTGTTTCCCTTCCTGCCAGCTTAATTTGCTCTTTGCAACTGGGTCGTGACTCCATCAAGAATATATTAGCAGAGCCAAGCAGAAAGCTGTGTCTGGCAGAATCACAAGCATTGTCTAGAGTGGCTATGATCAGCTCTGGTGGCCTTGTCACAGCCAGAATGCTCCGCAGATGTGCCCGGTGGAATCCAGGGGTGAGCGTTGCTGCTAGGCGCTATAGCATGAAACAGAAAAAGCTGCTGATCACTTCTGTTTGGGTTCATTTCTGCTCCAAATAACTACAGCTGAGCAGGTTGACGAAACTCCAGCTGAACACACTTGCATGCCTCGGCATACTTATGACAATTCTGCATTGGGACACACATCCCATCGCCTATGTTTTCTTTTTTCTTCTGTCCGTGCAGAAAGCACAGCAGTACACGTTTCACTACAGAGACTATGTTTGTTTAATACTGTGGCCATGGAAACACTCTGATTAGCTCTATACTGTCCCCTGAGGACTAGCATTTGCTACCTTCACTGGTGCGTAAGAACGCATGTTCAGTATGTTCACCAGGGATGCTCCATCTTATACCTCCAAGGCTGCCTGGGTCAAGACAAGATGGAGGGACCAGTGGAAGTCAGCAGAACTATCAAGGCTCCACCACTACATTGAAGACCCCACAGATGATCCCTGCCAGCACCTGCCCCAAAAGCAATGGACAGCCCTCAATCGCCTGAGGACAGGCGTAGGATGCTTTACGGCAGCAATGCAAAAAATGAGGTCTCGGGGACAATGTCCACTGCGAATGCGGGGATCCACTACAAACTGTGGAACATGTAACAATCAGCTGCCCCAAACACCGGCCATCAAATGGCGATCGTGGTCTAATTGACCTGGAAGATGCAACAATGGACTGGCTTGCTGCGACGGAGCTGAAGGTCTAAGGACATATGCCAGAAAAAGAAGAACCAGGGATGCGGTTTGTGCCAACTGGACCAGGTGTTGTCATTTGTGTTTGCATACTTGCATGGACCATGTTTGTGCCCTCTGGGTATGTTTTTCTTACATCGGTTCTACAGATATCTTAATAAAAGTGGAGCGTAAGATGTCAGAGAGAGGGTTTTCAGCACGGCTATAGAGTTGATCGGGTCAGACATGGGTAAACATCAGCTTAGGCGTCAGTACATCAGTAAATTTATGCAGACACATGCAGACAATTTTCCACTGACATCAGCATCTATAGATCTGAATGCAATGCAGCCATGGCACATATTGCATCAGGAGAGGTGTGACTCTTGCTTTGTCTTGACCCAGAAAAAAAAACTGTCAGACTATTGCTACTGCTCTCTCCACCTACACGTATAACCCTCAGCTGAATAGAGGAAGTTCAGGCCTATTGTCTGGGGAATGTTGAAAGGCATTCTGTGTAGGCAATCACTAAGTGAAGTGGAAGTAGACGAGGCCGGTAAAGGGAAAGAAGGTACACCATGAAAGTAAATTACAACATTTCATCACAAAAGAACTCCTGAAAGGCACTGGAGTTCACAAAGAGAGAAGACTGTGGTGATGATGTCATCCCACGACAAATCCTGAGCTGCTCCACAGACAGTGAATAATGGATCAACTCCATGGACTCTGTGACAGCACCCATGGAGACTGTACTGGAATATGTGGATACTTCATGAGTCACAGCGGTAAGCCACACTGTACATTTAAATAAAACTCAGTTGGATGTATAATCTCAAACAAAAACTCTCCATGAACCCAGTGAGTCAGCCACTAATTAGGTATATGTGGACCATCTCTGCAAAGTGTCACCTGATGACTCCATCAGTTCGAGACTCGATGCTCTGATTTACAGCTCTGTTTACAGATAATGACTTGACTGTCAGGAATATAGTAAAATAAAAATCTTGTTTAGTTGTGGAGTTTCCATATCAGTGAGAAAAACAGGTATTTTAAAGAATAACTTTTAAAATGTGTTGCTATGTTTTGATATGGCTTTGATGGGCACGGAGAAAGTCCAGGTATAAATTGTAATTTCAAACATATTTTTTGACAAGAATGAAATTATATAGAGATAAATCCCAGATTATGTTTAATTACAGTTTTTTTTTTTTTTTTTTATTTTAATCAAGTGCCAACGTTTTTCAAATTCCCACTTCTTACAAGATCAATATATGGCAACTATTTACTACTAATGACAAATACACTACAGAGACAAGGGGGGTTGCAATATCCTAATAATGACGATAACCACGATGGTTAAAAATGAAATATTGATATCATGTTACTATAGCACATATCATACTATTGTGTTAATAATCCAGCACCTCTTGAACAATTTCCCGCTCTGGCTTTGTCTCCCTCCCACACTGCCAACTGGTTACCTTTTCACTATCCATACAGTATAATTCCTTTTTTTTTGTATCATTTTGTTTAGTTATGGTTACAGACTGTCTTTCCATCTCCGTACACTCATATTTTCAGTGTAATTCATTTGCCCAAAAACAAGCCAAAATGCAGAATAAACATAGCAAAAGATGTATCTGACTGATAGCATTATAATTATTACTCTAATTTTCTATTTTCTATATTACTGTCACAATAATCGTGTCGTGAAAATCTGATATTGTGCCGCCCTAGTAAAAAAGTAACTGAAACCTCCCTGAAATATTGTTTCGCTGATCTCCAGGCATTTAACATCTCATCTTGCTACACTGACCTACAGTTCAAGACCATGTAACATCATATGGGTGTAAGTACAGATTCAACAACTCACATGACTCTACCCAGCAGTGATGCACTAAGGGGGTATTAAGGGAATAATGGGTATTATGATAATAATCTAATGTAGAGCTGTAATGATGAAAATAAATAAGTAAATGAACCGACTGATAATTAGATTTGTTGATCACTTAAGTCACTGTTTTCAATTCAAACCACTCCTCAGCTGTAGGTTTGCGGTTGTGGGAATGGCTGTTTTCACTGTTTTGTAGCAGTGAAATAAACATATCTTTTTCAATATTTTGTAGACCAAAAATTAAACAATTACCCCAGAAAATATTTGGTAGATTAATTATATTCTAATGTATGATATACCACTACAGGTTGCACAGACTACATTAAAACAGATGTGTATTTCAGTGGTGGCCGTTACACTGTGGAGGTCTTCACAGAATGATTTAAAGGGTTGTGTTGATATTTTTCAGTTCAAGAAAATGTATAAAGAAAGAACAATTGGACTATATGGAGTTGTGTACAAGCTGATCTCTTGTTGAAGGGGACATTGTGTATGGCTTCCGACTCTCTGTTTACTTATTCGTTAATGATTCTGTATTGGTTATTGACTGTAACTGACAGACCATCCATTTCTTCTGATTATTTGTGTTTGAGAGAGGGGCAGGTAAAATAAGATTGTTTTCTTCTCCCCAGCCAATTTTCGGTCTTGGAATGTGTATTAGAATGTTTTTGATTGCTGCATTTAGACATTAGCGGAACAAATGAAATGAAATAAAACTGTGATTAGTTTTTATCTACATGGAGTAAACTAGGGGTGAAAAACGAGTTATAATTTGCTGTAAAAATGTTTTTTGTTTTTTGCCCCTTAGAACAGTAACAGCGCTATAGTTAAAACAAACCCAGAAATGTCTACCTCTTAAAACATGCCATACTATCAGGGGCAGACTATTAGACTATGAACCCATAGGCACAGATATGCAAAGCCCCTGCACACCAACCTCTCCTGTATCCTACAAAGAAGCAAGACGCATATACTTTAGAGTTGTTCGGCCTCTTTTAGTGTTGTTGTCTATCATCTCTTGTGGCTGTTATGCATCTTTTTGTAGTTTTGTATTTCTCTGTATTTGTCTTGTGTCTCTTTGTAGTAATTTATGTGTTTCTCTGAGGTAATTTTGTGTCTTTTTCAGTTGTTTGTGTCCACTTGTGGTTGTTTTCCCCCTTTTGTAGTTACTTCACTCCTTGCAGATCCTTCGCATCTCTCTGTGGTAATCTGAATCTCTTCCTGGTTAGCACCTGCTAATCTGAGTTACATTTTGCAGCCTAAGGTTGCCCCCCCTTGCATTTTGGGCCCCTTGGCCTGTGCCTTCTCAGCCTGTTAAGTAGTACTTCTGTGCATACCATGTAAGCATCCTTTTCATTTTTAATCCTCTTGCTGTCTAAATACAGCAGCCAGCAATATCCTTAAAAACACTTAAGATTCCAACATCTCAAACATTACAACAGATCAGTGGAAAAGTCCAACTTGGCGTTACAATGGATGCTGCATCCTGAGGGAAAGATAGAACAAACAAGTTTAAGTTGTTTAAGGAAGAATAGGCAGCATTATGAGCTTTTTAAAGGCCTCAGCTTCCCGTGTTTAGATACAGTGTGGCAGGTTCCATCTGTCATTAATGACTGTGTGCTTTGTACACAGTTGCTTATTTTTGTTTTGGAACCATTTTAATTCAGCAGTTTTCGCAATTCTCTTGTGACAGTGCAGAGTCCTCTTGCATAATGATGTGGAGCTGTGTTTTGGGCTTTTCATTTACCTCACCTTGTTATTGTGAGATGTGTGTGTGTATGTGCATATGAGTGTGAGAGCTCGGGTAAAGGAACAATTAAACAGCTGTAAGCCTGGAAGAAAAAAAAAGCATAAGAAGTGTTCTGGGCGAGAAATCACAGGCGCAGACAGTCAGACACAAGCGCGCATGCACGCACACGCGTACGCGTACACGTACACACACACACACACACACACACACAGAGGACAGAATGGGAAGTAATGGAGTGAGGAGAGAACGCTGCTGTCTGACATGAAAATCAACACAGCGTGACATGACCATTATACACACACGCACATACACACAGATCAATAGCCAACTGCTTAGACCCCAAGCAAATTATTTGGGAAAAAAAAACAAACAAACTGACATATACAGTATATGCAAAAACATATACGTGCAGTCGCTGTTGATTAGGAATTCTCTTTGATTCCCAATAACATTGGAACATGTATGCGGCTCATATTCTCTTGATAAAACTGTGAATATCTGAGCATGTGTACGGCTTCTGATGGAACCAAACAAACAACATATCCATGACACCAGTGATCAGTTTCAGTTCCTTTAATCATCAGTGTAAACCCAAGAGACCAACTCGTTCTTATTTCTTAATTGACAAATACCAGCGCTTTTTTCTTCATCTCATCATAACGCACAGGGCACCTCTATGAGACATAAATGCTGAAACACATCACAACACATGGTTAAAGCTACAGTTGTCAGTGTTGGGCAGTAAGGCGTTACTGTAATAACATTACTTTTCCCATTAACAAGCAGTGTAAGTAATTACTAATACAATTTCAGTTACATTATTTTGCTTACTTTTGTTATCACATCACTACTGACTTGAAATACAACAATGTCATCAGCGTATAATTTTCTGTAATCGCCGCACTGTACAGACACATCACAAAGCAGCAAGCTAATCATGAGGTGGAAACGCTTACCTTAGCGGCTGGAAATATTTTCAAAACTTTGATTTTTGTCAGACGGAAGATGACAAGAACATTGCTGCTGCAGGTGGTCGTACCCAAACTCTTTTCACTGCGAAAAACACATCTTCAAACCTACTACAATCAACAGCACAGCAACGTGAAGCTCCAGGAAATAAACCCCACCAAAGTTGAGCCCTCCTCGGCCACAAACGTCATCTGTAATGCCACTCTGGCTGAATTACCAAAACTAGATTTTACTCGTGGACAGCTGCAGGCTACAAAGAAGTGATGAGGATATATGGTGGATGTAATATTGCTCCATGAGTGACTCATTGTCTCTCAGGCAGAGCCTTGGGAAACTATTGGTCAGGCAACAGAAGATCCCCTGGTAAAATAATAACAATAATGATAATAATAATAATTTGCAGGCTATCTAGCCTTACACTACACTTACCAGCGATTACAGTAACATTCACACAGGCACATATCTGAATTCTGGGGAGCTGTGCAATTACCAGTTCTTTGGGTATTACCAAAAAAGTAATATAACAAGCAGTCTGACAATTTACTGTTGGCAGGGAGGGATTCATAAAGTAAAATTATTACTTTTAAATAAAGGATATATTACATTTTTAGAGTAACGAGCTCAACACTGACAGTTGTTAACATTTATCAAAATAATTTTTTTCTGTTTTCAACATGGCAGCAGGGCCACAAACTTTCTCATTTTACACCACACTGTACACTAAAATATATTTCTTGCTTGACCATAGTTCATGAGCAGTGATTGACATGATTAACAGCTGCGTTCAAAACTATTCGGCTCTGACTGGTATTGCTCATATGCAATAAGGTCATTAGAAGCAAAACAAGGCAATGGAGTAGGCAGAGAAATATACTGTTTTTGACAGATATTTGGTTTCACACAGGACACAAACAGCTGTCTCCTGGGTTCAAGTGTTGTTTTGTTTGACCCATCTCTCCCCTTCCCTCCCACCCTACACCAACTTCCTTGCTTTTTATACCATGTCAGTCGCTGTCATTGTTGAGTACTGCCACAGATAGGTTTACACCGGACTCAGGTGTCTCGTAAAGACACAAAATGGTACCTTTGGTGTCCATATCCCACACCGAGGGACGTGACAAATCATCATTATTTGATGACCCCTGGGACGAAAACAGGATAGAGAGACACAGCAGGAACTTCGGAAGAATCAGTCTCTCATTTTGCATAAAAATGCCCCTTATCTTCAGATATGGCTGTCAGCTGTGTGGAAATTTATGTGTTTCAACTTCAGTTCAAAAAGGGTGACTGTGATGTTTATTTTTTCCACATCATGTAATCCGAGTGTGTGTCTGTGTATCTCTCAACTGATCTACTTGACCTTTAAAGGTAGGGTTTAAGAAACTTCCAGAGGCATCCAAAGACAGCCAGTGAGATAGAGAAATGTGACATTACATGTAGATCACAAGCATACAATCACACACACACACACACACACACACACACACACACACACACACACACACACACACACACACACACACACACACACACACACACACACAAACACACACACACTGACGGTTAGCAATGCTGCTTTAAGTGACCAAAACAATGTGGCAGCAGTGACATTTAGCCTGGGGAGAAACAACAACCCTTCCTGTCTCTGTCTTTCTCTCATCACTATGTTCATATTGGTCTCCCTCTGTTTTTGATGTGCCTCTCTCTACTTCTGCTACCCGTCCCCGCAGCACTACTATTGTGTCTGCGTGCCCCTTATAAAATTCCCAAGAAGCAATAACTGTTGGATATCTTTGTTCTAGTGTTTTGATGTTTCATCCATGTTTTCATCTGGTTTCAGTTCTGCACACACTTGTACACAACAGCTGCACTTAATTGGATACTTTACTATGATCATTTGGCTCCATTATGACAGAGTTTTTGAAATGTCTCATTTTACTGTTCTCAATGCTGACTCAGCACAAAAGAAACTACTACTTAGCTACAGGAACAGACAACCAAACAGATAGCACTTAGCACCTAACTATGAAAAACTAAAATTATTATGTAAAAAACGGCAGGTAAAGGTCACATGTCAGGTAATGTGAACTAAAAGGGGAATTCAAACTACCTGGGTCTTATTTTAATAGCTTTGTTCACCATTAAATGTACTGCACTGTCCCAGCCGTCCACCCATTTCTATGAGTAACAGCACCACCTTAACAGCTGAAATTTAGAAAAAGAGCAACATCTCTTTAAAAGGAATGGTTCACCATTTTTGAAATTGTGCCCATTCACTATTTTGCCAAGAATTTGATGAGTTTATTGACACCCAGTGGTGGATCTTTCTATAGGCAACTTCAGCGGCTGCCTAGGAAGCCACCCATTAAGGGGATGCCAAAATCCCAGGGTGAGGGAGCCCCTCTGTCTTCCTGTGTCTGCATGGGTTTTGTCTGGGTACTCCAGCTTCCTCCCACAGTCCAAAGACATGCAGGTTAATTGGTGACTCTAAATTGTCCGTAGGTGTGAATGTGAGTGTGAATGGTTGTCTGTCTCTATGTGTCAGCCCTGTGATAGACTGGCGACCTGTCCAGGGTGTACCCCGCTTCTCGCCCAATGTCAGCTGGGATAGACTGCAGCACCCCTGCAAACCCCAACAGGATAAGTGGTTACGGAAAATGAATGAATGTTGTAATTGCAGGTTTTACAGACAAGCAGTGGAGACTCGGGGTTGCCGATCTCTTTCCAGAAAGCCAATAATTGTAATTTCCCAAATTTCAAACTTATCCTTTCCAAAATGTCTCTGGTTTCAAATTTATTTTGAAGAGAAAATGACCCACACTTTCTTCCTGATTCAACTTTGAGCCACTGCACATGTTTCCTGTTCAATGACAAATTAATAACATAATTTCAGGTGTATTTGCCAAGAATGTGACGATGACACTCTGTAATTACTTCAGTGAGTACAATGTTATCATAACCACATAGTAATTTTTTGATTACAACTACAAAAATGAGACACAAGTCCTAATTTAAAGAAGTTATCTTGCAGGGAAATCAATTCAGTTCAAACAATTTGAGCAAGCAGATGCCCTAAAACTTTTATGAATCATATGTTAAATGATTTACATTGCTGCAGGGAATTTTTGGGATCTATATCTTCTCGCTGTCCTTCTCACTGTTAAAATATTTGCCTATTTTAACGTTCCTACTTACTGTTTCTGTCTCCTGGTCTCCTGACTCCCTCTCCTTCTCTCTCTCTGTCAGCTATAGTAGGCCAGTTAACAGTAATTATGAGGTTCCTCGTTAATTAGCGAGGAGCACCCAGCTGTTTCAGCCCCACAAGACAAAAGGCCTTCAGCGCACACACACATACACATGCGCACACACAGACATAGACACATGCACATGCACACACCTGGGGAGTCTTGGTAAAATGTCAGGGCTGTTCAGATTGTAATTACAGGGAGATTTGCTGCCTCTCTCACAAAGCCGAGATAAACCGCCTGACTGACACGCACAAACAGATGCACACATTCTCGCAAACACACACGGCACGCACACACTCACAAGTAGCCGCTCACACTGAAAGACACACTCAACTTTTACAGAAAATCGATACTAAACCCTGTCTTTGGCACACACACCATTAGAGGTGAAGTGGTAACAAGTAGCACTACTCAGTTTATTTTTCAGTCGTAAATAACATCAGGTCATTTTCTTATTGCTGTATATCCGTGGCTTTCCTTCTGAGTTCCTTTCATTCATTTTTATGCGGTTTTGAAATTACGCTGAATGGAAATTAGTGCTTCGATCACATGCATTCAAAGCAGTATATTTACCTATATTTGAACGGGTGCTTTCGCATTAAGAGCAAGCCCTGTTTGCTTTCACACTCTCATTTCTGTTATCAGTTAATTCTTCATGTTAACATTAAGCATTAATTAAGAGTTATTCCCACTAGCCTGCTCTGTTATGAATGAACGCAATTATAAAGACAAAACTGTTTTGTTTGTGGTTTAGACAAGCGTCTGCTAAACAAAGGAAACTGGGGTATATGTGTCCACAGTTACACCCACTCTCTTAAGACCCCACAATCTCACAAATCATCACGAAATCATTGTCGCTTAAACCAAATACGTAGAGCTTCTCGGGGTGAAACAGCTGCCTGTGTTCTCTCCAACAGCTTCCCAAAATGTATACAGCAGCGGCGTCTGATTGATGGCACTTTCTAACTACAGAGGGCATATGGATTTGACAAGCATGTTGTGGTAAGAGAGGAAACACCTACACAATGTGGTTCAGATAATCAGAATAAACAGATTTATTATGGGGGATTTATGCATGTATCAGCTTAAAGTATTGCCTTAATCGCAACATTGGCAACAGTTACATTGTTGCGTGAATGAAATTAATTCCCCCTGCAGTGATAATCAGTAGCATGTTAAAAACAAGTATACTCTGTATTGAGTTCCATTGACAGTTTGCAGTCAAATTGCGGTAAAAAAAAGGTCAATGCCCCAAAATTGAACCGCCATAACACTTTAGTAGGAGGTTTGTGTGCGTGTATGCGTGGGTGGATGCACATTATGTGTTGGTGTTCCAGGCGGACTGTCTGCCGCTTTCTACATGTGTGTAAGAGTGTCTGAGTGTGTCTGTCTATCTGTGTGTGTTAAATGTGATCTTGGCAGGTTCCTGAAAGCCTGCTGAGCTGTGAAGAGGAGGTGCGATTATAATTTCAGCACCCCACTGTTTCCTCCATAGTTACATCGGTACTTAGTACCTGCTACATCTATTTCCCCTGGCGCCTTTCCTCATAACTCTTCCCTCTAAGGGTACAGGTGGGCAACATCAGGGGTCAATTTACTTCCATCTAGACCAAATTAAAGTCGGGACAACTACAGTGATCAGGGAGCACACAGGAAGCACTCTTCATAAAATCCAATTTGGTTCAAAATGAAAGTTGCTAATTTATTGTACTATTGCCTCTCATCTTATTTCTACATTTGATTTCAGTCTCACATTTGTTATCGCTATCGTCATTGCTATTAGTTGTAAAAGTCGTATTTATACAGTCTGCTCTCTCCTCCTGCAACATCAGGCTTCTCAAGATTGCAGAAGGTTATCTGAGGTAGAAAAGGTGGAAGGCTTTGGTTTACAACATGTTCTGTTCATCAGTTAAACAAGAGCATGATCCATTTCAAAGGGAATTTCTGGACTATTCAAAGTTACCTGGGGGTTTTCATACAAAGCCTTTCGCCATCAAAATGAAAAAGATGAGATCAAGAAAGTGAACATAAATATTATGGCGCTTTGAGGAGCAGAGACAATGAGGTTCATTAAAAAAGGCTACTCTTGACTTTATTCCTTCATTCCTATTAAAGGTAGGGGAGCATGACTGACTTTTCATGATGATAATGAGAAGATGGTGTTATCCCGAAAACAAATGCCCGTTGATCCAAAGACCTTTTTTTTTTTTTTCGAAAATACACAGTCCCTACAGTTAGTTTCAGTTCCCCGGCAGGGTTTGAGCCACTGATTCCAAATGTTTTTACCAACCCTTCGCGGCTTTCTTCAGCTGTATTTCAGCCACCGATCCAGGGTGAAACCACCCAACTCGGGTACCAACCTGTCCCTGCTTTTCCAGTAACTTTTGTGCCACCAAACTTGGGTGTTTTAAGCCAGAACACGATCTTTCACCAAGCCTAACAAAGCACTTTTGTGCCTAAATGTAACCACACAATCACCACAGTGCTGTTGGCAAATGGAACATATTCATCAATGTATTCATACAGTTTGTGGTGACTGAGTTTTGTTACTGCAGTGAGTGTGTATTTTGGGAGAAACAGGACTTCTAAACAATGGACGCTTGTTTTTTGGATAACAGACTGTCAGAGAATTTGGCTTTTGGACCAATGGGACATTTTTTGGACTACCAGGGCTCCAGAATTTTAGGCTGTTGGAAAAATAGGCCATCCCAGCGAAGCTACCGGTACTACTGTATCTGTATAAGCACTATGAAACCAGGCAAGACATTTTAACCTAGCAGCAATACAATCCTAGACAGCAGACACTTGTTTCATGCCCAGCACATCAGTAGAAACATTTATAATACGCCAGCAAATCCAACTTGACAACCACAGTATGTTCAGACACAGCAACAAATGGTGGAGAGGACGGATGGATGGACACGCGTACCTGCGCCTCGTCCACAGAGACCATGTTTGTCAATCACATGCCTAAATGAGTTTTGGTTCATAAGCCTTTAAATTAAATCCCTCACCTCTCCGTGTTGTGTAAACAACCAAGCAAGAAGATGAATATGTCAAATTTGCCAACTGAGTCTCAGAAGTCCTCAGTTCAAGCAGAGATAGTCCGCAGCTCACGCTCAGTTGACACTATCATGGTGCATTAAGTTGAGTGGCTGCACATCAGCAGCAACAAAACATTTCAAATACCAAAAAGGAAAACCTTCCGTGTAAAACTGACTGCGACAGCTCGTTTCTAAAACTGCTCAAGGCCCGCGAGACAACGAGATAGTATTTCACAATGCCACATCCACAGCTGAGTTCACACCCTGTTCAAGCACTTTACATTAACTCACATTATTCCATCATCAGCAATGTTGTTGACACTGTCGCTCCATTTTCTCACTCAGCTTTGTGCGACTTGCTCAAGGACTCTTAAGCAGGCGGGGTCCTTGCTAACATGGGCGTTCAGGTGGTGCTCGATTTTCACCACGCTCCCTCATTCAGCTTCATGTAACCGCCACAGTCTTTCTCTTTTATTCATTTCTGTTTATTTCCTCTAAAGCAGTCATGAAGAGAAATTTACTTCTAAATGTTATCAGGCTGTTCTCATGCACTGTTGATATGTATACCCACGAATAGTAATGCATCATGATTAATTTATACCCCACGTAACCTGAGCCAGAAATTCATATATAACTAAGTAACTGTGAAGGCTGCAATTAGTTACGATTACACTTATGGGAATAAGGAAGAGGATGTATAAGGAGAGAGGGTCTGTGTCAAAAAGGAGTTGAGGTGGTGAACATGTCGAACAAATACAATTTCCCTCCAGAAAACTGGTGCTTGTGTCATGTACGAAACCCAATGAACGTTGCGTCTCTTGAAATACTTTTGGATTTTAGGGTACATTGTTGTGTCACTGCAGTATGTTCACTACATAATTCTATGTTATGTTAAGTACATAACTTCAGGTTAAGTACAACAATGCCATTTTTCGGTACTTTACTCTTCCTGTAGGCTAACAACAAAAAGGTTATTTTTAAACAAGCTGCAGTCAACAAGCAATTAGGCTCCTCTGCCCTTGTAATCACACATGGCTTCCTGGCCTCTGGGCACTTGGTGACACTTCTGATTCCTTTCTGAACCTGTTGGCACCATGGAGCTTTGTTATCTCCACTACAAAGGTAATGCTAAGTGCTATATCATAGGCAACTGGACTTGCTTAGCTCACGTGACCCTAATGACTCTGCCTGGGTTCACACCCACACAGATCTTAAAAGCCTGCAACTCCGCACCAGTCGGTTAGAACTGAAGAAGCTTCTTGGATGAGAGGCGAAATGTCTTCAAGAAACGCAAGTAAGTCCAGTTGCCTATGATATAGCACTTAGCATTATCATGACCTGGATGACTGAAAACCTTCACCGACATGCTCCACTACAAAGTACCCGATGCCCATAAGTCAGCCAGGGACTTCCATAGGTGACTGCCAAGCTTTGGGGCGCGGTGCTTTCGCCTCCTATCTGAAACTAGATGTGCCCCTTTGTCCTGAGATTTGGCATCGAATTCATTTAACACGAATCAGTACTCAGTAGTACCAACGTCATTTGGTCAGTACCCTTAAATGTGCAGAGTCAGATATCCAACCATAGTGATGATGCCCAACCTTTCCGTAAGATATCATGCAATCTGTTGTATAAAGATATGTTGTCTGTATACAAATTTGACATAATTTCTCACCCAGGTCTTCATGTGATTTGTCCCTTCTATTCACCTCTGGGGTAGAATTTTCTCAGACATGAAGAAATGTATAGTTTGTGCATTGTCCTGCTTTGGTATTTCTGAAAGGCCTCAGAGACGCTGGGTGTCTGGAGGTTAAGATGAAATGAATATCTTGACAATGTTCTTCACTCCCATGGTAAACAGTCTTGGCCTAGGGTTACACTTTATTTTGTCTCTTCCCTCATGCATGGTTAGAGATGATTCTGTATGACGTGGGACATATTGTATAAAACTGAGTAAATTTAATGTTATTTATAGTTTGGGTCTTCGTCTGTGTCCATGCGTACATGCTGTGGCAAGATCTTCTCTGACATCAGATTTATGTTGTAATACATTTACATTCAAGTAAGGACAACTGAGGCTCATCGAGTTTGCTCCATAATTCATCAAAGTGAAGATTGACGGCAAGTACAAGGTTTCCGCATCAACCTCAATGTTAAGTCTATGGAAAGAATTTTGATGTCGTAAGGTGTCTAAATCTCCTGTAATAAATCAGGATAAGTGCATAAACACAGGTACTGATGTATAAATACTGAGGAAAATGAGATTAAAACTAATATAGAGTTGGCTGTTTTCTCATGTACAGCTCAGCAAAATGATTCTGTTATGATACCTAATTACCATTATGGAGAATCAGGTGACAGAGAATGATGCACAGCATGTTTTACTTTTAATAGTTATTTTGATTGATTTATTTTTGTGTTTTTGATACCTATTTTATATGTGTGTATTTCCATACTGTTTTGAATGTTAAGTCCTGTTTTTATGATACCATTATGTGCAGAAACAAAAACACTAACACAATAGGTTTCCTATTATGAAATAAAAACTTTACTTGCTGTCTACTTAAACCGTCTTGTGCTCTGTTCTGTACATACACTGTATACTCAATGCACAAAAGGCATAGGACAGAGTTTCCCAGCAGCTCTGTTTATGATTATTGTCTAGCCTTTTGGTAAAACTTTGCTAACAAGCACAAGTAATTGGTTTGCTGCACTGTGCAAAAGCAAAATTCTAAAGTCCGGTATTAATCTATACCTCACACGTCCAAGAATTGAACCCAACAGGTCTATTAGCCTTTCAAATCCAAATCACAAGGACTGTCTCAAGGTAATATATGTCATTAATTTGAGGTATTACCCCTAATGACTGAAGTAGACAGGCCGGTAAGGACTACATTGCCACCACATAAATCCACATGCCCAGCCTTTTTATGGAAATAGCAAACTTCCTCTCCTCAGCATGAATAAAAATAATTCAATATGTAGCTGTATTACTGCTTACGCCTCCATCTAACAAAGGTCAGCAATCAACATGTCATCTGCGTAATTGACAGAAGCGCTAAGAAAAATATGACATTTATTTGACGTGTAGCACTTCCTTGGATCATCTTGTGTAGAACGACACGATGCATCACTCTCCCAAAATTCATCAAACTCCAATTAGCAGTGTCTCACATACATTTGAAGGACAAATGAATAGATGTAATCCATATAATCCATAATCCTTCTCGATTTCATTATGTGCGACAACAGCTGGCCTGTATTTTCAACTGTAATTGAAAACACAAAATAAATCACAGAACTAGGTTAATGGCTTAACCAGATCAACACCAGTGCTTAAATGAGCACAGTCATTTAAGTTAAATACTGCATGCATACGCAAAGGGCATCAAATTAATATTTAAACCTTGGTGGCTGGGGCTTTCTAAATGTTCCCAGCCTGTTAAATTTACAGCCAAAGTGGCTCTCAGATCAGAACAGACTGGTCCGAGGGATGCTGGCTCGTTTCCCATCTGCAGGCAGAAGATACTCGCATTTGGCTTCAAACACTTGATGTCAGTGGGCAAGTATGACAAACAGTGGTGGAATGTAACTATTTACTGAACGTTACAACATACATTTACTGAAGCACTGTATTTATGTACGCTTTCAAGATACTTGTACTTTACTAGAGCGTTTCTCTTTTATGGAAACTAAATATATACATGATTCTAAAATGGGCCATTCTACATAATGAGTACTTTTACTTTTGGTAATTTAAGCACATTTTGATGCTAATACTTTTGTGTTTTTACTTAAAGGTGTAAATGTTACCTTGGAATGAGCCATTTATATCTTCATACAGTAGCACTCCACTAAGTCCGTCATGCTGCACTGCTATGTTTCTAGGAAAACCACTGGCTCCTGATAGGGACATTCGCGTTCTTGCATCAGCCAGTGTAATTCACAGCTCATCTGCAATGAGCTGCACAGCTTCGGAATACACAAATTTTAAACATAAAGCACCTTTTTTTCAGTGTTTTTACTGGTTTAAATCACTGGATCTGTTTGTTTTGGAGAGGAAGAGGCGTCTGTGGACAATTTGGCTCCCTGCGGGACCAGTCTTCAATGAGCCGGATGGCGTTGAGGAATGTGAAACTGCTCTATTTTGTTTTATTGTTTCTTTGTGTTTTTTACAGACTTTACTCACCTGGTCTGT
Source organism: Cephalopholis sonnerati (assembly GCA_019142605.1). Classification (NCBI taxonomy): domain Eukaryota; kingdom Metazoa; phylum Chordata; class Actinopteri; order Perciformes; family Serranidae; genus Cephalopholis; species Cephalopholis sonnerati. The sequence continues at coordinate 22,552,255 of JAGQAX010000014.1, read as the reverse complement.
TTGTATTGGAAAGGATGAGACCCTTAACAGATAATTCAGCTCCCAGTAAAAACCTCCTGAACAATGAACACTACAGAATTCTAACCAGGACTTTATGCTTCTTACATGGGAGAAGTTCGGCTGGTTGCAATCTGCAATCCTCACCGCTAGATGCCACTAAATCCTTCACACTGTTCCTTCGAGTAAAATTTTGAATGAAGTACTTGTAACACAGTATTTTCTTACTACGGTGTTGCTTCTTTTAAAATCTGAGCACTTCTCCCCCCACTGATAACAAATAGTCCTCAGCTCATAGAGAAATGACCACGGAGACATCACTTATGTTCCCCCGATGTCATCTTCTCTTCTCCCATCATCTCTGTTAACTTGGAAAAAATAACAGGCAAACTGAACAGCCCGCTGATAGAAATCTGAGCAGAGATGCTTTTGGACTGCTTTTGTGGAGCATAAGAAAAATGTCTTTGTGGAACTGAACTTGATCAAATGTATGATGTCCGGAGAAATGTCTTTTGGGCGCAGTGACCTTCATGACATATGTGGAGTCCAGGGTTCCTTGTGTTTGAATGGATTTTAATTCTGTTGATTTCTACTCTATAAAGGAGCAATTCTGATCCAGTGACTCAAATCCTTTTATCTTTCCAATCCCTTTTATCCTTTTATCGTTCTGTTTCTTTTGATCTCAGAAACTCATTTCAGCTCCACCTCTGCCAGGCAGTTGGACATTGACTAGTACTTGGAATAGCCTTTTGCTCTCTTTGTTTGTTGAAGGATATACAGTAAATTACCTCCAGAAGATCAGCAGCAAGGTGGAAACATCACTTGGCAATGTGAGAGTTGCTATGAGACCATATTACACGTAGCACTGGGCTTTGGGCCAATGTTTAACACATTTCTACACTACAGTTCAATAATGACTGTGTTAATACTGAGCTGTCTTCAAAAGAAGTTCAAATGATACGAAGATCTTTGATATAGTTCTGCTTTTGTGCTCCCTGAAAAGGTTTTTTCATTTGTAATTAGTTTTCAATCCTGTTAAAACATATGATACATAATACAGCATTGAAAATAACCTGCAATTACTACGTTAACTTAATTTGACTGCAACTTTTAGGAAATTTGGAGGGAGAAGGAAAGTGTCTCAACCAAAAAAAAAAGGTTATGTTTTTCTATTAACATCAAAATGGAAATTAAATTGTTTGCCATGCTTTTCAAGCCAAAGAGGCACTTAGCTTCTGTCGTAGGTTTTGTAAAACCACATAAAACCTAAAGGAGCATTGGCACCAAACGCAACAGAAACAAAGTGTATCACAGGAAGCTTGCCAAAGAGCCAAGACGTCTTTTAGCTAAATGATTATTTATATCGTTTGCTGCATCTGAGCTATTCACACAAGCTTGCCTTATCAGAAAACAAGTCCAACAAAAAATACATCTACATATAAGACTTTGTGGTTTGTTACAGGTGATGGACTTAATTAGCTAGAGACACTATGTTTACATCAGTCAATACTCAACCAGGGGTGTCCCCAGAAAATTTTCATAGGGGAGGCCAGAGGGGGCCACTGAACAGTCCTGTTTCAATGTGTTATATATCTTTAAACACATATGTTAGGCAATTAATTGGACTTCAGATAGGCTAGTTATCCTTTTCCTTAAAAAGACAGATATACGGCTTTAATCTGAAGGAAGAGTTGACTGTACGGAGCCAAACATTTCCTGGGAACAAGCCTCAGGTCAAGGGTCGACTTGGGGATGCCCATAGAACCCACTTTCAGGTCAAAGACCCCTTTGAAAATGGCCATGTCAGTTGTTCCCTTGCTAAAAATTTAACCTAAACGTGTGGCGCTATTTAGCCCCCCTTCTGACAAGCTTTGCCAACATAGTTGGTGTCAATGCATGCCTTAAGTTGTCTACTACTACCTTTGTTCTAGCTTAAGGCATCAGCATGCAACAGGGCGGTACAGCAATTGTATCATAGTGGCATTGGCCCCCTCTTTGAGGCACTGCTGCACTCAACATGTGATTGCAAAGGTCCGTACAGACTTGACCTAATTCAACCCAGGCGTGAATCCCAGGAGGAGCCATACCAACAATTAAGCAAACATCAATTCAAGGATTTACAACACAACCTTCTGATATATCAATAACATATGTTAATCAATAAGGCACAACCAACTGGACTGCAGAGTTAAAGCGAGCTTTTGTTTCATCAGTCTCCCCTTTTCTTTCACCAGATATCCGAGATGGACAATTAAACAGGTGAGAAATATCTTCCACAGAGACTAATAATTTAACAAGAGGAGTTGACAGATTGGGGGTGTACGTGTTGTGGTGTCAGGTTTGGTTGTGGTCGTGCGGTTTAGCATCTGCTCTCTGTCTGACCCCGTGACCCTGAGCGAGAGCGGGGTAGGGTCGGGGCGTGGGGGAAACAGACGGCCAGTGTCAAAGATCAAAACGTTTACTGTTGTCCACCGCAACACCCTGCTGAGCTTTTGTCTGCAGGCTGCATGCCGTCACCTCTGGGATGGCTGTGCGTGCAAACTTCTTTTCCCTGCACATTAGACAAAAAGAAGTTTGTAATTGTCGGTTATTTAATCATTGAATAAATTAATGTAAACTTCCTGTATGCTGACATTTGCTCCCTGTCTGTTTCTCTTTGTTTGATCACAATTTAGGTTGTTTGGGCTTTGTGTGTCCATATGCAGAGGACGAATTGGTGCCTATGAGTTATTTTTGTAGTATATGTGTGTATATATGGTATATACACACACATTTACTGTGACTGTAGCTGTCTTGGTTAGTGTCCCTGTCTGCCCTGCAGAGGTGTCCTCCTTTTGGAGTATGCTGGTGGCCACCCAAGCATGAAAGCTTTAGAAAACAGCAATTTTAGTGAAGACTTGCGCTAAATACTGGTGTAAAAATAGGACTTGTAGACTCTCAGTGCAATCATTTGGCGGTACAGTCTCTTTGGAGTAATTTTATTGCCAACTATAAAGGACCAGCTCCCTTTCACTTTAGCTTATTTTGTAGGAAGCTGCACCCAAATGAATAAGTGAGTGTTATATAGGGATACATAGTTTTACCAATGTTATGACTGACAGAGGAGAGGAGAGGAGAGGAGAGGAGAGGAGAGGAGAGGAGAGGAGAGGAGAGGAGAGGAGAGGAGAGGAGAGGAGAGGAGAGAGGGATGTTAGGTAAGCAGGTGACAGCAGTAGCCTCCAGCTGTGAACTGAGTGCGCCCAGAAACAGCCTGACAGGGCCTGCTGGGGAAATGAGTCTTCTCTGGGAATGGAGCAGACAAGCACACACATGCATGTGCACACACACATACAGAAAAGCGTCCTGTGCACAGAAAAACACACACACACATAGACAGAATGAACAACAGTACAAAAAGGCTCCCAAGGCGCAAGACTCAGACAGGAAATACATCATCACTTAGGGTAGGAAATGCATCACCTGCAGAGCTCTGAGACACTTAGCCAATGAAACTGCAGGAGAAGACAATGGGTGCACATGAATGTAAGCATTACTGAATAATTATAATAATAATAATTCATCTACGTTCTTGCTTGTAAAGATTACGGCATGTTGTGAAATGTCAAAATAAAATAAAACAACATATTTATGATCATGGGACGGGGGAATTAATATAATAACACAGTCAAACAATAGACTACCCTCATGTGCATAACAGCACGAAGTGATGAGCTGGTGAGGTTGTGTGTGTGTGTTTAGATTGCGAGGTGTGTGTGATGTCTGCTAGCAGCCATGTTTCTGTGGGTTGGGGCACATGGGCATACCTGTCATCACACACCAGACATAAACACAAAAACACCCCCTGTTGCTCTGTGTTTTTCTCTCCCCTTCAACACCCCGCGCTGTCAGAAGCACTATTATTTTTTCATACTGGGATAAACAGAATTAACATGTTTTGTTATATGATGATTATTGGATGGGATAGGATTAAACCAATTATAGTACTCTAGAGTTTGAAAAAATTAGTCAACTTTAATCCGTAATTGACGGTAATTAAAACTGTTGAAAGGTTTGAGTTGAGATTTTTGCATGTGACAGGAAAGACTGTGGTTGGGTTCATGGAAGGTTCAACTGTCTAGCAAACTGACTAATCAAATTACCTTCATGTGTGTGTCATGTGTACCTGTGTGTTGTGCAGCTGTCCATGTCTTCAGAGACCTGACTGTGTTTTTACTGACACTAAATAAATATTCAAATAATTTTTCACAAATATAAGAATAATCCTAGGAAGATCAAATAATTAAAAATAACTACTGCAGCTGTTTAATAAGTCCCTATGTTATGTTCATGTCCAACTAACGCATGTCTCACTTAACAGAGATATTACCTCGCACCTACACTGACACATATCATCTCTAACATTTGTGTTTGTTAAAAAATGGCTGCATGATTTTATAAATATATGAGTTAAACTTATTATGTAAGTAATGGTGGACCAAGACAATCATCAAAGTGTATTTAAACAATTTTTGATATTAAAAGACATCAAACTGGTTTTGGTTTTATTATTTGGTACATCTTTTATCTTTGTGCATCCATGTGTGCACGTCTATGTTGCATTGCTAAGTGATGCACTATACCGACAGCTGAAAGGACTTTAATGTTCACATGGTCACCATGGCAACAATCTCATCCCAAAAATCTGATATCCATCACATCATTGCAACATTAGACAAAGACCTCTGAGTAAAATGAGATATAACGAGCAGAGCAGGGAAGCATGAAATATTGGAGGTAAACTTGTCTAATTACAACAGATAAAGAAACTGAGAGCTTGTTGAATTGTGCGATGATGGATTTCAAATAAAAGTTGAGTTAATGACGAGTTAAATTACAATGACAAATTACAGATCATATTCTAAACATATTCAATGGGGGTAGCACATCATTAGTGATGCCATTTATCCACACTTTATATTATATCCATGAGCAAAGATTATCACTGCTGGTACATCATTTGCACATTATTACCTACAACACTGTTCATACATCTGTGGATAGACATGCACTACATCTATTCATTAACAAGTTACAGTTATTATTAGACTACCTGAGGTGAAGATGTAAAGTTACAGATGAATGATAACTTGTTCATGTAGATTGTATTCAAGTTTAGCTAACAAATGTTACAAAAGTTTTGCTAGAAGGTTTTGCATAGAGGTTATGACGGGTTTATGCAATCTGACTCAGGACTGATGTAAAAATGTCAAACCGGTTTGATATTTAGACCTGGAACTGGCTGTACAAGACCAGAGTACCTAATTTTACCACTAGGTGTCACACTAGATTCAAAAGTCGCTCAGGAGTGGAACATAATGACATCATGTCCTAACAGTAAACAAGCGTCCAACTATCATGTTGCATTGCGCAACATCAGAACTCTGTCCACACCGAATCCATCAAAAACGCATTTCTGTTACCGTTACTGTTATCACGTAAACAAACCATGTCGGCTACCTATTAGCTGTGCAGTGGAAATCAGACTGGAGACATAACCACGTATAAGATAGGTAAGTACTTCCTATATTACTTAGTTTGTACTTTTTAAACAGAAAGCACAAGCTTTATATTGTGACATTTACTGCAAAAAAACATACAACATAGCCAATAGCAAGTAGGTTGTTATAAACAATGGTCATTTACCAGAAACTTTCAACTCCCTGGCGATCTCCCTCCAGCCAGCTGCCACCTTATTTAGATTTTTGTAGTGAAATAGGGAGGTCTTGTGTGGCTAACTGCTTATATTAACTTCATAAATCGGCTGTTCCTGGTCCACTGTGGTGCTTTCAAAGTGAGCAACAGGAATAAAAAAAGAAACAGGGCGTTTGACAAAAGTTCAGCTCAAGCCGACACACCGCATAGCTCATGGTCAGTTAGTACACCTCTTCCGCTGCTCTCCCTGCCTTAGGCTTTCCATGTAGGCGCATGGAAGGGCAGGGAGGAGTGCTCTCTCTGCCTCACGCTTTTCATGTAGGCGTGTGGAAGGGCAGAGAGGTGTGCTCTTTCCACCTTATGCTATCCACTTAGGCATGCAGAAGGGCAGGGAGGAGTGCTCTCTCTGCCTCACGCTTTTCATGTAGGCGTGTGGAAGGGCAAAGAGGTGTGCTCTTTCCACCTTATGCTTTCCACGTAGGCGCACAGAAGGGCAGAGAGGTGTGCTCTGTCCACCTTAGGCTTTTTGCGTAGGCCTAGGAAAGGCAGAAAAGCCCCAGAACAGAACCACACCGCCAAATATAATACTGCAAATGCAAATTAAGTTTTCTTTAACTACAGTGGTCCTGACTGATTAGCTCTTTTAGTCCATTTATAAAAAAAACCATTATTTTAAAGCCACAATGCCGTCAGCACAGGTTATTTGGCCAGAACATGTCATAATGAGAAATGCTGGTTCAGCCAGTTTGCATGAAATCAAACCGGTTTAAGGTCATTCATCTGACTGCCCCTTGTCTACTGTGAACCCACATTCAAAAGGTGTTTAAGTCATAGCCAGTGTGACCTGTTTCCTAGCCCTCTATGAAGTTAATGGAATGCTATACACGACTAATAGGCTACACATAAAAAAGGACTTGTTGCACCCCTTAAATTAAGCAGTCAGTGATTAGTGCTGCAATCATTCCAGATGCTTATTAATTGTATTTTTTGTAATTTGGTCCATTTGTTTTCTTGGATGAACAAATGCCATTTGCTGCATTTGTCCATTTCTTTTCCTTCCCTAGCATGAGCCACCTATAAGGTGGTGAAGACAACTGGCAGCCAAATTACTAAAATAGGTACAAATCAAAGGCAAAGAGACAGGACTGGCACGGAATTTATTTAGCTCAAGTTAATCTTAGGTTGCCATGACATCAACATGATTTGGTCTGTCGAGCTTTTATAATGAACACAGCCTGCTTTCACCACGATAATCAACAACCTTTTCAGCGTCTTTACATTCTGCATTATTTGTGTCATTTCAGCTCTGTTGTGGTGCTGGTCTTGTAGGGATTTCATGACAGCTATACTGCATGCATTTTCCCCAGAGAGCACACGGTCATTAAGGGCATCAGCACCTCCCTCAAGGACAGTCTGACAGGGACAGACTAGCTGTCACTAGGGATCGAACCTTTGACCGACACTTCTGTTTATATGCCCATCCATCTATATAGAAGGATTCCTGTAAATGCAGTGTCCCATTTTAATCCAAGGTTCCATCTTAGAAGAAAAATCTCCTCCTATACTGGCCATGTTGCCTGTTTCTTTACATAGATTAGGGCACCTCGCTCTCCCTCTCTCTCTCTCACACACACACACACACACACACACACACACACACACACACGAAGCACCAGCTGGATATGAGACTGTCTGTCTTTGTTAATTTCTCATCTGCCTTTCCTGTAACGCATCAGAGCGACTTTGTGTGTGTGTGTGTGTCTCCTGTCCCTGTTCATGTGTGAGTGCGTGTGCTTGTGTGTCTGCGGTCACACCCTCAGGGTAACACATGCTATCTTTATGTGCCCAACAAAATTTTGTGTATTTATTAGTGTGTGTGTGTGTGTGTGTGTGCTTGCCCACTCAACATGTTCACGTCATGTCTACTTCTAATCATCTTTGAAATAATGAAGAGGCTATGGAAGACTGACAGATTGTGTTCTCGTGTACACTGTTCGTGTGTCTGGGTTAATGTGTACGTACAAGACGCATGTGTTCTTCAGAAACCCCTTATCTCCCAAAAGTCACCTTCTGGAGTAATTGAGTAACACAGTTGGTTTTCCCAATTTGACGAGCCTTTAATCAGAGTCTTGTTTCATATTTGGAACGCTTCATAGTGACTTAAGCAATGCATTTGATTTGTGTATGCCTGAATATGTGTTCATTTAATGGAATTTTTGATGTAACGCACATAATTATAGTAAAGTTTCAAAAACAAAACACTTCAGAGACACATTTAAAATATACTTACTAAAATTGCCATCAGTTTTTTTTTACAGTTAGTCAATGGCAGAGTTTTATTTGCTGATGGCTCCTGCAGGACGCCACCATGTCTTTGCATTCAACTATGATGAATTATGCTTACACTTATTACACTCATGACACCAGTCTGCAAATACACATTTGCACTAGACCTTGGAGGAAAAGAGCAATTGTACATAAAAAGCTGTTATGGATCCACAGGGCTCGGGAACAGCTGGAACCGCTCACTGGAGTACACACTCTCTTTAGTCCAATTTGCATGGCAAAATTATCACTTCTTTCAATTTAGCAGCCTGTTCAATATGTGCAAGCTGACATTTCTGAAATCATGGCAGACAAACACAAATCTGAAATACATGAGTAGATTTGGCTCTGTAGCAATTTAAAAACACACCATTCGGCTGGCAATCTGTGTGTAGGAATTGAATGCGTACCCGGTTTGTTGGCTAAGACAGAAAACACACATGAGAGATTATCAGAGCGTTACCCTGTGAGTGGCGACCTATTACAATCAACACTTATAACGAATTCTCCAAGGACAGGGGCTGGAGGGAGGAGAGGAGGAGAGGGGGAAGAGGAGAAGCAAGACTAATGGAGGACAGAAACTAGAGGAAGGAGGGATGAAGGGAGATGGCAGATGTGAGAAAGGAGGTGATTATAAATTCACCATGGGTGAATGTTGGTAGGAGGAGGTAAGGGAGGAGAAGAATGGGCGATTAGGGGTGGAAGAAGATGGATGGAGAGAAAACACTACTGAGTATGAAGCAGCCAAACATCAAGAATATGAATTTACACAATAAAACACACACTTGCTCAGTACTCAACAGGGGAGTTCCCAGTACAGCTAAAGTAGTAACACTAAAATACAAGGATTTTCAAGGCAATGACACCGTGAGAGAAGGAGTACTGAGCTCCCAAACGAAATAGAAAAAGACATAGAGGGAGAACTTTAACTGAAATTGCAATGCCCTCTAATGTTGGAAAATATCAAAGGCTTCAAATTCATCAGGAAATGTGAAGCAACACACACTCACACTTGCTGCTAGGAAAGTGGCCACCTTTATACCAAGAATTCAATTCATAGGCAATGATTCTGTATTATGAAAACAAGCTTTGTGTAGCATGAATGGACCACAACTGCATTTCGTTGTGCAACCCTGTATTATGCAACGACAATAATAAATGAAATGAAAAAAAATAATGCTGCCTGCATCTCCATCACACAAATTTCATTGCATTAAAAATATCCAGAAAATAATCCCTGCTAATACATTTAGCATATTCTGTCAAAATTTTGATTAAGTGATACAGTACCAATACTAATTTTCTGCAGTAGAGGTACACCGGTATCCACTGCGCTTTTTTGGGTACCTCTTATTGTCAATGTTTACTTCGGTTATTCTGTACTCTGTCATTGTCATCATTTAGCCTTGTTTTATTTCTCTCTTAATAAATCTTTTAAATCGTATGTGCTTAATGTCAGTTTCCCCTGTGGTGTTGAAAATTGTATTAAATACCAATATTATTCAAGGTGTTGTATCAAAGTTAGAAATTCCAATATCACAACAGCACTTTTCTGTGTGTCGTTACTAAACCAGATGAAGGCTGTCCAAAGTATCAATACTTTGATACTTTTCTCAATACCACACGTTTAAAATGATTCAATCTCTGTTACGTATACATTTGATAGTATCAGAAGTACAAAGACATCAAAACAACAAAGATATCAAAAGAAAAACAGATCTACAATCAGACTTTCAACCCAAGTCTGCACAGATGAAACGGGGGGGAAGAAAATCAACTGGATCTCAACCTGATGAAACAACAGGAAATGAAACAACAGGAGAGAAAATCAACTGGTCTTGAACCTGTGGCTACACAGACCATCCTCATGCACTGTTTGTATGTACACCTATGAAAAGTAATACGCCACAATTATTGTATAATCCATGTTATCGTAAAGGCTGCAATCACGATAAATGCACTGATGGGAGTTGGAAGAGAGTTGTATAAAGACCTATAGTCCGTCTAAGGTTGCAGACTGGGGTGGTGGATGGATCAAACAACACAGGACTTTCTCCCAGGAGACCAGTGTTTGTGTCAAGTGTGATACCAAGCGAACTTTTAGTTATTCTGAGGTACGTTATCACAATGTTTCTTTTCCTAAACCTAACCTACGTAACTCCATGTTATGTACACAAGTTTAGATTAAGTATCAATGTCATTCATGTAAGAGGTTGATTTAAATAAGAAAAAATGTATCCTTTTTTTGTGTGCCTAGGACTTTCTGCCCGGTATCTAATAAGGTATTGTTTTTTATACTAGTACTGTATCATGTAAGTTTAAAATTCTGGTATCATGACATCATAAAATCAGATATGTTTATTTTTATTCTCTTTGCAAAATCTTTGCTGTCAATGTTCGTTAAATGTTTGGTTCCAATCTCTGGTAATGGCATTTGAGATAGGGTTGCATTTTTAGAACTAAAGCCACTGCTAAGGTTTAAAGAAAAATGTTGCTTTTGGTTAAATATCAAAGATGTCAACGCTAGCTTTTATTGGCTTTATTGGTTTCAAAACATCTTGCTAAAGGGCTAGAGATGAAAGTTAGCCAGCAGACTAACACTGTCACACTTACAGAAATGTTGATTAATGTCATTTGTCCTTAGAAATAAAATCAATGTAATGAAATAGCTTGAAGTATGACCTGAATATGTGATCACTTGTGTGTGCTGCAGTGTTAAAGTCAACTCCACACCCTTACATTTCCTTCTGCTGTGTTACGCCATACTACTTCCGGCATTGGTATGTTGACAGTAAGTCAAAGGAGGAGAGGTGAGGAAGAATAACAAGTAATTACAAGTTGCTGGTTGGAAATGCACGAGAGGATTAGGTGAATGAAAGTCAAGAGGGACAGATGAGGAGAGAATGGAGTTGAGGATACAACAGCACAAAATGAACACACACACACACACACACACACACACCTTACTCTCTTTCTCATTCCCGCTTCCCCATCTTCCCCTCTTTTTCCTCTCTCTCTTCCTCACTAAGTCAAAAGTATTTATATGATCAGAGGCTGACTCTGCGACAGACACATCTCGCTCCCTGAGAAACCAGCCATAAGCCACAGGATTAAATGTGTGTTAGAGAGTCTGTGTTGCGCTAATGTTCAGTGTGAGAGTGCTCGCCTGCCTTGGCGTGTGTACACAGTGTACTAATAGTCCAAACCCATGTCTGTTTACGTGAGAATTCAGCAGAGAAAGACAAAGAGACGTTATCCCCCTGTGCTCGCCAATGCAGGCATAATCTTATGCGTCCGAGCCCACCGCTAAACCTTATTATTAATTGTACCTAGCATATCAATCCATAATTGACAGCAGAGAGTGATTACCAAAGTGCTCAACCAGTAACTAACACAGGTAAATGACTAGCAGTGGCGCATTAATGGATGCCATCAATCAATGACTTATAATCAACATCGGAGTTGTAAACAGCACCAATCAATCTCTGATATCCAGGGATGGGTTATAAAACCTGGTTGGAGGACCATTTCACTGCGCCTGACAGCCTGTCCAATTTAACACTGATGACCAGCATTAAATTACTAGACGCTACCAGGGGATGACTGATAAATTTCAATTTAGCCATGTTGCAAGAACAAAGCACTGCATTTCCATGGCTAGTCAATGTAAATTAAATTAGCTATTTTTAGCCTTCTGGTTTAATTAGTTGGTCACATGCTGGAGACTAGCCTTAAGAGAAACCTGTTTTAATTCCTCACCCCACCGATGACCTGAAACAGAATACCCGGCTGTCTAAAGGATGATTAGTACGAGATGATTGATCAGTATTAGTCCACTGATTGAGTGCTGATGAAATCCAACCTGTCAGTAAAAATCTGCGGTCAGGTTAATCCTAGAGGTGGTGCTGAAAGAAGCTCAAGCATACATCTGTTGCAAAGGTGCAGGTTGCGAGGCTGGAACGCGTCTCTCGGTTTGATTCTGACAGGCTGAATGTAGCCCAGAATACATTTAAGAGTCTGGGAGACGGTGAAAAATGTGTGTGGGTTTTGTCTTGTGTGCATGTGCGCACATGTGCGATTTAGTATGTTTGGTGAGTAAATTAAGCCTCTGGAGCCACAGGACAAATCTGACAGACGAAGAGGAAGAGAGGGAGCCCGGAGGAGAGATGAGAGCACAGAAGAAGTGCTGAGCAGAGGAGAGGAAAACAGAGGGGCAGGGGACAGGAGAGGGGAAGAGAGGAGAGGTGGAGTTAAGCTGAGCGGAGCAGCAGGGAGGAGGAGGAGAGGAGAGCGGATGAAACAGAGAAGAGGGGATCAGGGGAAAGAGGAAGAGCAGAGGACAAGTACAGCAATTTTTCTGCATCTGACTTAGAGGGAAACTTCATGTTAAGTTGGTTATTTTACATAAACTTCAACAAGGCATTCAAAAATATCCAAAAAATAGTAGCACTTCTATCACAGCCTATCAGACAGGAGCCAAAGCAAGCTGAAACCCTTCATCACCCCTCTCTAAAACTGTCCTCTTGACCTCATTGTAGTGCAAGACACTCCTCAATTACAACCAAGTATCATGACAAAAGACTCCTCTAGGAACAGCACTGTATCTTTGTGTCCAACGTGTCATGCAAGCTGAGGTATTAACGTTTTTGTCCACTGGCTACAGCAGCGTGTGAATCCATTATTTCATTACTTTACCTTCTAGATTGGTTTTTCAGAACAGAATTGCAGGTCCATACAATGATTGGTTACCTGCCAATGGCCGGTAGAGTCGACTAATTCGCCAGCCACGGCCAAAATGTAACAGCATTTGGCTGGTGGCTGGTTTTAATTTTCCGGCCTCTTTTTAAAGCCTTGGTCCCCAAAATGTCAGCATGGATCAAGGGGACATTTAATTACACATTTATTTACCTTCCTGCTCAGCCTTGACACTTAAAATAATGATCTTATTTGCTTCCTGGCTTTGCCAACTTCTATATCTACCTTTGACATTTTATTAATCTTAATGAGAGTTTGCATTTAACTCCCTAGACCAGGTTTATAGCATGAGGAGTATCTGACACTGAGGTCTCTCACAGACAGCCATGAGGAGATCAGTGCCAGGATCTGTGTTCCCAAAGGCTTTAAAATGAGATCTTTTGTGCCTGAGGAAATCCCACCTTTTCTTGTCTTTGTTCCTTCGACACCCTCCAAATCACAATCTCTCATCTGTCCATCAGACCATAAAAAAAGCCTTTCCAAATAGGCTACAAAAAGCCTGGCTATTGTTTCAAGAGTAAAACTACATTCCTGTGGTGGTGCAAAGCCAAGTGTCTAGACGTTCCCAGTGTCGATTTGTTTAATCACTGTAGAAATCCATTATATTTCTGCTCCGTCAGCCTACACATGATCTCCCTACACTGGAGGATCATGCTGACTTTACAATGGCAATGACAAATGGTTCTCAATAGCTGCTACAGCACTTGGCTTTTTCAGGTTACCTTTGTCTTCCTGTACACTTCACAAACAACACAAACTCTTTCTGCTCACCAGTTCTTAACCCACGTAGTTTCCAAGTTAGTTAGAAACCTCTTTCCCTTATTCATTTCCTGCCTCACTTCCTCACGAGCCCATTTTCAGTCTCTCAATCTCCCCTCAGTTCTCTTCCTCCCTATCCATCTTTTGCCTCCTCCGCTTCATCCTCCTCTCCCTTCCTCTCCTCAAGATACTGTGATGAATGGTCCGTTAGTTTCCATACCACTGAAGCCTCACCTGACGCAGCAATGGGTGTGTTTGTGTATCTGTGTGCTCGCTCCGATGTGTGTGTGTTACGGCATTTCTGAACAACGTCAGACGGGGAAAGTCAAAATGTAAAGCAGAGGAAGACCAAGATGCAGACTGACAAAGAAAGTGGGAGAGAGTGTGCTATACTGTGAATATTTTAACATCCTATTTCACTCAAGATGAAGAGGAGGAGGAGGGAGGAGGGAGGAGGGGGAGAGACAAAGTATGAAAGTGTGTGTGAGAGCTAGAGAAAGGGGGGACACCAGCATTATATAACATCTTTAACCGAAATACAGCAGAAGAGGAACAAATGGGCACGGTGGTAGAAATTTGGGGGATAAAATGCTGTGTAAGGCCTGGGCCTCATCACTATAAACAACTCACGTTCACACACACACACACACACTGAGACAAACACACTCCCGCACACACTTTGGTATAAGCAGCTCACGTTCGCTGCCACAGCCCAAGAGCTACCGCAAGAATATTTATTGGCTACCAGCTCAATGGCAGTATTGAAGAGAAGGATGGAGAGAGAAGGAGGGGTGGGGGGGGCAAACTGAAGCAAGCAGAAAATAAGGAAAGAAGGACAGAAGGGAAGGAGAGAAGGAAAGAGGCTGTTGCCGGTTCTATCCCTCCACCTCCATCCTTCTTTCCCTCCATCCTCCCTGTAAGCCAATTTCTATTTCTCCTCTCTGCTCCGCAACACACCATACATCCAACGCACGCACCTCGCGCGCCCACACGCACGCCCCCCCCCCCTCACTCACACACACGCACAGACACCTCACAGACATCCTCGCGCACGCCCGCAGACACCCTCACACACACTCCGTCACCCCACACGCGCACAGAAGAAGCAGCATCTTTCCCATGACTGCAGCAGAGAGAGAGGAGGAAAAAAAAAAACTCCCAGTCTCTCACCCAAACCAGTGTTCGCGCACGCGCGTGTGAGTGAGGGCGTTTATGTCACTGCGCGTGAGTGCGCCCATGACTGCTGCGTGTGTGTGTGTGCGCGTGTCGCATCCCCTTACCTTGCGCGCGCGAGGAGAGCGAGCAGAGAACGAGACTCCACAGAAAACAGCGCATCACCGTCATCCCTCCGTCCGTCATCCTCTCGTTCATCCCTCTCTGCCTCCTCTTCGTCGTCCCCCTCTTCATCCTCGTCTTTGCCGACGAGGGGTGCGCGAGACAGCGTTCCGTGCCGCTATTAGTAATATCATTAACATCAATACATCTTCCGCGAGCCGAGCGCGAGCCCTCTAAGCTCTCACCGGGCCGCATGCTGCTTCACATCCAGAAAACGGAGGGAGAGAAAGAGGGGGGGGGGGGAGAGGGAGAGGAAGAGAGGAAGAGAGAAAGACAGAGAGGGAGAGAGAGAGAGAGAAAGAGAGGGGGGAAACGCGTGCGTTTTCTTTGCCTCCTCCTTCTACCATAGACTAGATAAATCCTTCATATCCCAAAAATGAATTCAGTCAACATCCAGAGAGAAACGCAGAGAGACAGAGGGGGGAGATGGGACGGGCGCACAGGTTGTCTCTCCGTCTTTAAATCCACTCTCCGCTTGCTCGTCGTCAATATTTCTCTATTCCGTCCCGTTCCCTTCAGAGGAGTGATAGAGAGGCAGGGAGAGATTCAAATCCACACTTCCCCCGGGCTGCATCCCCTCTTCATTCTGAGATATCCCTCTTTCTATTTGGCTTCCCTCCTCCTTATAAGCCTCCCGTGTCGTTTCGCACAGTATGTGTCTCCTCTCCTCCGTCTCTCGCTTTACAAAAAAAAAAAAATCCTCTCTCTTCTGTCTCTGCTCCCCTTGGTGTCTCAAAAAAATGGACAGGGATATTTGTTCTGTCTTTCTTTCCTGGCCGGATAACCCCTTCTCTCCTCTCCTCCGTCTCTGGTCTCGTGCGTCTGACAAACCTTCCTCTTCTTTTTCCTCCTCTTCTCCTCCTTTCCTCTCACAAACAACGGCGAGGAGAATGTTGCATCTTCACCCCTCCTGAAAGAAGAGAAATTAATCACTCTCTCATCATCCCACCATTCATTTGACTTCTTTCCACATTACCCATCAGTCATTCCCTTTTTTTTTAATTTCCTTACCAAACAAGCCAAAGCAGAGCTCGCTCGTGACGTTCAGCCAGTCCTCCTTTAGTTCTCCGCCAAAGTCCAACGAGGAGAAGATAAAACGACAATCCCTCTTGTTGTCAGAAACCAGAGGAGACATGTATCATCCCCTCTGCTTGGTGCACTTAGGTCTTTTCTCCCGGTGTAGCGGCTGGTGCGTCTCTAGCTTCTCCCCGCCGGTACAGAGATGCTGCCTTCAAGTGCTCCTCGTAAGCTCCCGCTTCCACTCACGTGCTTTTTGCTCGGAAACAACAGCATAAAATGGACTCTGTGTTAAAAACTAAAACTGTTGTTTGGGTGGATGTTGGTTTATTTTCAGCATGAGGCTACGCAGAGCATACTGTGTGTAGTCATTGTGGCTGCAGCGGTGTGAAAAGGACAAAATGCAGGGGCGTCCACACATGGCACAGAGGAGTGGGCGCCTGCCAAAACTTTACCTACGGATGTCCAAATTTGATCAAATCAAAAAAGGAAGACAATTTTAAAGCTAAATTCAAACTAAAAGGAATTCATGTGAGGAGAACAGTGCTGCTCTTTAACAGTGTTACATGATGTGGTGAGCTTGGACCAACCAATAAGGCTGGCCCGTCATCACTCATTGATCCACTGGTCCTCTGAAATGAAATCAATACAGGGAAGAGTTTGGGATTTGGAGGCACGTGATAGACGCTGACACTTAGGCGAATCTATTGGTCCTGTGAAGTGACACTGTTGAGTTCCTGATGGCATCTAATTGATTTCCTAGTCAATATTTGTATACATTTAGTAGCGATACAATTCAACTGTATGGCCTACAGCTTTGTAAATACAGTACAACATCATCATCTTTATTCATACCAGTAATAATATTAATCATAATTATACTATCAGATGTTAAAACAGCCACTCTGTGCTCGTTGTTATCCTTTAATTTTCTTCATTGTACCATTTTCCTTTGATGTATTTTAGATTGTTGCGGTCTAATCGAGACAAATAAAAAATACCAGCAGCTATAAAGGAAGCTGTAAAGACGCCTGCCTTCTGTCACCTCCAGCTCAAAAATAATATCACATATTTCCATTTTATTGAAAGTAATATCGTCATAAAAGTGATGTAATTGGCATGTTTCCTTTTCTTTTGTCAGTCAAACGCACAATCGCTTCTTTTTTCACTCTCAAAAATACTGAGGCAAAGAATTAAATTGTGTATAGATTTTCACTTTAAAAAGAGAAAATGATAAAGCAGCTATCAAGTCAATAACAGCAATTTTTGTTGTTATTGACTCTGTGCTGCTGTGGACTTAATATTCTGTACAAATATAAAAGACTCCCCCAAACAGCTTGGGAAACACATACTCATATCGAAACACTCAAGTGTGTTTCATCAGCTCGAGTTTGCCAGCTGACATTTTTCTGGTTTAAGGCGAGTGGAGTTTAATAATTGTGGAGTTCTTTTTCTCAAAACTGTAACAAAGTTGTGTTTGTTGTCATAATTTAACCACAGTTATCACAGCTTCAGTAAGTGGAGACAGAAGTGATGTGGATTGTTGCGCAGTAAATGGTGGGATTGGAGGATTAGGGTTTGATTATGAGACGCTCTAAGCAGATTTTAACTACTGAACGAACTGTGTGGGTATCTATTTTTCACATACATCAATTTTTTATTTACCCTCAGAGGAAGCCATGGCATCAGAACCCATCTCCGACCATCCGTTTTTTACTGCATGGCATGTGGTTTTCCTTCAAGGTTGTGAATGGGCTGTGTGCAGACTGGAGATGATGTTGAGTCCTTGATCTTGAGGCCATTTGAGCTAAGAGAGCTGGGAGCTGGTGGGTGTAGTTCTTGGAAACCTCACCATTTGTAGAAAGGAGAGTGAGTGAGTTTTAATCACTTGGACTTACAGCGGCAATGCTATCACTGAAAATGAAATGGTTACACTATTTGGGGTCATTTTAGGGTCACATGCTACCAACAAACACCTGACACTGCTGAATGTGAGCATCAAAAATGATTAAAATCAAGAATTTAATCAGACTTTTAATGTATTTTGTTAACTTCTTTGACATCAAATCATGCAAATGGTTCCTTATCTTTAATTTTATGTTGTGTTGTTTGTCTTTATCTAATAATTGTATCCAGTAAAGTTAAACCCACCAACTGCACAAAGGACTTTTTTCTTCATTAATTAAATAATTTTAAAAATGCACCGTCATCACCAAAACAAATGCACTTTTCAAGACAAATCCAAACACAAACTTGCCATATTCAGTGTCACTTTAATAGAAATCTTCATTAAGTGAAACGTCAGGAGGCTTTCAGAAGCAAACATGCAAACCTCATTTGGTAAACCAGTCATGTCACTGGTCAATTTCATTCCCATATCATAATCAAAGTAATCACTTCTTATTTCTTGACCAATCATTTTCAGTCTGAGTGCAGCTTCAGTATAATCCACAGTGTTTATGTTTGTGTGTGTGCTGAAGGATGTGCGTGTGTGTTTGTCTGAAATCAGTTTAGGGAATTTATGTGAGGCGGAGGAATATCCTCACAGGTGTAGCTATATAAATGCGCCTGTGTGAGGGTTAATGAGAATATGTGTGGGTGAGTGTGCTTGCGTGCTTGAACGTGTGTGTGCGAGTGTGTGTGTGTGAAATCTGCTCCCACACGTTCCCTTAAAGCACTCTTCTGCCATCTACAGGCACAGTCTCTCTCCCTTCTTCCTCCCTCCCTCCTTCTCCCCATCACAA
The DNA here is from genome assembly GCA_019142605.1 of Cephalopholis sonnerati. Taxonomy (NCBI): domain Eukaryota; kingdom Metazoa; phylum Chordata; class Actinopteri; order Perciformes; family Serranidae; genus Cephalopholis; species Cephalopholis sonnerati. The sequence goes on along the minus strand of JAGQAX010000014.1, from coordinate 22,533,632 downwards.
ACCCCGGTGTTAATCATTCTGGCATCATCTAAATATTCACTGCACGACTCGGGGGTGTGCATGCTGTACAAACCGTCTGCATGCATGTACCTAACTGCATGTGTGCATCAAATCCTCTCCGCGCAGATTTGTGGGACCTACATCGGCTGTACGTCTGCGTGTTGCTCTCAGAAATCAATAAGCCATGTGTGAGGTTCGTGTCCTGAGAGAGAGACAGACAGAGACAGGGGAAGAGAAAGAACAAGAGAGGAGAGTGGAGGGGAAGTGGAGGGAAGGGTGTGAGGTAGGAGATATGGAAGGGTGTGAAGAGGAGAGCAAGAGGAAGAAGGAGAATATAGGATGAGAGAAAGAGAGGGACCCGAGAGAGAAGGAAATGGGAAAAGAGAGGAGAGAAGGCAATAAAACAAGAGGAGAAGCAAAATGTGTATGAGAGGACAGAAAGAGGGAGAAGGAAAGGTGGGAGAATGAGGTGAGGAGATGTAAGGGAAGGAGATGAGGGGAAGAAAAAAGAAAAAGGATAGAATAAAAAGGGAGGGAGTCAGAAAAAGAGGGTGAAGGGGAAAAATGGGAGGTACAAGATGTAAAACATTCAGGCTAGAGAATTGTAGATAGGGAGTGAGGGGAGGGGGGAGGAGGACAGAGGAGGAGGAGAGGAGTCTGTGCCTAAAAAATAAAATGGAAATGTATGTGTGAGAGGGAGAAAGAGAGGGGAGAAAATGAGAAGGAATGAGATGGTCGAGCTGTAGAGACTTGCATGAGTAATCCACTTTTCTGAATGGTTCTTTGCAGTCGCCCCCAAAAAGTAGACATACTGAAAGGCAGATGTAATGTATTCCAGCATGTCCTAGAAACCGGGGAAACTAAGGTTCACATTACATACTTTACTTATTCTACTGTATATTAAGCCTTTCCAGGGCAGCTTATGTATGGCACGCAGGTAGAGGCATCGGTGTCTGTTCAAAGTCATGTTGACAGAACTGAACTCGTCAACTTGTCCTTGTTTATGCCTGTTGGTTCCCTGCAGAGCAGTACCACTGGCTCTAACGAGGTTACATATATGATTGTTATTTTTCCAGAAACCTATTTATTTGTGTCTATTATAGTACAATTGTTCTGATCACAGCAATCACTTTGTTTTGTACGATTTGAGATGACAACCCCGTCTCTTTGGATCCTGGAGCCAACAGCTGACAAGTACTTAAATCAATCTGCAATTTCTTCTCTGTATACAATCCTTACTGGTGTAATTGTGGCGGGCACAACGGAACACGGCAAATCTTTTAACGACCCTTTTACACAGATTATGGTTTGGATTGTGTTTGACATGTCTGTGAGTTCTCATGAAACAAGAGCGCACAGTGCAGCAGGCAAGGCTTAGAGGGAATTCATTAGTACCCCACAAGAAAGAGCAGCACTGTCCTTCTGTTTGCATGCAATGACAATTGTATTTTTAGTCAGACAAACACCTTATTTTTGAAAATGCTAGCAGAGACATTGGCAGCATGTGTTGAGGGATATTTTAGCACTAATATGAGACACTGTCAGGTGAAGTTTGAGTCTATAATTACTAACTGCTGTATCACAATCTGACACTAATTTGGACTTGTGTACAGCCATTCCATACAGTGTGCATTAAACCAGTAAAACTTATACTGAAACTATAATGTGTCATCTCACAACCTCAAAAGGCGAAAGAGCTGCCAAAATTTGCAGTACATATACGGGGTAGTACAAGTGCAACAAGTCCCCAAACCCATACAACTATGTAGGTCGTCCCTCTGAATAAGACCCACAAGAGTGTTTCCTAAATTAGCACCCCTACAGTGCCGATGGACAATGGAATAGCTTGTAGCCTGTAGGACTGTAAATTATCTTAGTTTTAAACCTGGTTCATGCTATGAAATGGCAGTTGCACCAAAACTACGTGTTAAGTTTTAGGCTACATAACTCCTTGGTTAGGTTCAGAAAAAAAATCAGAAAGATCATGGTTTCATCACTGAGTCCAAGCGAATGTTTGTGCCAAATTTGAAGAAATTCCCTCAAGGTGTTCTAGAGATATCGCACTCACAAGGATGATGCAGACAAGGTCACAGTGATCTTGACCTTTGACCTACAATGACCAAAAAACTATTCAGTTCATTGTTGAGTCCAAGTGGACATTTGTGCCAAATTTGAAGAAATTCCCTCACGGTGTTCTGGAGGTATCGTACACATGAGAATAAGACAGACAAGGTCCCAGTGACCGTGACCTTAGACCTATGGCCACCAACAAGTAATCAGTTCATTGTTGAGTCCAAGTGGACATTTGTGCCAAATTTGAAGAAATTCCCTCACAGTGTTCTGGAGGTATCGTACTCACGAGAATGAGACAGAAAAGGTCCAGTGACCGTGACCTTAGACCTATGACCACCAACAAGTAATCAGTTGTTGAGTCATTGTTGAGTCCAAGTGGACATTTGTGTCAAATTTGAAGAAATTATCTTGAGGCGTTCTTGAGATATTGTGTTCACAAGGATGGGATTGGCACATGGACGGACAAAAAGTCATCAGTCGGCAGATAAAGTCCCTTCAAAGTGGTCTAGGAGTTGTCCAACGTAGGATAAGGCCTCTGCAGTGGGCCGGTATTATCCTATTGGCCTGGGAGTGGCTCAAAGCAAGTCTTACCTAAAACTAAAATCTTGAACTAGCTAACAAAAACAACAACAAACAAACAAACAAAATATATTATAATATATGGATGGTCCTTTGCTGAGCCGCCCCCACCTTGCTGAACCTTCCAGTTGCTGAGTTGCTACCTAATGCCTCAATCTGGCCTCACACCTCATTTCTGTTTAGATGCATGTTAATTACTGTCATGGCTACTTTATATTATATGGTATGAAATGGTAATAATGATTATTATCTTATCATCGTATATTTTGTTATATCTCTTGATTGCTATATTATTATTATTATGATATTGCCATTACATCAGAAATATGTCTTGTATGACATCAACACTATGCCTCTTTCTTTCTCTCTGGCACATCCCATAGCTTACCCCTTACGCCACACACCAACCTGTTCAGACTCAGCTATTACGACACATGTCGTTGCTCCTCATATATGCAAACATGCACACAAGACATTTCCAACACATTCAAGAAATGGTAAGATAAAAAAAAAAAAATGACATGAGAGAAAAGTTCAAATCCTGCCAACTTTCCTCGGAGACGCTGCCAATTGCTTCGTGAAGTGTGCATCAATTGCGAATTGCCAGTTTCATAAAGTTACAGAGATGTTCACATGCAGCTCCCAATTACAAAGTTGGAAAGGTGCTGTATGGGGGGAGTGGGTCAGACGCTATTCTACTATCTGACAAGCACTTCTGGTGAACCATTCTGACTCCTTAGGAATCCATTCAACGATTTATCAGACACCACAGTCCACTTTCCCAATGTAAATGGTAAATGGACTGCACTTGTATAGCGCCTTTCTAGTCTTCTGACCACTTAAAGTGCTTTTACACTACATGCCACATTCACCCATTCACACACACACTGATGGCCAAGGCTACCCTACAAGGTGCCACCTGCTACTCAGTAACCATTCACACGCTTTTACACACTGATGGAACAGCCATCAGGAGCAATTTGGGGTTCAGTATCTTTCCCAAGGATACTTTGACATAGGAGCTGGAAGAGCTGGGGATTGAACCGCCAATCTTCTGATTAGTTGACAAGTGGCTCTACGTCTGAGCCACAGTTTATTGTTCTTAATACTACAGGCATTGGAAGAGCAGTGAATGGCACAGGGTTCTTCATTACGAAATGCAGTGTAGTTAAGAATTCAAAAATTAAGTTTTGTTTAAGGTCTGACATCTATCTCACTCTTCTTCAAGTAAGGGCTCATTTATGCTTGGTGTTAGATACGGAGACAGAGGTGGACGAACCCCTCTGTTCGTACTCTGAGTTCATTCTCTCTATGTCTGTGCTCATTTTCTGAAAGCTTACGAATATGGACGAAATCGCGCTGTTTGTTGTTATGTGAAACTTTTGACCCTGTTCTCTAGTGCCATCTAATGGCTGTATCTATGCCCTAAAGGATGCATCGAAGTATAGGGGTAATGACCTTTACAACGTTTGAAAGAGACATCTATTTTCGTACATGAAGGGGGTATAAATGAGCCGTGAGTTTTTGGTAAAACAGTGGGCAAGAAAAAGACAACCAGGTAGGTGCCTTACTCAGATTTCACAGTCTGCTGAATGCTAAAATGCCATTGTCCACACTGAGAGGATCCACGATTCTTCAAGCATATTTGATACGAAGGGGACTCCCTACAGATGCAGTGGCCATGCTCGAGAACAGCAGGACCACAACATCCTCACAGCAGGGTGGCAACAAGACCCTGTCAGATGTGTATTCTGACTATTTGACTTGAGCCCTTCTGGGACTGGCATAAAGCGGTCACGTCTGTAAATGAGCATTGAGCAGGCGGCTTAGCTGCAACTGTGGAACATAGAAATTCCATTTTGTAAGAAGTCTTGTGAAGAGCAGCATCCAAGCAAAACAAAAAGGACGGATTTATTTATTTTTTGTCAGAGGAGCATGGTCCCTCAACGGGATACCCACTAATGAGGTAATTGACTAACGAGATATCCAATCAGGAGCCACAGTGCCGGAGGGCGGGAAGGCGGCTGCTGTCGACACAATCGAGTGATTCCCATTTTGCAAACACACACATTCACACACACACACACACACACACACACACCGAGGCATTTATGCCCACACACTCTTCAACAGAGAGAATATTTGTTCATCACCAGCTGCCTGTGTACAAGCAATGTTGCTTGTGGGGTGTGTATGGAGAGAGACAGATTGTATATGGGTGCGGGAATGTGTGTGTGTGTCTGTGTGAAAGGGGGAAATGTAGAACAAGCAGCAGCATCATTGACTTTACAACAAGGTGCCAGTGGCTATTGCAAGCAGACACACCCACCCACACACACACACACACTCACTCACTCACACACACCAGGTTTTGGCTCTGATTAGTTTCACACATGGCAGACAACATCAGGAGTGTTACCCTCGGTTATTGTGAGGATAGATACAGATGCCATCTGATTGAAAAGAGGAAGAGGGGAGGAATGGAATTATTGTCAGTGTCCTGCAGAAACCCTGTATGTGCAACAGTCAACTGGCGATATGAGGTTTCTCTGACACGCTGACAACATTTTGTATATTTTATTGTGTTCATGTTGAGGTGAAGGCTACCAAAGTGCATTATGTGCTGAGTAAGTCCCATGACTGCTGCAATGATGAAAATATGGCCCCATTTTTCTTCATTTCTGAAAAGCGGTGATTTTACTGCTGTCAGACCTCACAGACATGGATGGATTACTGAACGGGCCAATCAGGCACGGGCCCAGGGGCCCAAAATGTCAGGGGCCCTCATGGCCTTCACCTGCAAAATGTCACTGAAATAAACTGAAATCTTGGGTATGTCTGTGAATCCTTTTGAAGTTATTTGCCTCTTTGCAGTTGGCCACTCTCATCTTTCCAACACAAACACATACTTTTTGTGGACCAACCAACCAACCGACAGCATGAGCTACAGAGTTGCTGGTCTTGGATAAGGATGAGGATAAACAACTGTTAACTTGTTGGCTAGAGCAGTCGTCTACTAATCAGAAGGTCGGTCGCAGTGTCCTTGGGCAACACACTGAACCCTAATTTGCTCCCTGTGTGTGACACAGGTGTGTGAGTGTGCGTTTGCATGGTTATTGTATGTTATTGCAAGAAGGTACCTTGCATGGTAACCTCTGTCACCAGTGTGTGAATGTGTATGTGAACGGCTCGTGTTGTAAAGCGCTTTGAGTGGTCACTGTGACCTGTAAAGCACTATATAAATGCAGTCCATTTAAAGGCCCAGACACACCAACGTGACTTAAGAGAACTACCACGGCCCCCTGTTGAGTCGCCCGCCTTTTCCATGTCTCGGCCAAAAAAGTTGCACATGAACACAGCGAAAAGACTACAGCAGACAGTCAACCAGCACAAACGTTCAGCACTTGTACGAGTGAAAGTAACTCTGCACACCAGCACACATGGGTTTTCTACGATTCTAATTCAAAAAAGGAAACTAAAAGACTGTCTTGACACTAGTTAGCCTGTTAGCGACATTACAACACAATCCAAGTGTTGAAAGAACAGAGCATATTTACAGTGTACCAGTGAACAATTACACAAACCATCATGAAATATTTCTGCTAAAGAGCTTGCGGCTAAAGTAAAAAAGTCTTTCTTTATATAATAAGTTTGTTTTTGTCTCACTCCCTCCTGACTTTAGCTCTTTGTTTACTGTCCTCACTTCTATTTCTTTACAGATTCTTTGCCGATTCGACACACTGGTTTGGCGAAAAAAAGTCGACTAATACTAATAAGGGGCAATGATGCGGGACACATTGCATCGACAAGGGCATTAGACGCTCACTAACAGCCCAACTTTGACCAAGGGCCGACCGTCGGCTTGGTTTATCAGGGCCTTAAGGTCTGTGTGTCTTGCCTTTTATGGAGGAGAGGTAATTGGCCTTGTGTATTTCTGTGCCCAGGGGCCCATTGTCTCAAAATCTGCCCATGCTTCCAGATGTCATGCAAGAATGTTTTGTGTCAAAAAAAGAAACATGTTTGAGTACTGATGTCTGCTGCCGTTTACAGATTGCTGTTTACTTTTTGACATTTAAGATTAATAATTGAAAGGCTAAGGATTCAAGCATTTCCACTTCATGACATGAGCTGTAATTTATTAAATACAAATCTACAGATTTGTACAACACTGAACATTCACATACTGTATCATGTCCTTGATGCTCAGATAAGTTTCTTTACTTTGTTTACTACGAGTGATGCATTCAAGTGACATTTATCTTTCTTCAGTGTTTCAGTTGATAAGTGGAATATTTTGTCACCATTGACACAAAGACACTAATTTTAATGGATTAACAGTTCAGAGAGGTCTGAGAGGAATCCAGGTGGTCCTATGCTGTTGCACATTGAAGCAAGATACTGAAGTGGCATCTGGTTTTTATGAGGGGGAAGCTGATGTGAGCTCCAGCCACCACTTCCCATTACTTTCAGATAGTGGTGATTTGGATGTAATCTACTGCACTCCATTGCACCATATATGTGTGTGCACACATGTGTGTGGTCATAGGTGTTCTGTGTGTGATCTCTAATAAAGCAGTGATGGACTGTGGTGTGCAGCCATTTTGAGTGAGATGGACTGAATCTAAGTATTGTACTGCCTGCTCTGATACTCTCTCCCTCACTCTGTCTCTACCTCTCTCTCCTACCACTTTCCTCTTTTTTTTCCCACTCTCGCACACTGCCTGCAGGGAAAGGAGGAATCTTCTAAAACGGTTATTTATCTACATCTCATTCCCTCTTTTCACTACCTCTTTCCTCTCTACACTATCAGAGCAGGACACAAACACACCCTCAATCACGCACACATGCACAGCTAGGGCGTTTTTGGGTTGTAAATCCAGCACCAACCAAGAAGCTGTCACCAGCCACACCTGATAAATAAGGGGCGTTTGTGCGGCGTGTGCATGTGCGAGTATGTAGGCTATGTGTGGGTATGTGTGTTTGGGATGAGGGGTGTTGAATTTATGGCTTTCAGTTTAATGAAGTGAACAATGAGGCCACACTTAGAAAATCATCAAAGAGAGAAGGGGATGAACACAGTGGGGTACAAGCAGTCTTTCCATTATGCCAAGTCGGAAAGCGAAAAGAGGAGACGGTTTGTTGTGCTTGTAATTCTCTACATGATATTAAAAAAAAAAAATCAAAAAATAAAATACTGTATCTAATAGTTAGCAATCATCCAATCTCTATTAGTTCAACTATAAAATACCTGAATAAATCTTGATCATGTATTTCAGCTGGATAGATCGTCTTTTCATGAATAAGAGCTGTCTGCTCAGTAGAAAGATGCAAATACATCTTAAAATAAGTACTATGTTCAGAGAAAACAGAAAAAGGGCTGCCGCATTCTGCTGTTACTCAAGAGGTAGAGAACCTACAACTACCAGAATGCACTGCGTCATACCGCACTAATAAATATTCCCGCTAGTGGGTGACATAATGCAAGCTCACCCATTTTTCCACAGGAAACAATATGGTGACTGGCTGGTAACAAATTATTTTGATTTGCAGTTAAACACTACGTTAAAATATGTTTCTGAAAAAATTTCAGGCGAGGAAAAGACAACACAGTACCACTTAAACCTGATCATCACCTACTTAGTTTTACCGTTTGATTGCAGTATTTTCAGCGCCTGTTTTTACAAATAAGTAACAGAAACAGTATGGCGCCTCCTCTTTGTTCCCAAATTCTTGTATAACAGCTAAACAGTGCACTGAAATATGTTTCTAAACATGTTTGAGGCGTGAAAATAGGTGATACAGTGACAGAATTTTGCTTTATCTCTTTAGTTTATGATCATAATCGCACCTGATCACTGCGTTTACAGAAGAATCAAGCTTAGCCTGAATTTATTTAGAGGTCCAAATACCAGGCATGAATATTTGAAAGACTACCTGCTGTAGACTGGAGGAGGCTCCCACCCAGGCCACACTGCCTACCCCTACCTGTGTGTGAGGGCTACCTTATGTGGCGTGCATGTGTGTGGTGTCCACACAGAGAGCGTTGCTGCTGCGACAGTGCTTACCAGCTCTGCCTTTCTACACTGTTTGCCTCAATAAAATAATATTTCATTTTTGTATCTATATAATTATATTGTATTTTTAGACACAAAAGAGAAAGAAGCGTGTGATCAGTTGTAAATAACAAATAGTAAGAAGCCCTGTGTTAGTGAAACAAGAATGAAGGGAATGAAATAAAGGGGTGTTGTCTGCAGAAAGACTATAGAGCTTTTAATATGAAATTGAGGATGTATTTTTTTCGTATGTATGAGATATCCTAAAGACATAACACATTAAAACTGTAGAAAAAGGTGTAATGTTGCTGGTATGATGTTAGTATGAATATCATAACATTTTCACTGCCTGCTTTTGCTGAGAACCTTGTACATCGCTCAATTAAAAAAAAAAAAAAAAAGGACAATGCTCTTGCCAGCTGTGCGGCTAACCTGTTAACACAAACATTGAAATGAAAAGCAAGAGGTTCTCTGTGGTGCACAGACACTGCTCAGGTGGGCGGCGTGGCCCTGGTCTCATATGAGACATGCATGAAGACTCATCAGCTGTTTTTTTTTTCTTTGCTTTAAGTGTCCTTGAATGAGTCATACAGCGGCTCTGTACATCACAATCATAAAACAGCAGGAGGTATATCAATTTCCTTTCTGCCCTTCTAATTACTTTAAACTCCAATCACATAAGAATGACCTCAACAACACCAACATGTTGAAATGACCTACAATCTCAAGAACAGCCATGGTGCTGCTGCAGAAAACTGGAAAGCAAGTGGTCTGATGAACAGATGCAGTATGTCTTTGTCCCAAGTGATGGATTTTTTATCTTTTTTGTAACACCTAATAATAGGATTTTTCTCAAAGAGGTGTTGTATTTATTATGAACACTTTTTTTTCACAAAATGAGTGTTAAAGGGTTTTGCCTATCAGATCATGCAGGTTAGATGGGGGGAGTGCTGTATTACACTCTTTTCATTTGAGTAATGGGGTCAGACAGAGTGGGATATTATCTTAACTTTTGTAGTATATAAAAAATGAGCATTGGTTAAATGCTTGCTAAAAACGACATGTTCCACATAATTAATCTTTCCATCCATATTTAAGCAGATTATTCAATTCTTTTTTTTATTCCTCCATGCAGTGTTACGGATGTGGAGAACATGCTGCCTATAAGGACTTGACTTGACATAAAGCTAAGGAAGACAATTATATTATAATTACATTCAAAGAGGCTAGAAAATTAAACTTCCTTGAGCTATCTTGGTCATCTCTTTACAAATGACTCAATGGATGATGTAGATACATATTGACAACAATAGAAAATACAGCATATGCTCAAGGCAACACACTTGTACATACATTTCAAATGAACTCAGCTGATTGACAGATGTAAGTGTTCAGAGATTACTCTAGCCCCATGCTCAGCTATGGTGTAGGTGTGCAAATATCAATACGCAGCGACTTAGTCACTTCCACTGTTGCACTGGGGGTGTTATTGTGTGCACAAAGAGCTTACATTGCGACTCTTATGACTGTCAGTATGAATGTACCCATGTGTCAGGCATTGATAAGGGACATTGTAAAGAACACTGAAGAAGCAAAGAACTGAAGGACTGGTGAATCGGATCAAAAGCTGCTGATGACGAGATGTGGTGACTCTGCTGCAGGGGTGTCTTTGTACTTTTCAGAATGGGTGATCCAATCAACCCATTAGCCAGAAAAAATGTTGGCATGTTTCTGCAAACCACGGATATGTTTCATTTGCACTTTATTATGTAGCAGATACGTTGAAACGTTTGACAACAGTGTGGCTAGCATGTCGTTCGGTTCGGGCACAAAGACAGTTTGGTTATGGTTAGAAAGAGATCATGCTTCAGCTTATAATAGCCAGTTTTGGGGGCACAATTATGGCTAGAAAAGCAGTGATTTGTCTGTTATTTTTTTGCAGGAAACAAAAGAACAACCTCTTTTCATTGTGCTATATCAGCTACAAAATGAGCAATGGCTTGCTCCAAAACAACCACATCCTGTGTCTAAAAACCAGCTGAAACACAGCAATAACTTACTAAATCACAACCAGTTTGTTGTTTGTTGGTCGCTAACAATGGTCAGATTGGCAGGCATCTCGCCTTGGTGACCCGCCATCCATCATCCCCTCTTCCTCCTGATGACAAAGTCAGGTCATATACTATATAACAATGATACGACATGTACTGTATAAAATGTTCAGATATAACACATTCAAGGTTTGCAGAAATGTACAATGCCAACATTTTCTTCTGGCCACTGGGCTTTGAATTGTCTGCATAGGAGTGAAATTGATGTTTGACATTTTAAGTTTCTATTCATTATATTCTTTTGTGTAGACATGAGACTGAATAGAAAAGCCAAAAATATCATATTTGCACCCAAGTGTGCAAAATATACATCCATTCTCTTTAAAAACTTTATATGAAGCATCAGTTTTCAAGGTACAGCAAACCTCTAATGCCTCCCTGGATCAGCATTTGTTACTTGAAACACCTTGACTTCTACGTACAGTACCTTCAACTCAAAACTCTCAAACTGCCAGAAAAAAACATTGTTTTGCAGATCCAAATAGTCTTACATAAAAAGCATCACCAAAAAAGTGCAATTTCCAGTGTTACTGAGTACTGATTTGACACCTGCTGTCACATATTTGACATTTTGCTCATAGTGTATTCCATTGGTTTCACTGTTAGAGAGTACATCATCAAGTGAAGGACAATATGCGCTGAATTGTTCTCCACAAAGGCCTACTGTATCTGTGTCAGGGACTTATGAGAATTATCTGGAGAGGGAAACATAACAGATGAAGTGTCAGCGTGGTCGAGACTGTGATAGACAGAAAAGGAACAGCGAGGCAAAAGAGAAGCAAAATCGGCGAGAGACAAAAACAGGCGGGCGCTCAGTGCTCGGTGCCGTTGTTGGACAGCAATGTTAACCTGCTAATTCCAGAGTACACATAATTGATCCAATTATCTCACAACAGCACACTTCTCACACTGTCTGAATAAAACACATCACATTTAGAAATACAATCATACTCAAATTTAACCAAAGCCCTTCCATTCATTTGCAAATGAATGTGTGCAAGTCTGTGTGTGTGCCTCGTCATGAGAGAGGAACAAAGACAGAAAGAGCAGTAACCACAGGTGTAATCATGCAAGATCCATATTTCAGATTTATAGATTTTAGACATTTGCATAGACGAGAAACTTGCAGCCGAGGACACTCCAGGGAACCAGGCTGAGGAGCTGCAGGGCATTGTGCTATATGTTCACAGGTATCTGAAATATTCTTCAAGTCAAGATTGTGCATACTGTTATGCAAGCTGCCACTTAATGCACCTTTCTTAACACTACAAAAACAACCTCACCCCAGGTTTAGAGTTTAAAAACTGAAAAGAAAGCAACATTTAAAGATGGAGATTAATAAAAAAAAAAAGGATTTTAGAGGAAAAACAGGGTACATAAAAAACTTAAATTCACAGCATTGTGCAAAGGTGATATCAAGAGAGATGAAGGTCTAGGGTGACAAGCAGTATTATGGGCAGGGTGACCTAATGGTTTGAGATACCATCCAATTACTGAAAGGTCACACATTTGATCACAGAAAAGCCGCTGAGTGTCCATCAACAACCATGTATCATGTCAAATGGTCCTTGAGATAGACCCTGAATGCCTGCCTGCTCGCTCAGTTCAAGTTCATGAATGGTAAACACCATATTGGATGCTGTATTAATCAAACTTAGATAATAGAAGGCAGCAGGCTCTATTGTAGATGTGGAAAGAGCTTGCACCTTGAAGGACAGTGTATGAAAGCAGTATTTAAAAATTCAAAAGTACGATCAAAATCTATCAAAAGCCCTGGCTTTCATGGCAAAGCGCAGAACAATCCAGACAGGACGTCAGGAAAATGAGAGAAAACCTGAGGTCATTAGTAATAGACGGTTGCATAGGGCTGGAGTCAAACTGAACTGTTACACCCTGTCTACAGACCTTGTGCTTGTTCACATATCTATCTCACTTTCTTGTTAAAGAAGCTGTCAGTGTTGAATCCACTCTTACATTCATCAAATATGGCTAAATGTGCAAGAAATATGCATTTGATGTCTCACTTAGAGCTAGAAGGCTTGCTAATGTTCGGTACACCTATAGATACCTGGTCAGCAGATCGTTAATGTGCCACTCAGCAAGAGCTCCTTTCAGCCCTGTGAAAATCAAGAAAGCTTCTCAGTTTCAGTTAGTATCACTTGGTGAGACGACAGAAATGACATGTTAGCCGCCACAGGAGCAAGCAGAAGCTTCCTAAGGCTCTGAAAATGCAGAATACAGAGCAAATAATCTGGGTTTGAGATTTCTAACAACATAAGAACAAGACAATAACACCATTACATTTTGTTCTTTGTTTTGGTCCTTAAAGTTGGAGCTATAAATCAGACCCATATCTTAAGAAATACCAAATAAAAGAACATTAAACTTTTGCAGCTATAAATTCTACTTGGATTTTAAAACAAGTAGGGAAACACTGGTTCAGTTAATAAAAGGGTCCGACAGAGGGAAGAATAATGACTGAATGGTAACTGTGGAGCACTTAGATTTAAAAGCTCAGTGTTTTTTTTATTATTAGTAGACTCACAAATAATCAGTGTAATTAGTGTCTTTTTCATTAAAAAAGGAACATGAGGAAGGGGGAGATACAAGGATGCAATCAGGCATGTTTGGATAGAGGCAGCGTATGTTCAAGGAGAGAAAATGGATGTGGAGAGAGACGAGAGGGAGTGAGGAATGGAGCAGAAGATTGAGGAGAAAGAGATAGATGGATGAGGGGAGTCTCCTACTGAAAGGTCAGGTGTTCCTGCTGCAGTTAATGTTTTACCTTTTATCTTCTGAGACAGAAGCACGATGACAGACAACAGCTTTTGACAGGTATCACTCAATAAAACCATTTGTATTAAAGTGGCAAAACATCTCGGGAGGATGAAGTCAATTAGTCCCTAATGATGCTGGAGCCAAAAATGCACTTCCTGTCTGTTCCTCCTTTCTCACACCCTACGTCCTATGGTCTATAGTTTACAGGTGCGCAAACTGTAATGGAACTGCGCCTCTTTTGTTCACCTTTGCAGATGTGGTTGTAGTGATTAAAGTGGACCATTTGATGAGGTCAGGAGACGGAAGGAAGGAGGGGTTTTATGGCCTTCTACAGACTAGTGGGAATGGGGGATGTGTGGGATAGGGAGCGTTGGTGCTGGCTTCAAATCTAACTCAAGTTTTTAGAGTTGTTATGTCTCATGCCAGTTGTAAATTGAAAGGAACCTATACGCTCATTTTCAGTTTCCTACCCGTAACTTTTGGTTTCTACTGGAACATGTTTAAATGTTTCAGTGTTAAAACTAAGATTACTGCCATGAGGTTGTATGCCTCTGCACACCAATCAAGTTGCACTAACAGTTTACATCCATATCTGTAAAAAAACATGGATGCTTCACACACATCTTCGCCTCGATAGCACAGATGATCTATACAATCAGTACAGTTTCACAGTGGGCAGCCAAGATTGGTGTCACCAATTCAGTATGCAACCAAATGTCTCCCCTTCTGTTTCTGAGATGGTGTTGAGTAATGGCCAGAGAAGTGGTTTTGCATACATCATGATGTTGTAGTGGGCGGCACGGCAGTATAGCACTGTCGCCTCACAGCAAGAGGGTTCCTGGTTCGATCCCGGGCGCGGGAGCCCTTCTGTGCGGAGTTTGCATGTTCTCCCAGTGTCAGTGTGGGTTTTCTTTGGGTACTCCGGCTTCCTCCCACAGTCCAAACACATGCAGGTTAATTGGTGACTCTAAATTGTCAGTAAGTGTGAATGGTTGTCTGTCTCTGTCTCTATGTGTCAGCCCTGTGATAGTCTGGCAACCTGTCCAGGGTGTACCCCGCCTCTCGCCCAGTATCAGCTGGGATAGGCTCCAGCCCCCCCATGACCCTCAAGAGGATAAGCGGTTAGAAAATGGATGGATGGATGGATGATGGTGTAGTGTAGCTGACCTTGATGCTTTGGATAAAACATGTCATCACTTCATCATTATATCCTGCTAGACATTTGTGTAAAATTTTGTTATAATTAGCATATGAATACTTAAGTAATGGCCCAAAACATTTTTTGTTAGATCATAGTGACCTTGACCTTTGACCACAAAATTCTAATCAGTTTATTCTTGAGTCCAAGTGGACACCTGTGCCAAATTTGGGAAAACTCCCTTCAGGCCTTCTTGAGATATTGCATTCACAAGAATGAGACAGATGCAAGGTCACAGTGACTTTGACCTTTGACCACCAAAATATAATCAGCTCATAGTCGACTTAATGTGAAAATTTATGTCAAATTAGAAAACATTCCATCAAGGTGTTCTTAAGATATTGTGTTCACAAGAATGACCTTGACTTTTGACTTATACAACCACCAACATCTAATTAGTTCATCCTTGTGTCAATGTGGAAGTTTGTGCTAAATATAAAGAAATTCCCACAAGGTGTTCTTGAGATCAGGAGTTCACGAGACTGGGATGGATGGACGGACAACCCAAAAACATATTGCCTCCAGAAACGGCTATCCCTGGCACAGAAGCATAAAAATACTTTTTTCCTCAAACTGTCTATGCGGTAACACCTGCATTCACCCTCAGTCTAAAACTTTCTGTTTAAGCGCCTGTGTCTTTAAGATTTCCTTCAGTAAAAGCTCAGTCTGCTCTTATTAGTGTCCAGGACTTGGAGGTCTTCCCTATTTGCACTCTCAAAGTGTATGCACCATCATTAAAGTTGGGGGAATAATTGTAATGGAGTATACAGCACTTCTACCATCAGAAAAATCACCAATAGAAACATCTACACCAAATCTTTACATCTAGATATGTTCCAATAAGCATATGTTTTGAAATCAAGGAGAAATGAAAAACTTTGGCGACAAAGATAAAATTTTTCCTTGTTATTAGCATGCAGCTACATGTAGCAGTGTACTTGCAGCCAGGGAATGACCTGTAACTAATATAGCAACACTTTTTACCATTAAAAAGTCAACAAGAAAAGCTTTTAAACAAAACTGACATGTTGCGGCAGGAATATGATCCGAAATCTGGTAGAAATGAACAACTTTGGCAACCAAGATGACATGTACCCCTGACAGTAGCATGTAGCTTCGTGAAGCAGTTTACTTGCAGCCAGGGAAGGACTCTAACAGAGAATAGTATCACTTTAACAGCTTCTAAACACAGTCGGACATGTTTGATTTTACACACATTTACTTAATTATTTGAAAATTTGACCATTTTAATTTGAGCATTCAACATTGTAATATTATATATACATATACATGACAGAAAATAAGGGAAAGCATAATAAGTATACTTTAAAGACAAAGGTTTGACTAGGGAGCGTTCTTGTTTCTGTCATTTAGCCAGTGGTCTCTATTGGACTTCCCTGATGTGTTAAACCTTTATGCTCAAACTACAGAAACATCTGGTGCCACATTTTCTAAGTTGTTTCACCCTGTTCTTATTGATATCTGGTGACTGACAGCTGTGGAAGAAGAATTCAGATCTAAAACTTACAGGAATAAAATACCCTTTGATTTAATTTGCTATGGGTATATATAATCAAAATATATATAGGCACTTTTGGAACACACCGAACATAGAACAGAAAAATCAATTACATGCATAAGAAAAAAAACAATGGCCATGTTATTCAACAATTGGTTCCAAATTGCCATCCTTGATCAAAAATTACACAACGTACCTTCAAATAAAAGTCACAATACCACAATGATTAAAAGGAAAACGTCCTGCACCCAAGGTTTTACTAAAAGAAAACTGTACGGATTCACATGTGAAATCTTAAAACTAATTACTGCAGCTCCAGGATAAATGCTGGCATGTAAAAAGTGCAAAATGTTCTTTTATCAAGCTTCTTACAAAGTGAAATAATTGAACCCACTCCCTCTCACGACTTAAAAGAATGCATTGTCTAAGGGGTCAGTGGCTTACCAGGAGACTTTTTTAAAATCTCTGTGGAAGCTTTCGTCAGGCCTGACATGACATGTTTCATGAGTGATTTTGCCTTTGTGAGGAACTCTGCAGATAAACCTTTTTGCTTTAGCTGTACAAAGGACAATGTGCAATCAATTAGGTTGCTCTTTTTTTCATTATTTTGGTAAAAAGTACAAATTGGGTGAAATGTCATGTGAGACTTTTGGTCTTTTGGGTTAAGATAAAATAGAGTGTAGCAGAAATACCTGTTCATGTTCACTACTTTTAGGTTTGGGGACAAATATGTCGCTGGGATGAATTATTGAATGCTGGAGCCTCGTGTCTATTTAAGGTAAGTGGGAAGCTAAGTAGGCCTGTTCAGGTGGGGTAAAGCATTCAGGGGGAATGTCCACTTTGAAGTACAAACAGTTCCAAAGTAGCCAAGAACAGTGCTAGATGGGACCACAGTTGAATAAAGAGGGAATGAGGGTATTGGGGTGCATCAAATGTTTAAAGAGCTAGAAGGATTTTCACTGTCATTTGACTCCAAACGGATTCGATGTGCCTGTGTCAATGTTCAAAGTGGCTGCTTTCCAAGACGTCATAGAGAGGATGGGTGCAGATTATTAATAATCTGGCAGCATCATCACTGTGGTACCAGCTGGCTGTTTGAAACTAGTACCCTCCTGCTAAGCCTTCAGAGAAAAACCTCTGAAACAGGCACCGCTGACTTAACGAAGCGGTCTTATACCTGCCAGTACATGAAGGAGGGCAGGGGTTGGTGCACCAGAGACAAAGACAGCGACTTTATACTGGCTTGGCAGAAGGTGCCTAAGCACTGCTGAGGGGGGCCCATGGTTTAGAGCACATTTTGATGTAAACTGACAGGGTAAAACATCACAAAGCCTCATGAAGTTTACTTCTCACAAACAATTCAAGAGTTACTTTTCTTTTCTGTTTGTCTCCCTTCATCTCGCCCTCACCATGGCTGACTGAATTCTTTTATTTTAAGGCATTCATTTTACTGTATGAGAATATAGATTGATTAATGAGGGCTAAACCTTTAGGTGTGTGAGTGCAAGTATAAGGAAAACTGGGTTTCAAGAATAGAACAATGCTTCGGGTTGTACTGATGCATGAGTGATGGAAGCTGATGAAGCTCCAGCCTGCACAGAGCTGGTGCAGACAGCAACATTTGTTAAAATGACAGTGTTTCTGTTCAGACAGACAGATGACTAAAAATGTGGCTGATTCGCATCCGGCAGAGACAAACCCTTAGGGGGGGAAGAGTTCTGTGCAGCAGTGGTCACAACCAGAAACCTCAAGGCTCTTGAATATGTTAGAGAAGATCAGTGGCAGATGTTTCTAAGAGAGAGCAGAGTGTGGATGAGGTGAAGACAGCTTTATAAGGCTCCTGTAAGAACTTATGTTAGAACATCTCTCTGTTGTGTTGGGTGTTTTGAAAACACACCTTTATCTGCTTAACGGGCCGAACTAAAAGACTAGAATTACTGTTAAATAATGTGATCTATTACAGTGGCATTACATTAAACAACACCTTGGTGGAACCACTACAACATGCATATCTATCTGTGCCTTCAATTTTCATCCAGAGTTCACAGACTGCAAAATATTGTAAGATTATTACTGACTAAGATGTCAGAAGAGGAAAAAAACAACATACATGACTCATGTGCAAAGGTGTGCAGGTCTCAGGATGCAGTGGGAAACATATGCCTGCAAAAATTAAAAGAATTTGTGTCGTTCAAAGGCATGAAAAAATTATACATTTCACTTTGCCTGAAATGGCCTCTTGGCGTTATTAGCATGCCTCTTTCAAATCAAAAGGCCCACAGCTGGAGGCACTGCTAACGGCAAGCTTGTGGGCCAAGTAAATTGGAATAAAAACACTAAGATCACAACCTGACAACGAGAAACAATGTCAATTATGCCTGGAGTTCTAACTCTCTGCGTGTGCAAGTGACTGCAAGTGTGTGTGTGCGAGTGTTAAAATAGAAAATCTTAATATGTTACTGATGTCACTCCCCTGGTTGTTCACTTTAAATAAAACTACTAATGATTTGTACATAAATGTCTCTCTAGAAGCTGGGAATAAAATCCTGTATTCAAGTGTGTTTGAGGTTCTCAGGTAATCCTAAGCAGCACACTCAAACACACGCACACACATTTTTATTTCTATGCTTGTGAGGACCCTCACAGAAATAAGTAATGCCTATCCCCTATAACCCCAAGCTTAACAATCATATCTACACGCCCAAACCCAACACTAACCCTGACCTTCTGAACTCTAAAACCAACTCTTAACTCTTAAAGCTCCACTGTTACTTTCTTTTTATTTAAGCTGACATTCTTTCTCAAACAGAGAATGTATGTGTGGTTAATAGCCAGAAGTAATCCATTACCACAGCAACCAGACTGCCACTCTAGCCTACGTGTCAACGCAACAAAACAAGGATTAGCATAAATAATAATAGCACTCAGTCATATATTAGTTATGGTGTGGAGGGTTTTTCTGCTACTCCTTCACCTGAAGGAAAAATGAGTTATAGTTACCTCTGAGTGATGACTGCTGAGCTTATAGACCCTTTTAGGGCTGACATCACAATGATGTAAGTTTGTTAGCTGGAGGTAAACCACAACTTTCCACCACAGGGCTGTAGGCTGTAGTCTTCTTGTTGTGTTATTGGGAGCCAGAATAGAAGGAGTCATGGCTCAAAACTTAAATTTGAACACATACCAGCTGACACTGCCGGTCAAAAAAAACAAAGACAACTATGGTTAAATGCGATAAGACGAAAGGACTGGACGGAGGCGATCACGCATGTGCAGCGAAAGTATTTACTGTTGTAGGGATGAATAACGTTATGTTTATTTAGGGTTATCATGTCCACCTAATCAGAAACTGCGGAGGTATGAAGAGGAATATTGGATTTCTCTGCAACGCTGACTTTTTAGTGCATTAGCTTACGTTAGCTTCAAAAGCAAAACAAACCAAAGGAAACTATTCAAGTGTCGTCCTCCTTTGTAAGACTGCCATAGTAATCAACCACAAATCTTCCTGTGACATCATCCATCCACTGAGTAAGACCAAAAGGGTCGGCATATCCGATCCCATTGGTCAGTGTTTACTTTTTCAAATAACACTCGGTCCTGGAGGGTCAGTGACCTGATGTGGTGCGTTCATAAATTCAGTGTGACTCTCTACACTAAAATGAGAGCCCTGTTGGTTGAAGAAACTGAGCTTTATATTTCTATATGAATAAACGAGCGGTTAAGTTAATCACATCCTTTCCAAATGGTACATTTCGACAGCATTGTATTCACAAACAATTCAGTTTGTGCCAGAGTGCACTCTGGCACTCGGAGTGAGTATTTCTGAAGTATTTCTCATATAATCTTTGTCCATTGTCTAAAACAAGCCAAAAGAATCCATTAGCTAGCACTAGCTAAGCCCCGCTTACCAAAAACCATCATACTGCTTACTAACACAAAAAGGGTCTATTTTACTGACAGTTGATTAGGGCAACTAATTTGTTTGCTTTTTTAAAACCACTTACAACCCAAATTTTTAACCAATATCTTTTGTCCATTCATAACTATCTTTTATAATTACATTAGCTATACTGTATATCAGCTACTTTGTATCAAACACTGGGTCTTGATCACCCTGTTGGCATTTCTTTGGCCAGTGCCAGCTGGCGGTAGCATGGTAACTAACCCTTAAATAGCCTATTGTGATCTGTAGATCTGAACTTGCCTATATTACACAAACTCAGTGAAAAATCCCCCCCCCCAAAAAAATGGGAAAGAGGGGCCCCCAGTGGCCTCTCATATTGGCACAATATGTGCACTGCTGGTGTAGCAAAACATTATATTACATTTTCTATGTCCCCAAAATATAAGATAAATTGATTGGCTAACTTCCATCAATATGTACTGGTCTTGCTGCAAAATTAAGTTATTCGTCAAAAGATATTTTGTGAACAGTGTAGCTAATCAGTATTGTCAGGAACTGACTTAGAAAAATAGGAAATATGATAAAACTGCCAAAATTCACTGGAGTGAATATAAACTGCCCTTTGAACAACGTCGGACCAGCCAAAATCCACTTACTCCGAATGTTTAAAACACAAAATAATCCATAAAGACAGAAGTGCATAGCACACATACACATTCATGAACGCACATTCTGAGGTTAGTTTCCCCAGGCACTCCTCATCATCATATGCATTTACGTATTAAGACAGTTATGATGTTGATCTTGCTGGCTCTGACTGTCTGTATGAACATTTATCTGTCTGACTGGCCAGCTGCCTGCCTCTCTGTTTCTGTCTTCATATTTTTTAGTTCATAGACTAATATAGGAAATTAGAACAAAAGAACGAATATCAAGCTTGAAGGCAGAGTTAAAAAAAACTGATATAAGATGGCAAGACCATACTCAATGGTAGGAGCAGTGGGGTGAATGACCTGCAGCTGAATCCGATATCTTCAAAAGCAAGATCTAACTGTTTAACCACCAGATGCATGGATGCGTGGATGAACTGGATGAGAGGAGGCGTTAACGTAGATTATACAACAATTAGATCCAACCAGGCAATCTGATTGGTCGACCCCACATTTAAAATGTGATCAAATCAGCATGACAATTTATAAATTTTGACTTTTAGAGTTCACAGCGCTCTTAAGCGTTAAGCGTTACTGAAAATGTTTGGATCACATCAGCTGCACTGGTTATTCATTGACACAGCAGTAACCTAAAAATAGCCTACATGTAAAGTTTGTGGACGTAGTAGCTTAATCTGTCCATGGACAAAAAATGTTTTTGGGGTTGTGGGGAGGCAGTGGTTCAGTCCATAGGAACTTGGCTTGCGAACTGAAAGGTCACCAGTTCAAGTCCCGTCACGAACCAAGTATGGAGTGGGGACTGGAAACTGGAGAGGTGCCAGTTTGCCCTTGAGCAAGGCACTGAACCCCCAACTGCTCCGGGCGCCTGTCCAAGGCAGCCCCCTCACTCTGACATCTCTCCATTTTAATGCACGTATAGGTCCTGTTTGTGCATGTGTGTGTATTTCGGGCCTGTGTGTATATGACTGAATATGACTTGAATTTACATTCTGGGATTAATAAGGTATATTCATTCATTCATTCATTCATTCATTCATTTTCCGTAACCACTTATCCTGTTGGGGGTCGTGGCTGTGTTGGAGCCTATCCCAGCTGACATTGGGTGGAAGGCGGGGTACATTCTGGACAGGCTGCCACACTACATAGAGACAAGACACATAGAGACAGACAACCATTCACGCTCACATTCACACATATGGCCATGTTGGAGTCACCAATCAACCTACGTGTCTTTGGACTGTCGGAGGAAGCCAGAGTACCTGGACAAGACCCATGCTGACATGGGGAGAACATGCAGGCTCCACATCCCAGGTTTGAACCCCCTTCCCTGGGTTTGAACCAGGAACCCTCTTGCTGTGAGGCCACAACGCCAACCACTGTTCCACTGTGCTGCGGTGCGGTATGTATTCTTCTTCTTTTATGCACATATCTTAGCTACAAAAAGACTGAGCTAACAAGGCAGTTTTGTGTTTATGTGTGTGGTACTCATTCGGTTTTATGAAATCCAACGATCTTTCCAAAGCATTAACGTTAGCTTAGGTTGGCTGGGCTGCCTCACCTGGGACTAGAAATCATCTCTGTCAGTAAACCTAGTGTCATGACATAGGAGTCTACTGATGTGACTGATTGTTTTCTGGGTATTATATGACTACTTTTCGATTATGTCTTTTGTTTGGCTCGTAGCTGTTGTATAATTGTAATATTTCACTTGACGGTGAGCCACAATTGGCACTTAAAGCACACCCTCTAATATTGCTTAAACATACACTAGAATTACAGAGTGAGTGTGTGTTATTTACTTTGCAGTTTGCCTTTCTTCCTGCATGTTTCTCCCTCCATCAGCCTCTTCTAACTTAAGTATGTTAAACACTGTATTTAATAAGTTAACATGTTGAAAAATAGGGCAAATTAGTATTATTAACTGTGCTGTAATCACATTTATTGGGGATGACAGCAGCTGAAATGTAATCTTTGCCTCCAGTCAGACAGGTAAACAGTATAAGCCAGCCCCCCTCAACTGTCCCTAAGCAAAGCACTTAACCCCGACTACTCCGACAAAGCCAACAACACCAAAGCCCCTTTAAGCAATGTCATGGATTCATATTTGTCCTGGAGGCCCACTGAGTATTTTGCTTTTTGTGTGTTTGTGGCTCTGTTCTGAATTATGCAATGCAAAGTCTCTCTTACAAACTCACATAACAAATCAATCCATCTTTGAGTTTGCAGGATGTGAGAAACCTAAAGTTTTTGATTAGCATTTTCTTTAGGTCCCTATATTGCTCTGAATAAAACATAGTTCGGAGCTGTATACAAGCTGCGTGTTGGTGTGACGCTTTGAATTACTGTGTATGTGTGTGGGGTTTCAGGGGTGTTTTTGTGTGCATCCTTGGGGTACTCAGCTATTGGAATTCATTGCTCCAGGCTGCATGTCCTCTACTTGTTCTCGCACACAAACACTCACACGTACACAAATACACACTCGCAGTGTCTGCTGAACGTGACCCGGCATATCAGCTATTATGTCAAGCCAAGGGATCTGTATGTGTCCAAGCATTGTGTGGGTTTCTTTCGGCTCTTTTTTCTTTTCCTTTGATGGCGTCTGCCTTTCTGAAAAAAAGAAATACCTGATACTAATTCATCTTAATTTGTCTCGGTGCAACTGGTGCAGCGCTACTGGAAAGTGAACAAACCTCACATATTTACTGACACAATGACCTGCAACACAATGCAAAACATAAATTAAAGCGTTCTAATTCCATCTTTCTCGTAGAAATTTTAAGATGTAAAAGGTTTATTTTGGTTTTCAATGTCAGTTACCGACTCTAAAAATACCCCCCCCCCAAACCATTCAAATGTTCTTTTCATGTTTCTGTACCTCAGAGCCCATCAATCTGAGAGCAGGTTTCTTTCATTTCTTTCCTCGCGAGTTGTTTTTTTACGGGTATGTTTTATTTCAGACGATACTGATGCTCAAAATCAATGTGCATTCGATCTAGATTGAAGCATTAATATGCAGGTAGCGTTTTACAGCGCATACAGAGATGAAACTGTGCAGTCCAGCTGTGAGAGGTGTAGAAACACAATGCCGCCCATTTGCTATTTTTGGTAATCAAGCATGAAGAAATTGAAACTAATGACAGAAGCAGGAGTTGCAAATTGCTGCCTTGTACACACATGTAATACACAACAGGGGTTCTTGTCTTTGGTTTTTTTTTTCTCATTGGTTTGGATATTTTACTGTGAACACTTTTTATTATGTTTTACTCAACAGTAAAACACAAATCCAGCTTCCTGACTAAACGAAGTATTTCAAAGCATCTACCGAAATGATACCAGAGAGAGAAGACAAAGAGACAATCCAAAGTCCTTGGAAGGGGCAGGTAAAGCAACTGCTACTACACACCAACATCAAACCTGGTTATAATACAGCAACTCAACCTTGAGTTTAACACCTTTAGCGTATGTTACAGCAGTGGTTCCAGACTTGCGGTTCTCGGGCCCATTCTGAATGGACCGCAAGTGACTTGTGAACCTGTCAAGTTTGTTTAGAACTCACTTTATTTTGGATTACAGTGAATTTCTGGTGCACAGCTTTAATTTCTAATTGCAGTTTCCTGTTGTAGACTGAGTGACTAATGGACAGCTACTTGACAAGAGACAGCAATCTAACTCGACAACATGGCCAAAGGCAAGTATGACACTGAATATATTAAACTGTGTGAATCTCTAACTAATCACTAAAGAGAAATCTGGACCCTGTGGGTGGACCAGTTGGGAACCAGTGTGTTATAGTAAACACCAAAAACCAAAGCCAGCCCTTCCTAAAAATTCATAGATTCAAAATGTCAGTAATTAAAAATTGCAGGGCTCTGGCTCAAAATCTGACATTCTTGTTTTGACTAAAACTGTGCTTGCAGGATGCTAAACTCAGATCTTGTTCAAGTGCAACCAACCAACATTTTATATATTTTGATGACAAATTAATGAATGAACCAAAGTAGAAGTTCTTTCTTTCTTTCGTCACTTGGGACTTCTTCAATATTGAACCAAGACCACAGGATAATCCCCTAACTTAACTAAGTGCTATGGGTAAACATAAAAGTAAATTTTATCTTGCTTTAGTTGCTACGAGCAGATATTGAATCATCAGTCCAGTTGCCAGAAGAAAATGTCCGCATTGTATGTTTTTGCAAATCCGGAGTAGGTTACATTGTTTCATACATTTTATATCAATGTTTCTACAGCAGTGTAGTACATGAGCTGACTTGTCAACAGGATGTGGAGAGGATGGTGGATGTTGTGTCACCTCGGTGAGATGCCTGCCACATGTCAACCGCAACACTGCTGAATCATAAAGAAACGTTCAGTTTCAACATATCAGCTACATAATAATGTGCAAATGTATTTGTGGTTTAAAGAAACATACGGAGGCAGCATTTCCTCTGAAAACTCCATTGGTATTGTAAGAGCAGCTATTGTGGGGACAACAAAGGTAGGTATGACCTGGCACGAGCATTAATGGAAAACCTTGGGTGCGTTCAAAATCACATACTTTTTCTTTTTCCTTTTAGTAGGTACTGCAGCTGCCCTTGAAAAGTATGTACTTTTCCATGCAGTATGCACACTATCAGGACTATAGTCTCTTACTATTTACTATTGACTTACTATAGTTATAACTGCACAGGTCGTAGATTCTAACATACTGTGTTCAGGATAGTGAAATTACATCTGCAGTTTTGTCATTTTTATTTTTATAGTTCTTTTGTTTTTCACTGAAACAATCAATATTCCTTATTTACTATTAGACTGGTCATCAGTTACTTGAAATCACTGTCATCCGTCATTGCGACTTCTGATAGCTGTCAATCAGCTGTCAAGCCGTCATGTGTTTGCAGCTCAGTCGATGTGACATACTGTCCACTGTGCAAAGGATTCTGGGTCAGAACATCTAGAAAAGCCTGCATACTGCAAAAGCGGACAGGATGTAGTAGAACATCTGGGTATTTTTGGCATACTGCATTGGACATACTATGTATTGGAGCATACCAAATCTTTTTTTGGCATTCTATTTGGTATGGTAGTATGGGTGTTAGAAGCCTGTCTTTATTACGTTGATAGCGGCATTGTATTTCTTATTAAATGTATTTTCTTTTGCAAACTAGTTCATAAATTTAACTTCTGAGAGACTGTGTTGACATTCCATACATCATAGTTAAATTCGACTGACAAAATACGTCAATAAAAAGAAATAAAACAATATTTTATCATGAAAGCTCTGAGCGGCAGCCGCCCTCTCTCCTCGCTACCGCTGCTGATAACTTATCAGTATTTGAAAGCACACTCACTTTCAAGTACGAGTCTCACTGAATATTTCAGTATGACACAGGTTGGTGAATAAAAGAAACGCTAGGTTGTAGGTTTAAAGATAGATCAAAATGACAGGTAAATTGTGCTCCGTGATGTTGCAGAGGCTAAAGAAATCTTCCACTGGAATAACTGGATCCCTTCCAAACATGTTGGCTGACTGAACCTCACCATGGTTTGCACTATCTTCCATGTTCTCCCTTTCTTTTTCTTATCCTTCCCATCATTTAATAATTCATACAGCACCGAAGGTTGCAGGGGCCGTCCACCCTCCCGGACTAAACAAGGCTATAAATAGCATGTTTGAGTCACAACAATCGATATATACAAATGCACACATCACAGTGTCATATAGAAACTACATTCTGAGACATAAAGATACAACGTAGCAATGAAAAATAAAACAAAGCACTTAAGATTTTAATGATGGTTTGCACAATCAAACACATTGCAACTCGTTTGTGCTTGCGTTTAGAAATATGAGGGTAACACTGACTTTAATTGCATATTGTTAAATAGATCAGTGTAGTCTTGCTTTTTACTCTCTGTCTCCAGAAGTTTTGTTTTCCAACTAACTCTGAATCCTGAACCTAAAATCAAATTAAACGCAGATGCAGGGACAAAATATGTAATTAGGTTATTTCTATTTGCCAGGATGAAAAACAACCACAGCAAATAATGTCTAGTTACAGTGCATGGATTCAAATAGATTAATGAATTATTAAAGCGGGAACGTATACATCATATCACTGATATAATGTGCATCAATCATATATTCTGAATGAATACAGTTTTCCTTTATTGTTTGATGTTGTTTACAACTACTGAAGAGGTTGTAGTTTTAAGTCAGACTTACAACAAAGAAATGCAAGCGGGAGAGATCAGACAGACAGAATAGGAAATATTTCTCTTTCTGTCTCTCACTTCTCTGACTTCCTTTTCCATTGATGTAGTCGATCTCTGCTTTCTCACCTTTCTGTCCCTCACACTCCCTATATTCATACCCCCCTACTCTACCTCTCATGACCTCACCTCTTCCCCTCACCCATCCATCCATACATCCATTCATAGATCCATCCTTCAAATGCTCACTCTCACTTCACTCAATCTGCTGTATTTATCTACCCAGCCAGTCATTCAGAGCTTCATTCCAGAGTTGGTTTTTATGAACTGTGCTGCTGTGATGAAAAGAGTGCCATTTAGTTAATTACTCTTTGGATCAACTGCAATAAAAAAGATTTTTTGTTTTTTTTAATACAAATGGTCAGAATTTTTACAGTTTGTGCCTCGCTATTACTTTAATTGGTGGTGTTTAATTATGGCATTTAAAAAGAAAGAAATCAAGTGCCTCTCTATTATATTACCAATATATTTTTTTTTTATAAACCCATCCATTTTAATGACATAACCTCAAGCAAACCACTGAAGAAAAATGTCAAGGTAGTTCTTGAAACATGGAGCCATAATTGATGCATGTAAACAAGCATCTTTTATTTTCATCATCAGAGTTGTTGCTGTGCACCCTCATGGCTACAGCTACTTCACTCAATACACTCAAAAACTGATACATGTTATGGGAATCTAAATGATGTCATCGTCTACTGATACAAGGCTTGGAGGCCTTAAGGCGAGTTCACATTACATGACTGGTCGACCAATTATGAGTTGCGCAGACTATCGAAATCTTTTGAGTGTTCATACCTGGCGACGTGTTTCAGTCATCGGGAGTCTTGCCAACTGCGTTACGAACTGTGTGTGCACATCACAAGATTTCTCCAGCGAGCCCTCGCCGACAGAGCCCCAGATAACGCGGTGACGTCACCAAACAATGTTTTGTCACGCGTGAACAAAACAGGATATTATAAAGTTCCCCGGCGCTAAACTTTAACATGGATGTCCAACAGCTTGGAGCTCTGCAGGTTGTTTGCCAGATATCCAGTCCCAGTCACAGACGGGGGCACGACTTGCTCGTAGGCTTGTTCACACATGAGGACTCGTCATGGCAGACCATCTGCCAACTCACCTCCGACCCAAGGACTTCTTAATGGCTCTCAAGATCCTCTGTGATGTCAAAATCGGGGTAAAAATTGTGTAATGCGGGGCGTCGGTGGCTTAGTGGATAGAGCAGGCGCCCCATGTATAAAGGCTATTGCCGCAGCGGCCCGGTTTCAAATCCAGCCTGTGGCCCCCTGCTGCATGTCATTCACGTTCTCTCTCTTCCCCCTTCCTTCTTGACTGTCCTATCAATTAAAGGCAAAAATGCCCAAAAAATAATCTTTAAAAAGATAATAATAATAATCGTGTAATGTGAACTAGGCTTTACTGGCAGCAAACCTTGATAACACGAGTAACCACGTATTTAAAACGATAAGATCTCTGGTTGTTATAAATTTCATAGCATCCAAAGTACCAAAGCTATGGAAAAACAAACAAACAAAAAAATAAAAAATAAACAACAACAAACAACAACAGATTTTCAGCACAAGCTGTAGTTACAACTAACATGATTACAAATGTGTTGGTCTGTATGCAGTGACTTCTTCTGTACCAGCACTGTGTGCATCTTTCTAATTAAAAAAGAAAGAAAACTGGAGAAATGGCACCCAGCAGAGTGCAGATCTCTGCCAGGCGGCTGCCCGAGCTGCCACTCTAAACAATTCTTGTATTTCCAACAGATGCGCTGAAGCACTTTTCAGAAGGGTCCCAGAAGCTTGTAAAAATATGCGCCTCAAGTTGTTGTGATGGAGCTGCAGTCACTGGACGTGAAATATATGTACAATATAATCATTAGAATTTGTGTATTTTTAATGACTTAAACACAACCACAAATCTTTGGTCCATGTCAATCATAACTGGACATTTTTAAAATTAACTTTGTCTGTAGGCTACAGCACAACATAGTAGGAAATAACAACAATAAACAAAACTAAAATCGACAAAGAAGAAACCATTCAACTACATAGCCTACCTACTTACAGTATAGGAACATATATCAAGGAAAAATAACCAAATCTACTAAACCTGGCATGCAACATGCTCTGATTCTGAAAATCTCCAAGTGGTATGACACTGTGTGGAGGACAGATCGAGGTGGTTCGTAGCCGCACATGGTGGAATAGTCCTTCCTGACCCTCTTGCCGTCAAAATGGTGGCGAAGATAACAAAATCAAGGACTGATGCATCTTACTGTGCTCAACTTTGGTGGATCATAACATATTGGGTGTGGAATTAATCTGCCAATGGTTCGGTTCAAAATGAGACTAACTTTCTCTATGGATTCTGAGCCAGGACGAAGACCAAAATGTGTCCTGCAACAGACTAGGTAAGGCTTGTTGTTTTTAGCCGAGATGATATCCGAAAAACTTGCAGCCCCTACCTGCCGGTTAAGAGTGGTGAGGAGTCGGCAGTCCATGATGTATGGAAGGGTCAATGAAACGGCTCTTTCATCAATTATGAATCACCACAACCACGAGAGATCCATGCGCATATGGTCATAAAGGTGCACAGAAAATATTACTCTGATTGGTCCAATAGTTTGTGACATTATCTGTGGACTGACAGATACACAATCCCCTCCAAACTTGCGCTCGGCAGACATAAAAATTATCCTACTTTTGTGTGCCTAGGACTTTCTTGCTCTTTGCTGTGGTATCAAAAGAGGTATCGGGCATCATATTTATAACACTAGTATTGTATCAAAGT
This sequence comes from Cephalopholis sonnerati, assembly GCA_019142605.1. Classification (NCBI taxonomy): domain Eukaryota; kingdom Metazoa; phylum Chordata; class Actinopteri; order Perciformes; family Serranidae; genus Cephalopholis; species Cephalopholis sonnerati. Next base: position 22,503,680 of record JAGQAX010000014.1, on the reverse strand, counting down.
TTTAAATTCTGGTATCGTGACAACACTAAAGTCCATTACTTAACACTCCTCTATATGATTTAGTTCCACTGGTCCTGCCAGGGTTTACTATTCCTGGCAAGTATGCATACAGTGTAGAAATGCTGATTCAGGACAAAGTTGAACAGGATCTCCTTTCTTATTCAAATAAATTTCTGGCATCCTGAGTGGACGGCACACATCTGCAGTGTAGTGGGATCTAGCCTATAATATCATGGCCACGGAAAATGTTGCTGACTGGCTGACAGGTGTCCATTTAAACCATAAATACCTGACACATCAAAAAGAGTGTTGTGTTGCGTATGTATCAAGGCATGTTAAGACTTTCCTCGAAGAAAGAGGATTCTTTTACAGCCTATCTGTTTTTCTGAGCTAACTGGTGCAATAATCAGCACACTTGGCACAGGACACTATGTTCTACTACTTTAAGACTACCCGACCACAACAGATGACATCAAATCCAACAAACCAGATCTTGAGGACTCTAAAGGCTGACTGAATTTCCCAGGAAAGGTACCACTGATGTGCAGTACGTGATCAGGTTGTGTCGGGTTATGTGTTTTTCTGTAGTACTCTTCTTTAAATAAAGATAGTCTGATGTTGTTGTAAACAAATGCCCAATTGAAAAAGTGCTACAGCAGACTAAACACTGAAGACACACACAGATTTGTTACTGTACCTTCCTCTAAGACTCATCAAGGACGTCGAGGTCATCCAACAAGTTTCATTTGCTTCTTATCTTTTCTCTCCCTGTTAGGCACACAAGGTGAGTAGACAAATATTAGTGTCTGAAATGAAGCATATATTATGATTCCTATGAAAGGGAAGTGATTTAAAATGAAATTTCAGGATTTTATCTGTCTCAATGTTGACATCCTTGGAGTACACTTCTCCCAGCTGAGAGCAATTTCAGTGGAGGCAGTGTATACTTATCTTAAAGTTTTTCAGCAAACCTGATTAACATTTGAAAGTAAAGGATAAACTTTAGAGGTACGAATAAGTGGAAGTGAGTTGCAGTTGGACAGGAAAAATGGATTAGACCAGCAAAACAGGCCTGTCTTCTTAAGGAGGCTCTTGTGTCTCAACTTGTGCAAAACACTGTTGTACATGTTGTATCAGACTGCTGCAGCCAGTGTCCTTTTTGTGCTATTGTACTGCTGCAGGGCTGGCAACGTCAACTCAGGGGACACATGGAGTGTGAGAGAGGCTAGTGTGGCTCTGACATTGGACTGAGCCCGGGCTTACTGGCAGTGTTGGAGGAAGGGATGTTAGCAAAACTCTCTGTTATAATAGCCAATGACCTCCACCCCTCTCCATGACACACTGTCAGTCCAGCGGAGGACCTTAAGTCATCGGCTCATTTCACAAAGCTATGCCAAAGAGCCCATCAGGCGCTGAGTTTGCCAACTACCAGCTAACCCTACAATACCTCCTCCCACAGAGAAATCAGCAGCAGCATTAGCTGTTGCCAGCTGGGAGGTTGTTCAAAAATATTCTGTATGCATAACCCACCACACACCATCCACTTTAAGGCCTGACTGCATCAGCTGAGCACCGTTATGAACTTTAAAATGCTTATGATCTGCGCTTTTATGTTGCCATTGACGACGTCAATGCAGAAATGGTGTCGGTGACGCAGGCACAAGCTGAGCATCAATATCATTTTCCTACTGCTTACTGCGGTTAAGATGTCGCTCACATTTCCTAAAATGCGGAGTGACTTCAAAATGGCAACATAAACCGAACACAACAGCTTAATTTATGCCTCCGCAGATTGGGATTGAATTGTTTTCGTGCGGCTTGAACAAGCCTGACATGATGTGATGGGATGATGAACTCGTGAGAAGGCGAGAACCTTTCATCGTTTCGCAAAACAATTTCAAAACAAGGTGTTAAATTGCTTCAAATAAAGTCCCCTCCTGAAGAGTAAATTGAAGTGTTTATAGGAACCTGAGCAATTCTCAAATTTTGAGCCACAAGCCCTTAGAGACTAACATCTTTATATCTTTGTTTGACATGTCCTCTGTCTTCTTCTGAATCAACGCACCATTACATCGTCATCTTTGTCTCATGTTCAATCTCGAAGTTATTCCTTTGTAAAGCCAGTCAATCCTTTATTTATTACTGTATTTAGGAAAGCTGATGGCACGGGAGGCAGAAGACGTGCCTACCACCCTTTAACAATAAAGTTTGTCTTTAAGAGGGAGACAGAGGGTTATAGCAACTGTTGGCTCTCAATTTACAGCTAAGAGATTTAGACATACACACAGTGTTTTTTTTTTAAGCTGAGCCGCGAATTGTTAGGAGAGAAGAGAAAAAGGCTGCTGAGCTGGGCGGGGAAGAGGTGTGAGCGAGGTGAGAGGGAAACAAGAGAAGAAAATGAGTGAAAAGAGAAAAGGGGGGGGGGGGGAGGTAAGAAGTGAGATGGACAAAGAGGAAAACAGATTGAAAAGAGGAAATGGGTAGTAAAAAGAAGGAAGGGAGAGGAAATGAAGAGATAAGGAGATTATATTTTCAGTCGGGTAAGGGAATTTTTTTTTTCTTTCCCTGAGAAACATGGTCCTCTATTGTTTGCTTCTAATTTACTCCAATCACCACACTGAGGACCCGTGGAGTTTGCTAAATTGGATATGTCTGTGTGCCTTTCTTGTGTGTGTGTGTGTGTGTGTGTGTGTGTGTGTGTGTTTCACTCTCTCTTTGTGCATCTGTGCACGCAGTGTCTGTCCTAAGGCCCGTCATTTTATAATATTTTAGTCACTAACGTGTTTGAGGATCACTCTGTCACTAATCTAGTCTAGTCTTGTCTGGGACTCGATGGTACTCAGTCTCGTCTCTGTCTCAGACAAAACGACTCTGGGTTTTATTTCAACACTGGTCAAGGCCACAACTGCAGGGATATCATTGAATTGCCTGTGGAAAAAAAGAGTATTGAATAAAGATGGTTCAGTTGATATCAGCTCCTCTGTGTTTGTATTTGTTTGCTCAAAGAAAACAAAGGATAATTCCTACACATAAGATTCACCCCTGCAATGACTTATGACTTTTTTGTTGAGACATATCTCATGGTACACTTTTGCATTATCATATATACAGTACGGAAATGAAAGAGGTGACTGAAGAGCAGTCTAAATTTGTCTTCTATAGGTGTTTTCATGAGAATGTGGATCTTTCCTTCATGTTGAGCAGTCATTTTGATTTGCTGGGGACATTTCAGTCCCCAGATTTAGCTGAGCACCACTCACTTTTAAATTGCTCTCAAGTACAGGCAGCTGCAGACATGGAAGCAGCTACCTAGAGGAGGTACGGGTTTGCCTGGTTGAGCCTCTAGATAATATTATCTTGTATCCTCTGCTGAGAAATGGTGGATTTTAGCTCACAGCAACTTAATACGGCACAGTCTCCTGCTTTTGTTTGATATCTAGCGTCAGGAAAAAATGCTGCACATTTCCAATTCGTCGTTAGCGTAGTTAGCTTGTTTACTATATTACGTGACTGTCACTCTCACATTGAACGTCCTGCTGAACTCTGTTCAAACTCTGAAACTCTATATGGAAAGATAGGCACCAATAATCCCTAGTTGTCTTTCAAAACGTTTGTGATGTCATCAGGTAACTCTTATTATTTCAGTCACTGTGTCTGTTCATTCGCCAGCCAAAACGTTATTGTAGTAACGTAAAAAGCGCCACCAGATGGCAGGAGCTACAGTTGAAGTACCGCATGTAAACTATGCAAGTCACTGTATCCTCCACAACAAGTTCCTGTACATGTTTCACAATAAAATCCTTTTTAGAAAATATAGTGATTCTCTCAACCTAAATTAAAATGGGCTTTTAACTTTAAACGGATACAGGAAGTGAGTTGAGTTTGAAATGATGGCACGATGCATTAACTTGATCAAGGCAAACAGGAGCAGATTAAAAGTAAAAATGGAAAAATTCAGAGGGAATAATACATAACAGCTGCTCTCAGTCTGTTTCACATGAAGCTGGTAGCCTTTGCAGGTGTGGTAAGTAAAAGCCCCACTGCTATTTTATGATTACATTACTTTATATCCTCCATTATGTTGAAACAACATTATTTGCTAGCTTGATGCTAATGGCAGTACTCATGAGGTTGATAAAGTGCCTCTGCTGTTTCAGGCCCATCATTTTTCCCTTTTTACTTTGTTGTGTTCACGTCCCTACAGGAAATATTTAAAAGGCTGGGGTGTTGTTGCCGTACAGTTGTCTACGGCAGCAGATCGCTTTGTGTTCCTATTAATTAAAGTGACATGTTTGACAAATGAAACATGGTAGACTCTGTCAAGACGTCATGGGGCAACCCAAATGTGGCGTCAGTAAGAAACGAGAAAAAACGATGGATTACCGCATACAACACTGGTTGTCGTTTACGATCTGGGCCGACACCGCACGACTCTGCGTGGGGCTATAATCGGGCTGACATCACGTAATGTGTACCCAGCATTAATCTCAGTTAAGGTGGTCTTAACTACAATACTGCTTAAAGTTTTCTTTTTTTCCCCGTATTCCTTTAATTTACATTCCAAATATCTTTTAACTACCTTGAAATGCAAGACGCTCCCTGAGGTCTTTTATTTTTTTAAATATTCATCCTAATTCATCAATTGGAATCTTCTTTGTCAGACAATTTTATCTAAAACCTGAAGACTTCAGAGCACAGAAACCCTCACATCCTGACCACTGTGTCTCAGATGTTTTAGTGTCCTCAATTTAATGCCGATACTTGCTCCACTGTAAATTCCTGTCAGCCTGTGTATATGAAACAATAAAGAACCTACACCTACATGCTGTTGTTCAATCTTGTATTCTATGGTAGTAACAACATCGACCTTGATCGTCATTAGATGCTGGCTTTTCTTAAAAAATAGTGTTGTTGACATAAACTAAGGCTATGTAATACAGTTTTTATGGCAACCTGATGCCTTCATTATTACCTGGCAGAAGACACTGTGCAATATGTCACTTCACATGACTGTTACATAAAGTGAAGAATATCTGAGCATTAGCTGGAGTCCATTTGAAAGCACTGTGGAGGCTCCCCCGAAGGCAGGGTTACACCCCTGAGGCTGAGGCATTGTCTAATCTCTTGATGAAAGTATTGACCTGTCTATGATCAGATAATAGGGACTGGCAGTTTGACCAAATCCTGATGAAACAGCTTGGGTCCGTAACAGTTATTATACATCCAGTACACCAGATTCAAAGAACACACAGGGAGTCTATTGTCCAGAATCCGCCCCCGTGAAAGTGTTTTAGCCCCTGCCCGTGCATTCCCTGTGGGAAACTGTACTGTAAATCCCTGCAGCAGAACAGGGAAGACAAAACTAACCCGTGGTTTCGAGCAAGGGGAGCCAGACTGCAGCATGTAAAACCCGCGGAGCTGCTGCACAACTGGGAATTCGCAGAGGCTTTGCTCAGTTCCGCGCTGGCTACAACTGGTATGAACACAAAACTAACATCCCCTCATGACAAGAAGTTGAGCAGAGCAAGAAACTCTCATTTTAAAAGCACCGAAGATTTCTACTAGGATTCTATGGTAGTTTCAAAGGGCAGGGTTTTTTAGAGTCACACGCAGCACCTTATCAATATACTAATAGAAATCCAATACTGCTTAGGCTAATGCTGTTTAATGCTGTTAGTTTTTCCCTAAATGCACATGAAACATGCTGCATCTGTATCATATTGTAAATAAACTGAAATTATTTTCAACTTGAATCAAATTGTTGTGAGAATTCTGTGAAATTGTGAATTTGTTTTTTGGAGAGTGACAACATTTATACCAGTAGTCACAAGTATTCAAGCTATAATTGTGATACTGGCTTTGACAAGGCAGTTATTATAATACATAAGGGGAGGGACCTCCCCCACAACCCCATTCCCTGACCCCAATATTCAAATATGCTCCACATGTCCCCCAAATATGATGAAAAATATTAATAAACTTGACAAATTGCCAATATTATTACCACCAGTTTCAGTGTGTACTGCAATTCTGCTTGTGGTTTGTCCAAGTGGTGTTGCCGTACCCAAGCAGAAAATGGCTCACAGGCATAGTCAACTAACTTTGATGTCTTTATTACATTACACTTGTAAGATTGCCCACATCAAGTTGAAGTGTCAATCATTTATGTTGTGCTGCATGTGTAATTTATGGAGACAGTAGTAGCTTTAGGGCTTCCAGATCCCCTGGCACAATTTGGCATGCATGCTTTAAATTGGTTATACATAGTATGTGTGTGTGTACAAGACTAATAATCTATGATTGAAAATGACAAGACGCAAGCCCCACTGTCAAGGACAAGGGCTAAAATGTGTATTTTTAAAAGGTGTAAAATGTACATACACTTCTAAAATCCTAATTTAACATAGTAATTGTTTTCATAAATGAAAAAAAAGCCATATAAATAACTGAAACAATATATATTTTTCAATTTGATCACTTATCCCCCTCACTACTATGTTTTTTTGTAACTGATCTCATTTTTAAAAACACTCTCATGCGTGTTACATCACTGGAAAGCCCAGGATGTGCTTTACACAGTACATCAGGACTCAAGCTGCATGTGTGGTGTTTGATGTATAGGCCTAAGTGTCATGTCCCCCTCCAAAGGACAAAAATGAATTGCCAGGAGGATACATCCATCTCTTATTATCCAGGTCTCTGATTACCTGCATCTGTCAGGCATTGCTTTGACATCCCTGCTCCTCTTTGTCCTTTCTGCACTGATTGAGTAAGCTCACTTTGGTTTCTGGCGGCCTGGACGCTGCGATTACCATGCTCTGCTAGATTTGGCTCGTCAGTCGTGTCACTCATCTAATGGAAGAGATATCAAGTTTATCCTCTGCTGCATGGCTGCTGTCAGACTTTCACATTCACTACAGCAATAAATTGCAAATTGTGAGTTATATGAAATTTCAGCCCCTGTACAGTTGTCATGAATGTTGAAATAAGCTGTAGAGACCAAAAACGTTTTTGTTTGTTTGTTGGTTTGTTTGTTTGTATTTTTAGTACCAGGCTGTTAACATGTTTATTTCTGCTGCAAGTTCTTACATTAATGTCTGTTGGGATTGACTCAGTTTTGGAGCCAGCCTCAAGTGGTCATTCAAGAAACTGCAGTTTTAGCACTTCTGCTGCATTGGCTTTACTTTTCAGCCACTTGGTGTAAACAGATGCCGTGTTGACTGATAGGAAAGATGCTGTTCATCTCAGTTTCTCTGTTAAGGTGGCACAAAACTGGGATTAACCAAACTGTGATGTTTACGTGTAAGGCCGAATTTATACTTCTGCGTTGAATCGACACCGTAGCTATGGCACAGGCTCTGTGTCAACATGGAGCCTACACCGTAACCTACGCCGTAGCCTGATGTGCACCACCCCAGAAATGTAACTACACATCGTGGTGACACAGACCTCCTGTCTATTTGTGGAAGCTGAAACCATTTCCCTCAGTGGAAACGAAGCTTTAATTTACTTTAATTTCACAAATAAGAAACAATAAATTGTGAAGACAATAAAGTCTCCACAAAAATAGCATTTTAAGTCTCGCGCATGATTTATAATTCATTCGATTTATACAATGTAAAATGCCATAGGCTTTTGCTAATAACATTAACATGTAATATTTGTTTGGAAAACGTGTTTAGTCTAAAAAAGTTGTTTTGTCGGTGACCCTTGGGAGTTGTAATAGAGCCGAATTTTGTAATGTTAACTTTGGTAAATGTTGCTGTTGTCCCTGGCTTCATATGAGAGGAGGAACTCTCCACTAGCCACAAGGCTTATTTATGCAATGTAAAATGCCATAGGCTTGTGCTAATAACGTTAGCATGTTGTATTTGTGGGGAAAATGTATCCAGATAAAGACAAGTATTTTGTCTGTGAATGCTGCGAGTTACAGTGAAGCTGCTTTGTGTACTTGTGTTTGAAATTGTCGCTATTAAGCCATGTTTAATGTGTGTTTAATGTGTGTTTTGAATCAACCAAACTTCACAGAATTTCACAGAAACCTCGGTCGCCGACTAGTGGTTTGGAGGTGTAACTACAGAGTGACACAGACACACTACTGCACAAGTATAAATGCTCACAACAGGGTAGGCTACGGCATAGGGTCTACTGCACAACTGTAAATCCCACTTCGAACTGCATAAACAGTATACTTCCAAAACTAAGTCTTAACTGGGACACAAATGTGCTCATAGACATGGCTTTGTTTCAGAGGTCACAAGTCCTGAAAAGGTTGATAGCCCTTAGTTTTCGGGCCTGACAGTGAGAAGATGCAGTCTCTAAATATATATTGCACACTGTCTAGTGTACATTGTCGAGCAATGCAGGCAGCTATCTCTTAACATTATGTGACTAATCTTATCAACCATCCAACCATGTTGTATCTGAAATGTTGTCTGAGCCATAGTAGCTTATTATGCCCTGTGAAGATGCTCTTGACAGTGTTAGAGTTATATATACACTGCAGCTTCTTGCCAAGTCTTCAATATGCTGCTTGGTTTGTGTAGGGCACACTGAAGAGCACAGTGTTGAATGCCAGATCTTCCTTTATTACCATTGGTTGTCTTCAAAGGTTTGAACTGTGCAATCTAAGTGTTTCCTGACTGAGCTGTCTTTCACATGTAGGGAGTTGTCTGGATTTTCATCTGATTTTCTCTCTTAATCTCCATCTTGCTCGCTCTCTCTCTCTCTGTATCTGTGTGTATGTCCCTTCCTCATTAAAGTCAGTCACTTAACTAAGTTATGGATCAGTGCCATCTGCTCTCCTTGCAGCCAGATCGCGAGAAACACAGACAGGCAGAGCTAAAGTGACAGACACACAAAGAAAAAGGTCGCAGAGAGACAGGGAGACGTATAAGAGAAAGACAGGGTAGAAAGATGAGAGAACAAAGTAGAAAGAAAGAGGGCACAAAACTGTAGAGAGAGGAAGAGAAATAAAAGGAGCATGATGACTATAAATTTATTTTCCCTGTGGCAGCTGTCTGTTTCATATTGGAAGGTCACATCGCTGTCCAGATGTCACATGATGTTAAAGTGTGTTTGAGCGGGAGTTTGTCAAGAATAAATTACATTTTGCAGTATATAAGGTATTTATCTAGAGAAGCATCAGCCAGATTTTCTCTAAATTTTGGGAGGGAGTATAACTGACCGCGTGGTAGTGTGGCATTGCCCACTCATTGCAACAGTACCCCCCATGGCAGTAGCCCCACAGCGAGGCAGTGTACCATGCCACACCACAAAAGCTGCTCAGGAATGGTCCAAGGAACGTGACAAAGAGCTCAAGGCATCAACCTAGCTTTCAAATTACCCAGATCCCAAAATGATCAAGCATCTGTGGGACAAACCGGTACCCTGAAGGTCCTCTGTCCAGGCCTTGGCAGGCTCTGACCTGCCAAGGCCTGGACAAAGGAACTCTGAGGGTGTCCTGTGTTGTCTGGCACCAAGGCGTTGTAGACGGATCCTTTGAGTCCTGTGGGTTGTGAGGTAAGGAACCGGTATGCCCAATGGATGTTCGATTAGATTGGGATCTGGGGAATTTGAAGGCTTGGTTGACACCTTGAGCTCTTACTCGCGTCCCCCGGGCCATTCCTTAGGGCACACTGCCATCAGGAAGTGCTGTTGCCATGAGGGGGTGTATTGGATGGGTGTAGCATGTCATGTATCATCTACATGAATGCCAGGACCCAAGGTTCCTCAGAAGAACATTGCACTGTAACAAAATGATCAGTGTTATTCACTTCACCATCAGTGGTTTTAATGTTTTGGCTGATCGGTGTAAATGCTCCTCTGTAGCTTCCCATTGCTCCAGTACTCACTCTGAGGAATACTACCTCGGAAAAGGTTAGTACATTTTATCCGCTCACAGTGATCTTATGAATTAGAGCAAGTAACTGCAAAAATCTCCAAAACTTCAATCCAAAATAAAGATAAATCACGTCTCAATTTCTGTCTCTGCCATCAGAGACCTGCAGTTCATATACATTTAGACAGTAAAAAAAAAAAAAAAAGATACGTAACAGTTTGGCAGGTGCACAGGCACACACATCCAAGTCTAAAACACATAAAAGATAATTGTGGAAACACATAAAAAGGAGAAAGGTTAAAAATGTTTGAAATATGTTTTTCTTTATGGCACTGAGGGCCGGGCTCCTTACTAAAGTTAATAAAGACTCAAGACTAGAACAGCTGTGCAAGCACATTTTGGGTGCCACCTGAAACTGCTCTCAGCTGGCACGTAGAGTCAAGCTTGGCACGTCTGTGAAAAACACCTGGTAAATCCTAATTTCTCCAAAAATATCTGTTTAATGGAAATCATTGATTTGATGTACTTTACCTGGGGGTTATGTCCAGGTCTGAAAGGTGAAGCCAATGCATAAGTGCCTTAAACTTGAATTATTTCTAATGACCAGCAGGGGGGCAGCCATTAAAAAAGTCCAATTAAATATAAATCTATAAGAAATTGAAACTACTTCTCACTTGAATTATTACCTCAGTAAATATTCTCCTACAGAGTTTATGGTCTAAATTAGTAGTTTCAAGTCTTCTTCAACAGGGCACGATGATCATTTTGTAAATTATGATCCTATTAAGAGTAAAATAGACGTTAGAGAAGGGTATGCTTTAGGGTGTGTCTAAGTTGTGATTGATAAGTCGTGACCACAGCGCTGTCCCCTCAGGTTTGCAGTCAAATCCACCCCTCACTCCTCCAGAGCTCCACCCTTTTGTCCAAATATGGTCACTTCTGGCTTCAAAAAGGATGCTTCAAGATGACAATGGCCAAAATGCCAAACTCTTCAAAACAGGTGTCTACAAACCAATAGGTGACATCAAAGTGGCCAAGTCTACTTTTCTTTTTATTTCAGTGGTTCCCAACTGGTCCAGCCACGAGGTCCAGATTTTCCCTTAGTCATTATTTCAAGGTCCCACACTTTAACACATTCAGCATCATAACTTACATTTGGCCATGTCGTCAAGCTGGTGTGCTGTCTCAGTTCAGTAGCTGTTGGTTAGCCACTCACTCTACAGCAGTAGAGTCACACCTCAAAATAAAAGCTCAGTGCTGGAAATTTACTGTGCTGTGTTTTTTTACAAACTTGACACGTTTACGAGTCACTTGTGGTCCATTCAGAATGAGTCAGATAGGAACCACTGTTGCATACAGCCTATGATTTTTAGCATTTTCAGTCCGGTTGTGTCAGTAAAGCAGATGTGAACTTACAGAGGGAGTAGAAGAGAGATCAACAGCATACGGCAGTTAGTGAGAGGCAGCTCAGCACTGTGCAGGTTGGGGTGATTGACATCTGAGGCTTTGAGTATTTCATCTGAGATCGACTCTGTTTTGTTTCTATACAATAGGCAAGTAAGAATTAAAGAAAAAAAGCGATAACTGTAAATGATAAACACAACAAAAAACAAATGATTGTGATCAATAGCTACAGTAGATTATTATGTAAAATAGCTTTCTTTTGAATTTAGTTCGTGATGGAAAAGCATTCAAGTGGAGGCACTTCTATGAGCATTACCTTGTAGTGATAATGCACTCTAGGGGCAGACTTTGAGTGAATAAGTGGGCGAATAAATGAATTCTAATGCAAGCAGATGAACAAGTTTGCAAGACATGTCGTCCAAACACGTCTGCAGGCCCAAGTGTTGCTTCTTTGAATAGCCACACACACAGGTGAGGAGAAAAGCCAGTCACTACAGAGCTGTGATGACTAGCATGATGATTGTACACAGTTTGACACGGCAGGTACCCTTGGTGTTGCACTCATTTATACATAAAGAAACAGAGGTAGTTGGAGGTTTCAGACACTGTTTAACTATCAGACAAGAAGTCTGGTTGAAGCATGCTGACCCTTTTAGTTTGGGGATTGCACAGTGGACTGTTGCCCACAGTTATAACTTACTCTGCAGGCTAAATTTGAGAGCAGCACATAGAGGGATTACTCCCGGCCAAAATGCAGATCATGGGCAACAAGTGAACTTGTTGAAGGTAGACTGGCATGTCTTCCAGGCAGATATGGCAGACATGCAGGGCGCATCCAATCAAGTGCCAGGCAACAAAATTGCTTTTTAGGGCCAACTCAGTCTGTCTGGTAAAACTGTATCTGCAGGGTAGTTAGCAACTAGTTTGCAACATTCAGATCTGTGCCCAGTTTAGGCCACTGTGCTGGGATTTCTTAACTGTCTGTGAGTTTGCATGATGGTTTGTGTGTGAGAGAGAGAAAGTGTTAGGGAGACGGAAAGTGTTAGAGAAAGAGAGGGTGGAGGAGGAGGGGGGGGATGAGGGGTCGGCAGGATGCCAGCGTCCTCGTTTGACACAGTGAGACACTGACAGGTCTCAAGGTCTGCCAGCATACACACACTCTCACATGCGCACACACACACACACACACACACACACACACACACACACACACACACAGAAACCCAACCACACAAGGTCTGCCAACTCACATCTGTAAAACTTTTCATGGCCAGAGGCTGTTATTGGGGTGGGGGTGAGGGGCGCAGGAGAGAGTGCAAGATAGGAGGGGAGATAGTGAGGGATGAGAGGAGGGAGGAGACGGGATTGAGTGCATGAGAGACAGACAGCGAGACATGTACACACACAGGAGGAGCGCTAATAAGCCTTTAAGGGTAAAACTAAAAAGCTGAGGAGATTTTGGAAGGATGGATGAATGGGTCGATTGAGAAGGAGAGGCAGGGAGGACAGACATTTCTTAAGATTTTGGAGAAAAGAGGCAAGATGCCCGAGAAAATCTGACCCGACAGAGCTCGTTCCAAAAGCTGCAGATTGTTTTTATATTCTTAAAACAGAGCTCCAGATGACACGGTGGAGCCAAATCACATTTTACAAACAGTTTTAAGCAGAAAATATCATTTTCAGGCTCGTGACATTTCAGAATTAATTAGCTGATACCAACAGACTGCTGCTGTTCTTTATTCTTTCCTCCACTATTCTACTTTTCAAACCAGTCCTTCATCCTCACTTCTTTCACATCTGCCCCTCCACACTTTTGCTGCACATTTTCTCCATGTCTCATCTAATTTCTTCTCTGTCTCATCCTTTCTACTGGTTTGTTTACCTTCTGTGCCAGCACTTTAGAGCAGTTGTAAGCACATAAAGTGTATAATGACGGCGCAGGAAGAGTCAACACAGTGTAATATCGCTGGGATTTTCTTAAAAATGATCTTCAGAGCCAACTTCTGCTTTTAACAGGATGTGCGTGCCATTCAGTCTTGGGAGGAAAAAGTCTTTAATTTGTGAACCTAAACTGCAAAAACATTGCGGCAAGCAGTAAATTGCATTTGGACTGACAAGCACGATTGATTTCCCGACAAGCGGCTCATGGAGAGAGGCGTGTTTTGGTATTCTTGCCCATGTAAGGGTCAGTGAAATACATGATGGAAAACATAATGTTTTTGCTGGCTGCGCTAGTGGTATATAATCAGCCATCCGGTAAGCACTTGACATTAAAAAAATACTAGAAGAGATGTGGTTTTTGTGTTTTATTAAATCCAAGTGTGAAACTAATACATAAAGTGAATTTAAAGACAAACAGAATTGGGCCTTGTTACATGACAAGCATGCAGGATGGAATATTACACAACATATTCCACTCAAACTTCAGTATTTTGTAAAATGGTGAGTTATATCAGGTATTTAAGAGAAGGCATGGCATTGGGTATTTAACTGGAGGAGGCAGCAAAAGCACAGGGAGGCAGAAATCTAATTTAAATTCCACCCATTTGTTACGGCTGGGCAATTATTGGAATTTCATTTTCAATGACGGTTTTGGCCTCCAGTGATTATGATAAAAAATAATGGAGATAAAAATATTACTGCATTGATTTCCGTTTCGCAATGATGCTCTAATTTTGCTTTGTGTTATAAGTATAGCTCTTCCCTTCACTTCCCTTCCCCTCACCTCGAGCCTGTTTTTCACTTGAATCCTATTTAAAGTTTAAAAGTTCAATAAATGTGTGACGTTTCCAATAGTGAGCAAACAAATAATTGATTAGTCGTTAACTATGGAATCAAAAGCCAGGAAAAAAAGGAAATAATTGTCTGATTACAGATTCTTAAATGTGAATATTCTCTGGTTTCTTTACTCTATAACAGTAAACTAAATAACTTGAATTTTTGGGCAAAACAAGACATTTAAGGACATCATCTTTGGCTACGGACAACGCTGATTGATTTTTCATTATTTTCTGGCATTTTTTTAGGCCAAACAACAGATCGATTAATTATGAAAATAAGACTGATTAATCAACCATGAACATAATCATTAGTTGGAGCCCTAGGTTCCAAAGTCAATGAGCAATTACGTAAATAATCATAATGTCAATATCGATCAAAATAATTGTGATTGTTAGTTTTGCCATTACCGAGCAGCCCTACCATTTGTTTTGATTAATACTCAAAAGTCACTTAGGGCGCAAAGATGGCTCACTGTCTTTTCCAGAATACCCAACACATGGTCAAACAAAGAGGCAACCTCTGAGGCTGGAAAATGAAGCCGATGTGGAAGTGACAAAAATGAACGGCCACTTGAGCTGGCTTCAGAAGCATGTCACTCCCAGTAGACCCCCATGGTAAAATCCCCAACTTTACATCAGAAATAAATGTGTTTACAGCCTGGTACAAAAACAGCTTTGGTCTGGATAGCTTATTTACCACTTTTTGACAACTATATGGGGGGTTTATTTTATATAGCTCACCAATTTACATTATATTAAGGTTTACAGTTGCATATTTAAGGGCCTGGCTGCTTTGAGTGACCACAGTCTATGGGCTGGATCCACCCCTCGCTCCTCCAAATATGGCCACCTTTGGCTCCAAAGAAAAACGGCAACGGCTGAAAACACGAGTCCACAAACTAATAGGTGCTGTCACAGTAGCTATGTCCATTATTTCATATGGTAAGTGGTCTAATCTACTTTTCTTTTTGCCCTCCTTCATGACATGTACAGAGAAGTGACGCCTCACTTATAAGGATGGGTCAGTTAATATTTTAATTAACAAATCACTATTGAAGTGCTGTCCTATTGATGACTTTTGACAGATGTAATTTGCTAATTACGCCTGGGCTCTTGGGCATCTAAAGATGTCCTTTGTACTCCATAGTTTTGTCAATAAATGGCGCATTCGAATGATGCCAACAGCTTTTCTTTGTTTGTGTCTTGGACAGTATGAAACACTGCCAACATTGGGAAATATTCCTTCCTTAAAATTTCCCTCAAGTATGTCTTTTCTAAGGTGGTTCCATAATTAAGTAGCTCTACATGTGTATATGTGCTGTGGAAGACTTTGACTGTGAATATGTATCTACAAGTGTGTATCTGTCAGCGTGAAGGCATCACTGTGTGCGTGTGCCTCCGCAGTTCAGCTATCCTGCTTAGAGAGCAGTTCCTAAATGTCAGTCTGGCCCCTGCAGGGCTTAACTTCCTGGTACTGGAGGATTATGGGAAAAATGTCAGGGAGAATCTGAGGTACTGACGAGAGCAAATGAGTGCAAAAAAGGGAGCGAAACAGAGAGAGGGAGAGACAGAGAGGGAGATAAAGAGCCAGACACAGAGGATGGGTTTTGGGAATATGGGGATGAATGACAAGAATTAATCATAAGACATACATTTGCAAAGGGCAGAACACACACACAGACACACGCTGACACACAGATACACACACGCAGGTGGCTCGTTACATAGCCCCTGGCGAAATGGCTCACAGACGGGCCGCTGTGCATGTATCCGTCTCTTTTGGTGTGTGTGTGTGTGTGTGTGTCACAGGTTGCATTCTGTGAGTGGCAGCGTGGACATCTACTGAGCAGACCCTACGGCCTGGGCTGATCAATGACAAAACAAGTGAAACTGAAAACAATTCACAGAGACAAGCTGAAAGAGGGAATTGGTTGAAGAGAGAAAGAGACATAAAATTAGTGATCAGCATGTACTAAGAATGACATCGCCTTTAAAGGCAGTACACTTAGCTGCAGGGTGCGTTACCGCTTTGCCTCGATTCAGATTATGTAGCATCAAGACCAAAATTTAACCCTTTAAATCTTGGATGGCTTGCTTGAGCTGCATATGGACAGTTTCATATTAAAGCATCTTGAAGAGGGATGGTACAGTGGATTCAAGGTAAAATCATCTACACACAAAGGGCAAGTGAAGTTAGCAGGAAGCTGGTTTACACTAGTTTGTGACCTACCTTAAATCCCAAACAACAACAACTAGGGTCAGGATTTTCCCATGAGGCTGTCAGTTCCAGCTGACTACTTTCTTACTGTTTCAGGTCATGATACTGTCACCATTTAAAATCTTTGTTAACTCTATCTTTTACCAAGATGAAAGATTTCAGCCATTAAACTTCTGAATCTTAAGTTATTAAAGAAACAAGCTAAGTAAACATTAGTGGCAGCTTGCCTTGCAGTCCCCCCTGACAGCCCAGTTTAAACCTAAGAGCATCTGAGACACAGATTTTGAACATGAAACTGTTTCATTCATTGTACTTACCAGTTTAATTACCAGCTGTTTGTTTCAGTAGAATCATTTTATTTTTTCAGCCTTTCTATTTCCACTTTTTTTAAAGCCTCTAAAGGAGAGATTGTTTACGACACTTAACAACTGATGGTTTTAACTGACTTTTAATATAATATCCCTGGAGTGATCGCTGACAGTGTGGCTGATTTTACTCTCTGACTCCATCACTGCAGCTCAGAACAACACGAGGAACCCATGTGATAAACTGGAAATAAAAACCAAAAACATAATAATCCACCCACTGTTTACCAGCTCCTGACCAGACAGACCTCATCAGTCATTAACCACAGATTTAAACAACACAGAATGCATTAAAAATAAAATACAGTGAAGCAAAAATCATGCACCTCAGACTCTTGGAGAAGATAGCCAAAGATCCCGGGAAAACCTTACAAGAAAATACCTTGTGTGTTCAAAACAGAAAAACAGACAATTTAGACAATGACAATGAGATAAGGAAACAGATGGAGAAAAATTATGCAGGAGTGGGTCTTCCAGCCAATATCTAACAGAAGCCAGGACAGCACCTGCATCCACTGCCAGGTAGAAACACAGTGTCAGATAGGACGTCAGCCAGCGCTAACATCTGTGGAGGCTACGACATTGATAGCATCCACTGACACACAGGATTGGTTTGCACAAGTGTGTGAGAAATGTGCCTGAGAGGGAGGAAAGAAAAATAAACACACATGGACAGCTGAATAGGAAAAGCTCTGCTGTATGAAGATACATTAAAATACATAAAACGTAATATAAAGTGTGATATACTGTATTGTAAAATGACAAATTAGGTCAATTCTAACATTAAAGGTATAAAATGCAGGGTTTTCAATAAGCACAATCTATCTCAATCATCACTTAAAGTGTGTGGTGGTGACGTTCCTGGGCACAGTGAGGTAGGGACCTTAGAAAAAGGTAGCGACCAGGTGCAAGAACGTACGCATCATACATCCAAGAGAAAGCTACTAAAATGGTGGACGCAACAACAAAAACGCAAATATAGTGTTTGTAAACAGAGGCCAACAATTCCTGCACAGTATACCTTTAAAAATGTATGAAATAGTGACAGTCAACAAACCTCAACAACAAATCCAAGTAAGAGGTCTAAGCTGTTACAGAGTTACAGTAAGAGTCTTGTTCCATTTAAAAGCCCTATAAAGCAGAACATGCGGTATGTAGCATATTCTGACAGATAAACACGATTTACATCCAGCTTCTTCAGCACTGCTCTCATGTAGAAATAAAGAATTCTTTCTAGAGGTTTGGTGGGCGACACTGGCTGTCACAGTTGTTTGTCAGCTAAGAGCCAAAGTGGACCAGCGATCCACGGTTTGCCTCACTCCCACAATAGCCACATGACTCGGATGGTGAAAATGTTCTTTATGGTTGGTGTATGTCGGTTGATGTTCCAAAATGTTGTCCATGCTGCTCGCTCTTAGCTCTGCAATTATCTCCACTCCTGCTCTCCTACTCACTGTGGCGCTACCACAGAATGACAAGCGAGGAAGACTGGGAACAGATGTAGTCTTAAATATTCTTAAAAACTTTCTCAGGATTTACACTCTTCAATCAGGGTACTTTCAACAGTTTGCATGGTTTGAGCTCACTTGGTTGCCTTTGAATTACCATTTAGTTCAAGTTTCACTTTGAGACACAAATCCTATTCTTAACATATCTTCTACAATTTTTAATTTTAGACCAAATGAACATGATTCCACCTTTCCCTTTGCTGACTGCCAAATCTGTGTTAAGATGACCAAGACAGTGTTTCATTTGGTTGGCAGAACAGAAAAGAGGTCAGACTACAGCACGACTGGAAACTGTAAGGATGAAAGAATCATCAAGTCTCTTTCGACAGCTTGGAAAATGTGATCGGCAACTTTTTAATAGTTCTAAGAACACCCTAAGAACTAGGGATGATTGTAGTCTTAAAACGCTGTCTTGAGGGATTTTTTAGCTCCTATTTCAGAGTAGGTACCATCCCAACACAAGGGGAACCACGAGTGACGTAAGTGTACAGTGACAGGTCCAGATGTAAGTATGTTGATCGGTCAAACACAGCCAATGCAGCACTAGCAATGGACATTTTTTAAAAACCCATTAGCTGTGCAAACACCAGACAACATCAAAAGCTTGAGATGAAAACAATGGAAGAAAACAGGGACAAATGGACTGACAGTGAAGTCCAGGCTTTACTGAGCATATCCATGACATATATGAAAATATGAAACGGTTTGTGTGATGGTGACAGTGCTTTACTAACAGCCGTTCAGCCTACAGTACGTCACTTTATCATTCCCACTGGTGGTGTGAATGCAAACAGAAAAAAAGCTCTTGAAGGTATGCTGCTCTCAGGGTAGCTCCCCAGTGTGCTGTTCCTCTCAGGGAGTTCACAGAACTGTTTGGTCCAAAAACACCTAATCATAGCATGTCCAAGATGATGAAAACTCTCACCCAGGTTTGGCTCACCTCCAGGTACACCACCAAGCAATGCTAGTGATGTCCACTCAGTACATGCAATAGTTGAACAACAACCTAATCAAAGGCCGATGGGAAACTGTATGAAAAAGAGCCACTGTGGTGCTTTAAAAAGATTATGTAGCAATATTTCTTTCTTTCAAAGTAGCTGTATGGTGATGCAGTCAAACCAAGGTCATCTTTGCATTTCAGAAGTAAGTACAACCTCTCCGGACCACGGTAATAGCTTATGTCACTTATAGTCCTATTTATGAGTTCAATAAAAACTCAGCAAGGCCACTTACTTTTCTTATATACCTTTCAGAACTTTCCATTGCATTGTGCTGACTGTGTGAAAATGATCTGGACAGCACGAACCGTTACTGTCAGACAGCTTGGTTTTGTGCTGCATTTGCTTAGCTGGTTCCACAACACTGTTTTTTGTGTCAAGGAAATACATCTTGAAATCACTGAACATCTGAAACTAATCACAACATGGATACCAAAGCACAACAAATGCTATCCAGTGCACTACTACTCAGTGTCAGTGTTAGCTCTAATATAATGCCTTCAGCTGTAAGTATTATGATTTCAGAGGACAAAAACTGAACTGTCCGATTAGAGCTCTCTGCTCTGGGGAGTCCAACCTTTTACTAACTGCTGGTTGTGCCGGGGAACAATTTAGCAGAGAGTTACTGCACACTTACTGTGGAACAAGCTTTATTATTGTTGCTGTCAATAGGTCAGCAATATCTAAGGGTCAGGGTCTGGTGTGAAGCAGCCCTCCAAGCATCCTTGTCATCTAAGTTATAAGACATGACCCTGGTCACATTCTCACGTACACAAATATAGATATAAGCGCACACACAGATAGCCAATACACACACATGCACACACACACGCTTACCTGCCTCAGGGACTGGATGAACTATTAATTCTCAAGGAATGAATCTCTATAAAATCTCAACCTTTGAATTTTCCTTTGAAGTTTTTTTTCTTAATTTTCCATTAAACATGTAACAGAAACCGAATTGAATAAGTGTGTGGTATCATTAAGTGCAATTATTGACAGACTAGGCAGAGAGGTGCTCTCACATCTCCAATGAGCAGAAAATGGCGTATGTAACGAAGCCAGGAACATCTAAAGAAAAAGCTTTACACAAAGAAAGACACACCAAAACATGTGTTTTTCAGTTGGATACTGAAAGAAATCAAGCCTCTTCTCTGTAACATGTGCACAGTTTTTAATCACAGACTACCAATTTCGACAGATCATCAATGCGATAATTGTTGAGATTCCCCGAGGGAATAGAAAGGAGCTGCTTCTTATTTACATGTGCATACATACGGTTAATAAAAGGCTTGGCCTCTTGAGAAAAAGGCAACTGCTTTGTACAATACATTTCAATGTAGCTAATTGGTTTACATTTCCCAGCAGTACTATATGAAATGTATGGTTTTATAATTAGTAATTGAATACCATAATTAACATTCCTTGCAGCAATAGAGACCAGCTCCTTATCTCTCTCCCTCTCTCGCACACACGCCCACACATACACGCACATTACATCATATAGGAGTTATCCTCGGGAGGATCCATATATTTATCATGATGACTGTGTACCTCTTCATTTCAGCACTGACATCTAAAACCCTCGCTATAAAACAAATCCAAGGCTCTTTCTCTATTTCACTCAACTGGCCTTGAAACATTTTTACTGACGAACAGAACACCACAAGTAGTCTTAAGCATGTTGCTATTTAAGTCTGACATCCAACAGCCCATCTTATCCATTTACAAATGCTGCAACATACCTGCAACATATCTAGAAAGACTCTTTTTTATACACATAATTTAACCATCAGTATTGATCAATACTTGCTGCTCAATAATTACTACACAAAGTGCTAAGATTTCTGCCTTACAAAACTCATTTCTAAGTCTGTACTCTGTGGTCTGGAAGAAAAACTCCCATGTTCATCAGCATTCAGGTTAGCTTTAGGTGATGCAACATGAACGTCTGACTTACAGTATGTTTCAAAAACCAACTTCACAGGAGTTTAGAGAGAGGATGTAGGTTGTGGCAGCATGTATCACTTGTGTTATTTTTATTCCATGCACTTTGTTACATTGTGTGGTGTCTGTCTTTTGGATGTTTTGACTCATATATTTGCAACTTTTGCTGCTTGTCTGTTTTGCACAAAACATTTCTTTTTCCTTTGTGTTCAGAGAGGGGCCCTGCTTTCTTCCACCATGCCATGAGCTACAACAAATTCAATCAGACTCTTGGTGACTGTGTTATTGAGGTGCACTAGCTGCTTAGTGTCCCAGGATTCCCTTCCTCCACAAACAATTTTTCTCAAATGTGACGTGTCCTGTCTTTATTTGTCAATTTTGACCACTCTTTGTATGGATTATTCCTCGAATGATCCAAAAACCTTATCTGGTAGCATAAACTCAGCATTAAAGCATCTAGGTTCTGAGGTGTGCACTGTGAGTGTGCGTGTGTGAGTGACTGTGCTGTACATCTATGTGTGTTCCATTGTTTCAAAGCGCTGGACCATCCATCACCATTAGGCTGAAGCAGAGAGCCTGACTCACACTCAGGAACAATCTAATTCCGCTAAAAACACCTCTCTCCACCACTCTCTTCTTCACTTTCCCCCGTTGTCGTGTTTCTCGGCTTCACCTTCTCGTTTTCTGTCCTCCTCCTCCTCCTCTCTCTCCCTCTGCAGGATTTAGGCAACAGACTTCAGCAGATGAAAACCTCCCAAGCATGTCTGCAGTAATACCTCAGACACACACATGCTGTGCTACACACACACAGAGGACACAATCTTGTAGTCGGTATATTGTTTTAACTCAGCCTTTTGGCGTGTGTGTGCAGTTATCATTCTGTAAGCAGAGCCCAATGTGAGACGAGAGCCTCTCAACTTTTCCTGTCTAGGACCTAAAAAGTGAAAGTAACATGCTGCATCGAATTGAGGCTTTCTCTACACTTGTGGATTTTGGGCTTAAAATATGGCTTGAAGAGTTGTGGGGAAAAAGAACAATTAAAGGTTATATGTATGCTTGTATTGAGAACAAGCTAACACTAGAATGTTAGAATGACAACAACAGTAAAGACTCCTCATTAATAACAGCTTTTACTGCAAGCATTTAAGTTCTGCTGTGGCCAGTGTCTGTACTCAACCAAAGAGTATGTGTGACCCTCCACTCTTTTACACCACTGTTCGATCACAAGTGGACTGAGTGTATTTGTAGTTTCGATAACTTTAACATAATGACACACCTTCTCTGGAGCTCATCATGTCATGTCATTTTCAGGAGTCTCATTCTCCTCATTTAACTTTCATTTACGTGCTGTCAATTGTTTAAACTGATCAACTTGATAGTTTTGAACCAGTTATTTAGTATTTGGATCAAGAGGACGGTCAAAAAATAAGATGCACCAAATTTAGAAGTCTACAGCTGTTATTTAGTGTGTCAAATAATTAATCAAGATCTTGGTATACAGAAACATATACGTTTCTGATCAGACCTGGAATCTGCATATACCCAATGCCGAGTATCTTTTTTATCTGGAGCACAAATTCCAGAAACTTTTCTTGGATGCTTCTCAGGATTTTTCGCCATACTCCTAACTGCTCCGTCGCTATAGTCTCACACCTCTTCCTGCCCCTTGCTTCCAGTAGGCCTGTAACAAGTAAGTGTTGGACCCAAAAGCAATACCGTAGACAGGTAGACCTGTTTATAATGAGCTTTAATGCATTGCTTAGATAAGCACAGAGAGAGCAAATGGGCAAAGCAACTGAGAGAGTCAATGTCCAGGTTCAGAGCTTTCTCGAAAGACAGTTCAGTCCAAGGCTCTCAGTGCGGAACACCGAAGCAGGAAACAGGTGGTATCGTGAGGGAGTAAACAGGGGGCGAGGTCAGATGAGCAGGGTATCCAAAAGCAGGAGCACTCACAGGAGAAGCTACCACACCAGTGCAAAGCCAACTGTAGACAAGGAGGGGCTTGTCAGCAGCGATGATATGTGGAATTCACAATGCACACACAAAGGCAGAATGTGCAGTCACATGGCAAAGCAATCCACAGCACAAAAGTACACAGGTGGATGAACAGGTAAACTCACTATGGGGAGCTGAGAGATGATCTCTTCAAACATCCACAGAAAGCAGGCGAACATAAACCATGAAGGTGGAAGCAGAGCTCTTGGAGGACAGAAGGCTAAGTGGTTTTCCAGGGAGCAGACGAAACAGGAGAGTCAGGGGCAGGTGGGTAGCAAGGAAGCAGTCCGGAAACAAACGCTGGAAAGTCTTGCATCAGAATGGCGATGAACAATCTGGCAGGGCGAGTCTGAATAGCAAGAGTCGTTATAGTGGCAGGAAGTAAGGATCCACAGGTGTTAGGCATTAGCTTGATGAGGTGTGTGGTGAACCGGCAGGAGCGGGAAATGTGTGGACATGTGATAGGCTGGCAGGTAGGTGTGGTGGCGAGGTGGGGAGAGTGAGAAACTACTGAGTGAGCTGAGAAGATGGCAAGTAAAAAGTGCTCACTGTGACAAGGCCAGCATGGGAAAGCATCTTCAGACACCACAACTTTGGTATGCTGCAATAGACTAATCGGCATTGTGTGAACTCGTTTGGCCAAGGCTTTAATGTAACGCAGGGATTCCTACAAATTCATTTATTTGTCGTGGCCTGCCACAATAACAACATCTGCCGCCACATAATGATTTCATATTTTTAGGGCTGAACCATTCATTAGGAGTGCTGTTGGAATATATATACCGTTCAGCTATTCATGGCACCACACTCGAAGAGCACAGAGTGTATTACGCACACAAAACAAACTTCACTGTTTATTGTGCTGGGTTTGCTTAGTTTGCTGATGGTGTTGTTGACTAGCCTCTGCAGCAGTTGCTCCTGCCATCAATCTGATCAGCTATGATTGGATGACTGATCAGTTACCCACACAGCAACTCGAACTCAAAGCAAAAAACATATATGTTTAGATATATAAATTATAGGTGTAAATGTCCTGCAGTCCAGCTTTAAAGGACTCGAATCTGGGTCAGGTCCAGAAAAACTTAATCAGGATATACGATACGATACGATACCATACGATACGATCCGATCCGATCCAATACGATACGATACGATACCACTTTATTGTCAGCTTGCACTGAAATTTGTTTTGCCTCCATGGCGTCACCGTTCAAGATATAGACAGGACTTACACACCTACCTACCTACCTTACCTAGTTTAAAGTTGTTCCACAGTCCTGGGGCATGATAATAAAATAAAATAAAATAAAAATGCTGCCATCATTCAGGTTAAACCTAGTCTGTGGGATGACCAATACCCAGACACATTACCAAACAGACCCAGGAGGGTTGTAAGGGCCTCACAGACAACACAATGCATAACTTGATAAACAAAGAGGAAGTCACTTCTACAGTTGACAGAGAGCCAGAGCAGGGACACCAAGAGGAGTGACAAGATCTCTGTTTTTTTCTGCCAATATGCACTGAATTTTAGATAAGTAATAGCTCTGTCAGGGTGAAAAGGAAGGAATATAAACACCATTTCCAAGTCACTGAAAAAGATGACTCAACTTCAGTAATAATTTTCAAATGGTAAAAGCCAATTTGTTTATAACCTACACAAACACAAAATCTATAAAGCTGGTTCACCAAAACAAACCATCTACTGTTCTTAAATTGCAAGGAGTTATGAGCTAATCAACACCTCAAATCTGCAAAGGAAACATTAAAAGTAAAAAGCTATTTGGGGTGTTTGGCTTCAGAGGTAATTAGTGTATAACTGTGTATGCTGTGCAGATCTGCACTGCAGGATATATTGCATGTACAGGTCATGCAGATGGATACAAATTAAAAGTTTAGCAGCAGATGGAAGATGGTAGGGACATTAGCACGCCAATTTTGGGTCCGTGCATATGTGTAGCAGACGTGCTTTAATGGTTTGAGGCCAGTGATGTCAGCGGGGTTGTGAAGAGAGCTCGTCCCATCGCAGATACATTGATAAATTAAGCCCATGGTACATGTGGCTGAGGAGAAAGTTCCAACATCACAGCACCACACCCTTCAACAGCTGCTCTCAGCTCTGATCAGCCATGACTGCACTCATCTGCATTACCCCGTAAAGACCCAGACCATCCTGGTCAAACACTGATTTCCCAGCCTGCGTCTCAGTGATTTGTATTGTAGGATTAGTGCTTAAACCTCCTGGTTCAAGAAGAGGTCCTACCCTCAGGCTGTTTTCCTGATCGATAAAGATAGTTGATCTCACTCGGCGCACTGAATGTCAAGTCAAGTCATTTCACCAGCAAAAATGCATCAAAAAAATCACTTTTAGGGGTTAATTTCTGAATGATGGTGTTTGCTTTCATGTATGTGCATAGATTAGAGCTGTCCAATCTGTGGACACTGCACACTAAGTATGTTGTATATTTATGAGGCAATATCTTACTGTCTTTTTTTTTTCAGTGCACTTTCTTGGGATAAATGCTGGTTACAGTATATGACAAGTGATTTTTCTGTGCAAAGCCAAAGAGGCATGCAAAAATCTTCCCTCAAGACACAAAAGGTAGGTAGAGGGAGAGGAAGGTGGAGAATAAGGCTTGTTATCCCCGCTGAGAGAAGGAAAGGAATAGGAGGGAGTCATTTATTGTTCAGTTCTCTTCACATATGATTAGTCTCCTAAGTAACATGTAGGAGGCAACCTCAGCTGTCAATTACAGGTGGAGAAAAAGGAATGATAAAAGGTAGCCTGGGAAGGGTATTAACACATTGGAGAAAAAAAACTAATGAAACTTTAAGGTTTCTGCTGGATTATAGATGCCATGCAGGTATTGGCTGGTGGAGTTCACTCAGTCACTCATGGGTCTGGCTTTTTGGCTGTTAGCATTACAAAATGTCTGCTTTAAAATGTAGTGTGAATGTGAAGCAGGGCATTGGTGGGGGAAAAAAAGAGCATGCTGCAACATTGTGTGGGTAGTACCCAATTGCAGAGATGACAAAGAGGCTTGGCACAGGTTAAAGTCTCTTTATATATGACTCAGCAGGACAACTAATACAAAACAACAAAACACCACTGCCAACAGGGCAGGAGCAAAACTGAACACCAACTGTGGACACACAGCTGCAAGGAAAAGACAACAAACAGAGGACCATACTGAACACTGAAACAGAAGCTAATTATCACTCCCACTACACAAGGAGAGACAAACTAGATGGACTGGCGTTGCCTGGTGCAGTCGATTCCAAGACTGAGCAATCTGTGACTAAAAGACATGCTGCTCAATGGCAAGGAAAAACAGGAGAAAGCAATGACAAGCAGATTGACTGAATATTTGTATTGGCCATGAACTCCCACCACTAGCATTCCCTCCAACAAGGGCTAGCACCTCAGACAGTTCCTGCAGTGCTGACACACCTACGACGAGCACTCTATCAAGGAGGGAGCCAAGAGACCTTTCCAGACAAAAGTTCTTACACTGTAACTGTCTGATTAGGCTGGGTATCAATACCAGAACCAATGCCTTCAAAGTAAAAGCGATACCATTAGAGCACTTCATTTGATGCCTTTTTCAAATAGCATAGGCCACCCCTCAGTGCATCAATGTGATGCACAACTGAAACACATTGTAACGTGATTAATGTTGTAATAAGGCTGCCGTTAAGTGTAGGCAGCACACTTACTTGATTAGGTTCAGAGAGAAGATCATGTTCTGGTTCAGTAGTACTTAAAGTTACATTAAAACAATGGGATGTAGTTACGTAGTTATGTAACATTATGTTCAAACTAGGGCTGCCCCCAACTTCCTAGTCAACCAATAGTTGTCATTTAGGGCCATTAGCCGACTAGTAACCTGCATGTTTTGGGCGGGGCAACACAATGGTTTGAGTTCAAGGTCTGAGAACAAATAGTATCAGTAACATTGTTAACACTGTGCTACACTACAGAAGAATACAAAAGTATAGGTCTATATTTATCTACAAGTGCACATCACACTCTGAGCGAGCTGGCTGTTAATTACGCTGTCAGCAAAGCAGTAATGATTGTGCTACATGGCTAATGGGCATGTAGCTACTTACATGTCTCAGATGATGCGTCATGTTCGTAGTCGAGGAATGATAGTCAAATGTTTGCCTGCAGAGTTTACATATGACCTTGGGTTCATCCACACTTTGGATTTCCTGCCCGACATGTTATTAACTAGCCTGTGTGATAACCGCAGGTACCAGCCCTGTAAATTAGGGGTCGTACACATGCTGCATCTTTAACCGCCTGGAAAACGTGAGGTCAGGTGCTGGGCGTTACCCTTGTGCCTTTTTGTGCCACCTTTAAAGAGCACGCCGGCAGGTTGCGCCTGAGGTTGCTAAGCAAACTTAACAAGCATGGCATAGCCTATTTCCCTGTGGGACAGATGTAAAGCTCTGGGTAGCCCTGCACTAAAATGATTAACTTTTCCCTATTTATCAGACTGAATATTTACAGAAGAAGGGAAAGATATCTTTCGGCTGTGATTGGATGGAACGTAACACCTGTCTGACTACTGAGCGTGGCCATTTCCTGACTAACGTTTAGTCAACTATTAAGGGGCAGGCCTTGTTGAAACAACACTGACTTGGTTTCACACACAAACACAAACTATGGTCTCCCCATGAAGAAAGTACAGTTTTGTTTGACCCATCTACCTCCACTCCCTGCCTTCCCACTAGGACTGTCTCACTCTGTATTAAGTTAAATCATACACCACAGAAGATTGCATTAACAGAATCCCTGGACAACCATCACAAGTTTAAATGTACATGGCAGTGCCAATGTAACAAACATTTAAATGATTTCTGCCCCAGTTTTAGTTTTTGTTCGCAAAAGATGTATAAATACAAGCAAAAAGAACCAGTCGCTGTGCTTAACTCTGCCTCTCCATGTCTGCAGTGCTTCACACTTTCAGAGTGAGCCAGTAACTCAGCAGAGCTACAAAAGCCACTAAAACATTGTTGTGAGTATCATCCCCTCACACCTTTGCCTCGATCTGAGGTGGGATACATTGCCGGCTTTCCAATGCATAACAAAAAAACGGCCGAGCCAAAAAAGAAAATGCATTGTTTCTACAAATACACACTGTTAAAATGTACTAAATGCACATGGCTATTGTAAGTGAAATCTATCTCTGCCTTGGCCATCTGATA
The DNA here is from genome assembly GCA_019142605.1 of Cephalopholis sonnerati. NCBI lineage: Eukaryota > Metazoa > Chordata > Actinopteri > Perciformes > Serranidae > Cephalopholis > Cephalopholis sonnerati. The sequence continues at coordinate 22,475,410 of JAGQAX010000014.1, read as the reverse complement.
CCCTGATAAATGCACTGTTTGTTTTTCTGCCGGTGAAAGTGTTTTCGTGAGGAAACAATCTGAAAGTCATTTCCACCGGAAGACTTTGCAGTGTGTGTGTGTGTGTGTGTGTGTGTGTGAGTGTGTGTGTTTGTGAGAGAGCGAGAGACAGGGAAAGAAAGAGGGAGTTTGTATAGCTGTGTGTGTGTGTGTGTGTGTGTGTGTGTGTGTGTGTGTGTGTGTGTGTGTGTGTGATAGAGAGTAAAGCCCGCTGGAGAAAACCCAGACAAAACACTTCAACTCTGAATTCACTTCTTACTCTCTCCCCCGCTGTCTCTCCTTCTCTCTCTTTTCACCAAGGAGTGCCTAAGAGGTAGTGGTGCTGGATTAGGACAGATGTGTACGTCTCTTTCTGTGTGTGTTAATGTGTGTGTATGTGTGTGCCAGTATGTGTGTAGAATTGGCTTCGGAGCACAGGTGCTTGAGCACGTCTGGGCTTCACAGAGATTGAACCTTTCCCACCATCTTTCCCGCACATATACAACACACAGAAACATGCAAAAATGACAGCCTGCATTATTCCAATCTCTCAGGGCATCTTACACACACACACACACACACATACGGGTGGATTCAGCTTTATCTTATTGTATTTTTGCCTCTGACACTTATATTGCTAATATATGGCTTTCTGTGTGTGTGTGTGTGTGTGTGTGTGTGTGTGTGTGTGTGTGTGTGTGTGTGTGTGTGTGTGTGTGAGAGAGAGAGAGAGAAACTAGACAGAAGATTCAAAGAGGGGATGGAGACACTGAAAATAGTCAATAAAAGAAGAAAAGAAAGGGGAGGTCAGGAAACATGGGGAGAGGATTGGGAAAATTTATGAGAGAGACAACGAGAAGACAAACCAGCACGAATGCTGGAAAAGGCGGGTGCTGTTGTGGTTGTTGTCGGCTCTGTCAGTTTTTCGAACACCTCCAGCAGGCAGCCCGCTTCTACTATTCTATAAGATTGGCAGGTAAAAATATAATTGGGTGCTAAAATTATCTTCCCATGAACCATGGCCATTTAACCACCAAACCTTTTTCATGGCCCACGTATTACCCCAGTGACCTAACACTACACACCCACAGACACACACATACACACATTGTTATCAGGTGCTGCTGTGGCCCGTGTAAGCCATGTGTCTAAATAAAGACACAACAATACGCTTCAGTGTTTGGATTCAGCCAAGCTACGCAGCGGGAGTGTGTGTGTGCGTGTCTATTTTTCAGCAAAATGTGTGGTGTATGTCTCTATGGGAGTTTTTTCTGACAATGTGTGTATGTGTGTTTGCGCGTGTGTGTTTAAAGCTATTGTCTTGCTTCTCCTCTCAGCTGAAGCCAATTAACTTCACTGCTCTGCTGGTGATACCACACACATGCATGTTCCCCTCTCACACACATACACACACACAAAGTGCACAATCACCCACAGATGCACTTTTGGAGAGAAGAGGCTGTTTATTTGAGTGCGGTTGTTAAGGTGAGGAGACAACAGTTAGGGTTTTAGACAGAGTTTGTAAACACAGCAAAGAAATGGCAGAGCAATCTGTTTGCAGGTAACAGGCAGGACGAGGAACTTGCGGGTCACCATGTCTGCACAATTGACCCTTCGCTAAGCCCCGCCCCTTTGTGATGGTCTGTCAAGCTGTCGGAGCTAGCAAGGAGGCCACACTGTAACTAACTGCACTCCCTGAAGAAATATAATCATATTTTTGGAAAAACAAAAAAGTGATTCCAGAGAGAAGCAGACAGAGGGGTCTACAATATGTGTTTGAGGGATATATCCAGGATGTCAAACTGACTCAGCATCAAAAACAGGTTAAAAAGACAAAGATAGAAGCTAAAGCTTTAGCCTATAGGCTACAGATGACCGTGTAAAAGTGAACCACCATAATACTGGCATTTTAGACAATGAATATGATGGGAAACTTTGCAGATACTGAACCAGCTGTGTGCCCCACGTGCCCCATGCTGCCGCTAGTGCCCAGACCTCCACCGCCAGACGGGCAGGGAGCTCTGGGGGAAGCCAAACAATGTTCATCTGCACACACTATGATGACACACAGCTGGTTAGATGTTGGCAAACTTCCTTTCACTGGTTCCTATACAGCAGGACAGGTCTTTATTTAGTGATATAATCATTAAAAGCAAAAGCAGCATGTGTGTACTTTCAGTAGGCTTTATCTTCAGTAGCTAGCTACCCTACACTTAACAGGGTTTGACTTTGGTTTTGGAACAGGGAAGAAATGTATATCTCCATCCACCCTCACCAGGCAGCTCGAAATCAACAAAACTAGCCTGAAAATAAAGAAAATCTGAAATGACTGCATGAGAGTCTATGGAGCACAGCCCTGTTGTTGTCGAACCCTGGTCTGAGTTGGCCCGATGCTACATTATGACAGGCCAGTCAGCATCTTGGGACAAGACTTACAGTAGGGGGTCAATCAATTTCAAAACACTTGTACTTTGGTAAAAGACATACTGTAAAACTGACCATGACAGGATGGATTACAGTCACTATCTACCTATCTATTTGCCTAACCACCTATCTATTGTTTAACTGCTTTGTAAGAGAACAACAGATAATGTCCAAGTCCAGTTTGATTTACCTGAAATGCTCTGTGAGAGAGAGAGGGCTTTTAAAGAATCCAAGGAGCAACAAGTAATTTTATAGCCAACTAATTCCCTAACATCCAAACAACATACTTGTAGAAAATCAACAATACCAAAATTTAAAGTACATCAGGAGGAGGTTGGGGTTACAGAGGGACAACTGCATTAACAAATAGCATTAGCAGGGTCCAGAATTCACACCAGCCAAGCACTAAATGCAGGTAGATTTGGTGTGTTTGGCGAGAAAATCTCGGAGGGCTATCCATGTATATGTTCTCATTTCGAATTCCTCAAATACTGGATGTTTGGTCAGTGGACCTACACTTCAAACTATGACGTTCTAGGTACCCCTCTAATGTCAGTTTTGGATACATTAGTTTCCATGTCAATTTACACTCATTACATGCTACTGTGTATTTCAAAATAAAGAAGTTTGGAAATGTAGGTGTTACCTTTACACCAGGGCAACAAAACTTGGTTAGGTTTAGAAAAACAATCAAGGTTTGGGTTGAAATAACAGTTCTTTCGGTAAGTTGAGGAAGTATTTCACAACTGGAAAGCTAGGCTGTCTATGCAACATAAAGATGCAAATACTTTCTGGATTTGTGCTGTATGACCACAGAAAATGGAGAAGAAGGACTGTGGCATTCGCTTTTGCCAAATAGGTATAAAACATACAACTACCAGAGTGCACAGCACTGCGCCAGAACAATAAACACCCCTGCTGGTATAAGTGATATAATACAGACTCATCCGTTTGACACAATGGCAGCTGGCTTGTGACAAACAATTTCCTGTTACAGCTAAACAGTAAGCTAAAACATCATTCTGAAAAAATCTGAGGTGAGAAATAAGCAACCTGGTAACAGAATCTTGGTTTTTAGTTGATCAGCACTGCCTCGTTTTACCATTTAATTTGCATGTTTTCAGCCTCTGTTTTTGCTATGAGGGAAGCAGTATGGCACCCACTTCCTGTTTACAAACTCTTGCTACTACAGATAACCAGGGCACTACACTGCATTCCTAAAGAACATTTTAGTCAAGAAATAGGCAATGCAGTAACATAATCATAGGTCATATTTGATCAGAGCTTTGAGCTTTGACCTGGCTGCCATATTTGACACCAAGAGAATGAGGATGGGTTGATCTGTGACACTGGTGACAAAATAGTCATGTAATAAAATTTACTGAATCCCTACCACACCTTGGTGTCATTTACGGGTATGCTGCTTCAGTCCTCTGCTGTCTGTGTTGTAGTTTGATGCAAACACACATGCACACACACATACACACACACACACACACACACACACACACACACACACACACACACACACACACACACACACACACACACACACACACACTACCAAATGTGCTTTAACGTGTGTCTAAACAGTGCTGCAAAACTGACCATCTCAAGTGTTGTTTACCATACAGGACATCAGCTCCTCTACTCAACTTTCACTTAGCGTCGGTTAGGACTCTTCCAGGAGTAGGAGGCAAGACTTCATGAACTGTGCACGTAGAGGGGGATAATGTGGTACAGAATGAGAAGTCTGAGGAGGAGGTTTAAGTTGATTGAATCTGATTTATCAAATTTACTTTTATGTCTGATCCTTAAGTGCATTTAATCGCAAAGACTTCGGTAGAATTTTGAGATCAAGATTTGAGTTGTATTCAGGCTTGAATTGAACATTCAACATAATAACTTATTTCAATGAAATGAACAGAAACTGAAATTTCAGACATTGAGCGTTAGCATCAGTGGATCAAGAGAATAATGCCAAGTGTCACAGGTGCGAATATGTTTGGGCGTTATTAGTTAGCTGGTCGCCAAACAGATGAAGAATGAGCCAGTGATGGTGATGCACGAATGATCAGCTAATAAAAGCACAACGTCTTTTCTCTGCCTGAGCTCGTGCTGTGCTCCAGTGATCCAGAACAACCCTGTCTGAGTTTGCCTGGGGTCATCAACAGTAGAGGGATGACAGGAAATATGAGAGAGAGAAATAAATATGCATTAAGGATCCCTGGCTGGTTTAGGATAGGGGGCGATACGGTTCATGGTTGGTGCCTTAAACCTCTCGTCAAGTGGTTCTCAACCAGAGGGTCAGCATCCCTACATGGGGCAACAAAATGAATGTAGAAAGTTGTGAAGTGAGAAATTATATTTTTTATTTTATAATGCTTCTTTCATCTGTGTTACTTTTTTGTGATTACCCTTTAAAGCCAATATAAAAGTGGCAATGCAATGCTGCTTCATACAAATGGATTAGAGCCAAAGCCTGGCTCTCTATGTTACCTTAAAAACTATATTTAAAATTATTTGTAAACAAACACTCCATATCAGTGCCCGATCAATTCTGTTCACTGCATTTCAGTATATCCGATGGGGAAACTGACTTTCAAAGTTAGACTGATCAAAACTCAGTGCTGAGAAATGTCTTTTTGTTGAGGTCATATCCCAGTTCATTCATGCAACTAAAATGCATAAAGCCAGCCACCTGGAACATATTTGTGTATAATTGTTTTAATATTGGCATCTAGACTCACAGGTATATATGCAAGTAAAGATTGGGGGGTGATATTAATAAATCACCCCTGAGGAACAAAGTTTTGGAGCATTCAGGTGGCTGCTGTGGTTGCTGAAATGCTATATGAGCAGCGGCAGCAGTGTTTGCTAATGAGCAGTACATCAGCAGCATAAGTGAAAAAAATTAGACAGAGCATTGTCAGCTTAAATAAACAACATTATTGCAAAGGGTGCACTGGGAACTCACTCCAAAGCTTTGCTCTAATCATCCTCTTACAATTAGAGACATCAATCTACGGTATGCTTGGTACAGTTAAGTTAAAATAGTGCTGAAAGTTTGGAAACAAAAAATAATTCCCAGTTTCTTGGGCCATGTGAAACATGTACGATTTGAGGTCAGTGCTCTCCTGATCGCAGAGGTTCTGGGAGTCCAAGATAGTGATTCATGCCCTTTGATTCCCCCAAAAGTGTAATACAGATTTCAGATGAGAAGGTAGCTGGCAAGAAAAACACCATTGTTGACGACTCAAACTATTTCAAAAAGGCATGAAATGCTGCGAGGACACACACATGCAAACACACAGAATCACAATCAGTCATCATTGCACAGAGGGAGTGTGGAGCTGACAAGTGTGTGACAACTAATCTCTGTGGTTATGGTGGGGTCACTTCATAGATGTCTTAGTGAGTGCAAACACAGAGTAGGACTATTGATTCTGCCTCTCTGTTGTCATCCTTTGTGGGTGTTACGCAGCTATGCACCTCTACCTACCTCCCCCTCTCTTTTCTGTCACTCACTCTAAATGTGTTTTGGACCACAGTACAATTACCTTTCTCTTCGCCTGCCAGACCGGTGTGATTCCACTTGTTACACCACACTTCGAGCAAACTCAGAAAATACAATGTCAAGTACTTCAGGATTCAAAAGTCATTTCTAATGCTAAAAATGATTGTTTAAAGTATAATCTAAACTTAAAACTGACGATTTAACCAAGTCAGACTGAATATCATTGTTATATGGGCCTCAAACCCATACGTTGGTCCTATATTCCTCACTCTGAATATGACCCACAGGAGTGTTTCCTAAACATGTGCACCTACGGGATGATGACAAGATAGGTTGTAACAATTTGAAATGGTTGCAGTTACAACAAAACTATGTGGTTAGTTATAGAGAAAAGAACTGGCTTGGCTCAAAGTACATTTGTTACGTTGACACAGTACATTAAGCTGTTAAAATAACTCTATGTTGAGAACAGTCTCGCCTTCGCACTGTTGATGAGCTTGAGTGGAAGAGACTAGAATGGTGTTTCATTTACCGGTTACTTGGTGTCTTAGTCCAGTAACACAGACTGGAAGTCTCCTGATAATCACTGTAATTTACAGTTAGTAACATATGTAAAAGCCAGATATCCTGAGCCTTTATGGTTCTTATTAACAAATACAGAAAATGTCAATATGTCCATTGTGGCTGTCAATACTGATTATGGACTGGGAGGCTCGAAATAGAGATTGGTTGGTAGAGGAAACTCAGGGTCAATTGATGTGTGATACAGCGCTGAAAATAGCCTTGCATCCAATTTTGCACAGTGCGCTCTGAAATACTGTAAATTACACAAAACAGTACATATGTAAATGCAGGATGGATTGCATTAATGAGGCATTTTGATCCCTAAACCCGAATTAGGAACGGCCGATGATATACAGCATCATAATCAATATTTTTAACCAGTGGGGCTATAAAACTTGTATACATAAATTAAATAAATAAGGGTAGGCACTGGTTGATCTGAAAGCCAAGTGCAGACAGAAGGCGGGAAGATGATGTTAACTCTGGTAATCTTGGCAAACAGACTAAGAATCTACAGCATCTACATCATAACAAACAAGGGGCTAAAGGAAACAGCTACAACAAGTTCTGAGGTGCTAATTTTGGACTTCCAGCCAGGAGTCCTACCACTCCCAGCATCAAATAACACTCATTTGCTGGTTGTGGAATTTTATCAATCCTGGATGCCGGGGTCTTTCCTCTGGCTTCCAACCCACTAACACTGCTGACAGCACTTCGAGGAGAGTAGCACTGGAGGATCTACTCTAGATTGTCCTCAACTGTTTTAACTCTCTTTCGATTGCTGCCTCCACTTTCTCACTGTCACTAGTTTCTGAGTTGTTTGATGATGCAACAGTGCATGTTATACAAATGCTAGCATACCAGAGAAAAATAAATGACAGTGTATTTAGTTGTGGCAGTACAGATGACCCTGGATTACCACCTGTAAACACCAAAACACCAGTCCCTTTGTTATCGTCTGAAGGAGAAACATATCAGTCATTGGTGCTACCTTTGTTTCTGTTATCAATACACAAGAATACCTTGCAGCGTCTGTACAAGACACACCAGGCTTTCAACCAACTCCAATGTAATCCCGTCCATGGCAGTGGGTGGTGAATGGGTCAAACACATACTGTATGGACTTTCATCCAGAAGACTGTTCATGTTGTGTGTGAAACCAATTTTAATTTGTTTTAATTTCAATTTGGTTTTTTTGTTTGTTTTTTTTTGGCTAGTCAGTGGGCTGTGGAGTCAGCCAAATCACCTAACCAAAAATAGCTTTTGTGACGAAATGTTTGTTGCTCTGAAAGACTTAAGTTTACTGACACGTCCATAAATGACGCTAGAGGGGTACCTTTAGCAGCATCATTTGAAGCTTTGGGCATAAACTGTAAAAAAGAATGGCCATATCTACTGTGGTGTCACCCAGTGCTTTGTGGACTGCTGCTTTGAGGCCTCAAATTTGGCATTTAGGCTGTTCACATCTCGGGTTTTTTTGGAGCCAGAGGTGACCATAATTGGATGAAAGGGTAGAACTGAGCCAGGGGAGCGAGGGGTGGATCTGAGTCATAGACTGTAGCAACTCCTCACAGACAGCCTGTTACTCAAGTGTCCCCGCCCTTTAAATATGAAATGTGAAGTGCCTTGCTCAAAGGCACCTAGATGAAAGTGTTGCTTGCTTCTTTCCTCTGGGTAGTGAATCTACGTTTGCAGCTCTAGGTCACAACCCCAAATCTGTCACCTCTTGTCTCATATAAGCCCGGGGAGTCTGACCAAAAGGAATAATATATGTACTGTATTCAGAGGAAGATAGAGTACTGGGAGGAAGGGAAAGAGGGGACAAAGAAGGAGAGACATTTAATAATGTATGCATTCTCATGTGAGAGAGAGCAGAAAGAGTGCACGTCTGTGAAAAAAAGGCGAGAGACCTAGTGTGAAAGAGAGAGAGGGAGATTGTGTGTATGTAAGAGAGACATTTCTGTGACCTTCTGCCTTGCAAAGACCCATCTGACTAAGAAATGAGGAGGGATGGTGTGATGGGGGAAGGAGAGAGGAGACTGCTAATGAGAAGGGAGACGGATGAAGAGGGGAAAGATAGAGAGATGGAAGGGTGGGATTTGGCCATAAGTGTTGAATATTTGACATTTATCCAAATGATAACACCCTCCCTTGGCGTTTTAAATAGTTGCTCTACAGAGACAGACAGAAAGACGCACAGTGGAGTCCAGAAAAAGAGGTACTAGAACCAAGCATCTTATTTTTCTAACCATTTTAATCAGACAAATGCTGTTTTCTGGTTTAAAAATAAAGTGGCATAGTCTTAAACATTGCAACACTTGAGTGTTTTTGATTCGAGATGAATCCACCTCTTGATCATCAGCGAGGAGCCTGATCCGACACCGCGGCTGTGGCTGAAATCTTGTCTGCAGATCACACGGCAAATAGGCAGTGTAAAGCTGCCACCTCCTTTTCCCCAAGGGACCGAGCTAATTATGATCCCACAACTTGTGTATATCTGGCTTCATTAACCACACGCTCATCTGAAGGTTGCTATAGTAACACATTTAAAAGTCCTCTTATTTAACCTGACCGAATGACGATGCCGTTTTATCCCAGGAGGCTGACTAAAAGCACACACATGACCGACAGACGAGGAGCAGCTCATCATTTTAAGCGATTATCTGCGGCGTTTTTACATAAATGTTTGTTTTGCTTCTCCCAAGACATTAAATCCATTCATTAAAGGTTTTGCATTGCTGTTATAGGCATTCAGTGGAAGGGGAAAAGCTTTTCATAAGTAAAAGGTGATCTGGGTACGAGGTTAGAGGAACCTACGCCTCGATCACTAAACAAAGAATGAGATGGTCCTGCATGGCAATTCTAGCTGTGCATTACTAAGCAGGGCAGCCCCACCTCCTCCCATTCCTTCCATTATTGCTGATAAGAGCAGTAAACTATTTAATCCTGAATTATATTTCCCTCTACCATCACCTGCCCCCCTTTCATGTCTCTTTAAACGGCAGCACAGGAGCAGCAGGTTATTCTTCTCTTGCATCTTTCGCCTTGGACCAATTATTGTTTGCAGTTGTCTCTCTGCATGCTGCCTCATTAGTTAGTGAGGGCTCGGGACAAGCCCACTATAAAATCAGCCTCATGCTCCACTGGCTATGGGAACCAGTGTTGGGGCAATGGACACTGCCGATAATGGTGTCTCAGCTCGGAGCCTGCTTTGGCAAATATAAGCCAACTGCAACCCTGGTGTAAAAAAAATGATTCTGTCCCCAGTATAGCCTGGGGGGAGTGAGGCCTACTGCTCCGGCTCAAAGACCCCATAGTTGATTTCATGGCTATGCTTACTGTCCCCAGCTGGAGTGAGTAGCAGGGCTCAGTCACCGCTTAGGGCTGCACAATTAACCATTAAAAGATCACGATCTCGATTCAGGCATGTGCATGGTCTCATTTCTGATTATGATGATACTGCCATATTTGCTTTGGACAGTTGCACATTTAAAATAAGTGCTCGTGAGTTGTCCCTGCTGCAGCATGCACAACTGCACTTCAAGGCTGAAAGACTGAACCTACCACTTCGCTAACACCCAACCAATTGAATCAACCACAAAGCTATCTGTGAGGTCAGGCTGAGTCGCCACAAAAATATCCAATCTTTGGCAGCGATTATGTGGGAGGTAGACACAATCCCCGCCTGTGGCTCTTCTAACATGCACCAATGTTACTGTAAATGTATGCTTCCTCAACCAGAGACATTCAGGGTTTCCCCCGCCTATGTACGCTTGAGGTGCAGTTTGTATGAATGTAAAAATAACGTGGAGAGAATCTGAATGAGCCAACACACGGCATGGAACCAAGCAGCAACCTCTGGGGCTGAAAAAGGAAGCCAACACAGAAGTGCTAGAAACAGTTCCTTGAGTGGCCACTTCAGGCTGGTTCCAGAAAACAGTCGATCCCTGTAGACACCAATGTTAACATGACCATCTCTACAGTAGAAATACTATGATACGCATAATAATACTGATCCACACCTAAGCTCAACCACAGCACTACCCTCCTGTCCAAATATGGTCACTTCCGGCTCCAAATACCAAGATGGCAACAACCTAAATGCCAAACTTGAGGCTTTAAAACGGCAGTCCACAAGCCAATGGGTGACATCACAATAGCTATGTCCATTACTTTGTACAGTCTAAGGATGGAACTCTTAGCTATCAAGCTAGCTAACTAGCGCAACTATCCACAGTGAAGCAGCTGATAAGTTAACTTTTGTAAGTGTGCCAACCAAAAGTTGTCTAAAACCAATCACTATGAGCAACTGTTGAAATATCACTCAATTGGAAGTAAATTAGTTGATTAGAAGGTACATTAGCCCTACAGGTAGAAAGCTTAACATTATACAAAGCAGTTCATCCTCCAATCATTCCGTTGGATGTTGGGTCAGAACTTGCCCGATGATAAGCATTGATAAAATGATTATGTCATTATACTAGAATGACTTTGGCTCTTCTCATTCCATACAATCTGGTTATGTTTTTGGTGACAAGCTGTGGCTGAGTATGGGCAAGCTGAAGGTAGTGGCATGCAAGGCATGTATGTCAATGTCTGATGCTCTTAATGTAGGCTGTAAAAACACAGTGTCATATTGGTTATTGTTAAGTCAATGAATGAAGAACCAACATTGGGTTATTATTTTCAGACTAAGCTGACGTACCATTTCAGTTTTTGGGATGTATAAAGATGGTGAATGCACACCGTGTAAATTAATTTGCGCAGAATAGCTGAATACATCCATTTGTGTTAATATCATTTTTCCACATTGCTAGGATGCAAGGGAACATACACCCCGATGTAAAAAGCCAAATTGGGTATTAACACCCCGGGTGTAAATAGCATTGCTGGCTACGGACATCTGGGTGCTTGCCTCTGCCATGATGTTATGTACACCCGGGGTGTAAATATTAATGTGGGCTACTGACGACTGGGTACAAATAGCATCTGCCTTTAATAAATGTTTGCTGATATAAGTCTATATGCTTGCTTTGTTTCACTGTAGAACGCTTTAACAAACAAGAAACGCAATAATTGGATTAGAGAACCCTTTCCTCAAGAATCACAACAGTATCATGATCTCTCATTTTATCAAGAACTGTGCAGCCCAAAAAAACGCTCTCTTCATCATCTTAACACCCAGCTAACACTGCTGCTCAGCCAGCAGATGTGTTTGAGAGAAGGCTTGTAGAGACAGGCTTGTCACTCCAGTGACACTTCCTTTTTCTCTAAAGCTGGCTGCCCTCTTAAGCAGTGAGCAGATGTGTTTGAGCAGTCTGTCCCTTGACAGCAGGAGCAGGATCACTGGTACCTAAACGGCATTCTTTGGCTGCAGTACAGGAATTGCCCTTTACATTGCATCCCTCTATGGTCTGATCCACTGGCAGAAACAGGAACTGAGGAAGCAAATGAGAAAGTGTTCTGATCTCACAGCTGGCTGCCCCTTCCCTGGTAGCAGGGTGGTGGCACCACTGTCATATCATAGGATGGACAGAAAAGAAAGCTGCAATGGGGCTATGTAACAAAGAGTGTAAGGGAGTCATTGATCAGCTCCGAAGAAGAAGTGGATATCCTGGAAGATTAAAAAAACCTTTTCTCTAATTTCATCTATCTTGTGATTCCCATTCAACCCAGGAGACCTATCGTAGACCTACAAACAACTACCCAATCTCCACGCTCACTGTGAAGACGCTACTGAATTTAGTTTGATTATATCAAAGGTGAATTGGTTTCTGAAAAGAAAAAAGCATCTGAAAAAGAGCTTGTGGAGCGGAAGAGTGCCAGCCTGTAATTTGTTTTGCAAGTGAATGAAAGCATGGACAATGTGGTGCAGCTGCTTTAATTCGCACCTGGTTTCCCACCAAGAAAAAGGTTGTGGAGTTTATAATGCTCTGCAAGTCACTCAAAGGTAGGGTCACTGGAAAAAGTACTGGCTGTTATATGAGTACATGGAGTTAAATGGAGCTGACTAGTCTCAGTGTGTGGGTGTTTGCACTGATGAAGCTGCTGCCATGACCAGCAAACAGAGTAATGGTGCTTATCAGGCTGAAAACTCAGACAGAAAGAAAGTCAGATAAAACTGACAAACTGTGTAAGCACCAAAAAGCCCACACCTCTCACTAAAAAGGCTATGGACAAACACACATACAGACAGACAGACAGATACACACACACACACACACTACTCTCCGTTCCTGTCTCTCGTGTTCTCCATCTGTCTCAGTGAAAGCTACATTTTGGTCATGAAGTATCCCAAAAAACATAAATGCAGCGCATAATCTGCCTTGCAGGTGGAAAAGCAGGAGGGTGGCAGCTTTCTGCAAGCTGACATGTTACAAAGCTTAACGTTATATGTTGTCGAGTCAGTGTCATGGCAGGGGGTGCAGCCATCAGACTCCTTGCAGAGCTGTCTAACAAGTCCCCCTGCTGTTCCACTGCTACCACTAGTCACAGAGGACATGGCAGATGAGAAGTAATCTTGTTGCTGCCTTCTTATAGGGGCAGCCACCATATAGTTGAATGGGCTAATCCTCATGTACATGCAAAATGAAAAGTGTGCAGATTTGCATAGATGAATGGCTCAGCCTACAGAGCCCCACTTTTGGGTTGTGATCATATATGTGACCATTGTTCTTTGTACACATAATCTCTTTGAGGGACAGTGGAAAAACAGAACAGCAATGCCTGCTTAGCAGTTTGGTCTACATCATCATAAAATGTGCTTTCCTTTTTGGAATCTGTTAAAGGAGCAGTGTGTAAGATTTAATGGCATCTAACAGTCAGGATCGCAGATTGCAACCAAATGAAACTTCTCCCATGTGCCAAGCATGAACTCATGGTTAGAATTCCTTTAGTCTTCATAGCTCAGGAGGTTTTGAACCAGGAGCTAGATTACTGGTAGAGGTCTTTCTCTCTCTGAAACAACTGAACCTGGTGATTTAAACCGGTAAAATCACTGAATAAATCTGATTTCTAAGGTAACCAAAACAGGATGATTCTTATTTTCTGGTGATTACACACTAAAGAAAAAATACATATTATTCTCCATTTCTGCTAATATATACTCCTAAATTCTACACACACCTTCAAAACTGATATTTATATTGGGTCAACATGAACATGAGGTATCATACGTCTGAACCAGAGCAAAATTAACAGAGTAACAATCCTGTTGTTTTCTTTCAAAGTCCACTTTTAGTCCATTTCAGCATCTCACTAATTGAGCAAAGCTGTGTGCCGACTGTTGCCTTCTTAGTGGGAGGGGAGAGGAAGGATGAGAGTGAATTAGTCCTGCTGATCTTCTTTAAATTTTCTTACCATGGCTTTAATGAAGGAAGCTGAATCACAACACATTTGTATTTTAACAGGCAGAGTCACTAAAAGCACATCCTTATTCAGCTGCAACAGCCGACCGACGTCAGGACGCACACTGAGGAACAGATACCGAGAAAGATGGAAAAACACATGCAGAAAAAAAAAAGCTGTCGCAGCTGCAGGTGTCACTCACACACACACACAAACAAACACACATACACACAAGTCCAATTGTCAGGATGAATTTTCGTCGGTGCTAAAACTATGTGGATGTGCGTTTGCTTGAGCATGAGATCTGGCCTCATCAAATTGCAATGGGGAACCTCAACAGCTGCTCCTGTATGTGTATGTGTATGTCTGTGTGTGTGTGTGTGTGTGTGTGTGTGTGTGTGTGTAAGTGTGTGTGTGTCCCAGGGGCATCGTGACACTTCATCATTTGTTAATTAGCCAGTTAAGTCATCTAATTAACACACCGTCTCTCTAGTTCTCTGTCAGACTTTCTTCTCTTCTTTGTCGCCGTGCGTTGCAAAAACAATTGATTGGGTAAAACCATATGTGCTAAAACCAAAACAAAATCAATTAAGCGAGTGTTAATCTTCACAGTTCAAATGCTATAGGAACTGCATGCGAGACGGTAGCCACCGAGAGCTGCCATTTGCCAGCTATTAAGAGATATTTCAAAATGAATCCTTGGTTATTGAAAGGAAAGATGACGTTGCCACACCTCTGTTAATACAGAAATATAATCCACATTCAATTACCATAATGTCAAGACAGGACCCCATGCATTAACTAACTCACTGCTACAATGACATTGATAAATCCCTTATTACCATCTCTGTGCCTATTAAAAACACACCCCACCCCCACCACTGTAACATTTCCATTAGCATACCATCAATGTGCATGACTTAAATGACCATAATGACCTACTGTGTGTATGTGTGTGTGTGTGTGTGCGTGTGTGTATAAGATTCAGAAAAACAATGACAGTAATTAAGGATTCATCGCTGTCAGTTAATGAGAATCAGTTATGTATCCCTTACAGGGCACAGTGCCATTGTGCCACTTTCTTGTTGGCTTTCTCTCCTTCTGTGTGTGTGTGTTTGTGTGTGTAAACAATCCAGCCCCATTATGAACAAGGAATACTTTAATGCCATGTTTAGATAATAACATTGTCTTATAATTATTCTTTTGTATATGATTTACCATTTCAAATTGTGTTCTTCCCTATGGCCATGTACTGTAAATTTCCCTATCTTCTGTAATGATTAGTACCATAGTACAAAAAAAAAAGCAGCTCAAGTGCTGTACAAACAGTGTAAAAAGTAAAAAGGGGTATTTTGTCTGCAATGGTATTCAATGGTGATCAATGTTATTCACTTCATCCACAAATGGCTTTAATGTTTTGGCTGATCTGTGTATTCTTAAACAGCAGAGCTGTTCCCACTTGTGTTCTTATAATAATGTACTTCCTTGTCCTTGTAAATTAAAAGTGCATGCCAGGTGATCCTGTTATTACACACGACATCTATTGCATGTCTGAAGAGGGATCCCTCCTCAGTTGCTTTTCCTGAGGTTCTGCCATTTTTTTCCCCGTTTAAGATTTTTTTCAGGAGAATTTTTTCCTTATCTACTGTTAGGGTCCAAGGACAGAGGGATGTCATATTTTCTAAAGCCCTCTGAGGTAATTTGTGATTTGTGATACTGGGCTTTATGAATAAAGTTGAATTGAGGGGCAACCTATAGTTCACCAGGTAGAGCATGCGTGCCATGTACGCTGAGTCCTTAGCAGTGGCCCAGGTTCAGTGGGGCCCTTTGCAGGTCCTCTCCATTCCATCTCCTCCCTTCCCTGCCACTCTATAGCTGTTCTATATAATAAAGCCCTAAAAAAATAATCTTAAAAAAATAAGCATTGAATTAGCATAGGTAAATACCCTGCCAATCCCCTGAAAGAGGGTGAGACTGCAGGGCTGTGTCCACACACAGAAAAAAAAAAAAAAAAGTTAGGAGAATGAAGTCAAGAATTCCTAAATTAAAGTCTAAAGAAGGTGGAACACTCAACTCCAAAAACCATAAATATCGCCCTGTGGAGGTATGCCTCCGTGCGCCAGTCACGTTTCTCTTACAGTTTACATCCATGTCTGTGAAAACATGGATGCTCCACACACATTGTTCTGCCCAGCAGCGCAGAAGATCTGCAGTCTGCAGTCAGCGCAGTTCCAAGATCAATGCCACCAATTCAGTATCTGACCAAATGGCTCCCCTTCTGTTTCTAAGTGTTTTGTGTACAACATTATGATGTCACAGTGAAGCTGACCTTTGACCTTGTGGATATAAAATGTCATAACTTAATCGTTTTGTTCCATTAAACATTTGTGTGATGTTTTGTCACAATCTGTGTAAGAATGATAAAGTTTTTCCCAAAAACATGTTTTGTCACACTAACCTTGACTTTTGAGTTTGGACCACCAAATTCTCATCAGTTTATTCTTCAGTCAAAGAGGATGTTTGTGTCAAATGTGATAGAGTTCCTTTAGGTGTTCTGGAGATATCACAATCACAAGAATGAGACGGACACAAGGTCATAGTGACCTTGACCTTTAAGAACAAAAAATTAAGCACTTCACTTTTTAGTCCAAATAAATGTTTGTGCCAAGTTAAAGTTCCTCGAGGTTTCTTGAGATATGGCATTCACAAGAATGACACAGACACGGTCACAGTAACCTTGACCACCAAAATCTAATCAGTTCACCTTTAACTCCAAATTAACATTTGTGACAAATTTGAAGAAATTCCCTCAAGGCATTCTTGAGATATCACATTCACAAGAATAGGATTGACGGACAGACAACCCGAAAACATAAATCTCCAGCTACAGCTAACGCTAGCACGGAGGCATGAATAAACTTCAACAGTTCTGAAATGGAGGTGCTTCTACAGGAGGTGAATGCCATACGAGCTGTTATGTTTAGTAACTTAAATAGTGAATGGTAAATGACACAGAAAAAAAAGATGCATGGGGTGCTATTACTCGTTCAGTGAACACTGTGTCCTGAGTAGGACGCACAACTGATCAAGTAAATGAAAAACAGTTCAGTCTCAAATATTGCCAAACACAGAAGAGAGAGAGTGTCCACCGGAGGGAGACAGACTTGCCCTCGTCAATCTCTTTAAATAGATCTACATAGTCTTAATGCGTTCCCTCCTCAGGGTATGATATGCAACATCTTGCAGCTGTACACATGCCATTGTGCAAGTAGGGAGCAGAGATAGGTCTACTCTGGGCCTGAATAGTGTGATCAAATCATTGGATGGCATGGTTCCCATTGAACATGACTGCCTGAACTGAAGTGTGTGTGTAGTGTTTATTTTAAAAGACTTTAATGGTTTGTATACTGAAAATTATGATGAGAAATACAAAAAATAAATGTGGCTGCTCAGTGTGTGTATGTATATGCAGGCATTCACACAAATGAAAGCCAACAAGACACACACTGACTCACACTGCACTCCACAATCTTATCTTTAAATATCAGCTTAAAGGAAGTTCATATAAAAAAGACTGATACAGATATTTTCTGGCAACTGACGATATCTTCATCTCACCATTTAATGTCAGTGTGTCAAACCTATCTCTTTAGAAAGGTTATTGACAGTTCACTAATTCTCTGTAAGCGTAGAGCCAAGATGGAGGCACAGGAGCACAGCACAGAGACGCACGCTCAGAGAGAAAGAGTGCTGAAGGGTCAGGAAAACAACAGCCATGTTATCAGTGGATGATTAAAATCACTACACAGATGCACACATACAAGTATGACTTACATCAGTTCCTGGATAACTCCTTACTTATACAGATAAAGAGATAGATAAAGGTCAACAAAGTCTGGTTTTGTGCTTTGCAGTGGATCTATATCACTAGTCTTCATGTGTGTCTGTGCATGGTCTTTCTATTCCTCTTCCAAATGGACTGACCTTTCTCTAAAGGTCAGACTGTGACACCACTCACATGCACAATACTATCACGAACGCTTAGAGACAGAGTCACAGACAGGCTCAAACACTGGCACAACCTTAGGGCTGTTATTCCATGCTGCTCCCAAAGTCTTTTAACCTTTTCCCGTGTGAATTCTGAATTTTCTACATGTTTTCCTTGTCTGGCTTAAACACATGACCTCAATATTACATCAGAGCGATAACACTGCTGTTAATATCATTCAGAGAAAGGATAACCTACAGTGCTTGCTGGTGTCAAGAAACATGATTAGGATTCTCAAAGGTTTTCTTGTAACAAACCCAAATTTTAATTTCAAACCAAAGAATATGTTAGTGTCAACAATGTTCTATTACTTTGATCCATCCACCTGCTTTCCAAGGCAACCTACACACAGCACACCTGCGAGAAAAAGTTCTTTTCTAATTTTCTTCAAGGTTATTATGTACAGCACAGTATGTGTCTGTATAACCTGTCGCCATCTGACTGTATTTCAAAGAAAGTGTCTGACATTTTTCTACAGGAGTGGCAACTCTGAGTGGCTCAGACCACTCTACATCAGAGCTGATTTATGTATTTAGCAAGATAAATGTAGAGAAATCATTTAATGTAATGAAATACTAAGTTGAGACTGACATGAGGAATGGGAGAAATAAGGTCTGACTTTTCAGTGCAAACTGGCACAATGAAATTACAGTGTGTAACGTTTCGGGGATTAATTGGCAGAAATGGAATCTAATAAAATAGGATTGTTTCCTTGGGTGTATAATCATCTGAAAATATGAACTGTCACGTATTAGTTACCATCGAATGAGCTCTTTATGTCTACATAAGGAGCAGGTACTCGTCCTTGCCATGTTGCAGCGCCACGTTTCCACAGTAGCCCAGAACAGACACACCAAACACTTGCTCTGGGTTTGGGTTTTTGCATCGGCCACTGCAGTAAGCAGTAGGGATGCCCGCAAGTGGTCATCTAAGTGATTAAACGTCCGCCCACACACTAGTCTGCGGTAGTGTTTTATTCATGTACAAGGCCGCTTAACTGTCATGCAGCGGCCTGCCACTAGTGGTGGCTACAGAGCCGTCAGATAGCAGTCCCCCTCCCCGTGGTAATGCACGGGTTGACTGAAAATGAAAACAAGGTAGCATGTAGGCTGTGTCAGAAAAGAATCACTTGACTGGAGCAATGGGTAACCACACTCAACTCAAGCATTTGGATGTTAACATGTACAGACGGACTGCTGTTGCTAGCGGTGCTTAGGAAGTTAATGGAATATGTTGAGCCTGAATACACTGGTGCAAAATGACAACCTCCAGGCTGGAGCACATTCATCATAAAATTTGTGTTTTCCTTTTTTTAGACTAGTCGACTAGTCTTAATTAAAATATTTGTTTAGTTGAAAGGGACATAAGTCGCCAGGAATATCCCTAGTACGCAGCCCTCTGCGAGGAGACGAACAGTATTGGAAGAACACCAACGTCAAACTGCTTTCTTCAGTATTTTTAAATCATTGGGTCCAATTGTTCTGGAGAGGAAGAGACCTCTACGGATATTTTGGCTCTCAGTAAAGCCTCCTCAATGTCTGGATCTTTTACTTATCAGAGAAAAAAAAGGTGGAAAAAGGGTGAGCACACATTAGGAGGTGCTGGCTAGAGCCAAAGAGCGTTGGAGAAACACTGATTTGTAACATGAAACTGTTTTATTTGGTATATCTATCAGTTTTTATCATTGGCCAATTTGTTTTGGACAGGAAGAGACCTCTGTGGATAACTCAGCTCCCAGTAAAAATGTCCTGAACAATGAGCTCTGACGATCCCAATTGGGAGTTCTTTCTTGGCCCATAGATGCTACTAAATCCCACACACTGCTCCTTTAAAAAATGTATGAACACATTTTCAGCAATTTAAGTACACAGTATCGAAGGGTAGAATTGCATCAACAATATTTAAGCAATAATAACTGGAGTGTTAAACTTGACAGATGCGTGACAGCATTTGTAAAGAGATCTACGAAGGTTGCAGGTGGCCTTGGATATAAAAGATGGCTACAGTCTCCAAAAAAGAGCCACTGGAACAGGTGGTTGCCTGGCTGTGCAGGGTCGTGCAGTCCTCCTTGCTCTTTTACTCACCCTTCATGAAGGACAGCTGCCAGCCAATCAGCCGCCCAGCAGGATGAACAAGTTGGACCTCGTCCTTGGAAATGGAGGAGACAGAAGAAAGGCGGGAGGCTGCAATACAGAGTGTCAGGATGAAGGTTGATATGTTGAGTTTTGTCAGCTGCTGCAGCAGGAACATCCTCCTTAGCTGCTCTTAATTAAGCAAAAGGTGTTCACATCTCATTCTGAAGTGTTGGTAATTAGGACTGTAGGAACTTGAACCACTCGGCTGTGTGGCAATTCAGCTGAACAGGTGGGCTTTTTCTTCTTTTTTTTTTTTTTCCCCTACCACAATCCTCCGCAATGCAAAGACATGACATTTAGTATGAAAATATCATTTCTGTCAGAAAAAAAAAGAAAATCTGCTCAGGACTGAAGAGAGGAATTTCTGTTCTCAAACAAACAATGGGTTTTCATTATCAATCAATTTATTTTAATCATCGTGTGAATTTCAAACTAATCTGAGAAACCTTTTTCTTATTTTTGTTTTTTTTTTGTCTGTGAGGAGTAATATTCATTGAATAAATTATATTCATTGCTCCATATCTGTTTACACAAGAGCACGGAGATGAAAAACTAATCTGACTTTTGATGAGATGCAATTGTTTTCAGAGAGATTATGTTTTGCACAGTGTTCCAAAGCAAAACATGACATCTTGTTTAGCATCGAGGTGTAAAAAAACTGCCAGGATTTGAGGAGATGCTGGATTCCTAAAATTGTTGGTGTGTGATTTTGCTCCCATTTCCATCCATCAGTAGATGTAAAATGTGGCAGCTAATAACGGGAGCACATATATTTTTTTTCTGTTCATTTGCATGGGTATCCTTCTGAACTTAGCATTTGTGTGTCCAGGCATACGTCAGGTCGTTCTATGTCTTTTAAATCCTGTGTAACTCCTCTGTCTCTTAATGACGGATTAGACTTCTCATAGTATGACTGCTCATCCAGCAATAATCCGCACACGCAGACTTTGAGCTGGAGAAGGCAGTAGGCCAGAGGGGAAGAGGGACAGGCAGAAAAAGAGGAGAAGAGGGTGGGGTGCAGAAAGGAGATGAAGACGTACAGTAACTAAGCAAATTCATAGCTCCCATATAAGAAGAAAGTTTGCCTCCAAATCTGTGTGGAGAGACATGGCAAAAGAGCGTCAGCAGGATCCACACTCATCCCCTAAATTCTCCTCAAATCTTTATATTTTAAAATTCAATGTGACGCAAGTATGCATATACTGGCACATCATGACGTTGCCAATGTCAGCTTTGACATTTCTCTTTGAAATTTAGGGACGATGATCACCGCTCCACCCAGCTCGATCTTTGACGCATCTATAACACCAAACTAACAGAGCAGATTTCTGCACAGTTAGATCTATGCAATGTTCCACTTTATTTTGAGCTTTCGTCTATCAGACCTTCATCAGAGCGTACATGATTCAACAATGCACAGGAAGATATATATAACCTATGCTATCTTAATCATAGGCAGTACGCCACACACCTGTGTAATTCTTAGTACTGAACGGAGAACTGGGCGGCATACAAATGGAAGCCATACTTGTTATTAACACAGACTATATAAAAATAATGGACGTAGCTATCATGATGTCACCCATTGGTTTGTGGGCCCTTGATTTGAAGCCTGGAGTCTGGCCTACTATGTTTGGATGAGAAGGTAAAGCTATGGAGAAGCGAGGTGTGGATCAGATTGAGAGCCTGTGGCTACTATCCGCAAACAGCCTGGCACTTAAAGTAGCCATGCCCTTAATTATGTGTAACTTTCAGCCTAAAAATATTTAAATAAGTTAGATAAAAATCCTCCCCCATACAGTTGTCATGAATGGGAATTTTAGTAGTAGAGACCAAAATAGTTTTTTGTACCAAGCTGTTATCATGTTTATTTCTGCTGTGAAGTTGGGCATTATAACATGGGGGTATCTGAGAAATTGTAGTTTTTGGCACTCATGCATTGGCTTCATTACTCAGCCCCAGAGATTGCCGCTTGGTTATAAAATACAATAACGAGGTGGAACACAGTGACTATGGGAAAAAACATATAGAATCTAGAAGCATCTTCTAATAGTCCCATACAATTTCATTATGGAGTAAGTGGGGCTTTGAAAGGGATTAGGCTTGAGCCACCATTAATCAGAGATCTATAAGAAACACAAGCATCTCAAAACAAAAATAGTACAAAGGGCTATGAAGGGGTAAGAGGTGAGGGCCATCATGAACCACCTCATTAGAAGTGAAGATAAGAAACATAGTGGATTACAGCGCAACACTTACATCCAAATCCTCCTTGAGTCCTGTAGGTCGAAGTGTATCTAAAGCGTCAATCCAAGAAAAGCTCCTCTTGGCCTATCTTTCTTTCCATATCTGCCGCTCTTGGCAATTCAATGTATCTATTCCCCTGGAATTGTAGAGAGAAGATTGTGTGTGGAAACTCATTGAAATGAGGGGCATCAGGATAGTTCACAATATTCCCTCTGATGGAGCTCTTGTGCTCACTAATCCTGTTTCAGCATGTGTGTAGTTTCACCTATATATATTTTACCACATGGGCATTTTGATACATAAATAACATTTTCTGTGCTGCGAGTAATACAACCCTTTACAGGAAAACTTTTGCCCAGTCTTAGATTTATAAAAACAGGACTTGTCCATGTGTGGTTGCACTGGGCACGATTGTCACATGGATAGTTCACATCTGTTAGAAAAGCTGAAGGACTCTGTTTCAGACTTCCCTTAATGTTTTTGCACACTGTCAATGATTTGAATAGGACCGGTTATTTTTACCTGCTTGTCCACTGTTGAATCATGAATGCGCTGATGAAGGTCTGATAGACCAGAATAAAGTAAAACACTGCATAGATCTAAGTGTGTGTAAACCTGCTCTGTCAGTTTTATCTTTTCGAAATTTAAGGGAATGATAGATTTGTCAGCATGTCAAACATATAGAGCCAGATGCACAAGCAACCAAAATAAACCCACTGCAGACAGATTTTAGTTCACTTTTTTCCTCTCAATTGTCAAAGCACATACTGTATCCTTGGCTGTCTTACTTTCTCGCTTGTTTGGGGCAGATGTCTGATTCGGCTTTGAACCCAGTCTACGCAACTGCTTATTGCAGTCTCTTACACAGTGACAAGTCTTTCTGTGACACGTTGATCTGCCAAGTAATGTTATTTTTTTGTTTAGCCACACTAGCAGCATGATTTTGGTAATGGCAATGCCAGTTGGTCCACCACTTAGTTCCAGAATGAAACATCTCAATAGTTATCGGATGGATCACCATGAAATTTACACAGAAGAAGACTGATCCTTATGACTATGTGATCACCAGATTGTTTTTTGTCTTGCTCCACCATGAGGTTCACATTTAAGGTTTTGAGGGAAATGTCACCACTGCTAAGGGGACTGCCATGAAATATAGTCCAAACATTCAAACACATTCTCATTCCCTACTCATCAAATGCCAACATTGGGTCAGGGACCCTACATATCAAACTATGAGGCTCTAGGAACCCCTCTAGTGTAATTTTTCAATGCTCAGGCAAGGTGTGTCAAATGCTGCTCATTATAGTATAGTATCTTTTCAAAATAAACTTTGGTGATAACAGGAAATGTGCAGTTGATTCTCATTAAATGCGTATAACGTTGTAAGGTAGGTTTACTTTTTTTTTAGAGTATGTGCTTAGGTTTGGAAAAAAGATCATGGTTTAGTTAAGATTGAGCACTGCATTAATTCAGGTAGGACACAATGTCAAGCAAAGCTCACATGCCTGTTACATCGGCTGATCTCAAACAGTTAAATCAACTGATGGAGCAGTTGATTGATGAAAGGAAGTCAGCTGATAGAGCACATGATTCCTTTCTATGCAACCTTTTGGCGAATATCATTCATTCAGAGCACCCTATTTAAACTGCTCTGGCCTACCCACTGTTGCTTCCTCTGCAAACCGCTGTGCAACCCGCCTCCACCCCAGCTCCTCTTTGTCATCATGTGTCTGACTTATCAATGTCATTTCTGTTTGTCATTGAAGTTTGCTCTGTTCTGTTCCTGGGGGTCTTTACTGCTGCTCTCCCTGCCTTAGGCTTTCCATGGAGATGCATGGAAGGGCAGAGAGGTGTGCTCTCCCTGCCTTAAGCTTTCCATAAGTGTGTGTAACAGGCTTTCTGCGTAGGCCTGACCCATACCACCAAATTTCATACTGCAAATGGAAATTAAAAAAAGTAAAGTAAAGTTTTCTTTGACTGAAGTGGTCCTTACTGAAATACGTATGTTTCTTACTGACGTAACGTGACATGGGACATCAAAAGCAGTGTAATGGGTGAAAGTCCTGTTTGTTTGACCCATTCAACATCACTCCATCCTGCCCTAGGCAGACTTTCTCGCTATTTATACTACAGCTAATGCTCAGAGCGTCTAACCCTGGTGCATCACTTAAGCACACTAAAGTATGCCCCTGTGCCAAGGGCCATAAACCAAGCATCAATATTTGAGCTGGGAGTGAGAACGGGTTGGTCATTCATGTCCCCATCAGGATGAACTATGATGTCTTTGGTGACCCCCTATATTTGCTCGTGCTACCATCATCAGGTTTACACTGCAATTTGTTCCACACTGTCCTTTATAACTGAATGTCAATGAAAACTTGTCAGCATGCTGGCTATGACATAGCTAATACCAGTATACATTGCATGCATCATAATGCAGCCTTGAGGAGATGCTAGCATAGCTTTAGGAGCTTAGTCTTGTTTAGTCTATATTCTACCTTGAGGAATGAATAGGATTTGTTGTAACCATTACAACACTTTTCTCAGGTCACCTTGGGGTTCAGCTAGTCTTATGCCCAGGCCCCATGCACAAGTGCATGAATGGTACAAACAAACACACACACACACACACACACACACACACACACACACGGTCTTGCTTTGCTGACCAACTGTGAAAGAAAGAAAGCTCGCTGTCCCTCTGAGATAGTCATACATGTTGCACAGGGCTGCACTCCATACAAAAACACACATTTATCCACAGAAACAGAGAGAACGTCTCAAATACACTGCCATGACAGCCATCCAAGTACCCACATAGAAACATACAGACACACAAATACACAGAAGAACAGATGGGCGCGCAGACGATCTCTCTCACTCCCTTAAACTCACTCAATCTCCCTGTAATCACCACTGATGTGTTGTTCTCCTGATTTAATTTCAGTGACACAAAAACAAAATCAGCAACTTTCCGTAGGATACGCGCTGTAAAAACCATGAAAAAAATGACGCCTAAAAGATGCTCCCTCACGCTTTGGCTGACATGCAGCATCGGGGCATCTGCTGCGGCGATCTGAGCAGTCGAAACGGAGCCATGCAAGAGCAATTAAAAAGCCTTTATTCTGATTCTTAATTATTTCAGGGGGTTTATAAAATCTGAACCTCTCAACACAGCTCCATCCAAATTAGGTTTTTAGAGACTCGTTTGGTGAAAGAGTTTACTTCTAAAAAGATGGTGGAATCACTTTTGAAATTGCTCTCACATCGTGGGCTGAAATGTGCCAGTTCCAATGTAAAAAGTTTCCACTTTAACTTCTACAAATGGCAGGCGGCAGACAAATGTGAGATACTGTGAAGACAGATGGACAAAAAGACTGGCAGGTATTCAGACAGAGACAAAAGGGGGAAAATCCGAGAAGGAAAGCAATTTATTTTTCTTTGGGCATTGTGTGGTGACTTTTTGCAACCCTTCCTTAAAACCCCAGGGGCTGGTATTGGTGTAACCCTGGCAACAGTACAAAACAACCCACTGTCTCCTCTTGAAGTCTACAGCTCGCAGACATACACACATAAAGACCCACAGGTATATATTCAGGCAGACACGCACATACATATTCATCTCTTCTTCATCTAAGCCAATTACAGATACACACACACACCTCCAATGTGTCTCAGACACAATCAGACACTATTACCATCTGTAAACTCTCGTCTCAGCATGAAACTCACTGCATTTATTCTTAATTCATTAAATTATTCAGGAATTATTAAAGGAAGTACTTTGATGCTATCATTTCATCTCTCATATTTATTCCCATTTAGACTTGCAAAAATCACATCACGACTCTGCTAACACTTTCTGTTGAATAACTCTAAAACTTATGAAGGGACTTCCAAGAAATTTGGTCGACAGATAGATTTTGGCTCACAGAAAAAAATGAAGAGATTTTTCTGGCAGCCTAAAGCCAGGATTTCCAACATGAAGCCATGACCATTTTTAGCAATAACCGTGGATATAACAGAGATTTGATTCCCAAAGGTGTGTGTTCATGGAGCCAGGGCATCGATGAGTGTATGAGAGAAATTCAAGTGATATGAACGGGCCTATTTTGGAGTTTCTATTTTACAGCAACTCGGAGTTGGAGTTTATTAAAGGTAGTTTTATGTTCTAACGAAAACAGTGCACTCAGATAAGTGCAGATCTCCACTGGGCAGCCATTCAAGCCAGTCGCAGCCACTCTAGACAATTCTTATAACCCCAGAAGACATTCCACAGCATGTTTCAGAAACTAATTAAAACACTTGCTGGGACTGTAACACGTTAATTTAGATTAATGAATTACACGAAAAATAACGTGTTAAAAAAATAACACGTTTTACCGCACCTTTCTCAGTTCCCTAATTTCTGGCACCGCGGTAACACTGATGCACAGACTCCAGTCCGGTAGGTGGCGGTAATGCACCTAAAGTTCGTTTGCCAGCTATGAAGAGGATGCACAGGATGCACAGAGTGATGTTGGTGCACAAGAAAGTTTGGTGAATAGTGATGGAAGAAGAGACCGCATTGCTAGGCAATGGCAGCTTGGATAAGAGCATGGTTGTGTGCAAATTGTGCAACAATTTTCTTATCACTGCAGCTTACAATATTACCTCCATGCAAAACATGTTGCTGCAAGCATGGACACCAGAGCTAACGTTAGCTACGACAGTCCTGGTACAGGCAAACGGTGTAGCCAGCCCACAATATAGTGTGGCTTGGGCCACATTTTCCTGACCAAACCCGACCCAAGTCCGAAACAGTTATAACCGAGCCTGGCCCGAACCCGACAGCCTTTCTGATTTTTAAGTCTGAACCTGACCCTAGCCCGATGCAGTTTGTTACCTGACATAGTTATTGTTACCATGGTTACAGCTTGTCTGTTCACTGTGATCACACATGGACAGTATGTAAATGACCATCAAAAGGCTGCTGTTACGCACAATCAAACACGCCACTCGCACAGCAGCACAGCACAGCACAATTGGAGTGGAGCCTGTGTTGCGTTCAGGCATTGTCACGTAAATAACAAATTCCCGCACTTGAGTAGGCCATAGCACAACACAGCAGCATGTCAACTGGGCTGAACCAGAGCAAAATTTCTGATTTGTTGTCCAAACACGACCCGAACTGTCAGGTTCCACTGGGTCCTGTTGGGTCCCGTCGGGCTCAGGTCGGGTGTCCATACTCTGGCCCACAATAGACCAGATGACGGGGTTCAGAGCCACAATAAGTAAGTCTATATCTGACAAATTAACAACCTCTCTGGCGAAATGAAAAACAAACGTTTTTGTTGTTTAAGTTCAAGTATATGTCTATTCATTGATTCAGTCTTCAACCAAAATTTATCTGAATTGAAAAACTTTGCTTATTGTGCCAAATATTGCTATTTGTTAAAAATGCCATTAATTGAGATTAATTAATTTCAAAGCCTCTAATTAATTAGATTATTTTTTTTAATTGCGTCCAACCACTAATAATAACTTATTAAAATAACAACAACTTTATTAATATAGCACCTTCAAAAACAGGGTTCACAAAATGCTTTGACAGACAAAGCGAAGCAAGATAATCAGAAAGCACTATGACAACAGAGAGCAAGACTGTAAGGCCAAACAAAAGCAAGACAAAATTAATTACAAATAAAAAGAATAAAATCAATAAAGACAATAAAAGCAACAAAAAAAACTACATCACAAAAAGCAAGTCTATAAAAATGGGTTTTAAGAAGTGATTTAAAGGGAGTCACTGATTCTGTGAGCCTCACCTCCTCAGGCAGGTTGTTCCAAAGCCGAGGGGCCCTGATGGCAAAAGCACAGTCACCTTTAGATTTAAACCTCGACTTTGGAACTGCCAGAAAGGCATCATTTGAGGATTTGAGGCTGTAAACTGGCTCATATGAGGTCAAAATTTCTGTAGTTTGACTTACTGGATGTAAACTGTGGCTGTAAACCTGTCATTGACCAGCAGATTAAAGCTGGCATTCTCCCATTAGCCATCTGTGTGTTACAGTTTCCAAATCCCATTTTTTACTCACGTTTTAACACAAGTTCTGGTGAAGATTTGGACCATGCAATTAAAGCAGGCCTGCGCTGTTGTTTCAGTGAATTATTGTAGAGATCTATGTTGACTAAAACAACTTGTGAATGCACTGCAGGAAAGCCCAGACTCCACCTCCTTTAGGGTATTGATTAATCACTAGTTAAATTAAGTAAAAATATTAAGTTAAATCAAACTGTCTACATAAGTCTGCTACTGCTTTTTGTGGCATTTTGTTTTGTGGAGCCATTTCACTTGCAGTGTTCACCTCACTACATGCAAATTTTCCACCAGAACAATATACCCCCGGCACTATTTTGCAAGGGCAATGTCTCTCCATTCAGGGTTTAGCACCAGCCAATACAACTGTAACAGATTTAAGTATTTTTTAAAAAGCCAGAGACTTCTCCCCCCTACAGCAGAATGATAATGTTTGCTTCCAGACCTTTGTCTAGGAGATAGGTCTGGCAATGCCAAATAGATTGACTCTAACCCCAGACATGCTTTAAAAGTCGCCGGTGAAATCTTAAAATCAACTGTATATCAAACAGAGCCAATGAGAAGTCAGGACTGAAATGATGTGATGTTGCCGGTTAAAACCAGTCAGAATATTCAGGATACATACACACACAGGGAGAAAACAGTGGTGTGTGTTTTTGTAGCTCAGCCTACATGCATGCCAGTTCTTCTTGACATATTACTGATAATATTTACTGTCCCAGGTGCCTGCTCCTGATAGCTTATTGAAATGGGTTCCAAAATGCTCCAAGTATTGTCAGTGGCACTGAACTGTGCAATTATTTCCCAATTGTAAGCCCGGGGGCTACAATCTCTAGCGCTGTGTGTGTCACAACAATGTCAGCTCCATCTCATTCTGCATCCATCTCTCCCTGCTCCTTCTCTATGTGTCTTTGTGTGTGTGAGTCTTTCTGATTTTTTTACCTGTCCAGCAGGTGTCCTATGTGTGTGTGTTCCCCTGCTCTGCACACCTGCTGCTCAGCTCCTCATCAGCCTTTGTGCTTTGGACACCTGCTTCCACAGCTGACTCCTGTTATCCCGTTACATCATGTAAAGATAATTATATTGTGGTGGCTGACTGTTTTCTCTTTCACTGCTCATAATCATACAGGAAATTATATGTAGAAGACTATGCACGTGCTGTGCATAGGGCACCAGTGCAGGAGGGGGCACCAAAGCAGCCCAATATGATCATCATCAATCATAATTATACATATTGCATTAGCTCTCCCAGTTAAGGCCCTCTCAGATACAACTTGATTTGAGCTACACTGCTGCTTAGAGCTGCCGATGGTTTCAGTGAACACAACACAGCTGCACTCACGCTTATAGGTTAATATTAGAGTTATTAATACAGTCAGTTGCCTCTGCTGAACCTAACTAAAGCTCATTTAAACATACCAAGCACATACAAAGCAGTCATGCTAAGGGCACCCAAATGGCCAGCAGTGGCCTTGATCAGCGTGGGTTTTGTCCGGGTACTCCGGCTTCCTCCCACAGTCCAAAGACATGCAAACAACTGGTGACTATATATTGTCCGTAGGTGTGAATGTGAGTGTGAATGGTTGCCTGTCTCTATGTGTCAGCCCTGTGATAGTCTGGCAACCTGTCCAGGGTGTACCCTGCCTCCCTCCCAATGTCAGCCGAGATAGGCTCCAGCCCCCCGACAACCCCCAACAGGACAGGCTTTCATGGACAATGAATGAATTAATAATTGTTTTATTAATGCTCTGAATGTTGCATACAGAATATTTAACCCACTTCCTGTCAGATTGTTTACACTACCTTGGTGACTGTTACTGATGCCTTGTCGCCTGCTTATTATTCTGGTTATTTTTCGCCTTGTATTGCTCTCCCTCTGCTGACATAAGCCTGTCTGCAGCCTTAATAAAACCATCTTTTATTGTACTAGTTCTGCATCCGGAGCCTGCATTTGGGTCCTGATTCTTGCCATATTAAATAGGGTGTGAATGTGCTGTTTTGTTGCTTTTGTGTATTTTGCACTCAGGCCCAGTGTGATAGTGCTCCACTAGTTGAGCTGGAGGGATGATGCAGAGCTGACTTTATGACAAAAAAAGCAACACATGCATGGTGTGTTCTCTGGCTCTATAAAGCTTAAGAAAAAGAAAATGTCAGGGGTTATTATTGGACTGGTCAAATTACCAATTTAGTTTCCTTCCACCGCCTTTGTCCTCTTTCTCCCTCTCATCTCATTTCAGCAGCACTCTCTCTCTCATTTTCATACATTCCTGTCTTTTTATTTCTTGCTGTGAGTAAAATTTGTTTTATATTCTTTACTGGTAAATTATTTCTTTTGCTGAACAAAGATTTTTGTGTTTGAAATGAATCCTAAGCCTAAACGTGGATGTCTGTGCATTTCAGAATGTCTTTTTACATTGCGTGTGTGTGGGTGTATGTGCGCTTAACATCCCAGTGCAAAACAAACGGATGAGCAAAACAACAAAAACAACATCCAAACAACAGCGTTAATACATTTCTGCTCTGATGCACTGCTTTGAAATGAGATAAGAGCTAATTAACCAATCAGAATGCTTTGATCTAATTAACAAAACATGACTCTATTTGATATCAGAGGACTGCAGTCTGCTAGCACCACAATATATGAGAAAAGCTATAAAGCTTTTCATCTTTGACTCATTTTGTCTCTCTCTCTGTCTCTCCGAGCTCACTGAGGCAGCCTTGTGCTTTAATTGCACTGAATTGGCCCAAAATTTGGAAATACTCTGCACATAATTTGATTTAATTTTAATTGTTATTGTGCTATTTCCACCACTGTCATTTCTCTCAAGCTCTCTTACTGTCACTGCAGCATCTATTCAGTTCCCTGTGCTGTGCTGTAGGTGGGCGCGGAGCGAGTAAAGTGGATGACTGTGAATTCAAGTCAGGCCCTTGACAGAGACAACAAGCATGTGTCGTAAATGAATAAAATATTAGAGTGAGAAGTGGAGTAATAACGCGCTGACAGGTGCACCACACTGGGTGTTTACATGCACATTAATGTTGTGATATTATTAAAGTTAATCAGGAGAATATCTGTGCCGCCAAATACAAACACTAATTACGCAGATCTGCAAATGAATCACTTACATAAAACATTAAAATGGGTGCATGTACATACACATTAATAATACAATCCTTTTAAAAAGGCTCAAGTGCTTTGTTTTGCATTCAGTTCTTGTGAATGGCTCATTTACATTGACCTGGATTAGAACAACTGGGATCATATCTCAAATATTAGAAGGCTGAATTAATGAGTCAGCGTACTGAGTAGTGCATTTTCCTATGGGAGTGCCTGTCTGTGATCTATCATTATAGCATTTAGAATAGCTTCTTTGCCTGTCGAGATGGAAGGCAGGTAAGTGGAGGCAAAGACTGCCAAAATTGTACAAATGCCTATTATTTGGACTATTAAGACCTGGTTCAATGGATCAAATTGGTAAAAAACAAGGGCCACTTTAAGCCTTGAAATAAGTGGGCGGTAACAGCCGCCCCCTTTCCAGTCTGGGGTTCTGGAGTCAACTAACGTCAGACGTTAATGTTAAAGCATTAATGTTAAAGTTGGATGCGATTACAATGTGATGTGACAACTTCTCAACGTTTTAAGCGACAACTCAGATTTACTTTTAAAGGTGCTTCACCAGTTCTCTGGGAAGAAGTTAACACTGTCCCCGCCACTGACAAGATTTCCTGTCATTTATGACACAACACTTTGCCATTGACGTCAAGATTTTCCAGCAATCCGTGTGTTCACTGTTATAAGACAGGGGGCGCTGTTACACATTTTGTGAAAGAGAACAGCACTGCCGTGACCAAACCACATGAAGAAGAGCATCCGCTGGAAACTGGAAGAAGATGTTAAAAGAAATGTAGCAGCTTGTAAACTGCACCGACGGCATTATTATTATTACTATCATTATTTTCATTTACAATTCAAACTGACACTAGGAAATGAGAAAAAAACATAAATGTGAAATTGCACATTCAACCAACCCTTTTATGTAGCCACATTCCTTTCTTTCCAGTTAACCCAGTATATAGATTTATCACTTCCTGCCCTCCATCTGAATTTGGCACATTATAATACTCATGTCATTGCAAACATGCTATATGCATATACACACATAGAGGTTAGATGATGCTGGAGGGACCAAATATGACCCACACTGTCATGGATTCAAACTACAGTTAAAAGCAGCATGAGTATTTTGCATACAGATTATGCATACCTGTGTTAAAAGAAGAACACTTTAATAAAATGTTAAAGAAACACCTAAAAGACTGTATTATCTTTTTGTTGGCTCAGGGGACAAAAGATCTGCGTGTGTGTGGGGAGGGGTGATTTCTGCATATGTGTGGCTGCTGTGTACATTTTAAAAGGTTAACCATCAAGTCAAATGTACCTAGAGCTTTCAAAGGAGACTAGTCTAAGTCGCCATGGCAACAAGTTAAACAACCACAAAGCAACAGAGAGAGAGAGCGAGAGAGAAAGAAAGCATAACTGAGACAAAAGAAGCCTGGAGCCTGAAGGAGCTTAGACAGGCTGCAATATTTTAAACAGAAAGGATGCAAAAAGAGCAAATACTTATTTGTAAACACACTTTGGAGACACCCCACATCTCATCAGTCTTCACTGAAGATGTGGTGTTCTACTGTGTTAACTCCAAACTCATTAAAAGCTCATTTCCCTTCTTTCCTTAACATCTCCACCGAGGACCTTATTTATTCACTTGGAACTATAGGCCTCTTGATATATCTTCTATGTAGGGAAAGTGTTTAAAAGAAATCACGTAATTATCATCTTGGAAACGAATCAACAGACATAAAATATAGGCGCTTATAAGAACTAACAGGGGCTATGCACTTTATACGTGTATAGAGACGTATAGATGAGCTATACAGCCACCTGATTGGCTCTGCAGCAGAAACGATACATCCCCTGAGATGAGAAACAGCCTAAATGCATCTTGAAAGAAACATTAAAAAACAACCTGGAAGTCCTTGAAATATAGGTAGGTTGTGGAACATTGCATCAGATTCATGGTGGTAATTCTTGACTTTCTGTAATGCTTTTAGTATGCTGAACTGTTTGCTCCTGTTTTTGTCTGCTTGCTAAGGGCCGCTTGGGTTTACCAGATAGACCTTTGCTTCGGTGGGGCAGCTCAGAGAAAATGAATCCTTAAAAAACAGCTGCTTTACAAATTTTCCAAACAAAACAATAAATGGTGGGCGATTATTTTGTTCTGACCTTCCGAAGCTGTGACATCAAGTGATGTCTGCTGTTAAGGAAGACTGTTAAAATCCAGTCACATCTCAAATCAATTCAGCTCTTTGATCACATCGTATCATATCTGCCTCATCTTTCTTTCTCACTCTCCAGTGAGAAAATGAGATGCTGCAAAAGATACATGGGGAGAAAGACAGATGAATATATGGAGAAACAGGGAGGGCTGTCATGATTGCTATCAATATGTGTGTAAGCGTTCTTGCTTATGTGAAGTTTTCTGTGTGTGTGTGTGTGTGTGTGTGTGTGTGTGTGTGTGTGTGTGTGGGTGGGGTCACTATCAGCAGAGTAATCAGAGTATTTCAAGCTACAGTTGGTTGCTTTTATTAAAAAACCTTTTCCTCATATTTGCTGAAACTGTCACTACATCCACATAGCATTATGTATATGAGACATATAGTGTCTAAAAAAAATATGTCCCTATTCCTTCTGCTCCTATATCCTTTAATGGCATTTCCTAGAATCTACCGTGGCACACAGAAAACAACCAATCAGAGCTGAGGAGTCTCTAACACTGCTGTCAATCATTGAATCAATATCCTGTTACTGCTTTTTCTTTTTCTCATCTTAAATGTTTTCAAAAACAAATTTTAGTGTACTGTTTTGCTGTAAAATGAGAACGTTTATGAACCTACTGTACGGCAATGTTGGAAATAGTCCAACGGCACAACAAGCACCACAACCCAGCCAAACCAACTTTCTCATTTTACAGCTAAACAGTACACTAAAATGTTTCCGAAAACATTTGAGGTGAGAAATAGACAATGCAGTAACAAAATCTTGATTCATATTTCATCACTGCTGCCTAGTTTGACAGTTTGATCGCAGATCATGAATTGCGTTACGTTAGAGACTCTTCGGCTCTGATTGGCTGTTTTCCCTCATGTGTGGTTAGGCCATCAGAGGCAATTCAGGGAGGCAGATTTAAATATTTTTCCACATTTTTGTCTCATGTATTGCTGTGTGCATAAAGTGGTGTCAGCAAATATGGCAAAAAGTTATTTTTAAAATTACCAGCTACAGTTTTAAATAGAAAATAATGTCATCATCTATAGCAGAACATAGATTCAGATTGAATCTTAGTCATCGTGACCTATGTGACAACTGTTCTTGCTCAGCTGATTTACTTCATAAATCTCTTCCACAGTGCCCAGCTTTCTGGTTTCTTGGTTATAATATGAACGTTACATATCAATCTGCAGCAAAACGAATAATCCCTGCTTCTTCGACAGCTGCAAAGAAGACAGTTCTTAAAAGCTGGTTTGAACCAGGCATTGTTTTGAATAGTCTGTGCTGAAATGTTTTATATTTGTCTTCTAGAACTGTTGGTCTTCGGTTTGCTTATTTTGCTTGATTGCTTGATTGCTTGATTTGAATTTATTCAACTTCATGTTTTTTGCTTTTATTTTATCATTTTTATTATCACTTTTTTCTTTGTTTTATTTTTTCATTAACTTACTTCATATTCATCTGATTAATTTTCGCCTCTGTACTCTGTAATGTACTATTAAATTAGAAGACTAATTTAAAAAAAAATCATTAACAGAAAATAATTTCAGTACGGGTATTTAAATATGTTTATAAAAGACAAATGAATTCAATTTTAACTTTTAACTCACAGGCATTATGAATGAGTATCAGATCTGATGCTAACCCTGGCAACGTAGTGATTTAAACATGTCAGTGTTAAAAATATACAGTGGGCATTTTTTTATTAACTGAGCATAATCAGCAAAAAATAAAAACAATAGTTCCAACACTTTGTTCTTCCTGGAATGTCTTTGCTACACTGGGGAAAATATTTATCAAATGAATTTATGAAATCCCTGATTAAAATTGCATCTGCTAATTTAAACATAAAACACAGTTCTCATTCTGACGCCATGACAGACTGTGCACAACTGAGAATGGGTTTGCTTTATAGTCCCTCCATTTCAGTGTAACCTCATTTTTCTTTTGCACAGCATGTACCCTTTAACACTCTACTTGAGGGAGCACAATGTGCTCTGTACTATTGTGTTTGAAATAATGGATAAAATGTGATAATTAAAGTTTCACAAGGCCAGCTACATTCAATGTTTCTTCAGTAAAAAGGACCAAATCCACAAAATTCGTATGTAGAACATCGAAAAGTTTTGTGAGCCACGACTTTAACAGAGGTGAACTCCCAGATGCAAAATCTATCATTATGACTTTACGAGCATTGTTCATGAAGTTACTCTACACCTCATCTGCGGTTCACTTTGAAAAGAAAAAGGAAATTCTCTCTTAAAATGTTGGAGGAAGAATAATTTGATCATGAAATTTGAAAAGTCCAGACTTAATTACTGGATCCAGAGAAGGATTTACAAAGTCTCCTAACTTGCTCTGCTGAGATTCAGCATGCTCTCTGGGATTTAAGGAGCTTAACGGTTGTTAAAAGATTGATGTCAATATTTAGCAGTATAGCACTTGAGATTTAGAAAGTAGAGCTCATCCCAAAAAATTCACTGTAAAGGCTCGCTCCGGCAACTTTATGGTTGTGCTCAGTGAGTCTAATTTACACTGTGTTGCCTCCTTGCCTTTTCATCAAGGCAAGCAGGCCTTTTGCATCTTGAACTTCAGAGTGCTCCAAATTAAATTCTCTTCATGTGTTTTGCATGTGTGGTACACCGACTGCTGAATATTCATGTAGAATGTAGTTTTCGAACACTCTGATCTACCAATGAGGTGTGGTGCATAAAATAACTAATCTAAGAAAACACGTATCAGCCTCTGAACATCTATTTCCATAATCACTGCCACCAAGTTAACAGAATGTGCAGCGTGGGGTGTGTATTTTACATAATAGGCTTGTTTTTAAAGATGGCTCGGAGGCCATTTTACATTCGGAATATTATGATGGCATTAGCAAAGGTCTGCTTTATGATGTTTTGACAAGCGTATCTAGTTGTGACCATGGCCTTCACACACTTACTCTCCCTGTAATGGCTAATGGCCCGAGAGACCATGGCCTTCACTTCACACACTGTCTCTGTGATGGTTGACCGGCCAGAAACATTGACCCAACACATATTAAAGACACACAAATGTGAAGACAAATGTGAGTGGGTTAGTAATTCCGAAGTTCAGGAGTCAGGTAGACTCAGTGAAAATATGTTTGGCATTTGGTACCTTATAAACAATTTATTTTATTTTTATTTTTCTGTCAGAAATGAAAACAAATTAATTTGACCATTGAACATTGACTGCTAGATGTTTATTTTCTATTGTATTTATGTTTTATTACTTTAAAATTAGGAAAAATCTAATTTCATTGTAGAGCTGCACGCAGCATAATGATTTGCCTAACCTCTCCTTACTCTTTCTCTTCCTCTGTGTATCTGTTTAATGTCAGAGTCGAACTGTGTTTGCTGGGACCATTTAACAGCTCAGTATTGAACATTAGCTGCTGCTGTTGTTAGCCCCTGCCAACCAGGCAGATCACAGACTGTATAATAAAGATGGACGATATAACAGCTCCCCAAAAGGGAGGCTAAAGCATCTCGATCTCCCCCTAGTGGCTGGCTGCAGTGTGGGTCATAGACCCCGCCTCCTCCATGTTAGTAAATGGGACATGGGCCAAACTAAAACATCAAAGAACACATCAAATCAATGGTCATGTTTGTTTTTGTTTGGTTTTAATAATTAATAGTCGCGTGTGCTAATCAGTATGCTGTAGCGATTGGTTGGACAGGTTTATTGCCGGGTATTTGACACTGCAGATTGCTACTGTGCAGACTTTTGCACCAGTGACATTACCAGTGCAAGATGACAACAGCTGTATCTAGGATATTTTGGTTCATTTTTGTATAGTGGGGGTAAGTGGAGAAGTGTCATCTATCTTTATATGCAGTTTATGGGCAGAACTGACCATTCGGCATTCCCTTGGCGCTGCATTTAACTTGTGTAACAGAAACACTGAACTACTGAATTACTAGTATGCTGTTTCTGGCACTGTCACGGATTTAGAGCCTATTATTACAAGAATTTATGTTCAGCAACCCTGGATGAAGCTTTAAGTCTTTGCTATTGATTACTACCATGCACCGGAGCCCCCCCAGAAAAAGGTTTCGGGGACAGCCCTAATGCATACAGAGCCATACTGGTAATGCTTCTGGCCAATTCTCTGCAATCCTGGTCACTACTTACTCCACTGTTGCCCTGGGGAGGATGTAGAG
The DNA here is from genome assembly GCA_019142605.1 of Cephalopholis sonnerati. Taxonomy (NCBI): domain Eukaryota; kingdom Metazoa; phylum Chordata; class Actinopteri; order Perciformes; family Serranidae; genus Cephalopholis; species Cephalopholis sonnerati. Next base: position 22,437,509 of record JAGQAX010000014.1, on the reverse strand, counting down.
AGCCATGTGCTACCTCAGTGACACAAGATGCTGGTAGCCAGACGGTGTAACACATGGTGGGTTTACGAAATTCCCCCAACATCTCACCCTAATCACTGCAGGTGAGCCAACCAACCAATATGAGTCTACTGCAGCAACAAGGACATGATCCCTCACCAGCCTCTCACTGTCAATAGCACTGCCAGTTGTGTTCACTTGAATGCACGACCAAGCAGGAGGTACAAGCTCAAACTTCAGGGTGGTGGTGGTGGTGGTTAAGCAAATGCTTGTATTTTCTTGTCCATCTTTACTTATGTATGCTGCTTAACATTTACTAGGGAAGTTAAGAGGGGTGAAATGTTCATTGGGTCAAGAGGCTGACTCAAGGGCAATAGAAACACAAGGGAGTAAATTCTGTTGACAGAGCATTAGACAGACAGAACAAAAGGCTAGGGGAATGAGGAAAAAGCACTTTTAATACAAACTTTTGATACGGTTCATCTGAGGTGAACAGCACAGCAGGCAATCAAGACGCAGTGACTTCAGTAACAATTCATGAAATGTTTTGAAATGTTTCCTCTGTCGCTTGCTCTTTTATCAGCGTGGATTCCTTGAAGTTATGAATCAGTCTCTCTCACTTGTGTCCCCATCCTTCTCTTTTCTCCATTTCCCCTCTTTTCCCTCTCCAGAAACCGTTGCTTTCCTTTCTCTTCTCATCACCTACTCTCCCCAAAGGCGTGTCCCCCGGGTGAACTTTGGTACTGATTACAGACACAAAGCAGATTAGGAAATACATTCAGACACACACACACACAGGGACACACACACAGTCATTAACTTCTGTATGCCAGGGGCAGTTTGCATTATGTGTGTGAATATTAGCCACCTGCACAATCATGCAAAGGCACTCTTTTGTCTGGGTATAGTACAGATTGGAAGGCAAGTCTTACCTCTTTAGTGAATATTTTGGCTTAAATGAAAAGCATTATCTCTGCTGTAATACTCATTAGACAATATGTGCAACAATGTGCTGATAATACGGCAAAATTAGAGTTGAATGAGGCCCCAGTTGGTTAGCAAATTCAAAGCCAGTACCTTCTTGCTATGCGGCGGCAACAGCGCTTACCTCTGAGCCACCATGTGGATTTTAGCTTTTCCAAATCTGGCCTGGGTGGACCAATGATAACAAGTAAGCAGCATCATTAATTTGCCTTTTAAAGGTTTTTCTTCAGGGTGGAGGTTTCAAAGCAAAGGTTTCAAAGACAGTGGGTGTATTGTATTGTAAAGCCCCTTAAGGCAAATTGTGCTTTGTAACATAGGGCTATATATATATATATATATATATAAAATTGACCTGACCTAAGAATTTCAACGCTCTTCTTCTTCTCTTCTTTATTGCGTATTTGACTTTGACCTGTGCGGCAAAGCTATGTATGTAATCTTTTAGACTGATGCTTTGCATTTTCTTGATAATTGCGTTCATCCGACTGGATTACACAGAGGAGATGCTAAATGCCTGCTACTAAATGGTTGGTATGGCTCAGAGCCAGTTTTTTAATAATACACACACCTATGTGTGAATCTTTTTTTCTTATCTATACAGCTCCCAGTTGTCTGCTCTTTAGCACTAAATGTGTCATTAATATTCCTCCTCTTAATAGAAAATGGCCGATGTCAGAAAGCTGTCATCGTAGAGATGCTTCATCCAACTTTGCTGCAAATAATTACACATTTCTGGTGACAAATGACATTTCTCTTCTCTCCACACTTTTTTCCTCTGCCCCATTCCTCCCCCTCTTCTGCCCTTCTCGTTGCCTCGATTCTTCAGTACTCCAGTCTTTCAAACATTGGAAGAACTCAGATTAGGGATGTCAGTTGCAGTTAATTTTGCTTCAATAGCCCAACACCCATTGACTGGTAACTAACCTGTTTCTTTTTTTTTTTTTTTTTTAAGGAAAAATGACAGGATATACAAAAAGCCTTCCTTTTAGTCTGGCACTCCATTTACTCAGTGAGCTTTAGCACCTCATTTTAAAGTGCTATCCATTTGGAGAGGGTGTAATTTGAATGTTTTGTAATGTAAAGATATTGCCTTTTATTTCATTTTCTGTCGGCTTTGCTGACAGCCGACCGGCTAGCCATGTTATCATGCTGAAACAAGGCCCCCACTACCCACTTTCTGGCCTCCACTAGGTAGCTAATGTAGCTTTGTCTTTGGCCACAACACAGGTCAGACGGATGTCCTGGGGCGAGACCAAGGGGGCCACTATGTTTCCACAGCAGTTACCAGATTAATGGTCAGCCACTGACATCCCTAACTCAAAGGCAATTAATAACTTGCTAAGTTTGAGACAGAATGCGAAGGATTGATACCGTTTAAAAACGAAGGGCTAGCCAGCTGGGGGACAGCTGCCATAGCTTTCCACAATGGAAATATCCCTCCCTTCCGTCTCCTCAAAAGTTTCCTCACAATTTGTTTTCCCTTCTCTTTCTCCTTTTCTCTCACTTCTCCTGGTCCTTAAACTGATAAGCTCATCCTTATGCTCTCTCTTCCTGCCTCTGCTGCAACTCTTCTTTCCTCACTCCACTCCATTTATCTCCTTTCTTCTCCCCTCCTCTCTCCCCTGTGTGGATCTCTTCATTAACAGTAAATTACAACGTTGTTTTTGACACGTGACATTTCCTCTCCTCATTTCATCTCCTGCTCTGACACATGGAACTTCGACTTTGACATATGACATGTGAAAGCTCTGACATATGAAACCTTGTGCCCCTCCCTTCCTTTTCGTACATGCCTTCTCCCTTCACGTCTCCCTTCCTTTCCCCAATTCTGCTCTGCAGCTTTCAATTACACCATCCACTGCTGACATGTATGTGATGTCATCTCTCCTCTCATCACATCTTTTCATGTGCTTTCCCTTCTTCTCCCTCCTTGCTTTCTCCACTCCTCTCCTATCAACTCATCGACTGTCTTCCCATGCTCTCTCTGTTTTCTCTTCCCTCATACGCCCAATCTAATTTACTCTTGTGGTGCAGATGTTAAAAATGCTCATTTGCCTCCCATATTGTAATCCCATCCATCGCCTCTTCTTTTCAAACCTGTGAGGCTACCACATTCTAGTGTCCTCTCTTCCATTTCCTCATTTAGCTCTCCTCCTTTATCCTTTTCCGAGCTAAAAAAAAAAAAAAAAAAATCACTACAGCTTATCAGTGAACACCAGACTGGATTACAATGGGGTGAGGCAGGTTTGAGATTAAGGTTGCTTTCACACCTGTAGTTGGCTTCATTTGGTTCAGACCAGGGTAAAAAAAAGAGTAATTATTGGTTTTAGTTCCAGTCCAGTTTCTGTTTACAAATTTTTTTTTTTTTTTTTTTAACAAATGAACCAAGAGGAGTAAAGATGAAGTTATACAGACTGACCTGTAACTCATAAATTGGACAGTTTTAGCCAGTGCCATCCTGCATCATCAGGACCTACGTGGGGAAATCAAAATCTGGTGATTAACAGAAATTTACACAGCACTTTAATGCTTCTGATGTGGACATATATATGTTCTTTGATGTCACAAAGAGCTCATGGAGAAATTACTGATGATAGCCAAGCATTAAGGCATTATTTATATTACTGGACTGCAACTGAATAATGAACATAATAACAGGACGAAAAGGAGGCATCTTATACAATAATGATTTGGGGATTATTACTGTGTGCTCTCTTTCATGGACTTAATGAACTAACAAAGTACATGAGGTCAGATACAATTACTTGCAGTTTTAACAGCCTTTAATCAGGGAAAAGGCTCTAAAAGACTGCTAACAGGTATGTGTTACCATGGTTACCAAATAATTAACATAAATTATAGGTTATAGATAGTCTTTATAGGCTACAGATTAATGAACAGATTTCATGATCAGCAGGTTTATTAGTAGTTTAGCTTTTGAAATAAGAAAAACAAACATAAAAAACTCATCTGCTATCATAAAATTCTGCAGTTGGTTTGTTTGCTTTCACACAACAAACGAACCACTCCAAAGTCCTTTTGAAAGCGGGCCGAGACCCATCCCTTCAAACAGTCTAGGTTCAATTGTTCCAGGGTTCAGTTGACAGCTGTCACACTAGCCTAGAAGAACCATACTAACCACGCAAACTGACCTGAGTTTGTTGTACCTAACCAAACCATTTAGGTGTGAAAGCATCCTAACATGGCGGTTGAACTATATAATTTCTCCCATCCACTGGCTGTAGAATGGTCACCTTATTGCATGAAGACACTGGCAGACAGGGACACAAAATGTACAGTCTGCATACTGAGCACAATTTTAATGTAAAGTTTAAGGAAAACTAATGAGGTTTCTGTAGTCCAGGTTTTATAAGTGTGTATCATCCAACGTACAACCATTAGGATGATACACACTTGATTTGGCTAACAGAGTGCTGAAACTTCACATTAGCTTCTGCTGAACTTGAAGTATTTCATAGCTGAAAAGATGACCTAATTTTGGTTTATTTTTTTATCAGCGCTACCTACTTTTACTGTTTGATCTCAGTTTTTTCAGCCTCCGTTTTCACTGTGCAGGAAATAGTATGGTGCCCACTTCCTGTTCACAAAGTCTCGCCATTACAGCTAGACATGACACTAGAATAGGTCTCTAAAACATTGTGGGCAAGAAATAGGCAATACAGTAATAAAATCCTGATATATGTCCAATTAGTGCTGCCTAGTTGTACTATTTGATTGGATTTTGATCCGAGTTTGAGAAAGAGAGGGTCAGGTCTGTCTCTTCATCTGCTTCTATACTCTGTGTGTCTGCGGTGGCAGCATGATTGGTGTGCAACCAAACCTCTGCTGGATGTTGTAATTAACGTCATCCAGTGGAGTTTTGCTAGGGAGCAAGGAGGGCTATCAAGGCACTGCTTAGAAAGAGAGAAGGTTACCACAGTTCATTTACACGACCCACATTGTTTTGATACAAAGCTGGTTGAAAATCAATGAAGTATCCCTTTAACACATTTTAATATAGAACAATGGCCCTCATTTCAGTGTAGTTGCTGATGTACTGGCATGATTCTTGCACTTTTTGGGGTTGTTCCGACATGGCTGAATGCACCCTATTAGAAGTCGCTTTGGATAAAAGCATCAGCAAAATAAATGTAATGTACTGTAACATGAATCCTCTGCACTCTCATGTCATCCTTTCCTTTTGGTCGTCTCCACTGTCCTTTTTTCCGCTTTAAGGGGTGTCACCGTAAAATGCCTGGATACTTTTCTGGAGCATAAATGACATCATCTACTCTAAAATAGGACACCTCTTCCCCGAATTTCTCCGCCCTTTTCCTGTTCGTCTACTCTCCCCCTCCTCCTTGTCTGTACTCTTCTCCTCTGCTCCTCCTCTAACTCCATCTGGCTTTTCTGTCCTCTGCATCCTTTCTCCTCTTCCTCTCCCTTCTCATCTGCTCTATTCCTCTGGATATGTCTATCCTGCAGAGAAGGGTCTTTCCACTCTGGTTCTTCTTGTCTCATGTTTGCTCGTTGTCTCTTCTCTACCTCTTGCTTTCTCTTGGTTCCTCAGCACTTCTTCTAATCTTGCCTCCCTGACTTTTTCTCACCTTCTCTTTTCTCAGCTCTCCTCCCATGCCTTTGCTTCTTTTGAAATCTCCACTCATCTTCTTTCCCTCTCTGCTTTCCTTCTACTCATTTGCACCCCTGCTGCTATATCCCTCCTGTCTCAAAGTATTAGAGCTATTGTCCCCACATCAATTAACATTGCAAATCCCTTTTCTTTTTCCCTGGAGCCCGGATCCAGCCACGTGAATCATTTGTCTTCGTAGCTGCTCATATTTGCTTCTTAACCATGTGATATTTTGAATTTTCTGATTCATGTTACTGGCATAGCTTTCTTTGGGGGGATTCTTCCCTGAATAAATCATCCTCTAGACCATTCATATTCAAGTCCTCATTATAGACTGTTCCCAACCAATCACCAAAGGAAACCCTTGCTTTACTCATATGGGTACATGTGATCATCGGGCCACATATTGGTGTGCCCAATTAGAGTGCTTCCTGGCTGCACACTCAAGCTTCAGTCACAGTGGACCGTACTGTCAAAATCACAGATTCAGGGTCAGTGAGTAAATGCATTTAAATAAAGGACCATGATTCACCAGGCTGAATTTAGGTGACTTCTCTTCTTTCTTCCCTTCTTCTCTTTTATCTTCAGCGCACCCCTCTCCCTTTTACCTCATTTACCCTCTCTGAAAATCTCTCTCCGTTCTTCTTTGGCTTTGTTATCTTCTTTTTTCCCCTTTCTCTCGTTTGTGCCTCTTCTTTCCATTCTTCGAATCTTCTCTTCTAATTATTTCCTTGCAGAGATTTCAACACGTCGTCACTCTTTCTTAGAAAACATGCATCGCCAAACCGTCCTTTATCTAAATTGTGAAACTTGGTTTCCAAAATGGTTGTTTTTTGACATTTTGCACAGTATATCTTCTAGGGGTGGGACAAAATATTGATACAGGAATATATCATATTACCTCCTCCTCAGGGGGACAGGGACTCTAAACGGATTCCCCCATTTGCCGATGTGACTTACTATAGTCACCACGTCGTGGTGATGCTTATCTAACTAATGAGGGTAAAGTGACTGGACGTTTACCATTTTGTGCTGAAAAAATAACAGAGGACAGAGGGGCAAAATAAATCAGAGGCACTGTCATCTTTCACTGAAAGTCGTTGGCTTTTACAACAGAGATGAGACAAACAAAATTAACAAAGACTACGCAATATGCAAGAACTATGTTGAATGATTGACCAATAGTCTATTGATCAATATGTCTGCTCTTCAGTCTACTGCACAGCGCACCATCGGGGTTACCACTAGTAAAGCCATACCAACTAGGTCACCCTGGTGAGTAAGCAGCTCGCTTTTAAACTGCAGAGCACCTTTAGCATTGTTAAAAATGTTACAGCATCAATGGCAGCATTACCAAGGCTAGTGGTGCTGACAAAGTTAACAATCCTACAGGAGTTCTGTGGCTCAAAATGAAGCAACTTTCTCAAGGGGGCTACCTAGGGGGGAGTCCATAAAGGTGGCCACCATGTCTCCTCAGCAACATCCACCTCCAGGACGGAATTACCAGTGGCAATCACTGAATAAGCAACGTCCCTAGCTAGCTCCCACCTGACCTTGGTAGTGTACAGGTGCAGAGCAAACAAGGAACAGGTAGAGACCACAGGGTGGGCAGTGAGCACTTTGTTTTCTCATGTTAACGCAGCTAGGTGGCTGTCTGTAAGCAAAGCCAACATGATGTAAAATAAAAGCCAAGACATTAAATTTTCACCGCCTCTAAATAGATTGTGCTTTGAAATACGCCATTTAAGCTCGCTGAGACAATGGAGTGGCAGTCTAAAGGAAAAGGCCTGTTGTATTTTACGTAATTTGTATTTTGTTTTCTTGAAAATTAACCTGGTTCGTTACCTGTTAATAGGAGCTAGTCCCTATCGGAAGCAAAATGAACAAACACTGACCTTTTTTTACCTCTAACATCATCAAAGTTTGATCAAAGGAGCTCTATACATTTACAACTGAGTCATCTCTCAATTATGATATAGACGGGGTTTCATCAGAACACTGGCAATAATAATATGGCTGCACTACGCAGATCATATGCAATCCAATCTACTGTGGAATTTAATAGAACTGTGAAATGACATAAAGCTTATGAAGAGGAGAGCGCTATGCTTCAATCACTGTCGTATGATGGACACACACACACAAAGTCATATTCGCTGGTACGGTAAATCTGACCATACACACATACAGGTTTATGTGTCTGCATCATACACACTAAGACTATATGCCTGTAGCCTATGTGCTGAGTGACCTGGGGGTGAACTGAAACTGATTGCAGTCATCTGTCTGTTAACTACATTTTCTATAGGCGAATGACAAAGTGATTGATGAAAGATGGAAAGAGGGAGACTTTGGAAGAAAAGGAGGATGGGAGGCATGAAGAGAAAACCATAGACTGAGAAAGGAAAAAGAGTGGAGCACGATAAAAGAGGGAGAGCGGGATGAAGATAATCAGAGAGGGAGTCGGAGAAAGAGAAAGATGCAATCACGATGAGAGAAGGTGAGAGGAAAAAGAGATAATCATCCCACTTTCCACTTACAGTGTTAGATGCTGATTGGTTGAATGACCTCTGGGCCAACCCTCTCTCGGCGCTATTAGTAACAGGATGACTGATGGGAAAAATAGAGTCCAATGAGGGCCAAAAGAGCTTGGACAATGAGACCGTGTTGCTGCTCCCTTATGGCCAACTCAGGGTCTCATTTTTTAAACTGCAGGTCAAGACCTAAAATGGGTTGGACTCTGTTATCCTCACACGACAGAGGTGCTAATACGCTTTAATGAGCCTTGGTCCTAGGGTGACAGAATATATGTACTCAATTTGGGCTCCCACATGACAGGAGTACTAGTATGTCGTAATGAGCCTCGCTCCCAGGGTAAGGGACTGCATTTGCTCAGTTTGGGTCCCCAAATGACATTTGTGCTAATATGTTTTAATGAGCCAGGGAGACAACATTCACTTGTTAGAATATCCACGTGAAAAGAGTTGTGGTACCATCAAATGAGGCTATAGGTCCCAAGGTGACAGACTGCTCAGTTTGGGTCCCCACATGTTATGTTTAAACAAGTCTGGCTCCCAGGTTTTATGTATTTTACATCTGTTTCACTGCTTTAATCCAGAGCCATTTGTGAATAATGAATGAAAACACAGAAACAAAGGATAATTCCTAAATTACAAGCAGTCAAACATGAAGAAATACAAAATTCATGACCATGTGCTTTTCCAGTATTCCTGTGACAATAGAGCTCATGTCAGAGAGAAAGGTTACAGTAAAGAAACATAAGATCTCTGTAGGTTGAGAGTTTGAGGTTTTTGAGGATTTTTTTATTATTTAAGTGAGAGTTGAGAGTGACATGAGGTAGACGAGGTACTGCTTTGCTATTCTGCCAGAAGCGTTAGAGTAATTTCAACATTGAGGAGGCAGATGTCGTTTTAATTTTGGTAAGGACAACTGTTTCGAAGTGTAATTTGTCAAATGAGATTTCCTCATGATGCTGAACCTTATTTGTCTAAAGAAAGAGGGGATTTTAATTATAAGATGCGTCCTTACTTGGCTGCTGATGATTTTATTTTGATTGTATTAAAACACAGAATAAATTGGCAATAAATCAAAGTTGGCTGCAACTCTTTAACACGCATTAGCTTTGACATTGTGCAGCATTTCCTGTTTTCGCAGACAATTACTAATGATGCAAGACACAAGAATATTTCAACCAAATGTTCACGTATCTCTGGGTCTTGTTCACGAGTAAGGGTAGAATGGAGCGTGAGATGGATCGGTGGTTTGCTGCACCGCGCCATTGCAGGTGAAGCTTTCGAATTACTGGTCCATCTATGTCCCAGTCCTCACCTATGGTCATGAGCTTTGGGTAGTGACCGAAAGAATGAGATCGCAGATACAAGTTTCCTCTGTGGAGGGAGCTCATAGTAGAGCCGCTGCTCCTTCCCATCGAAAGGGGTCAGTTGAGGTGGTTCGGACATTTGACCAGGATGCCTCCTGGGCGCCTCCTCTTGGAGGTGTTTCGGGCACGTCCCACTGGCAGGAGGCCCCAGGGCAAACCCAGAAAACACTGGAGGGATCATGTATCCAATCTGGCCTGGGAATGCTTGGGGTCCCCCAGGAGAAGCTGGAAAGCGTTGCTTAGGAGAGGGATGTCTGGGGTGCTTTGCTTGGCCTGCTACACCAGCAACCTGGCCCCGAATGAGCGGTTGAAAATTAATGGATGGATGGATGTGGTGAACGTGTAATTAGATTTACAAAAAAAAAAAAAAAATACTTGGTTAGGGTAACGAAAGGCTTGTGTAGGTGACATTCCATCCACCATCCTCTCCACCTCGCAGTGACAAAGCCAGTTTAAACATATATTATACCATTTTAGAAACGTTTATATGATATGTATTTAAAGTACAAATGTAATGTATTAGTGGTTTACAGACACATACAATGCAAACATTTTCTTGTGGCAGCTGGGCTGGAATTTTTCTGTCCTGAGCTGGACATGTGTCATGTTTCCTACAAATGCACATATTCAATGCTTGCTATATCAACAACATCTCAGTATTTCTCATCACGATAGAGAACTGCCTTCTTCCTCAGCTTTTGCTAATCAAGTGGTGCTACAGCCAGATTCTGTGGCCAGACACCCTCTTAGTCAAAACTGAAAAAGCAGTATTTATATTCACACAACCTGTTATTTCATGGAACGTTTTCAGTCCAAGTTATTTTCGCACAAAAATCAATACATGATTGTTCTTGGATGGATTCTAAATTGAAAGCAGTTTGTTAAAGTTAGATCAAAATGCTCATCCTTGGTCCTAGGTTAAACAAAACTAACATAAAAAGTAGTTTCATCGATTGAATGCAGACCAAATGTCCTTGATTTATATATATTAATTTGACTAAATCTAACAGATAGGGACTTTATAATCAAGTTTAGCTCCAGTTTATTATTTTCATGAACCCATGACAACATGTATAACTACACATAAAAAGACTAGGAAAATGGGACTTCTTCAAATGAACAAACAGCCTGAACACTGCGGCGGGTCTGCCAATGAACCAGCACATATAAGCACTGTACTACTATGGCCAATGTATATTGTATGTATGTATGTATGAGCATGTTTTGTTCTTTGTATCAGTCGATGCATATATGCAGAATAATTAACTTCTTAACAAGTTTCCTTTTATGGCTCTTGTTAAACATGCATATTCTCACGATATGAACATTTCAGCCGACTGTTTGATTTCCATTCCCATGATCATATGATTTACATTTTAATTCAGTTTTGATAGCTGCAGGGAAATAGTTTAGAAACTGACAGTCTTTGTGAGCAACAAGCCTGTCAAGGGACACACATACGCACTTTCCACAGTGACACACAAACAACAAACTGGTTAAATGATTACAATGCAAACAGGAAGACTTTCTTCAGATTGACGCTGATAAAAAAAAAAAAAATGATACTAATAAAATGGAGACAGTGAGATCCAAACTGTATACTATCCCAGTTACAGATATCCCAATTTCTGCTTTTCTATGCATATTTATATTAAGGCACATGTAAACTGATAGAAAATTTTGTAGGCCTGCCACAATGGCTACTTTTGTTGGATGGTATATTGTCCTAGAAATAATTGTGATAAATAATATTAATATAATTTTGAGACCTTTTTATACCACTGATATCATGATGACACAATAACATAAAAATGGTAGTACAGCCCTTCATAGTGCAAATACATTTTATTTCTAAAAAAATTTAGACAATAGAATTTGATAAAAACATTTTTTAAACATACCTAAGAAACAAAACGACAGACTTTTTGGCTCATTGCCAGGGGTTAGCAAGCTAACGATTAGTAGGACTGTGCCTCCAAAAGTACAGCTGCTGCTACCAGGAAGCTACGCTGAGTCGTCTTTGGAATAAAGAAAAGGGAGAATCACTGCCAAAGGACGATGCGTCCAAGACTTGTAATGGTGAGGAAAACCCTGATGTTTATTCTTGTATTATACTGGCTAAAATGTTGACGACATTCAGTAAAGAAACGCACATGTAAACACAATATCAAGGTCAGCAAAATGATCAACATCATGTTTATGTCATAAAATAAGTTAAGTAATGGAATAAGGGAAAACATGTACAATACCAGTCACTATTTAGCTGCCATTATTATTATTTATTGCAAGACTAATGCACTGATTTGCACCTTATTATACAGGTGTTTCTAAATCTGTTTTATGACACTGATAAATTGAGAAGATGCAACATAAATATGGTAAGTAAAAAATAGAAGACAACAGAGAAGAAAAAAACAGGAGCGAAGTAAAGAACAAGATGTCAGCCCATGTCCTTAAATATCCTTACAACCCACATCAAGTATGTGGTGACCCCCTGGAGGGCCCAGCCTGCTAGGTTGAAAACTGCTGATTCCACCCCACTGTGTTTCCGTTTTATGTGATAGTAAGTTACTTTGATCTCTGTATGTTTGTAAGTACACCTTGTAGAAAGGGTCTGCACAAACACCATCGTGATCCCACATACACACAGATGGAGAGGCGCTCACACACATATACACACTACTTGTAACAAGATTTATTGGCTGAAAAAGCTTGAGATGGGTTTTCAAATGTCCACACACACATACACACACACAAACACAACCTCAAACACCCCTTAGTGAGCATGTAATGTGAACGAGAAGGAATATTGTGCTTTCCTGCATGCGCACTCTCACATACACACGCTTACACACACCTTGCCGAAGGAGAAGAAAGATGAGATACTGATGCAATATTAAACTGTCGACATTTCGGACAAGAGACAACTTGCCTTTTCCTTTTCCTTCTTTTTTCTCTCTCCCTGACTCACATGCACACAACAAGTCAGCTTTTTCCATTACCAAATCCCTACGATACCAACACCTTCTTTAGCTTGCTCTTTCTCACTTTGTTTGGTAAACTTCTCTCTCCTCCTTTCCCCCCAACACCTCCAGAACATCTTTCCAAGATCTGGCGATCTGGAGTTTCAGTGCCCTGCTGATGAGGTGGTCGGTAAGAGTGATGTTTCAGAAACATGCGGATAGTTTAAATGTAGGTGGTGCATTCATTCATTTGTTGTACTGACACATCAATTACACACCATGCTGATTCAAGTCTCAGTTTCAGTACTAGACTGCATGTGCTGAAAAAATAAAAAAGGTGGAAGCTTCACGCAATGAAAGTGCAATAAAACTCACAGGAGGGTGAAGGAGATGTCAAATAAGGATAGACTATACACATCAGACAAAAAAAGCAACAACATCTACTGTAAGTGGATGTAACATTAGCAAGTGGCTGCTAAGGAGGTTAGAATTAACATAGAAAAATATATAATAATAAATATAAGACAAATGTAAGAAATTATTTGAATCTATGTCTCTGGTTTAGCAATTATCATGGTGAAATGCTAAGAATTGTACACACAGCAGTGCTTCAGGGAGAAAAAAAAATCCAATTTCCCTTATTGCAGATCATTTCCTGTGTCATCCTGTGACTATTTTTTCTGGGCATCACTCTGGAAACTAACCAGCTCTAATTACCTGCACTGTATTTTATGTTACAGAAATAATATACTTTTAAACATAGACTATGCAGATAATTACTACAATGTTCACCAGTCTAATTGTCAGGTGCGTTAAATCATTAGAATGAATGAACTATGCAAAATCTGTCACTTGTGCTGTTGCTGCTATTACTGCTGCTGTCATGACTAATGATGGTACTAGTATTACTACACCGCAACAGCTGAGGCTGGAACATGAGCTGTTTATACTAGGGGTGTCACAGTTCTCCAAATGCACATTTTGATTTGGCCTTCAAATGTTAAGGTCACGATCCTTTTTCTTTTTTCAGCACTGACGGCTATATCATTCTAAGCTTGTCAAGTCTCGATAGGCTACATAGAAAAAAGTGTAAAACGGAAACTTTTTTGTGTGTAGGGTACCACACAAGGGCCATAACTTCATATAAGTCCTGCCCCTGGACGCAGACTGACTAATCATAACGTAGCATCAGGCCGGCTCAGACCAGGGTCCAACAACAATACAGCTGTGCTCCATTGACTCTAATGCAATCGTTTGAGATTTCCTTCATTTTCAGGCTGGTTTTGTGGATTAGGAGCTAAATGTTGTGCCTGGAGCACGTCGTGTATTAATGATACCCGTTACCTGGAGAGGTTGGAAAAAGATATACGTTTCTTTCCTGTTCCAAAACCAAAATCAAACCCTGAAAAGTGTAGGGTTAGCTAGCTAGCTACTGAAGATATAGCCTACTGAATGTATACACATGCTGCTTTTGCTCTTTAATGATTATAACAGTGAAACAAAGACCGACCCTGCTGTACAGGAACCAGTGAAGGGAAGCAGGGAAACCAAACACAGTTCATCTGCACACACTGCGATGCCACACAGCTGGTTCAATATCAGCAAAGTTTCCCTTTATATTCATTGTCTTCTGTGTGGATCAGCAGTGATGTGGTGGTTCACTTTGACACTGTGATCTGTAGCCTATAGTTGGGCTTTAGCTTCTAACTATCTTTGTCTTTTTAACCTGTTGTTGCTGCTGAGTCAGTTTGACATCCTGGATATATCCTTCAAACACAGACTGTAGACCCCTCTGTCTGCTTCTCTCTGGAATCACTGTTTCAGTTTTCAAAAATATGATAAGATAATATTTCTTCAGGGAGTGCAGTTAGTTACAGTGTGGGCTCCATGCTTACTCTGACAGCTTGTCAGGCCATAACAAAGGGGCGGGGCTTAGCAAAAGATAAACTGAACAAACTGTTAAACACAAAACAACAATCACTAGATTACAAAAGGATACTTTGCAACAACAGCTTGAGTTTCCCTACCTGCAGAAAGGCACTCTCACTTCACTTGTATAGCCTACAAAATATTTTTTCTATCAACAATGCTCAGCACACTAGCAAATAACCGAAATTAAAAAAAACAACTGCTCAACTTGAAGCAATTACAGTGACTGAGGAGTCTTCGACTGATGTTTTGAATCTCCAATTTTCAAGGGGCAGCCCTGGCAAAAATATTTCTTCAAAATTTGGCATACACAAATAAATATATGCAGACAAATCTGAACCAATGAGGGCAGGTGCTGAAACAAAAGTAAGCACTCACACTGCAGGGCTCTGTTGTCGACTTTCTTACTACACCAAGATGGTGACATTTCAAGCACAGCTGCTCATTAACAGCCTGATGAAGATGAAAACTATGATCAAGATGAAGAGTCTTATGAAGAGCAGTTGTGACATCACCATCTTAGTTTAATAAATAAGTGGACTTTGGAGTCCTGCAGTGTGGGGATTTATTTTTAAATCTAAAAAGGTGGGAAATTATTGACTTTTTTATTATGTACAGGTTTTCTGGCGATGTTGTTTTTGGATCTGCGTTACTATATTATTAGCTAAGTGTAAGTTAAAGAGAGACAGGAACAGGAACACAGAATGACAGTGTGTGGGAGTGTTCAACAGATGGCTGGCTGTTGCTTCCTGTTCTTTTAAACAGGTAGCTAAAGTACATGGATGGAGGCAGATGATAATTTAAAATCTTTTTTTTTTTCCCCACAGCTAAAATACTGTGGGCATCAACAGGCAGATTCAAGTCAGACAATAAAAGGTGAGACATTAAATTTCTCTGTTGCTGGAATTACAAACCTAATCACAGTGATTCAGTGAATCATATATAATACTGTATTAATCACAAAGGAAATGACTGTGCCACCTGTGCCAAGTCACACTGAAGACAATATACAGCACACACAGAGTGGTGTTAAATCTACTGTAACGCAATCAATAATTTTGTTTTCATTGTTTACTTATGCAATATTTTGACCAGATACAAATCTAAATCTTCATCTGTATACATCAAATTTATCATGATGATATTTGGCATGCCTTTATCCCTAAGTATTCAGTAACTAAATGGTGCTGTCTACATATTGCGTTGCCGGAACCACTAATGGTTTAAAACAGATTTCATCTGAAAAATAGCTTTCTTTTGATTTTAATAATGTCACAAGAGCAGTTCAGGGCTGAATTATTCTCCACTATCCGCGCTCCAAATGCAGCTAAATTGAAACTTTGTGCAGAGGCAGTACAACCCACACTGGAGAGATTTTCACACATCAAGTAATTTTTCATCCAAAGCACCACATGTGGCCGAGCACCAGGTTAATGCAACAGGGCATAAAGCCTGCAGTCAAATACATATAGTGGTGGAAATATCTAGGTGCGCGCATGTTTTGCCTTTTCAGGAACTGATGACTCGCACAGGATGAACTACACACTGACCAAAGGGAAGTGCCACTCTATTCTTCAGAGGCATGCCATCCCTTCTGACTTGAAATGGTGTGGAAAAGGATTCATTTTCCAGCAGGACAATGGCCCTAAACACGCCGTGATGCTGTGCCAGGTCTGTTTGAAGTTCAGGGAAGAGCAAAGAGTGCTGACATGCATGACTTTCCCTTCACAGTCACCAGACGTCAGCCTCACTGAACATCTTTGGGAATATTTGAAAAGGCAAAAGGTGAAAGCTACTGTAACATCACAAGACTCTCGGTGAGATGTGCTGAGAAAGACTGCTTGAATAATGTGGACTCTCATATTTTTCAAAAACTTGTAGAATTCATGCCAAAGTACAGGCTGAGATAGAGGCCGACAGTGGACTCAAATATTAGGATTTTTTTTCACTTTTGTTATATTCTGAAGAGGGAAAATAATTTGTAAGATTTCCAACACAATTATCTATTTGTGGCAGCACACCACGATAACGTCATCTGCTGCTGTTCATTGTGCTAGATCTAAAAGTTTGCATTCAACTGCCTCTGCAGCAGCTGCTCCTCTTATCTAACAATCTGATCTGATCAGCTTTAATCAGTTTGACTGATTACAACTCAAACGCCACAAACTGCTGCTGGGGGGAAAAAAAACTCCTGAAGAGTTATGCCTGCGCTGCATTCAAGGACCCACAAAAACCTCAGGATTTAGAAAACGGCTCAGAAAGATACAAAGGGACAAACACAGGAAAAAAAGAATTTTAAACTTTTCTATCCATTGTCAGTTTTTGAGTTATGAAGGCCAAAAATACTTCCGGCGATAAACTGTACGGCTTGTAGTTTTAATCCGAGCCTATTTCCCAGAAAACAGTCAATTAACAGGTTTTTTTTAAACAATTCTGAATCACTGCAATCATGAGAGCTCCTTAAGCAGTCATAACTGCACTTAAAATACTAGACTATCTGGTACCATAGTATTTGAGATTAGCTGCTGAGGATGGACACACACACACCCATGGACACTCACGACCAAATGCATGACACCCTCCACAGACTTGCCCCTGGTGAACAGAACTATCTACTTGGAAAAAAAAGAATAAATTTCTGAGAAATGAATACACAAATTCTTTAGTTGTGGAATTCTGACTTTTGAATCCTGAAATTTACGAAATCTAAAAAGCAATGCAGTACAATAAAAGCACTGTTATAAATAAATTAAAACACTGTAGGCAACATAGAAAAATATAAAGGGTCTCTTCATGTCTGGGAATATTTGCAAAGTCAGAGGGTGCATGAATGAATTTAGCATACAGAACGAAATAATTCAGAAGCCTATAGAGAATCTGATGACAAGAATGTCATTTCCAGGAAAAGTGGTCCATAGGAAGCATGATCTTTGACACTGCCATGAGTTTGGCCGTCTCCTTATTCAAATCCCAGCTTCCACAGCTCTCTGCATGTGTCGCTCCTCGTCTGTTTTATCTGTGCAGAACAGAACTATACAGAATCTGAACTGATTTGTGAATCAACATTCAAGTCCATTCTCAGCCGTCTTCATAATGATACACCACTCGACACCTCGCTGTCGTGCTTTTAATGAGACACAGACACTAGTTTGGAGACTCTCGACATGGTAAGTACCTGATGTGTGTCTTAACCTGCAGAGATACATTAGACTCCTGCTGTAAAGTCTGCATGCTTCAGCAACACACACACGTAAAAACATCCAGACAGTTTGATATGATTCCTGCACAGATATTCTGGCTTTTTTGCATTCCACTGAGGCTACTTGACATGACCAACATATTCACAAACTCTCTCTTACACACACACACATACTCACACACACAGACATAAATGCAGGAGAAAATAACAACGGAACATTGGGACACATTCACCAAGCATCTCCCATGTGACATGCCTGTCAGCAATGCATGGTACCACATTCTATGTAAATTACCCACGCGTACGCTCAACATGACCACACATAAACAAGCCTATTCCACATGACAGACTTGTAAAGGTTACTTCACATTCAATCTCATACTTTTACATATGTGGGCGCGTTTTGAAAGGCACGTCACTCTGCAGTGCTGATAACTCGCTTGTTTTCATGTTTTAGTCATGTCGCAGTACCCTGTGGAATAACATGTACACTTTGAACTGATAAATCACTTAAAATATGTCTGCACATATTTTCTGTGGGCGTATCATGTCAAAAGCACATATGTGTGTTTGCTGCTGGACCCCAGGAATATGCCACATATAATATGGACCAAACACTATTTGTGTTTACCAAGCTGTTAGAAATTTATGTAGATAGCAAGAAAGATACTGTCAAGAGATAAATGCAGTATGGATGGACACGAATTTTTACTCAACTATTTAGTTAGTCAGTCAACAATACACACATTGATATATCTGCAGTTTCAATTATTCTTGAACTTTATAGTCCAAATAATCAGAGCAACAGAATAAAAATTATCTAAAGAGTATAGCATAATGAAAATAACTGTTACTTGCAGCCTTCAGATAGGGAACATTTGCAGAATAAATCACATTATTGTTAACAAGGCCATATGTTTGTGTGTGCATGTGTGTTTTAAAGTGTGATTTCTGAATAAGACCTGACCGATCTATAATTCACATGATGTCTCAGGATGATATGATGCTCCAGGCACAATTCCTTTTTTTTTTTTTGGAGCTAGCGAATGACCACTGACTTAAATCTAATATTGATAGAACTTTATGATTATATTCTATGGAAAAGGTTCCAGATGCATTATTCAAGGCCCTTGGATCAACACGCTGTCCCAGGAAACAATTCAGAATGTAAAGAAGAGCTTGATTAGGCATCAACAAAAACTACAAAAACCCCAGGGGTACTTACTGCACTCTGTGTTGTCTTGCATGTGTGTAATCTACAGTGTTTATTTACATTATTTATTTCTGTTTGCTTAATGTTGTGACTTCCAATGTTGTGAATGTTCAGTTTTGAGTTGTTAAATTTTCACTGCATGCTGTAGGCGAGACGGTAAAGATGCTTCTGTATTTTATGTTATAAAGTTTGATTGCCTCGAGTCATGACACTGTTGTCCATGTAACAGATGCTGTTTTTCAACATTATGATAAATACGAGCTGACAGTGTCAACGTCATGTAATTAAAATAAGTACAAATAACAATGATGTTGATAATATCGCAGAGTTGAGTGATATGATGGTATACACTCATCAGCCAAAACATTAAAACCACCGGCAGGTGAAGTGAACAATATTGATCATCTTGTTACAATGCAATGTTCTGCTGGTAATCATGTGGATACCACGTGACACGCAGCACCCACCCAAATATTGCCATGGACCTGGTGCACTCTGCCAATGGCAACAATGCACCTTGATGGCAGTGGTCCCCCAAGCACAGCAATGCATCATGCCTCACTGCAACAGCTGGTTAGGAGTGGCCTGAAGAACGTGACAGAGAGCTAAAGGCATCAACCTAGCCTCCAAATTCCCCAGATCCCAATCTGATTGAATATTCGTAGGACTTGCTGGTACCCCAGAGGTACCCCCGATCCACAGTGAGGCCTTTTTGGATCGGACTTGGCTCTGATATGTCAAGGCATGGACACGGGACCTCTGGAGGTGTCCTGTGGAGTCTGGCACTGGAATGTTGGCGGTGGATCCTTTGAGACCTGCTGGTGTGAGGTGGGGTACTGGTACGTCCCACAGAACCTCGATCAGATTGGGATCTGGGGAATTTGAAGGCCAGGTTGATGCCTTGAACTACTCTACTTTCTACCAGGTTGATGCCTTGTACATCCACTTGTACCGCAGCTGTGCCTGGATGGTGTGTCGTGGTCGTGCTGCTGTCGTGGTCCTGCCTGATGCCTCCCACTGCTGCTGTTACTGCTAGTCATACTTGTACTGTTATTTTACACTTCTGATTATTGTCACATACATATACTATCATATATTAATATATACCTACAACGTATTGTACCACAATTACCATATTTGTGACTATAATATTGTCACTTAAATTAATGTTTTTGTAAGCTATTATTGTTGCCTGTCTGTCCTGCATCTCTCTTTGTCTCTGTCTCAACTTCTCTCTCTGGTCCACAGCGGTGTTTGGATGAGTGAAGTGCTTCAAGTGGCGTCCACATGAATGCCAGGACCAAAGGTTTCCCAGCAGAGCATGGCATTGTAACAAGATGGTCAGTATTGTTCTGGACTCTAGGACAAGCAGAAGGCCTCTGCCCTCTCAAACTACGTAAAGGTTCATAAGGGACTAACAGGTCTGAAATGTAATCTGGAGCCATGAGGAGGCGTAAAAGCAATTAATAAGATTTTAAAGTCAATCCTAAAACAAACATGGAGCCAATGTAAAGAGGCTAAAACCGGTGTGATGTGTTCGTACTTCTTGGTTCTGGTTCTAACAGTCTGAAGTCATTGCAAGATTTTTTGATTAAGACAGGAATAAAGGCTGTTGCAATAATCAAGGCATGGAGAGATAAAAGCATGTATAATAGTTTCTGTATCTCTAAACGTTAAAATAGATCTTATTTTAGCAATATTTCTGAGGTGATAAAAGCATAATTGGACAAGCTTGGTGACATGTTGTTCAAAACAACAACTATCGAACAAAACACCAAGTTTTCTTGCAACAGGCTTTATGTGTTGAGACAGGTAGATGGCAGTATTTGCTTCGTGATGTGCTAAAACCCAGTTACAAGGATTTCTGTTTTATTAGAATTGAGATGAAGAAAATCTAACGACATCCAATTTTTGATATCACACAGACAGTCCTGTAGAGAACTCAGCATGCTGAGGTCAGTTGGTTTAACAGGGAGGTACAGCTGAGTGTCGTCTGTATAACAGTGGAAAGAAACACCACATCCCCAGATAACATCACCCAAGGGGAGCATGTATAATGAGAACAAGACAGGACCAAGGATTGACCCTTGAGGCACACCGTACTTGATGTGGGAAATGGATGACATGACACTGTTAATGGACACACAAAACTTCCTGTCTGACAAGTACGAAGCGCACCAGCTTAGGGCAGTACCAGATACACCCACCCAGTGCCTCAGTCTATCTAAAAGAAAGCCATGATCAGTTGTGTCAAAGGCCACACTTAAGCCCAGCAGCACAAGAACTGGGCACATGGCTGCGTCAGCATTCATTAAGAGTTCACTGGTGACTTTAAGAAGGGCTGTCTCAGTGCTGTGATATTGGTGGAAACCAGACTGAAACTTATCAAATATGCTGTTATTATCCACAGCAGCAAGCAGCTGCTTCGAGACAATGTTTCTAGAATCTTAGAAATAAAAGGCAGTTTAGAGATTAGAGATTATCATAGCGTCAAATCACTAAAACCAAACTTATCAGAAAACAAATACTTGAACATACATCAGCTTAAAGGGCTTGGGCGATGTAGAGAAAATCAAATGTCTTTTGTGACAATACTGTAGGGTTGACAGAGCGTTGAAGATTTTGGCTATACTGCCCACCCCTTTAATATAGGATGTTATAATTTAGTTGATGTGGATTTACCTACAGTATGCGTTGAAGAGTGCCTGTACATTGTTGAAAGTGAAAAAATTAATATTTTGTGTGACTTGCAACAAAAGCCAGAGCGAAAAGAAATCACAACGTAAACAAAGCCAGCACAACAGTGACAGTATTTTCAACAGACACTGCTCTCCCGCTGTGCTGAATTGGACCTGTAACAACATTGTTTAACACATTACCAAGAGAAAATGGCTTATTTTGTATCAAATTACCGTCCATAGTTTACCAGAATCTGATATTTTATTCAGCTAAAAGATGCATCTTTCACAGGTAAACCGTAACAAGGCCGGTGTTGAATTCTTTGCACTTGAATACAGAACAAATCCAATCATCTGCAATTGAAACGCGGCTGTATTACTGCACTCAGGCTCTGTTTCAGCTTACAGTTTTTGCCAAACATTATGATCAAATACTGGCAGATGCACACACACAATCAAACACACACACACACGCACGCACA
This sequence comes from Cephalopholis sonnerati, assembly GCA_019142605.1. Lineage (NCBI taxonomy): Eukaryota > Metazoa > Chordata > Actinopteri > Perciformes > Serranidae > Cephalopholis > Cephalopholis sonnerati. Next base: position 22,415,533 of record JAGQAX010000014.1, on the reverse strand, counting down.
GAGGCACACAAATGTACACATTCACACCAACACAACCCGCTGGACACAATCACTCCTTGTCAGCCTTCAGTTGTGGCGCTCCACAAAATAAATAGCGGGCCCTATCTCCTCTCTCTATGACACACACACACACATACACACTCAAGGGTGTAATAGATTTCTCCATCACCACTGCAGAAAATTGTCTATGGATATACACACACATCCTTGATACATGATTATTAAACAACAAACAGCAGACAGAGAGGTAGTGGAGATTATTTGGTGTGGGTTAGGAGAGGGCTGGAGAGGGAAACGGAGGGAGAGGGAAATGGAGAAGAGGAGAAGATGATTATGAGGTTGTATTGGCAAATGGATATTGTTGGAATGGTTCAGTAAATGACGGAAAGATAACATAATATTTACCAAATGGTTGTATGATAGATATACTGAATTATTCAACAAATGGCCTGACGATGCACAGTGAAGGAGCAGGGTGATGGGATAAAGACACAGAGAGGGAGGACAAGACAGAGCAATTTACCAAATGGTCAATGGGACACACGACAGATATTGTTGCTGCCTTTTCAAAATCAAGAGGAGGGAGGAGAGGAGAGAGGAGAGGAAACAAGAGGAGAGAGGGGAGGAGGTGTGAGGACAGGAGACGAGATGGTAATTGGGCCATCATGACTGTCACTGAAAGAAAATAACCATAGCCATAATCACGGCACACACTTAGAGACAAAATGTGTGTGTGTGGTGGTGGTCCTAGGTGTGTGTTTGTGTGTGTGTGTGAAGCACATTATACACTACCAGTTTATCAATTACAGTTTCTGCTGCATCATCAAAAGAGTCTGGAATGGTTTCTTTGTCCTTTCAACATGTCTGCAGTGTGTGTGTGTGTGTGTGTGTGTACATATCTGCAGCTGAGCATCACCTCCCATACTTTCCCATTTACTACTTCTAGTATCTGTGAAGTGAAGTGAGCATTTACCTTGGGAGAGAGCAAACCATGAGGAATTGCCACCCAGGAAAGTTGAGCCACTGAAACACACACAAGCATGTAAGGAACCGCGTATTAACACACAACTAAAAAGCACATGAACATGAGAGTTGGGTACGGTGTCTAAAACCCTCTCATTAAAAGACACCTCTAAGTCCATTTAAAAAGATGACTGAGTAATTTCATCAAGTAGATGTGAATGAATTAGCACTCAATGTTATGTTAATATTGTGATAATAAAAATGTGATTTTCAATTCACAGGAGCCAGGATGTTAATCATTTAATTTAGCAAGTTTCTTGAAGCTGACTTTTGTCTGACTGGGTTAGAAAAAGAAGTTCCTGAACAAGCAGCCACATTATTTTATCTGATTCTATTTATGTAGAAACAAGATAAACTTGGGATATTTCTTTGTACAGGCATATCTTTCTAAAACTGTGTAGACCACAATGAGATGTTATTTTCAATCAACACATATATTAGCTTGCCAAAGAGCTCAATATGATGTTCTGTTATAATTACCATATTCAAAACAACAAACAGTTTTTCATGTTGTTAAAGCAGATGAAGCTAAATGGCACTGTTCAGGATTTAGCCAGGTTTCGGTGAATCAAAGGATATTACAAATCCTGATGAGCCATGGCGGTCATCCACTTTGTTTTCCAGTGCCTGTACAATGGCTAGCAGGATTGTACTTAAACTGGTGCCCATTTCTTGTCCGTGTTTCCTCTGTGTTTACTGATGTTCACATTTGAAAACCTTGACCTGGCTAGTTAGCAACTAGCTACCTAGAAGTCGGCAGAAAGGGAGTTTACAGACTGGTGATTTGACATCCTCGTCCCAGTGACTGACTCTCAGCCAAAAAGAACCATCAAGACTTGCAAAGTAGACATCCATCCATCCATCCATTTTCTAACCGCTTATCCTTTTGAGGTTCGCGGGGGGGGCTGGAGCCTATCCCAGCTGACATTGGGCGAGAGGCAGGGTACACCCTGGACAGGTCGCCAGACTGTCGCAGTGCTGACATGTAGAGACAGACAACCATTCACACTCACATTCACACCTACGGACAATTTAGAGTCACCAATTAACCTGCATGTCTTTGGACTGTGGGAGGAAGCCGGAGTACCTGGAGAAAACCCACGCTGACACAGGGAGAACATGCAAACTCCACACAGAAGGGCTCCCGCACCCGGGATAGAACCAGGAACCCTCTTGCTGTGAGGCGACAGTGCTAACCACCACACCACCGTGCCGCCCTCAAAGTAAACATATGAGCCTAAATCTAGAGGTGACTGGAAGTGTCCATGCTTACATCAACATACCATATTGCCATATTGCCTGGTGGGAAAGCTCTACAGGCTTTAAAACAGTAACCAAGGGGGGTGGGACTATTGCTAAAATGGATCTTGTCATTTTGTTGTTACCACATGGAAAGTTGTGTACACGATATGCTTAGAGAGTACCAATGCTAGGCTACAGCAACATGGATGCTACTCTAGTGTAGCACTTATGATAGAACAATTAAAAAAGGTGTTGAAAATGCCAAGCTAAAGCAAATGCTACTGCTACATTAGCATGAGTGAGACTAGTTAGGTTCGACTTCTGGAGCTTAAGTTGAGGGTCCATGAAACACACGAAACAGTTGTGTAGTTACCGGTATTATATTGATTTGAACAAAAAATACTTGAAATGGTTCAAGAAAAAATGGTTCACAAAATAAACAAATACAAAAACACATGCTTTAAACTAACAGTCAGTTTTACACACAATTTCAATTTCCTACTAGCAGTTAGGTTGATCAATCATGTGCAGTGCACCTTTAACTTTTCTAAATGAGGGCAATTGTCCATTCAATTCAGATCCACAAATATTCAAAGATCTTCACACAGTTTAATTAACATTTCATACTTAATTGCACTTAAGGTGTAGGTGCATAATCGTGTATGTGGGTTTATGAACAGGCTAGTTCCAGGTGTTTGAAACGTCTGTCAGTACCAAAGCCCTGACCTGGGTTGATAACATAGGCATGAGTAGCATGAGCCTTTAATCATAAGCACAATGTGGTTAAAGTTGGGACCAACATGGCTCACCAGTGTTCGAAGAAATCTATTGTTCAGCAGCTCAGCATCTCAGAAGCCCATCCAGTGGCAGCAGTAGGGACTGGCAAGTGTGGAAAAGTGGGATTGTTATTTCTACCTCAAATTGTTAAAGAGGTGAAAATGTCTCCACATTTTAGTCCGACTCACCAATTCAAGTGAAGGAATGAGAGCATTCAGTTGGTTCAGTTGGTTCTCAGTTCCAAACTTCCAGTATGCTGGTTGACTCCTGAAGTGTGTCTTGATGTTGCCAGGTGGCTGGCTGCATGTCAATGAAATGAGAAAGGGGTTTCCACTCCACAAAAAGAAGGGCATGTGCCATGTGGCCAGAGGATGCTTCTGATTGGCTCCAGGGTTCGGACTGGCAGCTTTTCTATCCAATGAGGTGGAGATTGTGGTGCAGGGATTTTGCACCCACACAACCATGATAATGGTATATGGAGTTGTTTCACCAGGGTTACACTAGGCATCCAGAAACCACAGAGGCCAACAAGTTAGCAAGTTAGCAAGAGGCTCATGTAATGCATAACAACATATTATAAAAAAAATGTTATGTTCGAAAATTTCTAATTATGAAGCTATGAATACCACAAGAGGGGGGTGTTCACATGGACTCGTCTCATGAACACGGTAAACACAACCCCGCCTTTAGGCAGCAATAGCAAAGGGTTGACTGTGCCATGCGGTGAGAAATAATGTAGCACCTGGAGTGAGTGGGACAACATGCACATGCCTGATGAAAATCAAGATGCCCAAACATAATTCCTGTTGCTCACTGAGATATGAACGGTACACATGTTACGCAGACCCTGACTTTTAATCACAACTATCCAAAAATGAAATGTATAAATATTAGGACGTCCAAAAAGAGCAGAGTTACACATTGTTGTCCCACATAACTGTTAACAACATCCAAGTGTGGATCCCACAGAGTGATCTGACTATCACACTGCTATTCATGGCCTCAAACCTGTATTATCCCCAACCACCTTGTGTCCCATTGAAGAAAGCAGTTTCTTCAAACTAACTCCAGAGTTCCACCTGTGGAAATGAGCTGGCTTGACATTGTATTTTAGAGGTTAATTTACAAAGTGAGCCCAGATTTTTGTTTAGGCAGTGCATTCTGACATTTTCCGCCATGCAATTTTGAAGAAGAAACATGGCACTTATCGCATACACACATGCGCGTACATACACCCACAAAGCCTTGCTGTTACTAAGTGGAAGCCAGTTCCATAATTATGTTTCCTCTCTGTCTGTCTGATTACCAAAATAACAATTTCAAGATGGAAGCGGGATGCAAATAATGCAGTGTGTGTATCTGTGAGTATTTCTGTATTTGTATTTCTGTGTGCGAGAGAGAGATAATCAGATGCCAACTGAGCTGTGAAAGTGATTGCCGTGGAGCACAGTGTAAGAGAGGGAACAATCAAAGAAACACAGTACTTATCACACTCACACATCCACACAGTAGGATGCAACTTATACAGGAGTTTTGGATCTAAGATTGCAATTTGGGAAGTAATTATGATTTGCTACTTTTTCGGTTTTCACACGACTATCAGATGTACTTTTATCTCTTAACAAAAAATCAACAACTTGATTGCAGAAGTAGAATAAGTAGATCATGACTCATCAGCGGCAGCGGTATCATATCTGCACTTCCTGTGATGATATGATTTTTTGGTTTATACTTTTAAGCGTTGTCCACAGCCTTTTATTAACTTTTTTTTCATTTTTCCCACTTTGACAGTGTCAATATTTCCTACTTCACATGTACACACATTTCTGACTGAACTGTATCGATTCACATTAACTGATTAATTCCCATTAGAAAATGAAAAGCAAGCAAACATGTTCAGCACAGCTCTGCTTTTTAAAGACCCACAACTTTTTGTTGCTGCCTGTGAGTGCAGTTTTGTAGCTAGTTTATCACAAACACAAGAGGGTGTAGTATAGAAATTCACATTAAATTCTGTGACAGATGAACACTTAAGGCTGTATTCATAAAGTTTCCTAGTACAAAGGGTTGATGAAATTCTAAGAAAATCCTTAGAGGTGTGGTTTTCTTAGACTAGGTCCTTATAAAGATTAAAGTTATTTACAAAGCAAATTAGCCCTTAAAGTAGAGTACAGAGGAGGACTTTCAAGTGCCTTAAGAGTTTCTAAGCAGGGAAGAAAATGGTGGAAATACAAAGAGGTCAGAGAAACAGAGAGACACTGAAGGGCAGTGAGTAAATAAAATGCCACACATTAAATGGTGCAGGGATAATGTTTGTGGTTGATGTCATTAGGAATACGCACACATTTCCCACTGAACGTGATAACGTTACAATGCCAGAAATAAAATGAAGTAAGATGTTTAGAAAACTGTGCAGCAGTGATGACTTTGGCGTGTCTCAACCTTCCATCAGCAGAGCAGAGCAGATCACACTAACAATGACAACACTTTCACAGTCAGCAGTTCATTTCATTTCAACTGGGTGTCCACACCATGGAGGCTCACAAACAGACGTGTCTCTGACAACCAATCACATCTGTTAAAAGAAAGTGTCACACCTAGCAACAGGGTCAACCACACTCCTCATTAAGCTAAAAGTTTCTGTCCCTTCCTTGGCCAGAGTTGCTCTGAGAACTTTCTTAAATCACTCCTAGGCTAGGACTCCTTACTTAAAAATTTAGGGTGAGTTAGGAGCTCTCAGAGTATTCTCAGAATGTTTGTGAATATAACCCCTGGTTTGCCACATTTTAAATCTGAAGTTTTGGATCATGATTGTGTGTTTATGTGCCATCAATGACCACTAAAATCAAAGATGCAAGTTTAACCCGAGATATGCGATGTTGTACATGACATCAAAGTAGTCTATTTACTATTTTTAGAATATCTCTGGTATTCTATGATCTAGAAAATTAGTTTAAATGGCCTCTTATTTGTCCTTGTTGTTGCTTTCCAATGAGACGCCCAGAGCAATCGTATCTCTATCAGAAGCATTTTAATCCAGCATGGAACAGCATTGTTTTTCAGAGACTTCATGTAACTAATAAATCCCACAATTAATGTTTTCTGCGTTTATCCTTCCAGTTTTCCATGTTGAAAGGAGTTTATTGTTGTCGTTAGCCATTAGCTGAAGCCTACTAAGGGCAAGAATCTATATCATAGTGCACTAGGCCGAGTCTGTCGATGGACCAGTGGCTGTGCTGCTGACTGGGAATGTGTGTGTGACTGTGCTTACGCCATGTGCAATGGAATATCATGACACTGACGCTAACAGTGATAAATGAAAAATAACAAAATTTACATTTTGTTTTGTGTTTTATTATGAACTAAAGAAATGGCCTACTTGATTTTCTGGAATGGAAAATTAATTATTTAGCTTAATCAACTACTCACAAAATATTCAACAGATTAATCGATAGAAAAATCGTCGTTAGTGGCAGCCCTTACAGACAGCTGCCATGAGGCACACTTTGGTCTTGTTTCTATACGTTCTACTTAATTCATAGTCCTCCCCTCTGTCTCTTTCTCCCTAACAGCCTCTTCCTTGTCTTATAGTTTCTGTTTTTCTCTCAGTCTTCTCCTTCCTTTCTTCCACTACATTTCCTCCTTTCCTTTACGTTTACTCTTTGCTCCGATTCTGTCTCTTAGAGTGTGACCTCTTGTCTCCTACCTTTGACACACAGAGATCTGACTTGACCCATGCATAATTGCACATCTGTGTGTGGTGCTGTGTGTCTGTGTCACTATGTGTCACTCTGTGTGTGTGTGTGACAATGTCACACATGCGTGTCTTTGCATATATGTATATACATGAACGCAGAGCTTCTATGTCTTTTTCTTTCTCATTTGTGTGTGTGTGTGTGTGTGTGTGTGTGTGTGTGTGTGTGTGTGTGTGTGTGTGTGTGATCACTAAAAAAACCCCCAGGGAGCCGCGATGTCATAGGTCGCATCCTTAACACCTTCCCTCTGTTCTTTCTTCCTCTCCTCGTTAAACACTGGTTAAGAGGTCCTCAATTTAGAGGAGATAACGAGCACAGGTCAATTAAGAGGGGAGATAACAAGGCAAAGTGTGATAGGGGGGACAACACCTGGGGGCTGCTTCACACATTAATGAGACATTGCAGAGAGAATGAGAGGACATTTAAGTTTTAAAACCTAACCTAAAACCAGACTCAGATTGAAACCTTCTTCCATACTTCTGTATGAAAAGAAGCTTTAGCAATTCCTTCAGTGTTGATACGCGCCGAATAAACCTCAATTAGCCAATTTGTGAATTGCTACATGAATGCAAAACTATATAAACAGTAAATATTTGGTGTCTAAGCTTTGAACTTTCACAAAGATACAAGAGCAGCACAAAGGAACTTTGACTCTGAGCCCACAGGTGGATGTTGCTGTGCTGGTGGGCCTTAGGAAATGCGATATAAAAAGCAGCAGCAGCAAGTAGCAGCAGCAAGTGATCACAGTAGCATAGCTTTAAGGTGAGCTATGCAACAGCAAGTGCAGCAGAGAAATAAGTTCATCAGAGCATGAATGCTTTAATACAGAAAGACTGTTGTATACAGGTATGTTGCATAGGGGATGGGTTTGTCACATGAATGTTAGGCAGCACTTGAATCAGCTACTTTGTGTTTTTTGGACCAAACAGTGTGTACACAAAACACACATCAACTCTGATAAGAAAGAACAAGGACAGTCACACATAATCTATCTCATATTTACTGTAAGTTTGGTCAAAGCCGGAAAAACTCCATTCTAAACCTAAGGCCTGATCCCAATACACCCCTTGCCCCTACTACTTAGCCCTTATCTCTGCGGTTTGTGCGTTCACGTCTACAGGTAGGGTATGCCTATTCTTGTTAGGATGGAGGGGTAGGGCAAAATGGTGGAGCTACATGGCCAGAAGTTTCTCAGAGGCATGCTCCAAACCAAGTGTCATGAGAAATCATCAGTAAGATGGCTTCACAAGCAACGAAAGAAACCCACAAATGTATTTTCTTCTGAATGTATCATTTAAAAACTAAAATAACCATTGTAATATCTTACTGTTGTTTCAATGTATACTGGTTCTTGTCTTTGTAACAAGCATAAATAGAAACAAAAACGCTGGTAGTATACTAACGTCACAGTAGCTAAATAGCTAGTTAGTCAATGTTACATTGTTACTGCTGATTTAAGCATGACAGTCCTGCATTTTAACATTTTCGTCACATTCCCCCTCCTTTGATGGGATATGTTGCACAAATGTAAACAAAGACCAGCTACGAATTAATTGAACTTGTTACCACTCCAAATGTCAGTGCAGACTGGCAGGGTAGGAGCACAGGTTGCTAACATTAGCCCTCAGAGCACCACTAGTGATCTGGTAATCGAGTAATGTTCCTTTATATTTGATGTGTTTGATCGACTGATCGTGAAATCAATGTGATGAAAGTAACAAGAGCATATACATGTTTTCCTATCTCCATCAGTGAAATAGCAAATGCTATTGTGATCATACCAACATTGCCATAGTCACGTCTGCTTATGTAAATGCCATCGAAGGCCACTGATAATGTATGAGGGTTTTGAAGGGTTGTCCCATTTCCTTGGCAAAAATGTGATCCACCACCCCTTTTAACTCCGTAACGAGGGGCAAAGAGGCACTCAAAAACAAACAGAATAAAATAGGAGATGGGATCAGGCCTTAGTATCTCAAATATGGTCCTGTTGTTATACTTTGTCCTAGAGTCACACATATTTATGGACCAGCAGAGAGTGTTATATTATTTTATCCTTGATAGGACAGTAAAACTACCCATTAAGGTAATAAAATTACCCCTGTAAGAGGATAAAACATAAATTTTAGGCTTTATAGAGTTTTTATTTAGTTGTGGACAAGGGAAAAACCTCTTGAACACTCGTGGTGAAGAACATGACAGGTCAATGTCTGACATTGCTCATATAAAACAAAATGTCAGATTGGTTTAGCTTACCATACAATAGAGTTGAGTTGCATCATTTTTGAAAAGTGAAAGGACAGAAAGCTGAAGGCAGACATATAGGTGAATAGATCAGAAGAGGTGTTGCATTTCACTGTGTCATACAAAGCACTGCTATGGTTCTGATTCAATACCTTGCACAGATACAGTGGAAGTTTCTTTATAATGAGTTCTGTGTGTCGAACAATCCCATAGCAGAAACACCAAGGACAGAAGTTCTGTCCAGCGTGTACACCTTGACTGTCTGATACTGTAATAACATACTGCTCCCACGCTGTCCTCACACTGACATCTGTATCAATCTTTATCTTCTTGCTTTACTGAGCTGTCTGGTACCCATTTCATGCTGGCCGTTCACAGCCATGGACTTCTACAGTGTGTAAAATCGTATTTTTCCCCATCTCAAACATCCATGAAAATTGCCACATTTGATGACAACGATCCAATGTAACAGCCTCTGATGAAGAGACTCAGTGTCAAGTGGCTTTTTCACGGAAACATATCAGTCAAACACAGAACACTGAGCGCAAGATATTCTCTTCAGCTGTCAAGACTTAGATCAGATTTACTCTGATCGCCACATCAAGTTTTCAAATCCCTGCCACTTTTAAGCAATATAGCTGAATATCAAGACACTGCGTGACCAATCAGCACTGCATTTGTCGAGTGGCTATTAGAGCTGCTCCTCTACTGTGTGCCAAGTTTGGGGAAAAACTGGCAGGATGATTATGTCTATGCCAATGCCCCCATATTGTTATTCTGGCCTAAAATGGGCGGTTGGCATAGTAACAGTCATGGAGGTAGCGGTTCCAGCAACCTCATCGAATACATGTAGTACAGTAATTGTACCGCCTTTTATCCATAGTGAAACAGTGGGTGGTGTTTTTAATTGTGTTTTGGGCACAGTCTGGTTTAGTAGACCTGCAGTGAGGACATACTGAATTTTGTACTGAAATTTGGTGGGAATATCTGCTTTATGATGACTATCTGAAAGTGATGCACAGAACTGCACAATGGTGATGCTGTAAAGTCAACAGCAGAATGAATACGTGTGTGCTAAGAAATACTATAATGATCATTTGTGAGTAAAATCAGGGCCATGAACGATGAACTAGACTGGTTATATATCAGGCAGTAGGTTCTAGATTGGGAATGTAGCCCATTATCACCAAACATGTTCTGTTACATAGTTAAATAAGTATTTCATTGCTGAAAAGTTGGTATATTTTTCCAGGGAAAACAGAGGAAAGGGGCTGTAGAATTGACTTTTGCTCAAAAGGTTAAAAATCTACAACTACCAGAATACATTGCACCATTTCCTGTCCAGAAACAATATGGTGGCTGGATGCTAACAGCCTATCCCAGCTGACATTGGGCGAGAGGCAGGGTACACCCTGGACAGGTCGCCAGACTATCACAGGGCTGACATGTAGAGACAGACAACCATTCACACTCACAGTCACACCTACGGACAATTTAGAGTCACCAATTAACATGCATGTCTTTGGACTGTGGGAGGAAGCTGGAGTACCTGGAGAAAACCCACGCTGACATGGGGAGAACACGCAAACTCCGCACAGAAGGGCTACCGCACCCGGGATCTAACAAGGAACCCTCTTGCTGTGAGGCCACAGTGCTAACCACTACACCACCATGCTGCCCCACAGTTACATATTAAGCTAAAACATGTTTCTAAAAACATTTTAGGTGATAAACAGGCAGCGTAGTTACAGTACCTTGGGTCATATCTGATCAGCACTGCTTAGTTTTACCATCTGATCTGAGTTTGATCCAAGTTTGAGAAAGACAGAGAGGGACATCTCTCACTTTTGATATGCTTCTATGTACTTATATACTCTTTTGTGGTATCTAGACACACAATGTGTAGTTCAACAACACAAGAGTGTGCAAAAATCCAAATCTAGATCCAAATATCCAGATTTGAGCTGAGAGGTGAGCAGAGAGATCTGGGCGCCGTAAGATGGAGGGAAGTTAACCATAGTTCATTTACACATACTACCCACATTGTTACAAAACAAAGCTGGTTAAAAATCAGCAAAGTAAGTGCTCACAAGCAGTGAATAAGACAAAAAAGGAAACCTTCTGTCTTGTTCTTTCCCGCATGAAAATCTTTGTGATTTGGGATTGTACTTGAACTGGATGTGCGTTCCAGGAAATTTGTCATTAGCATAAGGACACACTCTCTGGAGAACATCCTACCCCAGATAAAAGGCATCAGAATATTAAGAAACTTAAATTACATCCTAGCAGGAAAGCATTGTACTGAAGTGTGCCTAAAAAATGGCAATGAATGGCAATGTCAGTCAGTTAGTGCACCACACTAAGATATCTCAACTACTGGATTGATTGCAATATCTTTTTTTTAGGTTGCCCCCTCGACAATGAGTCATATAGACCTATCTAAATATCCTACAGCGCCATTATGAGGTTCAAATTTGTGGTTTTGAGTGAAATATCTCGACAACTATTAGATTAATTGCCGTGAAATATGGAACAGACAATCATGCCACTCTCAGGACTAATTCCAACCCTCTTGGTGATCCCTTGACTTTTAATCTAGTGTGGCCATCAGGTCAAAATAAAGCAATGTTTTGTGTTTAGTGATTATAAGTACATTGGAGCTGCAGAGTAGAGCGTGGCTGTAGACTCTTATCTGCTTGGTTATTTTCTGACCTCAATTAATTTTAGATATTTCATGGACTAAAACAATAAACCATAATGATTGTGTGAAATATTGTAACATTGATGAAACCCATAAATGTTATTAATTTGTGAATACTGCACTCCCAAATAAGACTGAATCTGTGTGAAGAAAAATCTCCTAAATGAGTCCAAATATTATGTTCTATTATGGTTGGTGACAAACCTTAAGCGACTGTCAGGTTTTTAATGTGCTGCCACCACGCCTCTTTAACTGTCCTCTAAAGCACTTTGGTGTTATCAGTTTCATATTTAAATGTTCATACAGGGTTTATGAGACCAGCTTGTGTTAGTCGGCTAATACATCAGAAACAGGGAATTTCAGACCTCATTATCTCTGCTGTTTCAAAAAGGCCATTTCACCGGTCTTCTCATGCCCACTGAGCTGTTCAGATAGCACGAATCCCTGAAATAATTAATATTCAAATTTAAGTCTTTTTAATTGCTCTAACAGCTCAATTTCCACTGTTCAGATGTCTAAGCCACAGCCAAAACATCGGGGTGTGGTTTCCGGGGCCTTCTGGAGTCATTTATTTCTGGCTTTTTACACTTTTCACATGATTGCATGTGTAATTACCTTGAAACCAGGCTGAACGTTTCACAAGCATCGTACTAAGAAAAACGGGGAACGACAGAGCACTGGGCTGCAGGTCTGACACTTACTGGGGGAAGCCACAGATATACAACGCATGTTCGTGTGTGTGTATGTGTGCGTGTACATGTGTTGAGGGACTGGGATTTCTGCACTAACCATTAAAAATCTCTGTGTGTGGAAGTGTGCGACAGAGTTAAATCTTGATGACATATATAAGAAAGGGAGGAAGGAAGCGAGAGAGTCTATGTGTGTATGTCCTTGTGTGTTATTGCTCCCTGAGATACTTTATATTTAATGAGGAAAGGGAAAAGTGGAAAGAAAAGGCCATCTGGGCTCTGAGTGGTTGTTTTCTCTGTGCATTCCTGAGTTTTGTGTGTGAAATGAGCAAGTGGATGTTCTCTCTCCCTTGCGTTTGTGTGCATGTGTTTGAGTGTGTGCTTCACTGTGCGTTTGTTTGTGTGTACCTGTAATTATGTCCTATAGTCATGGGGGCTTAGGTAGCTAAATACGCAAGCCCTGTGTGGGGTAAGTGATTTAGGATTGTCACTTTGACAAGTTTTAATATAGGCTGCAATGTCACATTTGAGGCAAGGCCAAAAAAACATGCAAGATGCAGTTATACTACAGGTCTTTTCAACATTCAAATGACCGGCAACATCTTCACGAGATGTCTGTAACAAAATGATCTTATTACAGCACCTGCCAGCCGGGACAAAACTAGGCTGCCCCACGGCTGGAGGAACCAATCAGGTGCAGTTTTATTGTACAATATAGACATTTAAAGGTCCAGTGTGTAGAATTTAGGGGTATCTATTGGCAGAAATGAAGAATATATTCATAATTGTGTTTTATAGTAATGAATAATCACCTGAAAATAAGAATTGTTGTGTTTGGTTACTTTAAAATGAGCCATTTATATCTACATATTAAGTGGATCGGCATCCACAGAGTCCAGTATGTTGTTTAATGGTAGCCCAGAACAGACAAAAATAACAAACACTGGCTCTAGATGGGGCTATTCGTATTGTTGCCTATGCAACTATAGTTCTCCCACACGCTTGGCAACACCTGTTTGAACTGTTTGTGACATTCAGAACATTAATATAGCAGCAAACCACTATATGCTCTGTAAAGAAATAGTGGAACAATGGCCTGTGCGTGTGTGGTAATCAGAGTTTTCCTGCTTGTTGTTGTGGCACAGTATCCAGCTGCACGTGCATGTTAGTGCATGAAAGTCCTTGTGAGTGTGTCCAACAAGCTAGCTAATCACTGTCACTCTGCACTGAGCTCATGTAGAGGTTTCTACTGAGATTGAGATGGTGGAGGTGTAGCATTCTTATCTAACAGGTTTTTATAATCATCTGTTCAACTATTCAGTTATTGACAAGGAGGCACCTTCAGGCCGGAGAGCCAAAAGTAAAGAGGCCAGAGGACAGCCGGACCTGGTCCAAAGAGACCTTAGAATTCTATTGCATGGACAGAACACAAATACTGACAGCAACATGATGTGCCACCAACTAACAAGCATATGGGCAAAAAGAACAGCAAGATCTGTCTGCTTTTCAAACACCGTTGTGGTAAACCACCTGTTGACCAACCACCATCTTTTACCTGCTCCACCACTGTTAGGGCGAGTACGTGACTTTCCAGAGAGAGGTGTGTTCCAAACTCATATTTTAAAGAGAAAATACAGTAGCTAAATACGCTGCATTACTTGCCTATACTGAGGACTCATTCAGGCCATCTGTACACAAAAAGCTTATATAACGTTCATGTTGTTTGTGTAATATTTTCACATGTGAAATGTCCAAAAAATGTGCCTGTATGTGGAGATTTACATGTGAAACAGTATTTCATGCATGACAAATTCACTTTGCACTACTTTTTTTTTTTTGCATTAGAACACACGCACACACACAGAGTAAAAGAAAATCCTTGCACACATATGCAAGTGTATTGACCTATATAGCTCCCTACCAGTATGGAGTAAATCCACCGAGTTGGAATCTTTGAAGTCAACTGTGCTCGGCTCACACTGCATTCAGCTGTCATTCTGGATCACTCACATATGTGCAAACAAACACACACACACACACACACACACACACACACACACACACACACACACACACACACAAAGATGGCACTAAGAGGTGAAAATCACCCAATGTACACATTCACAAAGTGCACGCAAGAGAAACATTTTATAGTAGATGAAGGGAAAGTGTAAGTCGTTGTGTGAGAGGAGACCAAGTAGGCAGTCAAACTGGCAGGAGATTGAATATTTATCCATTTGATTTGCTCTTTCGCAGGGGGAAAACAACACACACCAAGGCGTACACACAGACGTGTGTAAGAAGGTACACACTGAAACAAAATCATCACATATGATGTGCACACAAGCAATGAACACTGCAAAGGAAAGAAAGACAGAAAATCACCCAGAAATAAACACACAGATGGGTTTATTATTGCTGCTGTAACACCACTTGAAAACACGGATAATCCCTTCTACAAGTGTCATATGAGTTTTTCAGAGATGCACTGAGGCCAGAAATATAGTCACAAAACCTGCAAGATTATTTACACTGAGCGTTACTCACCAAAAACACTGTGTGTCCTTGAGCTCTGAGGAATGTGTCGAAAGCACTCCCTGCTTCATAAAATATTTGCAAAGCTCATTTTTAAAGTATTTTAAATCCAGCATTGTTTACATCCATGTTTACTTGCCAGCAGTCTCCTTCTTCTCTGCCTTTACTTGTGCATACAGTATATCTTTGTGTAATACAGCCACCTGTAGATAGGTGGAATGGCACGAAACCATTGGCGGGACTGTGTATTAAGTCAACAGCATGCGTGCGTGCATGTGCGGGCGTGTGTGTCCTTGTGTGTGTGCACAAAATACACAAAACAAGGATCCACCTAAGAAGAAAAACACTCCATAGTGCTACTAGAGGCTTGGAAATTCCACTGGGAGCCTTTCATGTGGCAAGACTAACCGTTAAAAATCTCGATCAGTGATCAATGGAGTGGTGTAGGGATGATGTTTATTTTTAGGCCAGCCCTGGAAGTTAATGTCACCCTGGTTTCCTAAAAAAAAAAAAAAAATTTTGATCAATCCAGTCAATCCAATTAGAGCTGACTGGATCAGATTGCTGGATCAGAGGAGCAGGAGGGTAAAAGCAAACTTTAAGACCCAGCGCAATGAGCAGTAAAGTTTCATTCTCACTGTGCTCTGTGCACTGTTCTGCTGCTCTGTCTGTGTCCAGAGTGCACTGTAAGAGTGTGTAGAAATGAATAACCTGAACAGTATTTATATTCAAACAGCCCTCATAAAGAAAGGTCCAACTACAGAAATATAAAATCAAAACATGGCGGCAGATGTTTTAATCATGGCAGCCCGCCACAAATAAATGAATGTTCTGGAAACCCTGACATCAGTGTCCAGCAGGAGCGATTGCTCTGAGACAACAAGGGAGGCTGAACTTCCTCTAAAATTTCATAGAAATGGTCAAATATGCACTATTGAATTTACATTAAAATAAGAATTTACATTGCATTAAACGTGCGCTAGGATGCGTTTACCATCATGACTATGATGTTCAAATGTCAGCTGTTTATCACCATCTCCCTGTCATACATTCTCGTGTCAGTGCGGTGAACGTGGAGCCTCCAGGCATTCCTACGAGACAGCGCTGAGCAGGTTTTTCATGCCTCAAAGTGAGACAGTCATTGGATAAATGCGACAAAATCGTCACTTCCAGGGAGGCTCAGCTTTCCGTGGGACCTAATAGAGCAGTAGGCGGGAGAGGACGCTCGGTGTATGCATGATGATTGGAGGAATTGTCTAAAAGGCTGAACCCCTTTGTGATTGACAGCGCTTTTGAAATACACACCGGCATCGTCGCATTTCGAGCTCAGTTCCATGCGGATATTTGCGAGTAGAGTCTTCTGACAGAGTGCTGTCTGGAGTTCCTTATTTCCATAAGTGATATAGCTCATTTTTGAGGTGTGTTTTGCTGTGGTTCTATGGCATAAGTGTGGCTGACTTATTAAATGTTCCTTTTATAAGTTACTGCCTCGCTACAATATGACAAATTTTATGATGTAAACTTTAAGTGAGCTCCCCCTGTAGCCGCCTCTGGTGTCCAGGATATGGTTAGTCTGACAGAGCCATTGAAGTTGTGCCAAATTGGCAAGTTTTTTGCTACCTGAAGGCGTGTCAAAGTGGTACTTCTCAGTCATGGATAAACTAATATCAGAGGATAAAAAACGTGTCTGTGACATGATCACAAAAAAAATAGAATTACTGAGCACTGTAGACGGCATTTGTGGCACAGCTGGTCACCACTGGACTATCTGAATAAAGCATTACCTCTCCATCATGGATATATTTACTAATATCAAGGATTTAAACACTTGTCTGTGACATGATAAAAAAAATTGTACTGAGCTCCAGAAGATGGCATTTATGATGCAGAGCTTAAAAAAAACTTGCCTTGGTCTGTTCAGCTGTCTTTCACACATTCACCTTAGGAGGAATGCTGCCAAATGCTGCACTGATCTGGCCTACTGTGTCTGTCGTCAGCTAGTAAACATAGGGTCAAATCTGTTCGACAGCGGTCAGCCATCTTGTGGGACTCATTAGGACTGATGACTGTTCTAAATGGCTGTGTTAACGGCTGAGGAATATGAGGCCATTTTACAGAACCCTGTGCGCCCAGTGGAGCAGACACACCGTCCCATATTCTGAGATGAAAAGGGCCTCACACACACACACGGCTAACCAAAGTGGTTTCATGACAACCTGGTGTACCAAATGTTAAAAATGAAATGAGCACAAAGTGATAAAATACAAACGAGGGTTTTATGCGTGAAAATATTCCAAAAAAGTTTTCCG
Organism: Cephalopholis sonnerati; assembly: GCA_019142605.1. Lineage (NCBI taxonomy): Eukaryota > Metazoa > Chordata > Actinopteri > Perciformes > Serranidae > Cephalopholis > Cephalopholis sonnerati. The sequence continues at coordinate 22,398,258 of JAGQAX010000014.1, read as the reverse complement.
TCTTCAAAAAAGGCACACATGGGAAAAAGTATAATAGATACAACAGGCAGTGGTGAATGACATGATGCAATGCTAAGTGTGTACAATGTACTCACACCATACAGGTTTGTATGGTAGTAAAACGGGGATAATTAACAGAGAAGAGACGCCATAGTGAGTAACCAGGGGAAGAAGGAATGAATGCAATATTATTTAAGGCATACTATGAAGGATTTTCCTAAAAAACAGTGTGTAGACTCTGAAGTAATTCCTCTGAGTCAAGCCTTATGGCCAACAAGTGTGTGATGGTGTGTTTATCTGCAGAAACCCTGCCCTCTGTATTTTCTTGTTTGCTTATTAATTTGCTATGTTCGGGAGATTGGCGAGGAAACTACAAAAATTGTGGACAGAGCGTAAAAATAACACAAATATAGCAAAGCAAAACACCAAGCAGAAAAAGCTTGTTCCAAAAAAAGAGTAAATCAAGTCAAACTTTCAAACTTCCAAAAACATCCATAAACCCACAATCTAGACTAGATCAAGTAATAATATCAAATAGTACAAATGAGGACTCTGGTGTTGGCTTTAACTTTTGGGAGGATGGGGTTGAAGACCGACGCAAAGTTGGTCTGTTATCTGTTGGACAGATAGGTGCTGTGGTTAGCTTAGTTAGCTTGCTAAAGTACCAGCTTTTCCATTACAACAAATGTAGCATTCCTAAAATAGACAGTATAGCTTGTAATGTACCTACAAGCGGTGTGGAGAGGAGGGGCCAAGTCTGAATGTTTTACTTACAGGAAGTAAGTAACAGTTCCTGCATAGTATACCGTTAGAGGCCATGGCGGTGCAAATTCAGAGCTTACGTGTATATTCCGAGACTTAAAGTAAATTTGATTGCATCCATTGAGAAACAATTTCACTGCATTAGTTTTTTTTTTTTTTTCTTAATTTATTTTTATCTGCATTTCACTTTTTAAATCTGGCATTTGTGGGTTTTTTTATTTATGTTTATGAGAATATGTGAATGTATATTTTTCTTAAATTTAATTATTTGTACTTATTTGTGTAAATGTATACGAATAAGTAAATGTGCTAATCTGTGTTCAAGTTTTTTATATTTTTTTATATTTTATATTTGAAAATAAAAAAAGACCTTGATCAAAAAGAAATTATTTCACTGAAAAAACTTGTGTTGTATGAATTGTTACAGTCATACCACCAAATTAAGGATGTAAAAATTGAGAGATCAGCGATTTGTCTTCTAAGACAAGAATCAAACAGCATCCAAACTTGGCATCTCCATTTTGCCAGGCAGGCAGAAAGTCTAATACTTCAGGAAGAAATCCAAAACCCTAATCTTTAGGACAAAACAAGGAACAATATCCATGTATGTAAAGCATGCAATTTAAATGAGTAAAACATGTTTAAAAAAATGTTAAATCATAATCTATGTCAACTAACTGCTCACAAATATAACTGGAGAATAAAAATTAGGTCTCAATGTTTCTTTCTTTTACCATGACAGTCTTAACTCTAATGGGATATATGATGTGCTTACAAACTGATTCTGACACACTGTCTGACTGGTCTGCTCTGCAGGAGAAAAACCACCTTTTCACCACACAAACAAATCAAACAAAAATACCTTTTTCATTGATCCAGTTGTTAGTCTGTAAACCCTGAGGGGGGTCGAAGAAGACCAAAGAAATATACTATATGCACACATGTCATAACTTATACATTATCTTTCTGCCTGCTGTCAAATAATCTGTACAAATGAAAACAATTCAGTGCAAAGTGGGGGATGCATGGCCTCACCTGTCATGACTGTCCTTGAGCAATCGAAGTTACTGTGGTCACAAAGTTCAACAAAGAAACAGGAACTTATCGCAGCAAATCCAACAAGACTTTCTGAGTGTGTTTGACAGCCTAACATCAATACCAATTTTTGCACGTTGTTGTACAATAAAATCAAAATTCATTTATAGTATTTTATTCATGTCCAGTCAAAAACCTCTGAAACACCACTGAGAGCACTGCCCCTTCATTCACTCCTCAGTTATAACTCCATATGCTCCTTGAAAGATGGGCATATGACCAGCTAAACTGTACAAACAGTGCGCTGAAGCTTGTCCTTGACACAGGAGGAGGTGCAGCCACACAAGACAATTTGGGGGCATGATGGCGCCTCATAACAGGGCTGACTGTAATGACTGATTAACAATGTTCTGTCGGCTTCTTTTCATTAGACTGTAAATGCTCCTATCTCACAGGAAGGTATTCATGATGGCTTTCAATTTCACTCCTTTATGGATGTATATGCTGCTTTTGGTTTCTATATGCCAAGGACAGGTCACTATATGCATTTCTGTAGTAATGTAAGAATTCAACATTTTGCTTTATTGATTTGCACAGCTTCATTCACATAGAAGAACTATTGGACAAGGTATGGGCTATTTTTACTTTCCTTTACCGTATGCTTTTTTTTGTACCAGATATTTTCAAAGTGAAATGCCACTTAATTTCAGTCCATTTACAACAAAAAATTTAATTTGTCCTATTGCGAAAAAGCCAAAAATCTCAGCAATTAAAACAAACAATATGTACTGTAAAACACAATCAATAGAGTGCAGACATCCACCAAGGCTGAATAACATCCCATAACACTACCTGGACACATTCAACAATGTATAGCATAGAAATCAGAAAGCATTATGCTTGGGTACTGAAACCCCTTTACAACCGGCACCTACTGAATCGCAATACATATTTTGGTACCTTTTTCAATACCACTGTGCGTAGCAAGTGTGCGGTCCAGAGAAAGAGTAAGCATGCATGTAATGCGGATGTGTGACATTGAGGCTGCAGCAACCAGAGCAGAGTATGAAGTTCAACGCAGCAGTGCGATGTATGAACAATTTAAACTATTAAGGGGGTTAGCCCAAAAGTTAGTCGGCATAGTTTGCCTCTCTTTTTCTAAACTTTTGCACTTTGTTTTTTGAAGTATGAGTTCAGGCACTGGTGCTGCACTGGCTTTAGAATAAAAGCCCTAGAAACCATATGAATGTAAATCAGGGCAAAGTTTGCCTGGTGAAGCTCAGCGGAAGGCTATTGCAGAAATGAAAACCCAAACATACATAACTTACATCTTCCATATTCTAAACTACTTGTTTCAATGAAAACAAACAATAAAAGACCACTATTGTTCAACAATCTTCAATACAGTTCGTCAACCTTAATTAGTGGACACCTGAGAGACTACATAAGGAGAGATAAATAAGATATCACACCAAGATATGATGAGTAGTAGACAACACCCGGACATCACCATAAATCTTTCACGAGAAAATGCATTGTTTCTGCAGGGCACATCTTATCAAAGGAAACAAAACCATAAGTCCTTTTTAACAATTCTCACTGCTACAAAGTCCATATAAGGTTCCAAGATCAAAAGATACAGAATGATTAAAGGATAAAAGAGACTGCATGATAAAAAGATTTGGTTCTTAAGATCAGCTGAGTTCAGTCGTTATACAAATACACACTGAAATTCATTTAGCTTGAAAAGAGACTTCTTCTATATCTATAGCAGTTATCAAGTTCAATGTCAAAACACATTGTGCATGGCTTGTACAAGTAATCAAGGTTAGTGCCCAAGTATTTTTTTGACTCAGCTATGATTGCACTAAATATCATCTGACTCTATTCTGCACAAAACCTCAAAACTATATTAGCCCACACATTATCTACTTAATTAGCTACTGACACTTGAAGTTCAATAAAACCTGACAATGACCTCTGATTTACTAAAAATTTCAAATTGATTTGACAAAATATCATTTACAAACCATTTCAAAGGATAAAATAATGTTGATTGAGAGTTTCACAAACTTGGAGCTATGCATCATTTTGCTTTATTTTGAACTTTCAGTCTATAAGACCTTCACCAGAGAATATATAAAGCTACGATAGCCAGAAAGCTCAAAAAGTGAAACCTATCCATTCTATCAGTTTGGACTCACTGATCCTTCCAGCACCTCAGTACAGACGAAGCCAATTTGAGCAATGGCTATAATGGTGGTTAGCACTCTCGCCTCACAGCAAGAGGGTTCCTGGTTCCTGCCTCTTCCTGGTTCCTGCTTCTGTGTGGAGTTTGCATGTTCTCCCCCTGTCAGTGTGGGTTACTCTGGCTTCCTCCCACAGTCCAAATACATGCAGATTGTCCGTAGGTGTGAATGTGAGTGTGAATGGTTGTCTGTCTCTATGTGTCAGCCCTGTGATAGTCTGGCTGACCTGTCCAGGGTGTGCCCTGCCTCTCGCCCAATGTCAGCTGGGATAGGCTCCAGCCCCCCCGCGACCCTCAAGAGGATAAGTGGTTAGAAAATGGATGGATGGACAACAAGAAGGTAATGGGTAGAGATGGGTACCGAATCCCGGTATTAAATGGAATTACGTTTTTGAAGACAGTAGTATTGGTAAGCTTTAATATTATAGCTTCTTTTATCTGTACTTTTAACATTTCGGTGTAAATTATTATTATGCAACAGCCTCTCCTCCACTCCACACAACATATATTGAAGTCATCAAAAGCAGAGCAGACAGGCCCAGAGACAAAGTTAACGATAACTGGAAGATTACTTAAGTTGATGACATTTACGCTCATTACTGTAAGTGCAATAAAACCTTTGCAAGTAAAAAGCCATCTCTTTATTAATACTCCTGTTCAACAAGCAGATGCATCTAAACATGAAGACAGTGATATTTCAATCTGCACAGCCTGCAGTCTGTCCACTGCTTCTGTGTTTTACAAAAGAACAGCGCACAGGCTCGGCTTGAAAAAGGTTACAAAACAAGCTTAAATAACAGCTGCCTGTATGTAGGCTGTTTAGCTTGGTTTGCCACATATCTTAAAATCTGGCAAATTATTTTTAACTTAGCTGCTGGCTGAGACAATCCAGCCCCCTTCTCGTTCTTTCAGCAGTAACATTACCTGCAGGCAGTGGTTTAACTCAGCAGCACATTGAGGAGGACAGAGGACAGAATATAACTCATACTGACTCATGAAACCTAAACTTCTCTCAGTATTGAATGTTATTTATTTTACTGACATTTTGGATTTGTTTCTAGTGAGATATTATTGAGTTTAGTGACTTGGAAACATCACTGTTGCTATTCTAAAAACATTTTGTTATATTTAAAACATTTAATTAATCCTGTTCTAAGTTCATTCTTTTTTTAGTAATATATTTTTTAAATAAGTGTTGAAGAAGAAGAAGTGTTTGGAGTATTGATAAAGAACTAAATTGATAAGGAGTGTTAATAGGAGTAGAAGTACCGATAAAATCCTAACGATACCCATCCTGAATAATGTGACTATTATTTAACAGCACTAACTTGGAAAACACTGAGGCAGCGTTTGTGGTTGAGCGACTGGACCACCTACACACAACCAACAAATGTAATAACAGTTGTTCAAACCCTGTACAGAATAAAAGCAGACACAACCAGATCAGTGCAGCGGTTCATCACCTTTGAGTACTTGATAGATATCAAATTTGTGTATTACATTCACTGACTAATAGTCCCACATTAAATGTGTCTCCAACATGGACTAAACAAGCACAATGGAGAGGCTGCAGCCAGTGTGGGCTCCTGTTATTTCCATTGCCAGCATTTCAATTCTGCCTGAAAGACCTTTAAGACCTTGTTTTCCAGCAAACAATATTGTTAGGTCAGCACCTCTAACCCAGGCGTGGTGTATGTATGACATCAGTGAACCCTGGTTGGGGCACAAATATCTCAGCAAGGCTCTGGAATTGGTAACTCTTCTTTGTAACCCAGAGTTAGATGACAACCACAGACCAGCTTGTGTTATTTGGAAATTAATTTAAACCTAGGACTGTGGAGAAATACAAGCACCTTCTCCCCTCTGAAATTTTTTTCTCAGTGGGTCATACAAGCAGTGTTCCCTCACCTGGGGCAAACTCTCCTGTATAATATCACCCACTGAGTTGAATCCTGCTCGCAGGCCCTGGATTGTTAAATTTCATTCACAGTGGCTGGACTGTTCTCTGAGCTTTATCTAACTGGGTCCAATACAGGTCAGGGTGATTGTAGGGTACCATGTATGCTCTGTCAAGCAAGCTTAGAAATCTAGATGAGCTTGTGAATTCTGGCTCACGGCCAATTGTCACTTCCCATTTAATTAAATTTTCAATCACACAATTAACCATGCCCTTGTATTTTGTCCATCTGAGAATGTGTGAAATCAGAGAACATGATTAAATAAAGACGTTTTACAGCATAGTACTTCTTGGTAGGTCAGGTTGAGATGAGAGGTGTGATGGCCTCACCAAGGCCGGGGCTCAGCTTCTCTATACACACCAGGTGTATAAAGTTTTACCTTGAAAGTAGATACAATCAGCCAGTTGATCGTGTTTGTCTGTTCCACTCTCTAAGACTCTGCTCTGCCTGTGTCTGTCTCCAGCTTTAACGTTGGCTAATTTGACCATGGAAATGCGAGTGATTGTGGCCTTTTTCTCGGTCAGCTAAACTGGATCAAATTCTGTCTTCCTGCTCCTTGGTGGTCCAGAGGCAAGGTTTAATGTTTCTGCACCAAGCTAGCTGTCACTCGCATCTCCGTGTAAATGAACTGAAATGGCCGAGTGTACACAACTGACTACCTCCACTTCTCAAACTAAGATGTTACTGCAGTGTAAATACCCAATTAAAATGAGAGTGATTGGATTGATTTATCACAGGAAGTATAAAACAGGTTACCTGCATCCCTTATAAATTGAGAAATCCTTCATTCTTGTTGTTGACTGAAAATTGTAACAATGATTGTTATTACTTGATTAAGACTACATTTAGAGCAGAGCTATTTCAAGTTCAGGTATGGAGTTAGTTAATCTACAAAAAGATGAAATGTTTTGTTTTAAATACCAAAATCTGCAGTTCTTTGAATTGCCACTTGAGGGTGGCTCCAGATGCCAGTCAATCCCCATACACCTCCATGTTAAAATGCCCAACTCTATAGCAGAAATAACCATGTTTACAGTCTGGTACAAAAACAGTTTTGGTCTGTATGGCTAAGTTCCCCTCATGACAACTGTACAGGTGGTGTGTCCAAAAGTTCAAGATGGCGATGGCTCAAATGATGAACTTGAGGCCTCAAAACAGGAGTCCACAAGTCATTGGGTAACATTGCAGTAGCAACGTCCATTATTTTAACAGTCTATAAATGAGACACTTTCTGATGACAAAATGTGCTTAAATCGTAAACCACAATATTAAAAAAAAATTAAAAAGAAAACACGTAATTTGGGAAAAAATAAATAGAATCAAAAAATAAAATCATAACAGATTTCCTAGGTCTTAACATTAGTCAGTTTAGTAATGGTATTCACTATGTCCAAAGCCTCCACCACCACCTGTCTTAGGGAAGACAGGACATGCAAATGTTTTTTTCCTCTGCCACCTTCTGGTGTGACTGGGCACGTAGTTTGGGTGTCACCAACCACAACATTTGTTGAAGGGCAACATGCCATAGCAGCGGATGCTGCCAACTCAGAGAGCAGGACCCCTCACAAAAATAAATAAAGCAGGAGATGACCCAATATCAATGTTTAGTACAAGGGCAGTGTCAGTGCCATCTTGCATGGGGACAGGAAGCTCTCTCTTCCTAACAGACCTCTCAACTCCAGACCAAAAAAAAAAAAAAGGAGGAAGCATAGGGGAATGCATATTGAGTGACCCGAATGTGTCTTTCGAACTTCACAACATATCCATTTTCACACCACCTAGCAATCGTCTTACTCTCACCCTATGTTTGTGTCTGACAAGTGTGACTGCTGGTGAAAATGTCAGCTTCACTGGCATCATGTCATGTGGCCTGTGCACAGAAAACACATCAATAAACTGTGCTCAGCAAAGTTTTATTTAAAATTCTTTATAATATTTTATCCATTTGCCTGGAAAAAGATAAATACTTTTCATCTGGACATAAATATACAATACCTGTGGTGCGAGTAGGTTAAATAGGAGGGCTTGTAACGATAGGCTTGCCCTTGTTAGGTTTTCAGTATTGATGCGCTCCTGACCAGGACAATTAACCCCAAACTGCAATCGTCAGCTGACATTAAAAGACTGAGTCTACATGGGTCCCAGGGGTCAATGTGTGTACTACTAAGGTCAATGAGGCTGCTGCTGGGGAAAAAAAGTGCATACTTTGATAACAATGCCTGGATAAAGAAATGCTAAATTATACACACACCAGGCAGTCCACTTCTAGCAGTGCAGACCCTGTATTTAACCCTGAGCTCTGATTAACTCTGTACTGAGCGAGATCTGGAATTGCAATCAACTCAACAACATCAACTCTGGCAACCCTGCTAATTCAGCCTTTGGCTCAAATATGCAGTACACAAAATGCTCTCATTAAAACTGTGTGTGTTAAACATTGGTCTCTCTTTGCTCTTGTTGTGGAGAATTAAAGGGCAGAAGTGAGAGAGAGCAGGAGAATGAATACAGAGAGCTGGAATTTGGGACAAAATTATTCATTATTCAATTCTACCATGAAAGCAAACCTAAAGTGAAACAGGAACACAGCTTTTAAAATTTAAAATCACTTGATGATGTGCACAAAGTTTTATACAAGGAAATCTTACTGATAACATCAAAAAAAAGAAAGTGCATCTGAGATGGGACAGCTGAGTGTGTACTGTATAGGGCTGCAACTAACCATTATTTTTATTGTCGATTAAACTCTTGATTACTCTCTCAGTTAATAAATTAGTTGTTTGGTCTATAAAATGTCAGAAAATGGTAAAATATGTAAATCAGTGTTTCTGAAAGGCCAAGATGACATACTCAAATGTCTTGTTTTGTCCACAACCCAAAAATATTCAGTTTACTGTCACAGAGGAGAAAATACACTGGGAAATATTAGGGCTGCCACCATTAAGAATTTTCCTAGTCATCATTTAGGGCCATTAGTCGACGAGTCGCCCACATGTTTACGATATTTCATAACTAAATTATATATTTTTGGTGGGGCAACACAATGGTTTGAGAAAGAATAATGTAAGTAACATTGTTAAGATTAGATTATTACTTTATTGTCCCACAGAGGGAAATTCATTTATACAGACCATATTTAGACACAACATACATCATCAACAAACAACATGCAGGCACAAAAAAAAAAAAACGTTTTACATAAAGCACAACACACAGACATCAGAGACTCTGCCATCAACACTGAAACACACCTCCCTAGCGTGGTCTGCTGTTAAGAGCCGCGATGGCTGATGGAATCAGACTTTTCCCAAAGCGGGCCCTCCTACTTTTAAGTGACCTGTATCTACGTCCAGAGGGTAGTGGGGTGAGGTGGTGGTGAAGTGGGTGAGTAGGGTCCTGTTCTATAGCGTGTGCTATGCGGGTGATGGCCCTGTTATTCAGGTCTGAAAGGTTGGGTGTGGGGAGGCCGATTATCTTGGCCGCGGTGGTAGTGACACATGTGAGTTTGGTCCGGTTGGTGACTGAGAGCATATTGAAGAAGCCGGTGGAGCAGTACAGGACGATGGGCTGGATGATACTTTGATACAGGAGGAGGAGGAGGAGGAGGAGGAGGAGGAGGTGGGGGGCAACATGAAGTCCTCTGAGTTTTCTGATGGCATGGAGACGTTGCTGGCTTCTTTTCTGGATGTCGGAAGTGTGATGATCGAAACTGAGTTTATTGTCCAGGGTGACACCAAGATATTTGAAGGTGTCAACTATTTCCACTGTTTGGTTGTTGATGAGGGTGGGTTGGTGAGGTGAGGGGTGACTGAGACTGTGATACATTACAGAGAAATACAAAATACTTTTCATATCATCTTGGGTTCATCCCTTACCTTCTCAAAATCATCCCATACTTTGGATTTCTTGCCCAACATGTTATTAACTAGCCTGTGTAATAACTTAAAGTACCAGCCCTGTAAATTAACATGACTCCTGTCTGACTGCTGAGTGTGGCCTCTTCCTGTGTATGTCCTTTCAAATTAAATTCCCACATGGTCCGGTCATATAGGTTTTGATTTATTTTGACAAGGCACAGCTCCTGATAGAGTTTCACCCTTTTTTTTTCTGTGACTAAGCAACCAGTGAAATATATTTTGTAAATTATCTTCTTATATTTCTTATATTTTTACTTCTTTTTGCACTATATCTTCTTTCTACACTTGTTTGCACTATATCTTCTTCTTTTTACACATGTAAGGAGCACCTGTAACGAAAACAATTTCCCCTTGGGGATCAATAAAGTATTTCTGATTCTGATTCTGATTCTGAAATCTTGTTGACTAATGACCTTTCTGACCGACTAACATTTGATTGACTATTAGGGGGCATCAGTATTAGAAATAATAGAAAATATTCACATTTTCAAGGTTGGAATCAGAGAATTTTGACGTTCATTTCTCAAGAAATTAAACGGATTAACCAATTATTGAATTATTTGGCAATTAGTAAAATGACTGACAATCAGTCAGTTAATCTATGAATCAATTAGTCATTGCAGCGCTAGCACTGTATGTATGTACTGGGACTTCTTTTCCATTTTTGAATGGAAACCTGGTGTTAAAGACTGTTACCTATTGGAACAGATGGGATAAACTGACTGGTTACAGAGGCACCGGCATACTAACAGATCAGGGTTAGGAAGTATAGATTATACTTATATTAAACATAACAGAGATGTGATTCTTAATCTGGAGGGCTGGTTGATAGGTTGTTAAAGTACTCAATAAATAGTCTCCATAACTTAGAGAAGCAATCAGTAGCTCAGCTCCTCTGAGAGAGAATTTATTTTTCAAGCATAGAAAAAACATCACAACACTTTGCCAGATTGGAGAGGGGGTGGTTTCGGAGTTTTCCAAGATGGTAATAGCCTTCTTCTTGCTAAGGTGTTGTAATGGCAATTATATCTTCGTATCAGAATGTACAGTACATTGCAAGGGCAAATATATGTGTGAGAGGTGTTCAAGGCTCACCCAGGGGTATGTTTTTTTAAGGTGGACTGTGTGTGTCACTTTCAACTGGATTAAACTGAGCTGTACACATGAGGAAGATGAGTTGCCTCCTCTTAGAACTTCTTTCCACCCATCATCTGTCAGCTCCATCGTCAACTCTTCGTCAACACTTTCAATCCAAAACTCAAGATAGTGTGTAGTTTGAAGAGAAGAAGGAATAAGGTACACTTCCATCTTTGGAAATTTGGATATTTTCTTCAGTACTTGCCACCTAAAAATTAACAAACAAACAAACTATACTCTCAAAACACATTTATTTTACTGAAAGCGTTTTAGTTTCACACACTCCCACAATAAAGTGGTTTCTTTTCAATGTGTAAAACGAGAAGCGTTTTTATGGTTTTATCTTGAGTCAGGTATAATATGAGGTCAAAGCTTGTGATGCAGACTTTTACTCTGGTGTAACAAGCACATATGCTAACCAGTCTTGCCGTTCATAAATGCCATGTGTTTGCATTCCCAGCTGGAAATACCAATAAAGTCCCAGTTTACTACCTTCTTGGATTCTCCTGCTGCAGTTGAAAAGGATTGTCTGAAAGGATTACACAGGCAGCCTCTCTCAGTATGCGTTGAGTGGAGTGCACTATGACATCTTGGACGGGTCACCAGCCAATCACAGAACCAACACAGATTGACACAAATCGACTCACTTTCACGCCAAAGGGCAATTTGCAGTGTCCAGTTCACTTGACTTGCATGCTTTTGGAATGTGAGAGTATTTCCACAAAAACACTGGAGATCACGCAAACTCGACACAGAGAGGACCAGAGGTCAACCCTTTCTTGTCGTAAGGCAACAATGCTGTACACTGAAACACTATGCCGCCCTCACCTGAGAGTCGAGAAGGATTTTAAATGAAATCTTTTATCCGCTGCATCACACACGCATAATTCACAAGTTCTCTCTCTCAGTTGTAAATGTGTTCACACCTGACAATTAGACAGAAAGAGGGTGCCAGGCTTAACAACACATCTTATTGTAGGCTTTACTGAATGGCTGTCAACATCCTGTGAACATGTGTGTTGATGTGCAAAGCTGTGATCCTTAATGTGACAACAATGACAAAAAGTAATAAAAAATTCAAGTAGTCAAGTCTGCCTCAACACCTCTGAGCCTCCAAAATAAAATTACAAATTAAAGAAACTATTATCCCCACACACCATCGAACAACATATGCATTGTAATGCTTGCTCAATGAACACAACATTACGTTGCAGTTTACTACAGCAGCTCAGATCAGTGCATCAGTGAGGCTATCAGGGTAGTTACTACGGTTGGATCAATGTCCGGATTTGCCAGTCCAGTCCAGTCTATGAGCTTAAACCACTTAGATTTCATGAAAACCACTGGAACCAGCATTTGTTGGTATAACATATTCTAGCAAATTAAAGAGTAGCCAACATCAGCAACCTGTGCTGAAGGCGTCACGGTGCTAAATCCAACTCATATTGCATAATAAGCAATATGACAATATGATTTACAATATGTTATGTTTATATATGGACTAACAGAGCCACTAGTGTCTGACAGGTCGTAAGCCAAGCATGGGGACAGGAAGCAGAGCAAATTGCAGTAAGGCTGGGAGGGAGGTGTTTGTGTACAAGAAAAGTCATGTGTTTGTTGGGGTGGCAGTGGGATGTTTTGAGCTGCACCTTTGTTGGATATCCTGTCTCTTATGATCTTTGTCACTAGTACTGAAAGTGCCGCAATGGACAAGGAACAGAAGGGTTCTGTTTACTATGCCTTCTTATTTCACTACAAAAACCAAAATAAGGTGGCAGATGGCTGGAGGAAGACCACCAGGGAGCTTAAAGTTGCTGGTAAGTGACCATCGCTAATACTTGCTGTTGGCTATATTGTATGTTTCCAGTAAATGTCACAGTATAAAATCTGTGCTTTCTGTTTCAAAAGTAATGTTACGAACATTAGAGGATAGCAAGTAGGCTCCTCACCTATCTTTGTCTCACATATGATCTCAAGCTCACAGTTGATATTCACTGTTTGTTTACATGACATAACAGAAGTGCATATTTAAGGGATTCAGAGTGGATACACAGCTCTGATGTCACGCCATGCAACACTAAAATCAAATGCTTGTTTGCTGTTGGAACACGGTGTCATTATGTTCCACTCGAAAGCAGCTGTTAAATCAAGTGCGACATCTAGTAAGATTCAGTATACCTGTCCAGTCCCGTGTTTTGACCAAATATCAACCAGTATGATCACTTTTTTCATTTTCCGTTAGACAAAAATAACCTGGACCAGCAAACCTATAGTATGTACTATGAACTCTCTGGTCCATTCCTTACCATCCCTCCACATTTAGTTTGTGTGTTGATGTAAATCAGAGGTGTTACAATGCAATACATGTTACAGGTCAAAGTTAAGACTTCCCTTTATAGCCCTCTTCTCTCAGGTCCAAACTCAGAGAGGCTCAAAAATAAAAGGAAGGGAGAACTGCTTCCAACTTTCAGGATGATATGAGGTGAGTCAATATGAGTTAAGAATACAAATAGACTCAAGCCTCGAGTTGGAAGACATTAAACTGGCGCACTTGCCTGATAAGTACCCAGTCTTTTTCAGTCAGTTTCACACAAGGACAAATGAAATGTCCAGTTAATCCCAAGACTCTCAAATACTGTATCATCCCTGTGGGTGAGGCATTGCTAATATGATCATTATGAATTATCTGCTGACAGTGTGGCGGTCAGCTGTTGCATTAGCACCATTGACCGTCACATCTTAGTGGGAAACAAATCATATGACCGAAGCTGTGTAAAACCAAACAATTGGGCATCTGACAGAACGTCACTGCCATTCTTGGAGCGCCACAGTCTAGCAGGATCAAAAATAGCTTTAATGTGGCCAACAGATTACTTCCTCTGCGTGTGCGTGTGAGGCATTAATTATGTAACAACCAGAGGTAGACGCATAATCAGGACCTCTGATGCCATGCAATAAATCTTATGCGGGAGGACAAGAATACAAATGCATATGCATGCACACGTCTGCACACACACACACACGAATTACAGTAGCTGGCTCTAGCCTTGAAGATAAAAGATATTTATGGCATTGGCCGGAGCAATGGAAATGGATTTGTAATTTGTGATACATTAGCGGCGAAAAAATAATTAAATAAATTTCAAATCAAAGCTACTCTAAACTAACCCACTGTGCCACTGTAACAACTTGTGATTAATATTTTAACAAACTGCAATATCAATACCTCTTAAGCCAGTAATTCCCAACTTGGGGTACATATATACCAAGAGGTACTTCTGCTGTTGCCAGGGAGTACATCGACAGATTAATCAACACACCTAATAGAAAAATACATTTGATAAGATATATATCCACATATTTGTATTTATGAGAAAAATATACAAATATGATTACAACTGAATTGATTCTGATCTTTAGTGTATGTATTTTCACACAATAGCTAAAAACTACTACAGGATACTTTTCCCACCGACCTCAGTAAGCTGTAACACCTGATAACCACATGTCACTGGTGACAGCATAAAAAACTAGTCAGAAAGTAAGCAAATAAGTCAAAACGGAGCTAAAAGCAGGCTACTGGATGAATGGTATTAAAGGGGGATTCCGGTGTGAAATGGATTTGGAATATATTGTACATGATCATGAGTTCGAATCTTGTGTTGGGTACAAAACCGCGCTGCTGCGACGCATTCCAAACTAGGCTGTTTTTATCTGATTCCTCCAAAAGGCTAATGCCGCTAGCACTCAGGGCATGTCTCCAGGTGAAACGAAATAGCTGCCATTGAACCACTTACAAGGCTCAAAGTAGCCCCACATTTCGTTTGTGGTATAATGATTGGTAGTATGACGATTGCTGAACACGAATCTCAGGTGTTATTGACAGATGAGGGCTGACCATGGGCTGTACATGTGATCAAGGGGTGACCGGGATGTGTGTAGTGCACGAGCTTGAACGACAGCTTTTGAGGAGAGGAGAATACCAGAAGAGGAGTCAGTAATCGACTTGATTTGACTGACAGAGACCAGAAAACTACCTCAAGGTACTTTGTAAACAGTAATTTCTAATAAACTATCTGTGCACTTACAAAATTGCGAATGCCTCGTTTTAAATGGTAGGACCCTCGCTATACTACCATCAAAGTGTGGCGCTACTCTGAGCCTTGTAAGTACTAGGACTAATCAATTAATCCTAGCAGCTCTAAGCAGAATATCTATCTCATCTAGGTTCGACACAATCTTTAATGCTGAATAAGTGCACCGAAGGCAAAGCTGTGGCAGCTCAGAAGGCCTTGGATTAACAGCATTCATGTTTTGGGAGAGAAAGTTACAAAACAAATCACGCCATACAAGCTCCCCTGCTCAACTCCAAAAATCAGGGTAAGCATAACCAACACAACGCTAAACTCAATACAAAACAACATCAAAATAACCTGCACCTGCAATAAGTGCTGTGCTGCTGTTCAACCTACAAACACCTGCAGTAAATAACTTTGCATTTGTTTTTTGTTTGTTTGTTTGTTTTTGTCTAAACAACACATGCCATTCATTTACTTGCTGGTTTGTGAGTCATGCTACCAGTCCACCAGTCCCCATACCTATTTACATTCCAAAGCTATCACTTTTCTTTTATCAGTTCCCTTTTTCCAGCCTGCTGACAGTTGAGGCAGCAACATGTGTAAGAGCTGACATGGCTGACATCATGACATGCTGACAGAAACATAAAAAGATGTTTAGATGTGGTCTGGATGGGAATCAGCAATGCTTGCGTAGTCCTAGCCAGACTTCGTTCCCCCACCCGCCTTTCCAAAAGGGATCAACTGGCAGTTTTTCCTTCACCTTGGCGTTTGCATTCCATTTAACATTTCCTCAAAATACAATTCAACCCTGCTCTAGAAAATGCACATAACAAAATCGATGAGCCGCTAAGTCAATGGGTAAGCACGTACTGGGCATTATGTAGAAGCAGAAAGGGAAGCAAGGTAACTTAGCAATGTTGTCCTTCTCAAGTGTCAAAAGAATCAGACAGGGGACAGTGAAAAAGGAGGGCATAACTATTGATTTGTTCTTTTGAAAAAAGTTTTTGTTCCTTATTTTACCACAATCCTTTGACAAAGCAAGAAAGATAGAAAAGGAGACAAGATGGTTTATATGCACACTGTGTGAGACATGGAAAAGTTAAATATTAAACTGATTGGCTGGTGCAACTGTGAATCAATCCAACACTTAAGTCCAGCATTAAATATCTCTACACATATTGAGTGGGTGGCCATTTCGTTTGGTCCAGACCTTTACAGTCTCTGAGGGTCTGTACCAAACATGCTAAATGTGAGTGCACTTATGAGACCACAGAGCTTTAGTCTTTTTGCTGTCTTCAGTATAATTTCAAAATTCTCCTCAACTTTTCTATTTCTCTTAGTCAGAAGCCAGCAATTTCTGGGGAGTATAAACTCCAGATTTTGTGTTTATGTGTGTGTCTGTGGATCCTTGTAAATGTGCAAGTGGATGCTAATTTGCAAACTCAGCAGAAAGAAACAAAAGAGGAGCAAAACAAAGGTAGAGATTGGCTTTAGGCAATGTTACAGTGAATATGGCCAGTGATCTCCAGCTGCAGCACTGTGTGTCTTTGAGCGCTTGTGTGTGTGTTTCCAGCACCACACAGGGTCCAAATGTCCCCACAAGAACAACAAAACAAGAAAAATGGTGGAAAAAAAGAAGCTTTAGTTTGTAATTGCTTTCCCATCACACTGTTTTTAAGTCCAACATACAAATACATATCGGTGGGAAACAGCCTAATTGCTGTTTGCATGGAAGGTCTGGTACATAGCATCATCTGCCCTGTTGTGTTTTCTGCAGAAATGTGAACTGCTTTGCATTACAACAGTGATTTTTTTCATATCATAATAACAAAAGTTCATTAAAGGACATTTTTATGATAAATGAAACAAGTTACAACAGCACAAAATTTATTTTACTGCACTATCTATCTCTCTAGATATCTAAAGTGTGGTGGCAGACATCTACAGTATCTATAGTAGCACTCCCTGATGTCATTGCCCTTCTGGTGACACTTTTGTCATGCTGTTATCCTTTCATCTGTTCATTCCTTACTGTGAAGTTCTTTCATTCCCCATGCTGGCATGTTGAATCAACTATATGAAGTAAAGCATAGAATACAATAAAATGGAATGACAGATGCGCATCTCCATGCAGGCACTTTTTTTCATCATAATACTTCTCTGTTTTATATAGAAGCCAATTTCCGACAATGTGATGAAAAAATAATGAGACACTATTCAGAAATAATGATTTAGTATCTAAAATAATGATTCACGCCATGACTAATGACATAACGGACAGGCACTGTTCATTGTAATTAATGAAACTGGCTACACTGGGCGTGACAGCAGCAAGTAAGTGTCACATACACCGATCAGCCAAAACATCAAAACCAGTGGTGAGTGAGGTGAGTAACATTGATCCTTATGTTACAATGCAATGTTCTGCTGGGAGACCTTTGGTCATGGCATCCATGTGGATGCCACAAACACCACTGTGGGCTAAGTAACCCCGCCTCACTGCAATGGTACTCCCTGATGGCAGTTGCTCCCCAGCAAAGCCATGCCACACCACAAAAACTGCTCAGGATTGGCCTGAGGAACATGACAAAAAGCTCAAGGTGTCAACCTGGCCTCTAAATCTCCCACACCCCAATCTGATAGAGCATCTTGGGAAGTGCTGGCACCCCACCTCACAACTGGCAGGTCTCAAATAATCTGAAGCCAACGCTCCTGGTGCCAGATACCACAGGACACCTTCCAGAAGTCATGTGTCCATGCCTTGACATGTCAGAGACAAGTTAGATCCAGGGAGGCCCCCACCATGGATTAGGGGTACATCAGAGGTACCAGCACGTCCCGGGTATTCTCGATCAGATTTGGATCTGGAGAATTTGGAGGTCAGGTTGATGCCGTTAGCTTTTCGTCACGTTCCTTGGGCCATTCCTGAGCAGCTTCTGCAGTGTGGCATGGTGCATTTTCCTGCTGGGGGGGGGGCACTGACATCGGGGAGTTCTGCAGCCATGAGGAGAGCTACTCCATCTGTAGAGGTGTTCAGTTGGGTCAAGCGCATCAAGTGGCATCCTTATGAATTTCTGGACCAGAAGTTCTCAGGCAGAACATTGTATTGTAACAAGATGATCAATGTTACTCACTTCACCCAACAGTGGTTCTAAGTTTTTGGCTGATCGGATAAAGTGCCACAGAGATCCGCTCTACAAATGCAAAAATAGGCCAGTCTTCAATTTATATTTTTATGCACAGGAATTTGCACAGAAATTGGTCTTAAAACATCTATATTTTTCTTTAATTAAACTATGGATATACAGGAAATGACTTGATAATAACGCAGCCAGCACATTTAAGAAATACTGTAATTTGAAATTAATATTTCCTGTCAATTTATAACTATCTTTGATAAATGTGTTTGCCACTCTCTATCCATATCATCTTTGGGGTCTTGATCACCCTGTCGACATTTATTTTGCCAGTATCAGTTGCTTAAAAACTTTATCCCTAAATAGCCTACTATAGTCTGTAGAAGAAACCTACATTACACAAACTAAGTGAAAAATTTCACAGCTCTGTGCTGAGTTCAAAACCTGAGGAAACAATCCCACACAGTCCCAAAATGATAGCTCATCATCCTGTTGTGCCTGTGACTCACATATCCCCAAGTCACATGTGGGCTGCAGGTGCAGCCGACTCCATGGCACATCCACTCCGTGACGGTCAACATCTATTACATCTTCAATGAAATGAAGCTCCAGTATCTCAAAGTAACTACTGAGCATCCCAAAATAATAACTTCCTTATCTCGAAATAATGACATAATATCTCAAGATAATAAGAAACTTTCCTTCCTCAAAATAATAACGTAGTATTGCAACATCAAGACTAACTCTCTTGAAATAACTAGACTAAGCTAGGTGAATGCGCACTTGGCAGGAGACTAAAAAGGCTGAAATCATCTAGTATCTAGCTTCCTGTGTCCAAGAACGCATTCCTCTAGTAACCATATACAACAATAGAAATTAATTTAATAGATGTATCAACTCTGCTCTACCTCAGGTAAATGAATTTCAAACTGGTGCATTTTTACAAAAAAAAAAAAAAAATCTTGTCCTGTGGAGCTTTAATAACATGGCATCAAGGGTATTTTTGGTATGTCATCCAAATTTCACCACTGTCCGAAGCACTTGTCAAAACGTCAAACATCTCATATGAGGTTCGTGCAGGATTCAGGTGAGGTACTGAACGCCTCAGTGACAAGCCCCCAGACAGCAGAGCGATTATTCCAATCACGCCCTGCTTGTAATCAATGACAGAAGGTCACGCACACGCCTCCAACGCACACATTCATGACAAATTGATACACAACACATTCACACATACACATTCATCGAAAAAGACTGCCTCGCACAATCCGTCACACACATTTACATACTGATGCAAAAGAGATACAAAACACGCACGTGTACACATGCAGAGACTCGCATGCGGTCTTGGATCAATACATTAGGTCATCACCCCAGAGATGAACCATATGGAACATCGATCGACTCATCAATCACACAATCACAGAAAATGGCAGGGTCACCCGGGGTGTGTGCGTGACGGAGTGAGTTTATCTATTGTGTGTATTGCACGTCAACTCATATTTAAAGGTTATGAATACATTTCCTAGATCAACCATATGTATGGGTAGGTCCCACTGAAACTCAATGTCATTTTGCTGCTCATGTATGTGTACGATTGTGTGTATGTGCACTGTTACTCAGAGGTACAGCCATTGATTACAGGAAGCAGCAGTACGTGTGCACCCCTGTGTGAGGGGCCTTATTTGCTCATATTTAAAGGTTATGAATAGATGTCAGATATTGACTGTGTGTCTAAATAAGTGTTCTTGCATGCATCTAGGGCTGCTGTGGGGGTGTGTGTATGTGTGTGTATGCTTCAGATATGGACAACCTGTCCACTAAACATCTGAAAGCTGTAAACTTTTATTTTATACATAAAGATTATAATTAACACTTTAGCACTTCATTATCATGTTGACCCCTGAAGCCAGCAGTAAATGACCTTTCTATTAAAAGGGGACATCTGCCCTAATCGAGTTATGCAGCTCTGCAGTGAGAAATGAAGATGACGGGTAGCATTTCATTGTGAAAAGTAATTTTGCTTGTGAGAGGTCATTGGTGAAGAAAATGAGGAACTACTGAGGAGCAAAATGTCATCTTATAAATCAAATGTTCTTTAAAAGGTGAATTAAGCAAAACATTGTTAATTTCCTGTGGGAGGCTGATAGTGGTATCATATCTCAGCCAAGTACCTTGATTTCTGATGTTCTTTTAGGTCTGCATTAACCCCTTTTTGCATTATCGACCACTTAAAGATGGAGAATAATTTTACATGAGCATTAAGTACTGGTTGTATTTAGCAATTCAGCTAGCAGTTTTTATGGGGACTATTTTTTCTGTTGTAGAATAAATAGTGCCAACTAATTATCCAGACTTACCTGGACACTGTGCAGTGTTTCCCCTACCATTATATCCCCCCAACAGCACCCCCGCCCCCCCGGAAGGTCAGGTTAATTTTATTTAATTTTATTTTCTATACAGCGCCAGATCACAACAGAGGTCATTTAAGGTTACCTTTTGGCATGTCATTTCTGTCTCTACATGGTCGCACATTCACTATTCTCCTCTGCACTCTGTATTGCGCACAGCGGAGCACACACACACACACACACACACAAATAGACTCGTATGCACACACGGGTGAGCACACTAGAGCACAGCTCGGGCTGCATCTTCCTGACCGAACCCGAGTCCGAGATGTTTAAAAGCAAGCCCGGCCCGAACCCAACGCAGTTTGTTACCTGACATAGTTATTGTTATGGACAGTGTGTAAATGACCATCAAAACGCTGCTTTTACGCACGATCAAACACGCCGCTCACACGGCACACACACTCAGTTGGAGCGGAGACCATGTTGCGTTCTGACATTGTCACGTAAATAACAAATTCCAGCACTTGAGTAAGCCATAGCACAACACAGCAGCATGTCAAGTGGGCCGAACCCAAGCAAAATTTTTGATTTTTGGTGGATCCCTGGTTATTTTTTTAATCAAAGTTTGTCAGTGGAGCATGAAGCCCAAATGGTTCAACTGCTATATATAACATTACCGTAAGATCGATACTACTTCCACACTGTGTGGCCTATAGAGCAGGCGCACTAGGGACTTGTGGCAGCTCAGCCATCTACTTCCGATTTAGCACTCCGTTAACTCAAATGGGGATATAATAATTCAATCCTGTAGATTTTTTAGACTTGCCAATTGATATTGAACCAAGTTAATTAAATCCCAATAGTGAAACAAAGCATTAACAGGGGTTGTGATGCCCAAAAAGTCTATCTACTGATTTATAGAAGCCTCTTTTGCCTTGAGAGTCAGTGGGAAGAAGTCTCTGTGTGCCACAGGGCATCACATGATGGTGTAATTACACTGTTTGGCCTCTAGGCACATTAGCTTTAAAGCCCGGCTTACTTCCTGGGGGCCTGGAGAGGATCCACTCCATATGTACATATAAGCAGCTCATTCTAAAGTAAAGAAAGCACAAAAATTCTTATTTTCAGGTGATGGACAATTTGCCCCTAAATCCTACATGCTGGACATTTAATGCACTACGTTGGTTATAGAAATCATGGAAAGTGATCTCATAACAATAATCTAAACTATATTCGGTGCCTTGCTACAACTACAGGTAAGTGAGAAAAGTACATATTTTCCTTTTAATATAGCTAACTTTATCTTTCAAGGAATATTCCTGCAGAATCAGAATGTCTGCTCTATTAGCTAACCTCCAGATCCCAATGTAATTTTTTCCCCGTCTTTAGAATTGCAATTTTCTTGTTGCCAGAAAGTCAGAGAATATTTGTGCATCTCTGAACATCACTTTTTCAAGTTATATCATTCATTTTTTAAGTTTAAGGTCTTCTACTGTATTCCTACTGAGAAATTTGATGTGTGCTTCTTATTTGCTACGCTGCCTTTCCTGGACAGCTCGGGCCCAATTGAACCTCTAATGACAGCACTGTGTTTTAATGAGTCTGAGCCTCAGAGCGATGCTCATTACCACAATGTAGTAATGTTATTTTACTAAACACACTAATCATAACTCTACAAATTAATGCTTCCCTGCTTGCCTGCTTTTTCCTCTGTTACCACCTCTCTGGCCTCATCTGGGTCTCGTGAGACATCACCTTACATGTTAGATAAAGGCAGTGTCAAAGACAAACTCAACCACAGGAACACAGAGGCACAAACACACAAGCATAAATACTGCACTGCCATAGAAATCATACACTGCATAAAAATAATATACTTAGCCACTGTGACATCACCTATTGGTTTGTGGACTCCCAGTTCTTGAAGCCTCGAGTTTGGCATTTTGACCATCGCCATCTAACCCTAACCCTAACATCTGGATGAGGGGGTGGAGCTGAGCCTTAAGCTGGCTGCTAGCTTCATCAGCATAGTGCTTTAACAGTCTAACTGTGATAAATTTGCTAGCAAAAAAAAAAAACAGGCATGAAGCATTAAAAAAAATGTACAACCAAATGCTGAACATTTTTAGGTGACCATACATTACACTTAACTTTCATGATCAGAAAACACACTGAAATAGCAACAGGGCTCATTCATGCTCAACATTAGACACAGATACAGAGACAAACGGAGCCTTCTTTCTATACTCTGCATCCATTTTGCCCATATTTATGCATGTTTTCCAAAAAGCTTATGGATATGGACAAAACAGAGCAGTGCCACTGGAGATCTTGGACACAGTGTAGCATATTTCAAGCTTGATATGGCCGTAGGAGACGATGAAGAAATTTAAATAATAGGGGTACAGAGCGAATCTGTAATATAGGTGAAAATAATTCTCCTTCCACATGTCAGGACGTGTTAGATGACCTCACAGACCTACGCCGTCTACAACAATGCCTCTGTACAAAGATACAATATTACGACCTCCTCCACTGTCGCCTCATTTGTTGCTGTGTACATCTTTTGACTCTCTCTAAAAGGACTTATGGACGTATGAGGGCAGTGACATTCTGTTTGAATGAAACAGATCTATGTAGCGGCTTATTAACAGACGGCACCCACCTGTCACTCAAAGAACACAACCTTAATAATGCATTTCTTATAGCCATCATAACATTTAAGCAACATGCATCATGTGAAGATAAGATTAACTAAACAACCATAGGGTCTATGGGGATTTACTTGCTTTTGGTGCCAGCCTCAAGTGGCCATTAGAGGAACTGCAGTGTTCGGCATTTTGGTATTGGCTTCATTTTTCAGCCCCAGAGGTTGCCATTTGATAAAAACACTCTCTCTTTCACACACACACACACACACACACACACACACACGCACACACACACACACACAGCACAGAGCCAATTCTCTCCCCAACAATCTAAAGTGGACAATCATTCTCGTCACCTGGTACCACTTTCTTTACTTCTGTCTGTCCTGTCCTCTCTTCTCTGTATCAAATACACATCTAACAAAAGCTCAACCCTATCACATGCAGCGTCACTGCGGCACAAGCATGCTCCTCATCAATATCTCCTCTAAACAAACAAACACACGCACTCACTGATCATCCATTTCCCATCGAGCCCCTTGGCCGAGCTACAGAGTGCGTTGCCAGGGTAACTAAATACTCTTCATATGATGAGTTGTCTGGTTATACCACTTCCAGGGGAAAATTCATTGCATGTGTGTGTATGTGTGTGTTTGTGCCCTGATTATGAGTGCAGGTACATCGTAGGGTTTATGTGCACACTCCCCCTCCTCTTTGGTCCTCACACAAATGATGGCCCCTCCAGTGCCCCCTCTGCCAAAGCGCTCAAACTCGCTGATGACACCTCGCTGGCATCGATGCGAGATGGGTCGGCCGGCTGTCATCGTCGAGTGCAGACAAACAAATTGGAGCTTAATGTGCAGAAAACAATAGAGATTCAGGTCTCACACTTTCACAGACACTCGCCTACTCATCCCCTCCTGGATATTACAGGCAGCAGGGTGGCTCAGTTATTAGAGAGACATCACTCAAACAGGGGGACACGTTGTTCAGCCCCGTGCTCTGACCTGAATGGAGGTGAGGGGCAGAGGGACCGTATGCTGATCAATAAACCGTCACATTATTATAAAATAACAGGCACAGCAGTGAGCATGGGAGGGTTGTTAAAGTTCCCAAGGATCATTATCTCCAACACTTCAAAAATTCTGCCCACCATCCACCAACAAAAAAAGCACAATTGAGTTTTTTTTTCTCCACGTTGCAGCTGAAACACTACATGTTCTAACTAATACTTATCCAGGTCCACAGATCTGTTTTTACAAACATCAGCACAACGTCCATCAATGTCTGGTTTGCCCCTGTCTTATACTACCCCTCAGAAATATCTGCAGTGTCATCTGTCCTGCTGAGAGGGTGAGTAGCCGTTTGCTTAGCTCTATCAAAGACCAGCAAAGTGTCAGAAAAGTATAGCAGAGATTCCCATGACCCTTCTCACCCAGCCAAAGACCTGCTTGAGACAGCACACTTTGAGACGAGCTACTTGTTCTTCACTACTGCTACTAGAAAAGCTTTTTCCTAAGAGCAGACTACCTCCCTAAAAGCTGCCTTAATACTGTGTCCCATCTCAGCCTTTTCTCATATGCCAACCTGTCTTTAAAAATCCAGGATTGGCTGATTCTGTGTTGGGCTAGTGGTTACAACTTGATTGGCAAAGCAAGCTAATTTTTACTCTTCTGTGTGCTTCTTTTCAGGACATCAGGGCACCATTTCTACCATTTAGGAGTCCTGGATAAAAATCTTTGTTTCTAGTCCAATTCCCACTGTAAATGGTAGCATGGGTCGCTTCACTGATTATCGATTCTCTGTCTGCAGTATCCACACAACACAGATCATTTTAATCCGTTCTGGGACCAAAGACATTTGTTTTTTGTGGGGGTAGACGATACATCTGAGCACTTCGGGTTCAAGAAGCAAAGCTATTCTAAGAGTAACAGTCTGGACTCTCACCCAGACTTTCTGGCTGGTCCATCAGTCAGTGATGCCTCCAAGGTCACAGTCCTTTTAGTAATGATTCCACTGCTTGTGCACTGCTTGTGTATCACAGTGTGATACATATTGTCAGTATTGTTTTGCTAATTATCTGTGTATTTGAATGGTGTTTGCACAACTACAATGCTGGGTTACTCTAGCTCTGCACTTACACATTCGGTTAGCATATGAGGTACTTGTACTTAACCTGGGTATTTCCATTTGGTGTTAACTCATTTCCTTACATGTCACAGGGATGTATTTACTCTGCTTAATTTACCTGACTGCTTTAGCAAGTAGTTAAGCTGTTGCAAACTTAACACGAAAATGTGATCAACATAAGATAAGAAGTAGGCGCACTGTATAATACAACTTTACATTTGATACTTAAAGGATTAACCTTGAATATTTTCTTCAAATAAATGTCTCTTAAGTCACTATCTGTACCTAAAAGAGGTAACACAATGCTGTTTTAGCATATGCGAGTTTCCCGTGTTGGCTGGATAACCAGACTATAAAATATTTCCAGCTGACCACTTTGTTACTGTTTCAAGTCATGCCACCATGACTTTTTTAATCTCGGTTGTTCTTAACTATATCTCTTCACCAGATTAAAGATTTTAGTCGTCGTATGGATTGTAAAGTTAAAAACACTGTCTTTAACATTAAAAGGCTTTTTGTTTTTACCTGGTTTATTATTGGGTTCATTTGGAGGAAGACAAGACCTCTACGGATAATGTGGCTCCCAAGGCCTGCACTTAAAAGCAGGATTTAGGGTTAGCAAGGTTACTTCAGGGTACTAAATTACAGTGGTAAGTTATGCTGCACACCTAATCAACTCTGGTGAACTTCAGGGGATCAGATGACAACCTATAAAACAACTCAACTACTGATGAAACTCACAGGAAAAAAAAAATTCTGCATGGACAACAGTCCTGAGTGACATGTAAAAAGAGTATATTTTTTTTTAAAGGTCAGTAGAATCACTCAACTGTTCCAGGATTTCCACTTCCACTCTGGTTTTAAAACACAGCTTCTAACTAACAGAGAGATGGTTTGCAACAGTAAACACATAATGATGATTTTTGCTGCATTTTAACTGTGCAGAGTTTATTTTATCCCCGCAGTGACAGTTGACAGTGTGGCTGATTTTACACTCTGATTCCATCACGGCAGCTTAGAATAATATGAGACACCTGTGTGATGAACTGGAAATAAAAACGAGAGGAAAATAATCCACACACTGTCAACTGGCTCTCGTGTTTCTAAATGCAACATTTCAAACAAATAGACCTCACCAGTTATTAACTTCTTTTCCACTCTTTCCTACTACAGAGAAAAAGACAACTAGAAAAAACTGCTAACTGTATTCTCTATGGTAGGGCTGAGGGATAAAACAACTGTGTGTGATATATCGATATATTTTCAAGCAAGACAGAGGTTTAGACAACACAATTTTTATCGACACAGGGTCAAGTTGGGTTACAAGGAACACCAGTATGTATCTCTCCTCTCTCACGCTCTCCACACAGCTCTGCCCCACTCACTCACAAGTGGTTGGCAACACCAAGAGAGACACAGAGCTGCTCCTCTGTTAAATCTGTCTGTTAATTAGTCTACAGTGCAACATCAGTCTACATGTTGCACATGTGCTAAATCAGCCTGTGAGAATGAAATCACAGCAGCAGCACAAGTGGAGTACTGTGGGCCTTTTCCACCCTCACTTTTGGCTGTCCTGATTTTCGTTTCCATCATCAGTTAAGACGTGCCATGCTGAGCTGCGTCAGAGATGGATCTTCTTCAGAGCAGGGCCAAAAGCCGGCGCTTGCACTCAAGCGGGTAGCGGTGACGTCTCGTCTACCGCAGGCAACCCCCAACGACCCTGCCTGTGTGTTGTGACACTGAACTCACCTCTGTCTGCAGGACACCAGAGAGAAAGGTGTTTTTAAAGTCTCTGTGTGTCAGCTCTCAGTACGTCTGTAGCTTCTAACTAAACCTCTGTGGTTTGGACTTAAGTGTCTCTCCTGTGCCCTGTTTTTACCTTAGACATCTGCTTTATTTACTGTTTATGTTCGCTATCTGCCATATTAGAAGTTGTGTGAAGTTGCTGCTTGAAAACTTAACATTTCTTTATTTTGCTGCTTCACAATAAAAGTTTTTACCAAACAAAGTAATGGGGGATTTTTATTATGAAGAATTTACAGGAAATGAAATGTGTTTATCACTGACTTAGTGGAACTTTTTAGCAGCTTTTCTTCAATTAAAACAAATTAGAGCATGCAGCAAAAGCTAAAAGTATGCAATATTTAATATTTTCAGTATCACAAACTGGGTGTCTGTGGTGTTATTTGTGTACAAAAAGTTTCTGCTAATGCAAAATGAGATCATGATTGCTTACAGAATACTGCATTACATATAAAGAAGTACTCTTATATTGTAGTACCCACTGCAAATCCAGTCTGGTACTGATATATCCTTTACAGAACACACTTATGACTTGTTTGAGGCATCATTGCAATTTTGAATATCATTTTAACTGATCAAAAACCATCTTCAAAGCATCCCATAGCCAAACTTATTACCTCCAACATATTGTGACTTTCTTACTGGGATTCTCAGTTAACAATTTGTCACCTTTGTTGCTTGTCAAGGCTTCGTGATACCAAAACAACTTTTTTAACACATCATAAATGCAGTTTTAAGTCATGCAGTCATGAAGCCATTCGGTTTGAAGACCTGCGAAGCCCTTTGCTGTGAAAAGGGAAATTCCTTCTTCTCAAGTTTTGTTGTTTTATGACTCAACACCAAGTCAACCTATTAAAGATTCATTGCTGCAGTATACGTCAAAGAAACATGGGTGTCATTGTGTATTCAGTATGTGTGCATGTGTTTGTTTTTTGCAGCACCATGCTGCTGTGTGAGCAATAATTTAAACAGCTAGATTTTACGCTCACTCTAAATTGTCCTTCGAGACACACACACATAAATGCACACACACACACACACACTGAAGGTAATATATATTCAGTAATCATATTTATTTAAAGGCCATTTGCTTGACAAGTGTCATAATCCACTTTACATACAGGACAACAAAGGATACAATAAGCGAGGGTTTGTGAGAGCTGACATTCATTACGCAATTTAAAACAAAACCCGATACAACCCTGATGCAGACAGGTGATGCAACACAGCAACATACAATACTGACACAACAATAACAGCAAAGCGAGTGTGTGTGTGTGAGGCTGAGTATAATAAGTGCGGTGTTGTGGGAAAGAACGGATAAGAGCCCACACAGCATCCTGGGCTATTTGTGTTGTGTTGTGGTTACAGGGAGAAAATTGCCGAGCATTCTGCAAATAATAATGACGATGAAAGTTATTCAGCGGAACAGACCAGCAGGGACTGACTCGGTGTGTCGAGATGAGGCAGGAAATGAGTATCATGCCAGCAGCAAAGAACATTGTGGAGAGGAAAAGAAGGGTGGAGCATTACAGAGGTGGACTGAGGCTGAATCTAGAGCCAAGCTGGGAAGAAAGTGACTTACCCATCTGTCTACCTATGCCTCTATTTATCTGCTGTCTTCTACATTGTTCAGTCTCTCTATCTTTCATTTTATTCTCCTCTTCTCACCCTCTGTCTCTCACTGGTTCACTGGTTGTCTCTTTATTTAACTCTCTGGAATTGCTTCACTGATATTCAAATATGTACTGCCTAAAACTGCCCTAGAATTTATATGAGAAGCACAGACACAATGCACTCACACATCCACAAAGCTCATGCTCACAGCCTGAAAGATGCACCGACTCACAAGGCACACCATATACCACACACACACACACGCACACTCTGACAAAAGCATGCAGGTATTCACAGTTTGAGTTAGCTGCAGGTGGGACTAATTGTCTCAGCGTGGGTACACTTCTCCTCTTGTTCATCCTCGTTTCCTCCCCTCTCCTCTTTTCAGCTGCTGTCCTTTCCTCTCCTCTTCACACTTCACCTGTCCTGAACTCCTCCCTCCTCCCCGTCCTTTGTTTCTCTCTTCCCCACCCTCTAATCTCCTCCTCTCCTCTATCCTTTTCATCCTGTCTAGCAGCCCATTTACAGCACGACCTGGCTGGCTGAGGACACACACATACGCACCTCGGATTAGGATGGCACATGGTAGAACGCAAACTCAATGTCATTAATTTTTAATGAGAGATTATGGTGAAATTGCACACTGCTGAGTCTGACTGCAACTCAGCAGGAGCTGGAATAATAGTCAGTTTTAACAGTCACAAAATTTTAACCATTCTGTGCAACAGATTGTCAGAGCAGATGTTAACAGTAACAACAGTGAGGAAGTCATTATTTCAAGTTTTGGAAAGTTTTTAAACTCATTTGGTGGATTGGATGGTCAGTTTGCTTCTCTCTGGTGTATCTTCTGCTTACTTTTCAAATTTTCAGCTCCAAAAAAATGCTGCTTCCATAATTTTAATTTAACAAAAAACTGACTGCATGGTGTCTGTCGTGACTTAACAGAGCTTAATGTCAGCTAATGAAACTTAAAAGAAAACAAAACTGTGTAAATATCTAAAAATTTCCAATGAAATGTAATTTTATATATTTAATGATTTATTTTAGAATAAACTGTCCTTGTGTAGCTGTTTTCCAATCATTTTCAGTTCTCTTATTTTTAGTTCTTTCAGTACAAACATCGAGGTAAAAGTTGTTCATTTAGGGTCACATTTTTTTTTAAAGACTGGAAAATAAAAAACGATAATTTTATGACAGATAATGTCTATTGATGACCAAAGACAATTAAACCATTAGGTATAAAATTGTTTTTTCTTATTTTTTGTAAATGTTTTATGAGGCAGTGGAAGCACTTGATTTCTTTTTGTTTTTTTTTTTTTTTTTTGTAACATAAAGACAAAAAGAATATTTTTCTGGGTGCTTTATTTGTCTAAAGGTATCTAGTGTGACTGTCTAAAACTGAGAGAGTATGCTGGTGGCTGGAGGGCAGCAGAGCCTCAGCGGGCAACAAAACAATAATCTCCTCTGTGATATGGTCACCGTTGTGATTAAAGACCTCTGACACCTCATACGGCGGCATCAGTGGCGAGAACCAGTCAGCTGACTGAAGCAGCAACTTAAGCAACCACTGAAGGGCACCAACAGAGATGGCACATTAGTACCACACTGACATGCAATTACATGAGAAAGGTAGTGAAATTGGAGTCACAAATTAGTATTAGAGATATTGCTTTCCTAACCAGACTGAGGGCTGTGTCCATATTCTCAAGGGAAAGTCAAACACGTTTTCAGGGGGTGTTGGGCTCCACCAAGATTGTCCTGTGTCATCGATTCAGTTTTTTTTTTTCTGATTTTTTAACATCAAAATCTGAAGGCGTAGCCAGAGGTGAGAATGAGGAGTGTGTCCAGTTTGGGGACCTCAGCACTGCTTTCCTGCTCTTTTACAGATAACGTGATTCTGTCATCATAGCGTGACCTTCAACATGCACTGGGGCGGTTCACAAGTGAGGGTAAAATGGAGCATGAGATCAACAGGTGGATTGGTGTAACGTCAGCAGTAATGCAGGCGTTCTACTGGATCCTTGAAAAGCGGGCTAGCAAGGCAAGTTTTGGATTTACCAGTAAATCTACGTTCCAACTCTAACCTATGGTCGTAAGCTTTGGCTAGTGCCTGAGAGAAAGAAGTCACGGATACAAGTGGCCAAAATTAGTTTTCCTTCGCAGGGTGGCAGCCTGGGCTCATCCCTAGAGATGAGTAAGTTATCTGGAGGGAGCTACGACATCAAAGAAGTCAGCCAAGGTGCTTTGGATATCTGATCAGGATGCCTTGTGGGCGCCTTCTTTTGGAGGTTTTCCAGGCACATCCAACCAGTAGGACATCCCAGGCTAGATCCAGAGTAATGATCAACCAATCAGCGCCATGGGCTGTTGTCAAGTGGTTTACTGCAATCAGCTGGCAAATCCAAGACTAAAGGTCCACCGTTATTTAGCAGTGAGCTTTTTTCATCATTCTGCAGGGCAGATAAAAGAAGTTTACCTGGTGGAGGTCACCTGTTTGCAGAGACGCAGTAAAAGCCTGTTGTCTTTGGCTCTTTGAACATCTCACTCCCTCCCGACAATATCAGTACAGTTGATTTTATTTAAGAAAAGCTGCTGAAAAGCTGCTAATTCTGTGATAAACACATATCATTTCCCATTAATTCTTCACATTAAAAGTCACCTGTTATTTTGTTATTTAAAAGCTTTTATTGTGAAGCAGCAAAATAAGGAAATGTTGAGTTTTCATGTGCAGTAACTTAACAACACTTAGCTGAAAGCGAATGTGAAACAGTAAAATAAAGCAGATATCTGAAAGTATAAACTGGACACCTGACAGAAACTTAATTGTAAACCACAAAGATTCAGCTACAAGCTACAAAAGCACTAAGATCTGAACAGACAGAGACTTTTTAAGAACATCATTCCCTCTGGTCTCCTGCACAGACATCAGTTAAGTGTAGCTAAACACACTTGTTTGAGGAGCAGAAGGGGAACATGTCTTCAAAACATTGCCAGGCATCGTAGTTTGTTTCTTTGCTTTGCTCCACTCTTAAAACCCCTGAAAATAAGGTATGTTGTCATGGCTACGCATCACTGTGGGCCTAAAATTATGTCAGACAGATAATGTAATGATTGGTTGGGGAAAATCAAACCCCACTACCCCATGGAAATCAGTGAGAATGGACACAAATATCAGACTGAATATGGAATGGAGTCTAGCATTGACAAGTATGTCTGATATCAGGCAAACAAAAGGTGGAATAAATAACAAAAAATTAAATAAACAGCAGCACCAAAAAAGCTCTACTATGGGCTATTGGCCAGGTTGTTATTTTAACATCTGTATTGGTATCAGCGCAGAATTTCACAATTGGTGCATCCCTAATCTCTAGAGATAATATCAATCTCTCCACAGCGGCTGGAAAATGTTGCTGGTGAAAGGAACATCTACCTTTATTAGCCTGCTGTCACCACATAACCTCGGACAATTGGCAGAAAATGGATGCCATTATAAAAAGTCCTTGACCAAGAATATTGTTGTTCAAAATGATGGAAACAGAATTAGTGCACAGTTGTATCATTTTCTATTGTACTGTACTCTAGCAAAGTGGACAAACTTCATTTTATGCCTGATGGCGAATACAAAGCACACCAACACTAAAACATTTTATCCATTTATGAGCGAGTATTCACTACTATTTAGTGATAAAATGAGCAAACTTGTGTCGCTGCTGTACTGATCTCACTACAATCAGTTTCACTTGCCCTCCGGTGGTTGAAGTGGTTTAAGGCCAATTGTCCTAATAACTTAGGAGTAGGAAACACTCCAAAATATTTCAGGCTACTTTCTTGCACTCTTACAGATCCTACAGCTGGCACAAAAAAGCTCAAAGTAATTGCAAACGTACCTTTTAAAAATTTACTATTGATTTGCAGCCTGTGAGAAAATGCTTAAAATTGCCATCTGCTTCATTTTACTTCAAGTGTCTGGGTGTCATCTTTCACTTCTGTGCACGCTGCTGAAAAAGTGCTACAAATCTGAGGATATATTTTCACATTTATTTCACTCTAAAAATGTGATTATTTAAATCATAAAGGTGATACATATATAGATTTGTTTGGTAATTTATGGATATGGGTTTAATTGCTACAGTCCAGCTCTGCTTACTCAGTCTCCTCTCACTGACAGAAATCTTCACAACCTGCCTGCGTCTGAAATCACGGCAGAAACTGATTGTGTTGTCGGTGCATACAGTGATGGATGGTGTAGATGTCTGGTGGACCGTTTTTTGTGGAAGCAGAGGAAATGAAACATGACACACATAAAAAAAATCTGTGGAAGCATATGTGATAAAAGGTAAGGGTATTCATAATTTTGCAAGTAGGGAACTCTGGACCACACTGCCGAAGAGCTCTTGTCAGCAGAGGAACACTTTGAAATGATCTTTAAATATCTACATAATTATTATCACTTTGGATAATAAATATATTTAAACGTAATTTACTTTTACCTGATATTATGAGTGCTTTGATCACAGACATTATAATTATTATCATAAGTAGCAGGATGGTGAGTATTATCACCCCCTTGTCAAAAGGACACAAAGTAATTACAGGGTGTTGTCAACCTTGCTTTAAAATGTTTGGTCTTTCCTACGTCGTTATACTGAGGAGATCCTCTAACAGCATAAAGCATTATCAGTGATCCCATATGTGTCCTCTTTGGCTACTTTGAGCTAATACCATCAGGGATGCACCATTAAACTCGTGAGCAGCCACAGTACACGATATGGTCAGTTTAATTTATGTAAAGCCTGATAAATTGCACTTGGACACTTTTTGACATAACGTGTCAAAAACTATGAGGTTGTATATTGTTGGCCAGTAATGGATTGGCCACTGTCACTAATATCTATACTTCAAACATGGTCATAGTTGCAATTTTTCTTTTCTGTCTATCCCCAGACAGAGTGCCGAGAGTTCACTCCAGAACTCGGAGTGAGTATTTCCAAACGTACCCATAGTAAACTAGCTTACAGCACTACTGGTGGATTGTAAATGTGCAACAACATTTTTTTCTGACACAAGATGTCAAACAAAAGTCAGAGACCATGCTGTATTAAGTATCTAGAAGCTGTGCATTCAAGACTTTTTGGCCCAGACCGGCCCACAACATTATCGGTTGACTGAATCAAGCACTGATTTTTGAATGCAAGGACAAAAACTGACACAAAAGTCGGATTTTCAGAACAAAATTCAAAGACATCTTCAGAGACCTATATAAACTTGTTGACAAGTTGGAAAAAAAATTGCAATCCAGTAGAGCAAATACACTATCTGCATATATATGTTTTGCTTTTGGTGCTGTTGTGACACCTATTGGACAATAGGCTGTATACTCACCAAATCAAAAAGGCTCTTTTGCCCAAAAGGGAAGCTGACAAAGGAACCTAACAGCTCAAGACAACCTGATGAGACAGAAGAGAGGATCAGACTCCTGACAATGTCAGCAAAAATTGAAAATGTGTAAGCTTTTATGGCATACAAGTTGTTTTTGATTGCATTGGATTGCACAGGTGTACCTAATGCAGTGGCCACTGAGTGTATATCTACATATAAAATAATGAAAGAATTAATATATCTATAATAAAATATTTGAGACTGACAGCATCAGCATGCGAAAGAGATATGACTGGTAATGGATGTGTTTAGCATAGCTCAGTGACTGCCAAACTGCACATGACATGGCACAGCAATAGGCATGTTTGCTCTATGACATTAGGCCTTTGTAAAGTGACACGTGCGTAATATGTCTGCATGCAAAAACAGAGTTTTTGTTTTTGACCGAGTGTGTCTTTAAAATTTATCTCTCTCTCAGCTAACTTCGCTAGCACTGCTGCTTACAGATCTGTCATTTTTATTACTCACCCCCGCCTCCACAGGCTCACTCTCCATCACCTGTTGCGTCACCGGGTCCTCTCGCTCCTGCCGGTGATGACGTTGCAATAAGTAGCCTGAAGCCGGGAGGGTAGCCAGAACCAGGCATTGCCTGCGTTGGAATTTTTTCGGTGGTTGTTTTTTCCTCCATGATGTTGTCAGACTTCCCACCTGACCTCGGCTCACCTGCCGTGACTCTGTTAGCCCCGCCCAACCAGCGACTGAGTGATTGACAGGCCCTGACTGACATTTAAACCAATGGGATGTGTCGATGGGCTGTGTCAAATGGCCAGTCAGCCACACAACTGGACAGTAGGTCACATAACTGGCCGGCCAATTATATGGTGGGAAAAGGGAAAAAAAAAAAAAAAAACCTGCTGACCAGCCCCCACTAGACACTGGCCCACCGGGACAGTGGCCCGTCCACCCCTGGACTGAGGGGTCTCCAACTAATGTTTCAAATATGTGACTTTCTGACTAGGGGCAGCCCTAATACCTTAATAATAAAAATATTCAAAACCATTTTTGATACAAGAGGGGCATACAAGTTACATTTTTCAATTAAAAGATAAATATAGGTTGCTCAGTGGGTAGAGCAGGGATCCCATGCACAAAGGCCATGTCCTTGCCGCAGCTGCCATGGGTTCACTTTCAGCCTAAGGCCCATGCTGCACGTCAGCCCCTCTCCCCCCCATTCACGCTTAACTTGTCTTGTCAAATAAAGGCAAAAATGCTAAAAAAAAAACAACCAAAAGATAAATGTAACAGGACGACAACTTTTCTTTTCTTGATTAGTAGCAGCAGAATGACTGTGGTAAGACAGCAAGAAAGCGCAGCTGGTACCAGTTTATGAATGCCACAGAAAATGAGTACTGAAACAGTTTTTAATAGTCAGAACCGTTATGTATATGTACATGTCCCTGAACAATCTAATCCGTGGCATTTCATCAGCTCACTGTCATCCAGCCATCTATCCTCCTCTGCATAGGAAACCCTTGAGTTTCTAGGGCCAAACCCAATTCTCCTCCCTTAACCTTACCCCTTGGTTTCAAGTTCACTCGCCAGATAGATCAACAATGAGGGGGTCACGCGTATGATTGACATGGGCTTCTTGCGCTCATTTCGAAAATGCCAGCTCCAGTGGTTGTATTGCCTATTTCATTGGCTGTCTTCATCCTTCTTCGTTTAACAAATCAACGGAGAAGAAACGCAGCAAATAGAAGATGCCTTCGCCGCCTTCTTCTCCTGGTCGCTTTGTTTCAGGTATGTCGATTAAAAAAAAAAAAAAAAAAAAACCTTTTCACGAAGTGTTGCAGCTCTTGTTTGTGTCGCTAAAATGATGACCCACTCATTAAGATCGTACTGTTAAATAATGTAACACATGTTGGAATTATTTTGATATGATACCCTAGTAATTTGTAGGCTAATCTAAGAGGGGCTTGTAGGAAAAGTATACAAAGTAAAGTAAACAAAAACAAGTTCACAACTACTCCAGCTGGTCCGGTTGCAACTGCAAAAAATTCTCTCTTGCCTGCAGTTAAAACGTTTCTGGACAACTTTTAGCCTATCACTAGCCTACTAGCGCAACGTAAATACACTTGCCTCAGTTCGTAGTGTGCAACTCACAGCCCTTCAAATTAAGTGGGGATTTTAAGGGCTGAAAGGCACTTCCCTGAAAGTTTGGGACACCCTGGCCCTTCACGGGAACGCGCACAAACAAGGGCTAGGGCCAATTTTAAGGGGAGGTGTGAGTATTGGGACAGACCCTAAAAGTCCTCCTCCCAGCTCCGTACAGACGCTCTGTGAGTAACTTTCATCTTTACAAGGACCTGGTCTTGACTTTAAGGGGAAATTTTAAGAAATAACTTTTAGCACTAGGAAGCTTTGTGAATACGGCCCAGGATTTGCAGTTCTGAAATTTTACAAGAGGATGCAATGTCTTGTTTTATAACTGTATTGAAGCACTTTATTGAACACAAACAATTTTGTTTTACATCAAAGTCATTGATATTTGTTAAATTTGTAATATTTTCTTGTTGATTTGTTGAAATTTAATCACCCACTACATGATTAGACATGATTTCTGATGACAAAATGTGCTTAAATCATAAAACGATCCAAAAAATGTGAAAAAAATAAATGGAAAAACACAGACTTTGGGAGAAAATCAAAACAGATTTCATAGGGCCGTATTAAGATACTAGAAGCAAATGACAAAGCTTAAGGCTACATCTTTCTCCCCTCTATTTTGTCTGTCTTCATTCCCTACACGTGCTGTTTCTACATATTCAGATTGGACGCTATGTTTCAGACAGGATGTATCGCTGGCTACAGACAGGAAGTATGACTGGATATATTATCAGGAAATTAATATCTGAAAACAAAGAGGACGACAGGAAAAGATATAGAGAAGAAATGAAGGGGAGGAGAACAAGAGACTGTAAGGCAGGCCAAAACAGGAGCCCTTGAATGATGGGATGGCAGTGAGTGATAAAGTATTAGAAAATGAGAGAAGAAGAAAGACGGGGAGAGAAAGACCTCCACCTTTCTATCTCTGTTGTCATCTTGTCCTCACCATTCATTTCCCTCTGTTGCCTTTTTCTCTGACGCACCCCTCATCCGTCACTCACTTTATCTCCACCTTGCTCCTTCCTAATGCTCTCCCCCTTAACTCCACAAGGATCATTATCATTCCCTGCTTTCTCTTGCTGCTTCATTTATTCACTCTTTAACTCCCTCCAATGCATTTGTTCTCCGTTCCTCTTGCCCTGCCTCTCTTTCCCTGCCTCATTCACCATCTCTCTCTGTCTCATTCACTCATTCTCTCTCCCCAACCCTCCCCACTTTGTTCGCATCAGCTCACTGCCGTATCTCCCTCGCTTGTTTAAAATGCCTTCAGTGCTCGAGAGATTCCCCGGTCAGTGCGTATCACTTGGTGGGGGGGCTTTCATTTTCTTTACAATTCATGTCTCGCGCTCTCTGTCATGCAAGCTATTCCATCCGCTTCATAATTTATGTTCCTCCTTTGTCTTCCTCTGTCTCTCTCATCTCACCTCTTCATTTTCTGGACTCTCTCTGCTTCTCCTACTGAATTTTCTTTTTGTCTTTTTTTTGCTCACTTACTCAAGTGCTCCATTTTAAACCGCTCAGTCATCCGACAGTTCTTGTCCCTATGGTTTTACCTCGCCTTACAACTCCTCTGCAGCACTCTTAGCATGTTTTTGCTACACATCTTTTTTTCATCACACAGCAATCATCTCTAAATCACAATGTAATGATTCAAGCTTCTTCCAGTCTTGTTGGTAAAAATCCTTTCTCCTGGTCTCAACACAAATGTTACACACCCTTATATCACGTCTGACCTTGCGCTGGGCGATTAATCAAAATTTTATTCTCAATTCCGATTTTGGCTCTCAACGATTATGAAAACAAGATAATCAACATGACAGGATTATTGAACCACATTCCACCTAATAATCATTATCTAGTTTCGTCTTGTGTTATAAATCCAGCGCACCACTTTCCTTTACGTACTGCCAACTTCAGACCCTCTAGAGACATATCTAGGCCCCTGCTACTGTGACCTCTGCAGGTGTCACTTTTTGAGCCGTCATTAAGTTGCGCAGTGGAGCTCTCAGGATGGCTGCTAACATTTAATTTACAATGGCATCACCTAAATGTGTCAATTAGCAGAATGAGACAAAAACATAATTGAAGGTGAATCCTTCTCCCCACAGCATTCAGGCAGCCTCCCACTGCAGATTCAGACCGTGCCAATGTAAAAACCAGTGCAACAGAGTGTTAATTGCTCGGGTATTCCACACTCGTATATACTGTACATCATCGAAAATACCAAAATAAAGCATGCGATCAAAGTGCTTGAGCTCCGCTACAATGTGCATTCACGTCAGCAGTACCTGCTATGTGTAAATGAGCACAAGCTGCAGTTCAGGAATTAATCAATAAGTCAGAGTCTTATGATGGAGCATTACATTACATTATTGACATTGGTGATATTTAGATCAATTATTTTTCCTTATTGACGATATGCCAGTATTTGACTGCCTCAACCATATAACAGTAAGAATTGTATGTAATATTTTAAGTTCAAGTAAATCCAATTTTAAAAAGAGAAAAAGGTTAGTTTTTGTTGTTTTTAAAGGGACATTGTGTGGTGTTTTCAGTTGTTTATTGGCAAAAATCGATGTCTGCATGCATAAATATGTCATTATTGGTGTGTTATTACCTCCACTAATAATCTGATTTATTCTCTTAAAAGGAGAATTTGTTTGTACATTGGGCGGGTAAGTCGTTTGGGGTGGTTACATAACATTCCGCCATCTTGAAAATACATCCACCAGCAAGGGACATATAGCACTACCAGGGAATAGTCCCACCTTTGGCGTTTTCATTGAGAGCCAGGCCAGTACTGTGTGACTGAGAAGCCAAAGCAGAGGAGCAAGAGGCGCTTCGCTACTACCCCGGCAAATTTGAAAGCCTGCATCACTGCAGCATAACAGAGTCCCACTCTTTGAGCCTAATGCAGGATCATGCATATGCAGCATCACGCCAAGAAAGCGCAAAAGGGAATCAAAAAGGCAACATGACCGGTGATCTTGCTCGAGTCTTTTTTGCCTATACACACTCACACTAATGATGCAATTTGCAATATTTACGAAATAATGACATGGTTTCATCAATGTTATCATAGCTTTTTGGTACACAGCGGCTACCGTAGTTGCAATATGCAT
This sequence comes from Cephalopholis sonnerati, assembly GCA_019142605.1. Taxonomy (NCBI): domain Eukaryota; kingdom Metazoa; phylum Chordata; class Actinopteri; order Perciformes; family Serranidae; genus Cephalopholis; species Cephalopholis sonnerati. The sequence goes on along the minus strand of JAGQAX010000014.1, from coordinate 22,358,766 downwards.
TTGAAAAAGTGAGGCGCTAGAGTGCGCTAATGATTTCAACATTAGATGGGAGAAATTCCTACACACCGTGGCTTTAATAAACACATGATGTTTTCAAAGTCAATGACTGATCATGTCAAATAATCGTGATTTCAGTATTCACCAAAATATTTGGAATTATGATTCTTGCCATAATCGAGCACCCAACCTCTGGTTTTTTTTAAATTACTTCTGAATTACATCATACTGGCGTCAATAATGCTCTCAATTCCTGCAGACAAGGTCATTTTTTATAGTGTGGTGGCGAAAAGGCCCAGAAATGTCAGACAGTTGAGGTCAGATCAGACGCAGAATATGTACTTAAATGAAACTACTTTCAATGGGGCAAGATAATGAGAGCACCAGCTGTTAGCAATGTACACCCTGTTATCAAAAACATGCCTCTCAGAAAACGGGCTGTCTGACTAGTTAAAGGGGTGGAAATATTCTCAGTGTAGTGAACACTTAGACTGATATTGATTTTTTTAGGTGGGACTTTTTCAGCTGGCTGAAACATAAAACACTAGGCAGTGCATTGCCCAGCTTTTGTGTCAGACTCCAGTCTGCTTCTCCAAACTAGAAGCATGCTGAATAACACCTACTATATATGCAATACACTGACTATGCATACGTGCCCCATACAACTAGACTTTAAAAAATCTGTATTATCTCTTTAAATATGTCTTCATATTTATTAAGACACGTTGATGACAAGTGTTGAAGTCTTCAAATTTGAGTGCATCTAGCCCAAGTGTTGTAACCAGCTACAGTAAGACCAGCAAAAAAAGTTCGCAAAAAGTTAAGTTGGTTCATTCTTAAGTTACAAAAAAACTAAAAAAAACCACATTACTTAAATTTTTTGTGACGTTTCTCAAGGATGACCAGACCCAAGGATGGCAGGGGAATTTGTATCTGATTAAATCTGTAAAACCAGATAAATAATAGAAAGTACCTCAAGGCACCACACGATTCCACCACCCTTTAGTTGTGTTAATGGCACACAGAAAACCAGAAACGTTTGTATGTTTGAACCAGATGAGCTTTAAACAACATGAATCAGAAAACACCACAAAGCAGCATCATCACTTGATTAGGCTGGTTACAGATTCAAGGTTTTGCTGTAACTACAAGGACTTTAGTGGGACTTTTATCTGTTGCTTCCTGCTGATATCCTGATCATGCGGGGTAAAAACATCTGTTCCTTGCGCACATCTGCTTAGACACTATGCCAGTAACATAGGAAATCAGTTTTGGGGGCAAATTTTTGGAGATTCTGTTCTGCAAGTACACTGTGTATGTGTTTGGCAGGGACTTTATGTAGACGCTATAGTGTACTGTATGTGCTTAATATACACAAGTATTCCCAGCAGCTAAGGTTCCCATTTTTTGTTTGTTTTTTTTCTCCCAAAAATGATATTGAACAAGAGAAATGTGATGTGAAAATGAGAAATAAGAATTCAACATTGAAATGGGAGGGAAATAGAATAAATGTTAGCCACAGTAACGCTATACTGCTACCATACACAGCAGAATATGTTTGAAGTGTAGCTCTCCTTCAACTTGATATTCTTTTTAAGTATTGTAACTGCATTTCAGTCCTGGCAGACAGCTCTGATTTTGTGCGTAGAACGTAGAGGGAGCCTCCATCTGAGGAGACACTTGTTGCACAAATCTCTTTTTAAAAATGCACAGTTGCTTTGACTTTTACTTGGGAAAGAAAAGCTGCACTGGAGGCTGTTCAAAGGCGGCAAGCGGTGTTGTCACACACACACACACACACACACACACACACACACACACACACACACACACACACACATATACAAAGGTCAATACTGACTCAATACTTTAATATGAATTTACAGATGAAAAGCAAAATGGCTGCTTGTGAATAAACCGTACGCTTTCATTTTCTAGGTGCCCCTAAACTTCTTTATGTGCTTGTGCCTCAATGAAAAACTGTTGCCATCAGGCCCTTCGTGTCAGAGAGGAAGAGAAAAGAGAGACGGGCAGATTACAAAAACCTTTTCTTTACAGTGTAAAATACAGAAATGAACTTTTCTTCTGCATCTTTTACAGAGTATTCTGACAAGACAAACTAGAAGAATACTGAAGGACCAACTTGTCAATGTATGACCCCAACCCCTGTTTATGGCCAGTATCTTTCATTCCCCTGGCCATGCAGTATGCAAAAAAAAAAAAAACACACAAACTGCATAAAGTATGGAAAGAAAATTGATTTTTCAGTGGAAAACAACTAACAAAAAATAACCTGATCCTCACACACAATCCTTCTCTGGGTTCCTGAAGAGCATATAGCTTTTATTCATTAGTCTAGGGACATGCCTGTTGTAATGTGTGCAGACCTCACGTTATAATAATCGTCTTAATTTACATGAGTTCTTTTTAATTCATTTTGATTTAATTCATCAGGTTTTATGATGGATGTTAAGTTTCGGAGCTGTTTTGCAGGTGAAAGAGCCCAGCTTTTAAATATGTAAGAATATAATATTTGAAGCAAACAATATTCATTCTAATTCTACAAAACCAGTGAGTTTTGCCAATGGGAATGGTTAGTATTTTGCACCAGTAACACTGGACCCCTTGGACAAAGTAACTCTCTTGCCCAGTTGCATTTAGTCTTTTCCCCTTTCGTCAAAATACGAATTCATAGATTGGTCATCAGTTTCTGTTTCGATGGGTGCAGTCTCGAGGTGAATTCAATGTTATGCTAAATTCTGTTATTTAATATAAAACTTATAGACAAAGTTGAGTGCAATCACTCTCCTTCATCTTTTGTATCAATTAATATGCGTACAATTGATAATTTTGAGTTCTAAACCATCCCTACATACTTTGGGACTTATTCATTTTATTACAACTACCAGAAACTTCAACTCTTCAGAAATATATGTGCATATGCCTGTGATTAAAATCCTAAAAAATAATACATCAATAAAAATTTGACATTTCACAGCTAGGTCTCTCATCCCTTAGGTCATTTCTGGGGAATATGTGGGAGATATAGTATAGAGGAGAAGGGGGAGATGTCAAGAAGACGCTGTGAGTTTGACCTGAAGGTATACTGAATAATGGATGGATGAAGTGGAGGGTGGAGAGGAGAGGAGAGGTGGGACCTCATTCAGTCACCTCATTCTCTCCTTTTGCTTTTCTTAGTCTATACTAATTTTCTTTACTCCAATTTCTTCTTCTTCTGTCTTGACAAAGGCCAGTTGCTTAGCCACACTGGGATCATTTACATGCACATTTTTATTAAAATTATCTAGTTAACGCACACTGATTATTGACGTGATTACATTTTTGTGCAAATAATCAGGGTAAGGTCATAATCATAGTAAACAGATAGTACAATATTTAGCATCTCAGCTATTCAGTTTAAGAAGTGAAACCTCTTCAGCGTTATCAAACTCTCAAAGGTCAGAATACTTTGACCCATGTGTTGAACTGAAGCGAATCACACGCTGCAGTGCACTGAAATGATGAGTGGTTATTAAATTAATCCATGTTAACTGAGTTGTTGGAGAAACTGTGCTACTTTGACCCATGTAAACACAATAATCCTTATATTGCCTGAAGCCGATAACTCCATCGTAATCGAGGTATTGCTAACGCACTCAATTAGGGGGACACAAGAATGAGCTTAAACTCCTGGATTGCCAAGATTACAAGCAGGCAACACTGGGAAAGCAAAGGTCAGGGCTGCAATGCTGTAGCAGGAAAAGGAAGAGACGTGGAGTTCGTGGAAAGAGGCTGCTGACAGCATTGGCAGAGTTTTAAACCTTCTTCTGTTTTTGTGCTTTTTCAGGTGAGTGAGGGAATCACAGAGAGAGTCAAAGAAGGGGAGTAAAAATGATTTGGTAACCACTGGGAGCAGCTGAGGTTGGTATCTCATCTAAAAGAGATGTCCAAGGATTTAGTCTCAGAGGAGGACCCTCAAAATCCCATCCTAATACACAGTTATACAACAGTGGTATTTATATTGATTGATACAATCTGAAACATAACTGAAGGAGAAAGTCAACTTAAAAGCTTGTCTGAGCTTTTCTGAACATATCGCAGCTGTAGCTTGTCCCTGAGACACTGGTTATGACTCACTTATTCCAGAATATCAACTACAGTCATTTATTTATTTAACACTGAAACCCACTAATCACAAATGCTGCTTTTAGTACATATATTAAAACATACAATAAAGCAATAAGACCATTAAAACACATCAAATAGTTGGTGCAGTCTGTTGATCAAATGTGTCCAGACTTCAGTTTCTGTCTGAAAGCCTGTAGACCAGTTTGTTTCCTTGTACAGTAGAGCTACAGTAGAGCTAGTACAGCTGTTTCTAGATGGTGGCACCACAATACTGCAGGCTGCTCTTGAATGCAGCATTTCCAGGATATGTGGGTCCCATCTGTCCAAAGTTAAGTCTATTAAAAAGTGTGCACACACATACATATTGTCATCATAAGGTAATGCTTCCCAACCTGAGAGTCAAGATATTGAGATGATTAAATGGTAACTACTGTATATTTTAACCCGTTCCCTATTTTCCCATGTTTGTGTTTTTAAGTGACATATGGGAACGACCATTTTTGAAATTGGTCCAGATTTGAGCTGCAGGACTGCAGCCAGGAGATACGAAACAGGCTGCAATGTAACCACTTGGGGCATTTTTGTGTCACGTGTCAGTTCAGAGGAGTAACATGAAACAAGGAACACAAACGGAAAACTCCAAAACAAAGGATAACAGAATAGACTCAGATTGTACTTTAAGTGCCTGACATTATGGAGAGGATCCCTACATAGGTCGAACTTGTGAGATTCTTTTTGTTTATGCAGAAACAGCCCTGGAACTGCCATTGCCAAACCCACCAGAGTCCATTTAAATTAACAGTAATTTCATCATCACAAAGCACACTTCAGCTGAAGTTGACCAAAACATGATGAAACTCGTAAAAACAGTTGTGGTTCATCTTTCCACTATTCCAGCAATCAAATAAACCCTTAATTCACCCATCTTGAAGTGAAAATATGCTGGCTCTATATGTAATAAAGTTACTGTTTTGGATTTAGATTGGAAAGGATTTTAATCGTCCACAAAAGGTCTACCACTGCAGGGATCTTTTCCATAATGTTGTCAAACTATTTGAGCCTGTCAGTGGCAAAAACAAGCACTTTTAGTGGATGTAAATTAATGGTACATATTGCCTTGAGTGATTACGTTACAGGTTTCACTGCTGGCTGCAGGGCTCTCGCTCAATGTTGGACCAATTTCAAAATGTTTTGACACTTAGACACAAAAGCATGGGAAAATAGGATCTAGGTTGAAAAATACAGAATTTCCCTTTTAATTATCTTCACTTTCTACTGCAGGAAAGTCTAAAAACATTTCAAATCTTTGCTTTTTGCTTACAGCTTTATGGTAGTTGTTTATATAACACTCAAAGTCTTTTCCAACAAAGCATCGTAGCAGTGATGGCCGCAGAAGCCAGTCAAAGCTATCCATCAGGGGAAGTGATGCTAAGTGGATTTCAAAAGAGAGACTGAAAACTTGAGTTCAGACTGGATTTTACTCCAGCTTCTGACCATCGCCTGGAGCTGGCTGACCCCTTCACGCCCTTATTCATAACTCCATCACCCCTTTAAATTTCTTGGAGCTATTTTAACCCAGGAGGGAATATATTAATGAAAATGAATCTTTAGTTATCAATAAGTAGCTCCTCAGTATCCTAGAGGACATTGGTATTTCCACACTTGAATATATTTAAAGTCCTTGCTGTATTAGTGGTTGTTGATGTGAAATGTCAGTAGCCTTAAGCCGACTATTAGAATCATCATCGAGGAAATTTGTGAATCATGAAGTGAAAAAGTGAGATTGCCTTCGGCTGTGATTTTTTTTTTTTTTAACCAGCTTTTTTTTTTTTTTCCTGTCAGTGCAGTTAGAAATCTGATGAGCATGAATAGAAGATTAAATCACCCAATAAGTCGGTCATTACTTTATTTTGTGGGGCTCTCGCAGCGCCTTGGAATAAACACAAGCTCCGCTGGGGTTCTTAGAGGAAAGGTTTGTTTATCTTATTTATGAGGCCGCAGTGAAAAACACAAGATTTTTGTCTCAAACTTTTTTTCTTTTTTGGTGTTATTGACAGGTGAAATTTGTATAAGTAGTCGTTTTATTGAGGCCGACACTAAATTAAACAGTGTGTTGCATTTTCTTCATTAAAATATAACCAGGCTGTGCCTTAGGTTTCATCTTTGCAGTAACTTACTGTTAAAACGATAAAAATTAGTGTATTCTGTACAAAGATTCTTATTCACGTTTCATCTATAATTTGTATTTGCCTCCAAAGAGATTCTTATTTCTATATTTCATCATGCTGTTCTTTAGTCTTTGTGTGCTTCTTGCTTTATTAATGATATATGAAATGTTTTCGGGCACCTAAATGTTTCTTCAGCTCATATTTCTTTAACTTTACCGCCTCAGACCTGATTAACTGCTGTCCTTGCATACGTTAAAAGTTTTAATTATGGTGATACAACATTTTTGTTGGTGCGTTTGGTGTGTATAAGCTGATTTAGTCAAACGCTTAAAATGTAAATGTGATAAAAGCTGGAGGTTTGTCTTCTAGTTTTCATAATCCTACTTTATCAAAGTAAAATCCTTAATGTTGACTAATTCCACTCCAACTTTTTAGTCTCAAAACTGATTCTTCCTTGTAAAAGATGCAATGTGAGGACAAACAGGGCGTCGAAGAATCCACGAAAGGCAACAGTACCTTGTTGTTGCTGATGCATCCTGTTTTGACTTGTGTTCATAGCACTGCTTCGGCTAATCGCTTCAATTTTGAGGATGTCAGAATGCAGTGGTGAGACACATCAGTCTCCCAAATTTGATCAAATTCCAATTGTTGGGGAGACATTGCACGATGAGCAGACCAATGATTGGACAAACAGAGACTGTGGGAGACAATGAAGCAGAAAGGAACAGAAGCATTGATGCTGCGTGAGCGTACATCAGAGCTCTGTGTGCACAGAGCATACCAGATAATGTGAAAACTGTGACTCCAACAGGGAGGTGCAGCTTTTTGAAATTATTTGAGGACAGCATAGTTTAAAAAAAAATCACACACAAAATAGTAGTTAGAGTTTTAAGTTATTTATTTATCGTATTTATTACATGCAAGCAATTACAGAGAAGCAGTCAGTGGCAATGAAAATCGTACATCTAAGGCTCCCTGTAACAATGAGCATACAAATATATGTAAAAAGAAGATCATGCAGGTAAAAATGAAAGTAAAAATAAAAAATAAACTGAACACTAACAGGCTGGAAAATATTGAAGAGAAGCAAGCGTTATTAATGTTTAAACTGCACATACACACAAAGCCTTTCTCTCAAACAAAACGCAAAACGCAGATAAACACTCTCCCACACACATCAACAACCCTATTAATGTTTAATATTCAAAGCAGAATCACCAGTAGAAGCTGCGCAGCCTTAAAATCTGAATAAAGAGTGCAAATGAGTGCAACAAGTATACAGTCAACAACAAGCAAAGAAAGACTTAAAAAAAAAGATCAACCAGAAATAGAAAATAAGAGGTTTTTATAGTCAGCTGTTCTGACTTCTTGTCCTGATGCCCTCTCATGAGCTCTGCAGAGAATTAAAATGCATTTTATTAGAATAGTGGGGGGAAGGTTATGAAGCGGAGGAGTGGCGGGTTGCAGGTGAGGAAAGTGAGCAAAAGCTTATCAGAGTTTTACACAGAAATAGAAATAGTCTTTCGCCGTCACACATGCACGCACACACACACACACACACACACACACACACACACATACACACATACATAGAGGTGCATACCATTATCAGTGTTGTTGTGAGGAGATATTATTAACTGAATTATTATTAAAGAACTCCTGCGCCCTAATGTGAAGGACGGGGCAAGGAAAAGCTGTGTGTTGATGACGTAATGTGGGTGACTGTTTGACTGTATTTGAGTGTGTGTGTGTGTGTGAATATGTATATACAGTAAATATACTATATTACATTTCAATCAGAAGAGACTTGTTTTTATAGTAAAAAGAATACCTATTAACATGTGCACATAAGAATGAAAAATGTGGAAAGTCTCTTTGGCCCCATAGAGATAGTATGATTAAGGAGGGTGATGAATCCATAATTGAATAGGGAACCCCCCTGGGGTCTAGACACTGATGGTGGTAGAGGTGGTGAAGATGAGATGAGAAGAAGATGGAGAGGTGCTGATGATCTGGATGAGTAGAGAAATGGAACAGGATGGAGGAGGGAGCAACAATTCTGCCTAAAATGACAGCTGACAGCAGCAGAAGAGAGCAGATTTAAAGTTTTGCAGTAGCATCCTGATTGGCTACATTCCCTACACGTCTGCCTCTGCACCAGAACATTGTGTATTTGCATGCTGTTTGTGTGCATGCATGCACAACCATGTTAGTGCATGTGTGTGTGTAAGCACTGACATCAGTGTGATTTTTAAGGACACAGATTAAGGCCAGACATAGGCCCAGTCCTATTACCCCTCTTGCCCCTATCACTTAACTTACCCCTCCATTTTGCCTGCTCATGTCTGGGGGTGAGGTGAAGGGTGAAGTACAGAGGTTTTTCAGAGGCACTCGCAACAAGAGGAACCATCAACTGTATTTTTCTTTGTTATTGAGGATTTAAAATTTCTAACATTTTCTCAGTATAATGTTGTCTCAGTGTATTATGATCCTTCAGTGTCTCGGTAGCTAATTAGCTAGCCAGCTAATGTTGCATCATTACTGCTGATTTGTGCCTGACATATTTACACATTGCATTTCCTTCCTTTGATGGCACACAACACTAGAAATTTAAGTAAAGTCCAGCAGTGCAGTTGCTGCACTTGTTACCATTCCTCTAATATCAGTGCAGGCTGGCAGGGTAGTAGCATGGGCTGCTAATGCTAGCTGCCTGGTAATGAAGCGGTGTACTTTTTTTTCGATGACTTAATTGACTGGTGACCTGAAATGCTACAATGATCAATTGTGAATGAATTGCAAGCTACATGACAACCCTTAAAGAATGCCTGTAGCCCACACCAGAGAAAACTTTTTGCAATGTCTGGCAACACTCATCATGTTTGTCTATGTAAACACCAATGTGCTGATAGTGTACCAGGGTCTGAAAGGGTTGTGCTATTTCATAAAGAAAGTTTGCAGCCACTACCCCTTGTAACTCTGCCAGGGCCAGGTGGCAGCTGAAATCGAGGGGTATGTGTAAAATATGAAATGGGATTGGGCCTTATTCTTTAAGAATATAGTAAGGTGTGTTGTTCTTCCTTTCCTTTTTCTCATGTTTTCTCACAGTATTGTAATATTTGACTGTCGGTGATGCCTCTTGCATTCAAAACCTTTTTTTGTGCAGGACTGTAAACCCTCCTGCCATGCCAATGAAGTGTATCCGAATTTGAGCAAAGTTAAACAAGAAGAAGAGAGGGAAGTGTGCGATATTGTAGCAACTGGAGCAGTAAAGAGGAAATAAAAGGAAAGAAGATTACACATCAAATCCCACTGCAGTGGACCTCACTGTGAAGCTGATGATACACAGCCGACATACTGAGGCGACGTAGAGCTGTAATTATGCTTTCAGCAGGGACTGGGATTGGTTAGAGGCAAAGATCCTGCTCATTTTACAGCAGCCCATTTGGTTATAAATGATTGATTTAATGAATCTCAACCTCTCCTATCTATCAGCCCATCAGTCTATCAATCTGTCTATCTTTTGTTTGAGGACTTTACACCCCAAAATGAATATGGAATCAGCTCACACGCCCCACAGCAGTCAATGTTGGAATCATTCAATATTCAATATGCCTAGAAGCTAGATCATATTTACATCTATCTATCTATCTATCTATCTATCTATCTATCTATCTATCTATCTATGACCTTTCTCTGTCAGAATATGAAATGTAAACAAAGTACATCTCAATCAGGCCGCATGCAGACATAACAACAGCAACAACAATGCTACTTCATACATAAGCACCTGCACACACACACACGCACACACACACACACACAGAAACACACTTCCTTACTCTGTTGTTCCCTCACACACTTGCACACGAAGTCAAACCCTTTGTCAACAGTGTAGGTAACTCATACATAAACATGAATTACAATAAACAGAAATGATGTTTGTGGGATGTTTAAACAGAGAGGCAGGCAGACAGGCTGACAGAGAGACAGACAGGGGCAAACGATGCATACAGATAAGAAATGCAAGCGTGACGCAGAAAAAATGGGAAGATTCTGTGTGTTCGGGCATACATCTACCATCTGATGTGCTGGTCCCTTCTTTGCATACATAGTACATGAACAGTGAAGTGTCCATGTCTTGCTGCGTGCTGTTTTTTACATTCCTTTTATTTGTTTTGCCATTTATTCATTTGATGGATTTTTTTTCTCTTTTGCCTTGAACAGGTTCATAATTATGTGCAGCTGCATGTGTCTGTGTGTTGACCTCTCCAGTAGACACCAGGGTGTTTAGTATTCCAGTCTGTCCCTGACTTTCTGTGGCCAATCATCACACACTTGTACACACACACACACACACACACTCACACATATTTAAATGATGCCCCTGCTGCCACATAATTTCACTGCTGGCTCCAAAGCAGAGTTAATCAACTCTAATCAATGTTCATATTATAAACACAAAGATAAATTGATAATGCTAAACATAAAATAAAACCAAAGATTACAAGGCTTTGTCTTCTGACAGATAGTACTGCCGCACTGATTAAGTTTGTCAAAGTTCCTGACCCAAAGGAGGGTTGTGGGAAAATTAAAATAGGCTCTCAAATTATTTCTGTGTAGTGTGTGGTGGTGAGCAATGAGCCTCTGGCTAAGGTGCCAGTGCTATCTTAGGTCTTTGAACTGTTGCTCTTGTAAAAGGCAACAGTAAATGATGTTGTGTTCATTAAACCCTAGAACATATAAATAACTCTGCTCTAATATTTCCATTTGAACCGTAACAGTTAGTGTGGCTACATATCAATGATATGTCCCGAGGGTAACGCTGGAGAAAAGGTGATGAGGTCACTAAAATCAACATCATCATGGAAGTCTTGCTGCCTTGTGTCTAAAGTTGAAATTATAAATTGGCAGCAGCTCAAGAGGAAAGCTCACAGACCCATTAGAGTTGGATATTTCTTTTCTTTAAATTGAAATGGCTGACTGGCTTGATGATAGTCTTAAAGGAAAAGTCAGAGGGTCACTGACGAAATTACAATTTATCTCTGAGGGGCCATGAGTGTTGGCAGCAAATTTCATTAAGATGCAAACATTAGTTTGCAAGCTAGCTAGTGTTGATCATGGTCAATGTTTGACCTTAGTGTGGCACTAAAGGAATGGTTGCAAGGTCACAAAAATCATATGAAATCATTCACTGGTAACTATAAATGGCTGTGCAAATGTTCATGGCTATTTGACCAACTCAAAATGTCCTACGGCCCAGGCACAGTAAAAAACAAACTCTTAAAAAAACTAGTGGCGATGAAGGATGACTGTATCACTGCCTCACGTTGCCTGTGTCTCGCAAAAAAGTTGCACCTGAACACACCACAAAGACTACAGCCAACGGTCAACTAGCATATGCATTCTACACCAGCAGGTGGTTATAGTGTGTATTTGTCATTTGCAAGGGGAAACTGGAAGTTTGATAGGACAAGTTTAAGGGTGCTTTCAGACTAGTTGTCTTTGCTTTGTTCCGAATCACGGACTAATTTTGTTTAAAGGGCACAATTGCCTAGAGTTGGTTCGTGTTTGTGGCATTTACAAGCGGACCATGCCTTGTGTGAGAAAGATTGTCTTGACTGGTCAGAATTTCCATGTGGGAAAAATCCAGAAAGTAAACACAACGCCGAAGAAGAGTACACTTGCAAGATAAATGCGACACTTTCTAATGTCACAATGGAGGGACAACTACACGGGTTGATTTTAGCGCTGGTCATCGTGTACTATATTGCTTGGATTGTTTATTTAAGGCAAGCCATACAGTTTGAAAGCGAGGTGCGGCTTCAACTAGATAAGCTGCATATTAAGGCAGTACAGGAGGAGGCGCACGTTAATAATCCTCCGGAACTGTAACATGCTCATGCTTGTTTAACCCAAACAATGTGCAATGTGACTGCAGTTGGTTTGGATCGAGGACGGAACACGTTCTCACCAAAAACGAACTGCACCAGAGTTTGTTTGTAACCAGACCGAGACCACCTTGTCAGGAAGGTCTCAGTCCAGATGTTTTGGTGTGCACCCGAGTGCAATCCTTGTGTTCACACCAACCCAAACAAATCGCACCTCGAAGGCAAACGAACTTGAGTTCGATTGAACCGAACCAAACAGGACAGGTGTGAAAGCACCGTAAGATGCTAGTTAGCACATTAACAACACTACCTGATGTTCAAAGAACAAGGGATATCTAGTGTGCACTGGTAAACAATAACACTAGGTCCGACTAGTGTCAGTGGTGCGGGAAACACTGCAAAAACTAGGGTGACAGATGCTCTGCAACGGCCAGACATTGACCAATTGGTGACCATATACTTGGTGTGTCAGGGCTCTTACTCTGGACCAGTCTTGCACAGACAGACATTGATTGATTAAGGTTTATTCACACTACATCAAAATATTTGGCATGAAGAAAGGATGTGAATTCTTAAAATGAGCAATGTGTTGTGCAGCAATGACATGTATTTTTACTCAGAACCAGATTATTTCTGGAGTGCCTTGCATGCATTAAGCAACAAATAAATAATCTGATACTTACATCAGGAGAAAAACAAGCTAGTACAATAGCAAAAGCAGGCAGGCGACAGCAAAGAACAGATGAGAAAAGAAATACAGGATGACAGTGGAGCTCCTAGCTACATTCAAAAAGCACAGCAGGAGGTATGCTCCGAGGTTTCACAAATGTTTTTTCTATTGCAAATCTTTTTTGAAGAAAATTCACCTGACTCACTATGAAAGCTTTATGTGTTAAAAATGGCTTCAATTCAGCACAAAGCCACCACACTTGTGCCTTTGTGCTTCCAATGTCTGCAGTTTGTCTCAGGTTAGAACACACTATTTAATCACATGATAAGGGGATCCATACAGTACTGAGGATTTATAGAACAAATCTGTTCTGCTTGTTTCTTTTTGACAGTAATACCTGTTTTCCACCGAAATTAGTGTGTGCGTGTGTTTTTTTTAAATGAAGGAAACCTGTTTAAAAAAGACAATAGACTGCTTTTCCATTACGAGTTGACCAGAGTGGTGTACATGGTGCTGCAGTATGAGTATGCCTTTCTGTTTTTCTTTTTTCTGGTGGCAGGTATAACAGAACGGCCAGAAAACAGATTAATAAACAGTAGAAATCAGCCTGGAGGCAAGCAAAAGTGCTACAGTGGTTTTTTTTTTTTATCTCTTACTTATTGATTCTCTCTCAAACTGGGGTCAGACTAAATTTCGAATGTTCGGTTGCTGTTTGGATGGAGACAGACGTTATTTTGTGTAAGCCCATCTTTGCATCTTGTGGGCTCAAACTAGCGAGTCAACCCGTATGTTGTAATTCCATCACTGCAGATCAGAGCCAAAGCTGATAAATACCCATGACTACTACTGAGTTATCTGTCCAACCCGCTCTTGCTCCGAAAGTCATCGAAACCCGGCACTTCAGGCAGATGCTTGTGGCGTCAGACACTGACGGAAAAAGCTGTCCTTTCACATCAACATGATACACGGCGGTTTGCCGCTATAGTTTAATGGCGCTCGGTGACATCAGGGGGAAATGTGGCGGGACAAGATCCAAAATTAAGGCGGTGAAAGTATGGTGGGTGGGAGGGGTGGTGGATGGGTCTAACATACTCCAACTTTCACCCGGGAGAGCAATGTTTCCGTTCTGTAAGATTAGCCAGACGTTGTTCTTTTTTTCTAAATCTAACCATGTGCTTTTGTTGCCTAAACCTAACCAGGTGTATCTGTTGCCTAAACGTGACCAGGTGTATTTGTTGCCCAAACCTAACCAGGTGTATTTGTTGCCTAAAACTAACCAGGTGTATTTGTTGCCCAAACCTAACCATGTGCATTTGTTGCCTAAACCTAACCAGGTGTATTTGTTGCCCAAACCTAACCAGGTGCATTTGTTGCCTAAACCTAACCAGGTGTATTTGTTGCCCAAACCTAACCAGGTGCATTTGTTGCCTAAACCTAAGCATGTGCTTTTGTTGCCTAAACCTAAGCATGTGCTTTTGTTGCCTAAACCCAACTACATGCGTTAGTTGCTGTAGGAAAAAAATGTGTTACGTGATACATATTGAATGAGACTGTATGTAAACTGTAAATTTCCTGTGACAACAGAAGTGTATTTTGAAATAAAACAATGCATGTACCAGGCAGAACTTGACATGGTGCCCCAGAGTGCCAACAATCAACGTACCCAGGTCAGAGTGAGAATGTGTTGATCTGTCCCAGTGGTGAATGCTCATTCTAAACTTTTTCATTAAATACAAAAGCCATATGTTGGTGGGTTTTTTGTCCAGTAGGAAAGGGGCTTTAATCTCACATAAATAAAACACCCATTGTCCATTTTCAGTATGTTTGTTATTACTTTTATTAATTATTATCATCGTCATCATCATCGACATTATTCTTCAAGTTTAGCTGTGTAACAAACTTTTTCTTGGCTGTCAAAATATGTTGAAATATCATTTTTTGCATGAAATAAAACCTAAAAACAATAACGTACAGAAAGGTAGCAGAATAAAATACAACATGAGGAAGAAAATAACCTAAAAAAAAAAAAAAAAAAAAATCGAACATTTCTATAAAAGCCATTCAACTTAATAGAGACAAAAACCTACTAAAATATATTGGTTAAATGTACATAGTTGATGTGTGTGTTTGTGTATGTCTGTAATTGTGTGTGTACATGCATGTGTATGTATCTGACCAGTAATAAACTGGCCTTTAGCTCCCTTGTCTCCCATAGTTAATACTGTACATCCCAAAATGTACACTCAATCCGTACCACTGCCGGCTTGTGTCTTTGTGTGTGTGTACGTGTGTGTGTGTGTGTGTTGTCCCTTCCTTGGCAATAAGAACATAATAAATGGAGTGCAAGCAACAGCATAATTTTCTATAACACATTCTGACAAAGACAAAAAAATGAAAACACTTGTTAAGGCCCCCTCCCCCCAATGTAAACGCTGATGTGAAATGCCATTAAACCTAAAACATACACTCATTAAGTAAAACATGTCGTGTGTCCTGCAGAACTAATTTCTTTCCAAAATTTGCCTGTTTTGAACTATAAAAAACAGCTGAAATTTTAACATCATCTATTTTTCTTTTAGATATACAGTATCCTTATATGACTCCTAGGAGACAATGTTAAGCTGGCAAACAAAAGAAGATATCTGGATAGAAACAGGTTCTGCAGTGCACTTACAATATGAAAAGTTTGCATGAGCAAAGTTTTTTTTTTTATTATAATCAAGACTATGATCTTTTTACTTCCAACTTACAGGGAAAAGATTTTCTTTCAAAAGCTAAACTACTGGAACATTTTGGCATCAGAATTTGTCTCCAGCCCACTGAGAAATCCTCGTGATTCTCCAAGATGAGATGCACACCCAGATTTAACAAAAGAGAAAGAGTTCACCCCGTTACTTTTAAACATCTTTGTCCTACTATTTCCTAGAAATCATAACTTTTAAAAGATGAAAATTGGTGTTCAATATTTATCAAATGTGAGTCCCGTTGGCAAATGAACAAATCTAAATCTGAGAAAATCCACACTTTGCTTCTGGGAAGTATTTGAAGTTTTACTGCTGCTGGTGATCATTTTTCTTTCAACAAACCCAAGGCTAAACTCAACCTCAACAAAGTCGACAGAAACAGATAGTTTGTTGTCAATTCTGAAGTTGACATCAGCTTTTCAGGTGCAACACAATATGACACAAGCACCTAACTCCCATTTAAACCCCCTCAACCTGAACTGAGAATACCTTCATGACTACTTTGATGAAAAGAAGGGATGAAGGAAAGTGGATAAACAGAGAAGAGCTGAGTGGCAGAAGGAAGAAGTAGCAGGTGGAGAGATAAAAAGAGACAAAGATGGAGAGGTTTATGTCAAATTAGACAACAGATGAGAAAGATACAAGTGATGTTAAAGGGAGGTAAAGAGACAACAGAGGAGAAGGGATGAATGGGTACGTAAAGCTCTTTTTATCTGTCACTACAAGCATCTTTCTGCCTCTATTCATCCACCTTCTGCCCATATATTCTTCAAAGGCACCCATCTATCCATCTCAGCAGGTATCTCTCAATTGCTCCCTTTGTTCTGTCTTTCAAGAAAACACTGCATCACTCCTTTGCTTTTTTTTTTTTTTGCTACATTTGCAAATGTAAACAGTTTTCATTATGCTAGCAGCCCCTTAAGATATGCCCACAACCTTAAAAAATTAGTTTGACACAAGAGATTTCCTAGAGTAAAGACAAATCAGATTTTTGTTTAAACATTTTGCTCTTCAAATTGCCGTCATCAGTGTGACATGGATGGTGGAGCCATTCATGGTCAAGGTGTTGAACAAGAATCCCGACAGAGCGGGATGTTGAGCAGACGAGTGGCACGTGAATGTGTGCCAACTGCAATGTAAGCATGTTGCACCAATAGTTTGAGAGGTTTCTTGGCATTTTAGTGTGACATTCAGTACTGTGTGCAGTGCTGGTTGGACTGGTTTGCTGGGTGTATTGAAATATCTGCCAGAAAGAAATCTCATCTCACTGCTGATTTAAAAATATGAGATTTTGACCCCTTGCTTCAAAAGCTGTCTTGACTTAATTTCCTAAGAAATGCTTTAGAACATAATATTAATCAGCTTCTCTTTAGAATAACAACACCTCTGAATGACCTTCACCTTAACCATGATATGAACACTCTGGTGACATGACTGCATGCCATAATTCAGCTTTCAACTAAAAAAAAAACAAATACAAAGTGCAGAGTATCTTCTTGGTATGACGTCTTTCATACAAAAGTTAGCAAGGCATGTCCCAACGTTTCTACAGAGTTGTGTACATACATGCAAAACTGAAAGATAGTGATTAGCGGTTAGTTTGGGAGCCAGTTTTGTTCTTGACAGTACATGTGGGTCTTTCTCACGGGCTGAAAACGAGCGATCAGACAACTAGGCTGAAATCAAGCATTCTAATGGATGACTGATAACTCGGTGCATGGGAATTAAATATAGAAGTCTGTTTGCCCAACTTCTGCCTGACATGACTCATAACTTACATAACTTTTCGACACAGACAGATATACTCATTAGAAAAACTGTACAAGTTACGAGGCACTAGGCGGAATATTTTTCATTCATGTCTTTTGGATAAGCATAGAAAAATATCTTGTTCTCATTCTTTCTTCCTTCCAGTCTTTTATTTACTTTCGGCCTATTATTACTTTCTTCAAAAGGAGTCTCTTGGTGATTTTTTTTCTTCTAGCAACTAAGGCAGCAAGGCAGGAGAAGTGATTCTTTCTTTATAAAAATAAACAAGATGGCCACCGTGTTGCTCTATTCTAAAGAGTAGGGGGGCTTTCAAGGACCTGACTGTGTCAGAAATTAAAATTTGGTTTAAAGACAGTCTCAGTTATGGTATCAGGTGGGCCCTTTTCTTAACTTAAATGACCCAAAAGTGGTTAATGAATGGCAGAAAAGTGGGATGAGTTAGTTGGAGCTGAAAGCAATACAATCGTTTTACTTCATTGAATTACAAAAACTTGTTTGCGATGTTTTTTCAGTATTATCTAGGTCTAATGTGTAACAGTTCCCATCCACAGAAAAGGCATCATATTTTGCAGACTTTATAAGACGCTAACATGCTACATAACCTATCAAACTCTCAGAAATACGATAGGCTGAATAAAACACTGTAGGCAAGAAGCTCTGTAGACTCAATACAGAGCAAATGTTCATACAGTTAACCCAAAAAATTGATCCTTTTGATAAAAATTTAGGGTTGATCTCCCTAAGTTCCTAAGTCTCTCTATAAAACCGTGTTAACCTAACAACATGTGAAAGACATACAGAAAACAAAGTTACATACTAAGACCGTTTTGACCTATTAACACATAAAGAACATGATAAGAACATATATAAGAGAACATAATGTAACATGCTAAAACCATTAGACCATTTAACATGTAAAAAAATGATGTGTCACATGCTGTGAAACAGGTGGGTTGGTGTGCAACACGTGTGACCCCTGAGGACTGAAATACCGAGCGCGAGCCTTCATTATGTTTACATCGTTGTTTGGGGACGGAAGCATCCTTTGATCCTTACACACAAAAAACGCAATTACACAAATGCACACGTACACACAACCCCCCTCTTTTTGCTGTACCATTTCTGTTAGACGGCTGTTATCGATGTAACAAGTCTCCGTAAGAGCACAAACGACAGATAGCTCAAAAAGAAAAAACTAAAATTTGTATAGTACCATTTCCTGCAAAAAAAAATGCCTTTACAAAATAACATATTATATAGGAAAGTGTAGCAAATTGCATGTTTTGTACTATAACATCATAATTATTATTATTACCATTATTATCATTAATATAAATGTTAAGCAGGTTAATAGATGGTTGTTCTATTAGGCAGGCAGCCAGGCACGTAGCTAGTATCATGGCACGGAGGAAGGTAGAAAATAATGTCACTTGGTTTGATCCAAATGGATGAAGAGAACACTTCGGTCCGGAATTACTCCGGTTTTACCAGTTGAAACTGGTTTTTTAGCAGTTCAAAAAGTCACGGTCACGGTGTTGGTTTTGTTGCCAGTTTCAGATACATCAGGGCACGAGTGAAAGAAACCAACAGATCCTTTTGTACCAAGGTAACACCAGCTGAACTGCAGCCCAGAACAAACTGGTTTAGCTCTGACCAGTTTCAAAGAGTCACAATAAGTTTTGGTTTTGGATCCATTTGCACAGCAACAGTCAAAAACATGCTCTGGACCAGAACAGAGTAGTTCTAACCAGATCAGATCTGGTTGTACCAAGATAAAACGGCCTGAATGATGCATCAGACTAGTTTGGGCCAGCTCGGGGTTCAGCTTTGCATGGTGCATAACAGATCAGCTCAGTTAAAGTGTTTTGCTTCTAGCATTTTTTATTTTTTGCTCTGCTGTACGGTGGCTGTGCAAGTGCTGAGCTCCTCAAACTCATCCTAAATGAGAGCAGTCCAACTTTCAGTCGAGCTTCCAATCCTCTTATTTGGAAAGCGCATGAAGTGGCTGTTTATTAAAGGTGATTTCAGCTGCATGCCCGGACTCCGTTGTTGAAGACTTGCCACAGAGCTGTCAAGTGACCGTCACTCAACACAGGATTCGGGCTATTTCTCCAAACTGTCCCTGTAGCAGTTCAGCGGGATCCTACAATGATTTTTGACCATTTGACAGCCGAGTGCTTCCAGCATAAGGATGTGTTCCATTTAGTGCCCAGGATAGGCCCATTTCGACATGAGCTAGCCTCCAGGAACGTGGAGGCCGACAGCTTATTCATTCAATAAAACACGTTCTTAAAGGTTTGTGTGAGTCGAAGGCATCGGATTAATTACTCTCTGTGTTCTCATCTAACTGTTTAGATTCAGCAACAGTCGTGTCCTCTGTCGTTTCTGTGATGTCATCTTTACTATCTGACACAGTCTCATCTCCCAGTTCCTGGTTTGTTATGTCATGACCCTCTCCTCTTACCTCCTTTTCAACTTCTGTTTCATTGTCAATGGCATCGTTGCCTGTAGTTTCTTCTGCTTGGTTATCATGACAAACTCCTATGACATCATTGCTTTCATCTGTGATATCGCTACGATCCCCCTCATCTTTTTCCTCCGGCGTCACATTTTGACACTCTGACATCGCCGGGACGTTCTGAATCAGGCCGTCTTGCCCCTGAATCCTCTTTTGTGACGTTTTGTCTGTGTACCTGTGTAAGCCCCTCTGTATGTGTGTGGTGAAATCGTAGCGATCCACACACACATGGAGGCAAAAACTGCACTGGTATGGCCCCTGGTCACCGTGGCAACTCATGTGTAGGGCGTACATGACTTCATCTAGGAAGTAGATCCCACAGTGGATGCAGCGGTTCGTCAGGTCATCCTGCGTTGCCACTTCCACCATTGTGCGACTCGATGGGACACTTGGCCGACTTCTTGTCAAATGATCCTTTTCCTCCTTTCCTATCTCCTCCGTCTGGTTCCCTCCTTCATCTATCCTCTCCTCCTCCTCCTCCTTCTCTCCTTTCCAGTTCTCTCTTAACCTCTCAGCTAATGGCGACTCCTGCCTTCCCCTTTCTGCCCCATTCGTCGACATGTGTACATTTGCAGCACTTGTATCCCTTTGTCTTATTGCAAGATCCAAAGGTGCATCATTTTCTAATGATGGTGACGAGGTTTGGGAATGAAGAGGAGGAGGCGGGTAGTGAGGAGGAGCTGGAGGAGGAGGAAGAGGAGAGTAGGGAGAGGCGCAGTAAGGCACCGTGTAGCTTTGCTGATGATGCTGTACTGGAGCCACCATTGCACCGAGATAATGAGCATTATTTCCAAGGCTACCAGGGCTGCTTAGATTACTGATGCTACCAGGAACCCCAGAGGTGGCTGCCATCTTGTACTTGGTCCAGAATCTGAGCCAATCTGACTCAGGGGTCAAATCAGGTGAGAGGGTCAATGGTAGGGGTAAGGAGAAAAGTGGGTACTGATACTTTTCAATAGGCGAACCAGGAGGTGAATAACTAGACGGTTTGGATGGACGCATGTACTTTTCAATCGGACTGCCTCTTTCTGATCCCCCTCCTCCTTTACCTCCTTCTGCTTTTGATATTATCCCTCCCTCAGCGATGCCTCCGTTGCCCTCGGCTACCAGTGAGGAGGGGGGATGTGAAGGGAGGAGAAGGGGAGGCATGCGTCGGTGGATCTCCAATGTTTGATTGGCGAGGAAGGCTTGAGTGGATCTCGGCGATCGTGAGCAAGGGGAGGGCTGCTGGTTTTTGGTCGATGCACAGCTTCTGTCTGACTCCTCCCCATTCACGCGCTCACACACACCGGTGATGCGTTGCTGCTTGGGGGCGGGTGTTTCCGATGACAGGGAATCAGGGTTGATGCGTTTTCGGGTTCGGCGGCGGATGATTTGTTCACCGTTGTTCTGCTTTATGATGTTTAGAGGTCTGGGTGTCTGCAAGATAAAGAAAAAAGAAATGGGAAAAATTAAGGGAGGGTTAAATAACATTTAGTTATAGCTTCACTTAAGTTTATTTATGATTATGATTACATTTGCTAATGATTTTTTTCGTTGTGTGGTTACCTTTTGCATAGCAAAGCTTTCTTTTTTCTTTCTCTTCTTTTTTTAATCAATACATTGTGGGGACATTTTGAGCATATCTGAATATTGGGGGAATGTGTCCCACCCAATAAACATTATAATTACTGCCTAGAGTTGCACTACGGCTGATTGAAGATCTCCAACTACTGTTTCTAGCGATGAATGCAAAGTAGGACTACTAAAAAGTTTTCTCAGTGAAGCTGCCAAAAAGCTCTCTAAGTCTCAATTCATATTGACTTGACCTACAGATAATTAAGTGTGACATGCTTAGAGAAAAGGCAGCAATATTTACAGCACGCCTAGGACTGTGGTTTTTGCCCATACCACAAGGGGGAGTGCTTACATCTGATGTAGCCTTAATGAAGTTTGCCCTGAGGACTCAACTTCCCTCTCAAACAAGTTAACATATGCCTTCATTACTGTCTTTACTATCATGAAGATAGCCGTCTAAAACATACTGTAGTTTGTGTGTGTGCTTGTACTGAGTGGTTAAGTAAAAAGGTTTCAGTCAGGCAGAGTTCCAAAGAATAAAATCCAAAGACTTCCACAAAAGAGAAGCACTTCTCACTTATTTAATTTCCCGCTGGAATTAATCAAGTGCTTATAAAGATAGACGAGAGATCATGAAACTTTTCTGATGTGTCATTCCTTAACACATGCCAAAAAAAATCAAAATGGTCCAAAACATTTCCAGACAAATTAGCGAAAGATTTTCTTTCTTGGAGCTAAAATAAACTGAACAGTTTCCAAGTGTCTTTTAAAGTGTCTGCACTTCAACTCAAAAGTAATGACTTGCTATCCTTTCACTAATTGAAGAACTGACTGCACTGAAACAACCTCTCAAAACACACATTGTAAATAGTGACCTCTACAAGACATTAATTGAAAATGTTGTCAAATTCAATTGGCACAAAGAGAAGAGCTTTTCAAGCATCTAAAAAAGATCAGTTTATTGATATTTGACTGCTGTGCAGGTCGAATTTATTAGAAGTTCTAAACACTGAATATTTCAGAATTTGAGGTTTTAAGTGGATGAAAACCAAAATGAAAACCGAAAAAAGCAATAAACCTTGCTATGTTTGTGCTGGGAATAATTTATCCTTCTATGTATGTCTATGTGGATAGCCCTGTGGCGGTGACTGAGAATGTGTGCCAAGGTGTGTGTACTGTACAGTATAAAAATGTGCTTATGCATGTGTGTCAGTGTGTGTGAAGTCATCATCACTCATCGTAGAGCTGCTACTGAAACTATTTAAGGAGACATGAGTCATTCGTAGCATCAGTCCAGGGATATTCTGCTGCAGTTGTAACATAAAGAAATGTTACGACATTAATTCTGACAATCAACAGCCTTAAACAGAAGATTTGCCACCTCTCATTGTGGACGTCCAATAACTGTCGATGGTACATAGGTCAACTGAAGCAAATAATTCCTCAGTGCATGCTACACTGACTGAGAAAGATGAGTTCTACTTGCAGAGCTGTGCTGGCAGTGCCTACATGTCCCACAATGCACTGTGCACATGCCACAGCCTGTTGCCGCTGCATTTCTTCAGTCATATACTCAAATAAATACAGCTATAAAATGTATCCTCATCCATAACATCCTCTGCACTCTGGATGTTAGCTAATTAGCAATACAAGCTAAGAGAAAAAGGAAGTTTTGTTTTTGAGCGACATCTAGAGCATGCCCCCCCCAGCTACTCGGGGGTAGGAAGTAGAAATCCATGCTAAAAACCAGCCTGTAGTTCTTCTTTGCCTCCAAATACGACACTGTTGGGTAAAATGACGGCGCTGGATGCAGGAAGAACATCTGATTTTGCAGCTGCAAACTCCACTCACTCTGCCAATACAGCACACACTGAGGAATTTACTCTTTAAATTGACTACATTTATCATCAACGCAGATTTGGGAAATTTCCCTTTGACTCTGACATGCCCCAAAATCCTCAGGAGGGACGATACTCTGAATGATCTATTAATACACATACATTTCAGACAGGTGCCTCCCTTTAGCAGCCAGACTGCTAACAGTCTCTGTTGTTAATCAGAGAGCTGTCCTGCTAATGATTTTTCTACATCTTTTAGACACCTGGATCATTACTGTAAAAGTCCATCTCTGAGAAAACTGACAGCCCCTACAGTGACAAAATTATGTCAGTCAAATCACTGACGTGTTTCACCAGCTGCAACATCGTAGCAATGGCCGGTATTATTTTCACCTCATCAGTCTGTGTGTATGTGATCACAGGCAAAATGTGGTCCAGGTGACGATAGTGTTAAAACTGTGCAAGATGCAGTCACGAAACTTTATATTTGTCTTTGAAATCAAATGAAGGTCGAGGCTCGAAGGTGGGTGTGGTTCAAGGGAGGCAGCCGGAAGTCAGGATGTAGGAAGGAGGGCAGGGGCAAATGCCCGCCTCATTTTACGACCCTAGCCCACATCCAATTGAAGTCGGAGAGATCCCATTGTAGGATGGTCTCTAGTTGCTATTATTTATGGTCCTCAAGTTTGTGTTTCTTCTTAAGAGGGGTGAGAAGAAAAAAGGCAAAGACAAGAGTAGAGGGGAGACAAACAAAGGAGGTGAGATGATTGAGAAGGTGAACAGAGTGGTATATAGTGAGGAGAGGATGAGGAAGCAGAGGGAGACGACATGAAAGACAGAGGAAAAGGAAGGAGGGAGAAACTGGAACACAGGAGGAGGATGGCTAAAGAAAAAAGGGTACGAGGCAAAGAAATAGTGCCCCTTATGGTGGAAACAATATAAAGCTGTGTCTTAATTCCATACTACATACTAAGACTGTGCAGGATCTGTTTACACTCTGAAAGTATTAATTATAATTAACATATTAATTTAATGTATACAGTAAATTCTGCAATGACATCAGCCTCATCAATTGGATGTGTACATAAAAGTGTCTACAGTCCTGTGCGACACACACACACTGGCTGTAATGCTGTACACCTTTATGGTTGTAGGCCTGAAGTTACTGCTGGTACACATAAGTCTCCCGTTATCTATCTATCTTTCCATCTCTTCCCGTCTCCTCTTGAATATCCCCTCTGCATTTCCCTCTAATCTCTTTGTCTCCCTCTGTCTCAAACTCCGTGCACACACCTCCTCTTTCATTACTTCCGTCCTCACTCTTTACCTTAATCTTCTCCTCTGTCTTTGTCTTCCTCCCTTTTCTTACTCTTTGTTTGTCTTTCTCCCCTTCCTCTCCCTCCCTCCCTTTACGTCTACCTTTTTTCTCCCTCTTTATTCATAACTCTCCCTTCTCCTCTCTCACTCTGAAGTGTTTTACTAGCTGCTATCCTCTCTAATAATGTGTGTAGAGCATATAAAACTTTTATTATGGGATATAAAATACGGCCGTCGTGAAGATTGTCAAGAGTAGAGGGAGCGGGAACGTGATTGGAGCAGCAGATGAGATGAACGGGTTGACCCAAGGACATAAGCAGGGGCAGGAAAGAGTAAACTGTCATCCTGTGAAAGGTCTTTAAAGCTCCATTCGATAATTGCAGCATAGTGCTCTGGGTTGTAACACGGTCAACCCACTGATGCATTTACTAACACTGTGATTTATTACACCGAAGTGTTTTTGTTCACTTTGAAATTTTACAAGCTGAGCTTAAAAAGCCAATATGTGAACATGAATCTGGTGTATATAAGTGCTGAAGCTCTGAAGGCTTGTTTCACACTGTTAATATTTGTAAACCCTTGCGTTAAATAGGTATATTGAAGTGTGAAATTAGCTTTAACCCCTTAATAACACACGAGGTGAGAGAGCTCAATTTTCTGAAGTCAACTATATTCCAGGCTGGGTCTTTATCTCATCTGTAATTCATGCAGTCTAATTAAATTTGGGATTTCCATAGACTTTCCCCAGGCTTAGATGGTAAAGTTGATTCATTCCATCATATTTCTCACTCCATGGAACTGGCTCACTGTGACTACTGAAATGGTCTGTAACTCCCAGCTCCCGACAAATCAAATATACTTTTTCCACAATATTATGTTTTCACAGCGGGATCCACAGAACGTGTGCAGGAATTTAACTGCAGTATGCATCGTTTAGTTTGCGCCGTATGCTAATCTGCCAGACCGGAGGAATGATAATTAGTGGTCAAAACTACCCCCTGGATGTATTAAAAAACAGCAGAGTCATAAAATACTCTAAAATACTGGGTTCCTGATCCAGTACAACCTTTATGAGTATATGTAGGTCTCCTATGTGTGGATGGGAGTTTTTCACTGCAAATAAACTTTTGTGTGATAATACACCTGAGTTTCAGCTCACTTTCAGGGATTCCTTTTTGTATCTATATTAAAACTGTTTTTGAGGTTTATAGCTCCCTTCATGTCGCTGCTCTAATTAGTTTGAGAGAAAAATTAAATGAAGAGGATCACAAATATGCAGAAACTTCCTGTACGGCATCTGGGACAACTTTCTGTTAATCTCACAGGCCTAAAGTTGGTTTGATGAACAGTCGTTCAAAGTGCGGTCCGTGGGCCAATGGTGGCCCTAAAAAACATTTTTTAGGGCACCTCAACGTGACATGAAATGAATGCGTTCTAATTATCTGTGGTCCATTTCGATACTTTCACTTTCAATAGCTTACATTTCATATACTACGCAGCTTCTGCATCAAACTGTGCCCTTGTCACAAGTGTCTTCCAGGTTAGGAAGTACAACCTGTAGACAGCTGATCACAAGCAAGTCTCAAGTCTTATCCCTAAAGTCTCAAGCAAGTCCATAGTTACTGTGGTGAGAATCAAGGAAGCTGAGTTGAGTTCCTGCTATAAGTCAAGATAGACAAGTCAAGTTATATGAAATTATTTTTAATTATTATAATTCAATAAGCTAAAAAGTTGGTTAAAAAGACACATTCACATGCTTTTCTTTTTGGGCTTTGTAGTAATTGATGAAGTTGGATGTCGTGGTTCTTGCATACCGCTGTTTTCTTCTCACTACCTTCATTGACAACATAATCCTTGAGTCCAGATCTTACTCATTTTGGACTAGCCCCTTACCGCTAACCTTAACCCTAACCCCCTTTTGGACTCACACTAGAAATCCCCTTATCATGTTTAAAAACATGACTTCTCAATATCTAGAAGAATGCAAATATTTAATAAAAAGGTCAAATCTTTGAGTCGCCTGTCTCAAGTCTAAGTCAAGTCTCATGTCATGAATACCCAGTCAAAATCAAGTATTTTATCAATGTTAGTCAGCAAGTCTCAAGTGAGGGAGTTCAAGTATCTCTGGGTCTTGTTCACAAGTGAGGGTAGAATGGAGTGTGAGATGGCTCTGCGGTTTGGTGCGGCTTCTGCAGTGCTGCTGGAGCTGCTCTGGACCATCATGGTGAAGAGGAGCTGAGCCAGAAATCTACATCCCAACCCTCACCTATGGTCATGAGCTCTGGGTAGTGACTGAAAGAATGAGGTTGCGGATGCAAGTAGCTGAAATGAGTTCTCACTGTGGGGTGGCTGGGCTCAGCTTTAGAGATAGGGTAAGGAGCTCGGAAGTCAGGAGGAAGCTTGGAGTAGAGCCACTGCTCCTTTCCGTCAAAAATGGTCAGTTGTGGATTGGGATGCCTCCTGCTGGAGGTGTTTTAGGCACATCCCACTGAAAGGAGGCCCCAGGGTAGACCCAGAACGCGCTAAAGGGATTACATATCTCATCTTGCCTGGCAACGCCTTGGGGTCCCCCAGGAGGAGCTGGGAAATGTTGCTGGGGAGAGGGACGTCTGGGGTGCTTTGCTTAGCCTGCTGCCCCTGTGACCCGGCCTCGAGTAAGTAGATGAAAATGGATGGATGGATAGTCAGGAAGTCGAAAGTCTCTAATTTGCAACTTAAGTCTAACTCAAGTCAAGCCATGTGACTTGAGTGCCCCACAGCTGAAACTACTGGCATCTCGCGAGTCTCAGTGGTATTAAGTTCTGTTATCAATGCTAGTGCTGTAGCCTAAACCTTTACTTTTGATGGGCAACTCTGCTGTTTAATATGAAACTGAGATGTGTGTATTTTTCCTGTTCAGCCCTCAATCGTATGCTGGCTCCCTACATTGGCAGTGATTAAAACTTTGCATAGCACTGGTTTAGTTTAATGTACAGTGTAATGAATGCACAGCTGATGCAGACACAGCTCTGTTTGCATGCACCTGTGCATGTCTGTGTACGACTTACCGAATGTAGTTTTTGGTATAAACCACATGCGTTGCAGACGTAGCCTCCATTAGCATTCTTCCTCCACAGCGATGTCTTGGTGGTCAGACAGTTCGCACAGAACACCCCGCTGCCTCTGCGCCGCTATGGATAGAGAGAGACAGACAACATTAGAATGTGAAGCAAAAATATAGATGGCTTAGAAGGATGCAAAGTCATAGAGAGAAAAGAAAGAGGGGGGAAAGACAGAAAATGTTGACTTAAGTTTTCATAGCTTTTTAATATTCACACCACTCAAGTAAGGTTAGGAGAGAGAAAGAAAACAGATTGGCTTGGTGGCAGAGAGATGATGTGCTCTCATTTATCATGCCTAATGGGAAATCCTATTGAGAACATTGTTCTCCTCTGCACTGATTTCCTCTTCATAGAACAAGGTTAATAAAAACAACAAAATATACTTCAGTGAAAAGAAAATGATCTAGCTGAGCTGAATACCTTGTGTGTGCGTTTTAAATATGTGGGTATGCGTGTCTGAGAAAGATCTCGGGCTCTTGAAAGAGAGATAGAGCGGTAATTTCGTCAAGTACTACTCCACAGATGTGCGAGGGATGAGTTATGCTTTCACCTTGTAGCATAAAGTGTTTCAGTGTTTATCTGAACTGCAGGAGGTACTTTACAGGCAAGTGTTTGACTTTTACTGTTTTAGTGTACACACACACACACACACACACACACACACACACACACACACACACACACACACATACACGCACACACACATGCGCACACACACACACACACACACACACACACACACACACACACACACACACACACACACACACACACACCTCTGCAGTTCATGGAGCAGTGGTGCATAGAAAAGTAGTGTGTGCAAGGAAGGGTTGGGGGTGGGGTGGGGTGAAAAGGCCAATTGTCGTGGCAACGTGCTCCATCACAGTAATGAGCCAATCACAACGTTTCTCCATCCCATTAAGTCTCTGGCCCCATTCACCACCTTTATGACCCTGAGAAGACAGCATACCTCATCTTTCTCCTCCTCCATGACTCTGTCTGTTTTCTCTCTCTATCTGCCTGTCTATCCAACCATTTCTCTCTCCCTGCTCTCATTTTTTATCTCTGCATTCTTGCTCATCCAATCATTTTCTCATCTCCCCTTAATTTCAGTTTACTTTAGTTGTAGATTTTTATCCAGTGTTTTACTCATTTAAGTATGTATGGTCAAGATTTTTTCTCCTTTGCTGACCTATGTGTTCTGTGCATCTCTGTCTGTGACGTCCTCATGGCTGTGCTGGTAAATATCTGCATACTGTATGTGCCTGTGGGTATGGCTTACTAAAATCCACCTTCTGTGTGTCTGCCACATTTCCCTCTCACTCTCCCTCTCCTGTATTCTCACTGTTAACCCAATCTGTTTCTCCCCTCTCCCTCCATCATGGACTTTGCATCCACTGGGACCTTCTCCTTTCAGCGCTGGCTTCTTGTTGTTTTATGTTCATGACAGCGCTGAGAGCTTAGCATATTTTTTTTTCGGGCTCAGAGCACCCAGTGCTAGAAGTTAAAAACATTTCAACTTTTCACAAAAGAGGCGCTGCACTTCAATCAGGCTTTCTGTAGTCTCAGAGCTACAGATGGAGCCACTACCAGCACTTCCACCGAGCATCTGTTTCGTGCTGCCAGCTAAAAGCAGAAGAGCCCAGTGGGCACAGCACTGTTCAGTTTATTTTTGCAATCTAATGTACTGCAAGGATCACAGCACAATTAACCACTTCACATTTCTCTGAGAACACGCACCACACACACAGATGCAAATATATGACCTAAGTAATATGCTTTTGAAGAATATTATTGGTATTTCTGCTGTGAATTAATCAGAGCGCTAACTGTGAAAAGATGCTGTTCAAATTATGCAGGGGAAGATATAATTTAATGTCACAATTATCCTAGCCAAAATAACTGCTATTATCAGTATTGTCCTGAGAGATCATATATTGTCTCATCCCTACTTCAAATGCTAATCTTACGTAGTGGTTTTGAAGAATTCACCCCACTTTTAAATGCAAACGTCATGTTGAAAATCTGCATCAAGAATCCAAAGTTCATTTTCTGCTTTGTGCACACAAGGAAGTTAGGTCCCTTTAAAGATTCATCAAAAATAAATTATATTAACATCAAAATAGTTAGGGATCAGGGAGTGATTAAACATCTGTAGTACACAGTGTTAAAGGATTAGATGTTACATTTTGCTGCCAATGAAAAGTGGTTTAATAGGTTTTTTGTTTCCTTGCTGTAATTTAAGCTTATAAACAGACATTTCCAATGACATCCCTCATACTGTCCGGATCAGGCAAGAAAATCAAACTTTCAGATTGTTCACAAAGGAACACCATAGATGTGTTTATTGATACTGGAAAAACCTTTTCTCTCAGTCTTAACATGTGTACAATAAAACTTCCTGTTTCCAATAATGTTGCATGTAATAAACACCTGAGCTAATATTAGAGTCTTTATGGTACATGTGTTTTCGTGCATCTGACATCAGACAGCAGAACACTTACATGACAGAATCCTCTTGTGTATGTGTGTGTGTGTGTGCCTGCCTATGTGTGTATGCTGCACACACCATACGGTCACCACATGTAGAGAGACTGAGCCAGGTGATTGATTGATGTACGCTTCCTGTGTCTCTGTGTACGCGCGTGTGTGTGTGTGTATGTGTGTCTAGTGTTGCAAGCCAAACAGTGCATCTGTCATCAGAATTCAGTTTCCCTCCGAGCGCCCAAATCACTC
This sequence comes from Cephalopholis sonnerati, assembly GCA_019142605.1. Taxonomy (NCBI): domain Eukaryota; kingdom Metazoa; phylum Chordata; class Actinopteri; order Perciformes; family Serranidae; genus Cephalopholis; species Cephalopholis sonnerati. The sequence goes on along the minus strand of JAGQAX010000014.1, from coordinate 22,328,337 downwards.
ACATATGGCCCCACAGCTGCCCCTCATCGCAACACACACACACCCATATACACACACACCTGAAAATTTTTGCTTCCACTGGCTAATGAAGGCATGCAAGATTTGGAAGAGAGGCCGCAATCCAAGAAGTGCATGTGTGTGTGTGTTGGGGGTATCTTGGCTACTCGAAAACCACGGTACAGGGATAGCACTGTGTGTGTGTGTGTGTGTGTGTGTGCTTGTGTGTGTGTCTATGAGAGAGAAGTTCAAGTGTCAATTACACAGGAAAGTACAGAAATAGCCCCCACCACCTTCCAAAATGCACACGTGCACACACGCAAGATCTGGCTCATGATCTTTAACTTCCTTTTCAATCATCAGCTGGTTGGCTTGACATGTGTGGAAATGCGCAACTTCACATGCACGCACACACATAGCTACCTCATGGTGGCTTCGAAGTTATGTTGGTGTGCCGGGTGTATTAGTATGTGTCTACAGGAAGTGTGAATGTCAGTGCGTGTTTTTCTGATTGATTACTGATACCTGGCCTCTCTCATTCACCTCAGCCTGCAGAGGAGGGCTGCAGGTAATTAGAGCTCAGGGCCTTAATGACATCTATTTATCTGTGGCCTATGATACAGTTCAATTAGCACCACCAACAACGCCCTCTGACACACACACACACACACACACACAGGCACACACAAACAAAAATCCATTCATTAGTAAGGAAATTAAAGTCTTTATCAACTTCCTCCTCATCAGGCTGACAAATAAACTTTAAAGTTGATGTTTAGATACAAAGTTAAGTTTCTTAAGAAGGAAGTGAAGTTAAATAACCAGTGTAAACACTACTGTATAATCCCCAGGCCTTATTCTGAGGACTGCCCACTGCTGCCTCTTAAATCAGATATACTTCTGTACTTACATTTGCTATTTTCAGTGCATAAGTGTGTTCACGCTGAGAATCACAGCAAAATACAGTGCACTATGAGTACCAGCAGGATGCACTCATAACGGACAAAAAGTTGTGTGTGGAGCGTTGGAAACTTCTCACCCTCAATGGTCACTATGTTGTCTGGGTGGTGGGAGCCACTACCACAGTGAACACTAAAGCATTGTACAAATATACATGTGTATTTTCCACTACAAACACACCGTTGCTCGATATGAGCTATCACTTTGTTAATGGCATTGACTCTGTGATAATTTGGTATCATAAACGATAACACAAATGCTAACGTTAGCTTGCTAACTACCTAACATTGAAGTTAGGACGACATAGCTCTATTGTGAGGTAAGCTATACAACCTATGGGTGTAAGATACACTATGTGTTTGTGCATGTTAAACTGTCATCTTCACTGTAGAATATTTCAGTTTTGGATTTTTGGTCAGCTGCTCGACAAGTTGTAAATATCCCCCAAATGTGGCGGCTATCATTAATTCAGTAGAACAGCTGGTGATAGAAGTAGCCAGTATCAGCCACGGACAGTCATAGATATAGAAACAGGCTGTGAAAGCATGCTCATTTTTAACACAATGCATAAATAAATACAGAAGAAGTCAAGTGAGCACACACGCAAATATAGAAAACATGCATTTTGACAAGTGACAATCATTTGTCAAATGTTGGTGATGATGCTCCGCCCTGTTGCAATTTGCCAAGCAGAAAAAAAAAAATCTGTCAACTCTTGGAATCAACATTTCTAATAATTGCTCTATTTATCTGTTTGATTCAAGGCAACACTGCCCTGTCAAAATACACACACAACACAAGTAAGAACATGCACTTTACTACATGTCAGTGTATCCCACTTGTGTCTGTTTTTGAATCTTATTAAAAGCACACTCACGTGGAATGTCATCATTCCCATGTAATTAAATTCGTAGATAAAAAACACATCAGATAGTTCAATCTCCTGATGAAAATATCAGAACAACCAGTGGGGTGTACATTCAAATAAAACGCTGACAAGTTGACAATATTGGCAGATTTCATCAGTCTCATAAAGCCCATGAAACGACCGCAGAAATTAAGAGTACAATCTACTCAGTGGCAGGCTGCACATAAAACAGCATTTATTGGTTTAATAACTTTCACAATCAGCGTGGTCAGTCTCTCATGCACACACTGCTCTAACAGGGAGCCTTTTTGCCCTTGTGGCCGTAGATTTAATAGACTAATGCATAAAAGAGCCTACATGACCTGACTGTTGTTTGTTTGGGAAAATCCGCACTTTGAAAACAGGCTACATTTTATATTACATGTATGTATCCTCCCTTTCATGTTCGACTTTAATACTCCCATTTTCATTTTGTTTTTTGACTTTTATGGGTTTTCGCTGTAACGCCAACTTTCCACTAAATGGGATAAAGTGCTATCCTTAAAATTCAAACAGAAGTTATGAGCTGCTTCCCAGCGACTTTGTTTCGTGACTCTACTCATAAAAAGTACTAATAAATTATAACTTCACTCTACAGAATGTGATTTTTATTCAACATCAAAACAGATGGTGAAACCACACAGTGGCTGAACCCTTCAGCTGTGGCTTTGAGTCCACTCTGAGATTCTCCTGAAGCCATAAATTTACAGATGTTATACAAACTGTTTACACTGCATGGTCTCTTAGATCTTAATGGAAGAGCTGGCCGAAATAGATAAGCATCCACTGGTTTAGGTTCGGTAGGTCCCTTAAATTTATTCTAGCTTCCATCTGCAACCAATGTGCTGTGGCATCCATAAACTCTGGTGGTGGAGCTTTACTTAAAGTCATTTGGCGAGGCAGACTGACGGCCTACACACGAGCTGCTGCTTTTCAAAGTGCTTTCATTTATTTTAAAAATAAAATTGATGTTAATTCTTAGCATCCGGTCTTATCAAATATCTTGTTGTCAAGGACATACCGAGTGAGACAGCGGGCCAGTAATTTGTTTTCAACACAACATTCGTGTGCTTTCTACAAGTGGGGTCACATTTTTCAGATAATGCAAATCTCATTTTGCAACAAAACACGCTGATTTTTTATTATGCTCACTGAGTATGGTGAAAGCAAATTAAACTCATAAAAAATTCAGATATAAAGGTGCTGCTATCTTTGAGGTCATGTGGAAAAACAGCGAGAGATACACAGAGAGGAAACTGGAGAGGGAGAGGGAAAGTGAGAAAGAGGATAAAGAAATAGATTGAGGCGCCCTGAGGTCTAAAATAAATTCAAAAAGAGGGCTTTTCTAAACAAAGTCTTTCAAAATGAAATTACATTTAATTCACTTAAAGAGTAAGTCAGCCCCGCTTTTATCGCACACACACAGACACACACTTACATTGATACACACACTGACTTGCATTAAATCAGCGATTATTTAATCAAGCTAGAAGACTAGCTGGAGGAATTAACTAAATTCCATACTGCCAAATCCAATATCCTATACACTGGATCAGGCTCTAGTGCGCACACACACTCACACACTCACACACACACAGATGTAAAAAAATAAGAAGAAATGGACTGGTGCACAGGGGCAGCTTCAGATAAAGATTCACCGAATTAATCGTCCCAACACACACATACAAACACACACACTGAGAAGCATCTGGAACCAATCTAACAAAGACCCCCCCACAGGTGCTACCAACCATCAACTAGTTGTGTGTGTGTGTGTGTTTGTATAGGTCTGTGTAAGTGTTACACATGTAGCTTTAGAAGTCCATCTGTGTGCTTCACTCTCAGACTACTGTGTGCATTTAAATTGCCTCTCCTAATAGAATAATTGGGTTTGAGTTGAATGAATTTAAGTTGAATGGACTCTGAATTTATTCTGCTGGTTTATTCTTATTCAACAAAGAGAAGACAAACAACAACACCCCTCACTTGGAATAATAATGTACGACACAGTTTAAGCAGCAGAGATACAAATGGCACCGCAACAGTTAAACGGGCCAGTTACAGACTGTTAAAGTCAGCAGGAATGAGAAAGATTCACTACAAACAATCTGTGATTGGGGGAAAAAAATTAATTAAGAACTGAACCTCTCTGGTTTATTTTAGGCAGAGAACAGCTCTGTTTTTCAGTCGGAAAAATGGACGCGGTCCAACTGCGACGTGCAATGGAGGCTGCATTTCCTGCTGATTATCTACTCAGATGACATTATCAGTGAGGCGGGGAGAAACTAGTTCAGGAGCAAACTTCCAAAAAATTCCCTGCCTATGGTAACTCTCTGAAGGGGTGCAACCAAACGACTAATTATCCCTTCGGGAATCAACAGACATTGAAAAAAAAAAAAAAAGGATAATGATAACATACTGTAGAAAAAAAGATACTAGACTGTGGTGTGGTTTGAATCTGTATCTATTCTCCAGTTGTTTTTATTACCTTAGAATGAGGTGTTTATATCTACATAGTGAGTGGGTCCTTGTCAAAGAATTCCGCCATGTTGTTCTACAGTAGCCCTGAAAAGACAAACCAAACACTCTAGGCAGGGTCATTCATGTTTATGCATTGGCTATTGTAGTTAGCAGCCACTCTGCGATGGTCTGAACATCATCGGAAAAAACATTTACCTGCTTTATTCAGTGTTTTTACCAGTTTTAATCACCAGGCCCATTTGTTTCAGAGAGGATGAGCTTCTGTGGATAATTTGGCTCCCTGTAAAAACCTCCCCAGCAATGGATACCGACAGAGTCCTAACCTGGAGTTCATGTGCTGTAAAGCACATGGGAGACGTTTCAGCTGCTTTAAGTTTTGAGCACAGACAATACCACTATGATCCGATCATACATACAAAAACCTGCTGTTTCTAAGCATGCAGAGCCCAATCACTGTATTCTCAATCATTAAGTTGACTGTCACTATCAGCAGCCAAGTTCTGTAGCTGAATATCAACACTATATCAAAGTGTCATATGGATTTCTGTGGCAGTAAAACTGCAATACAACAACCAACAAATAACAAAAAACGAGACAATCCTGAGACACTTGCCAGACAGGGAACTGTTGCTAGACGGACAAATGGCCAGTCTGTGTCCTAACACAGCACCTACAGCCTGCTCACACTGTGCATGACCTTCAGCTCAGTGTGCGACTGCTCCCAGCTCCCCTCCAAACACAGCCTGCAGCTCTCCTCTAACAGTCTGCTCCGGCAGCCCTCACACTCCCAGCACAACCATATCAGTCCAGCACATTCGGCAGTATCTCCCCTCTTTAGAGGCCGCGGTGACAGAACTTCAAGAAAATCAAATTTCAGGACAAAAAAGCTCAGCGATGATATAAGACTGTTCAAAATCCAAGGCCGGTGGTTAGCAGCCATTGTGAACGAGTCTCACTGAATACAATCTGTCCTCAGACATTAGCTGCACAGAGTGAGCAGCAGCAGTAGCAGCAGAACCTGGAAGGTTCTCATGCTGTGTTAAGATGCTGGACTTGTAGTCAGTTACTGCAGCGCATTACTCTGCATAAATACAGTACATATAGAATGATGATGCAATATTATGTTCGAGGCAAAGCCCAGAATGACCCCGAAAAGTTATTTCAAAACACCTATAGCTCCCTGGGTACATTACCAAGTACATCAGGGTAAACTTAAATGATCATCCTTATTAACACCTGTCACCTCGCTATATGAAAACATAAATAACTCATAAATCACCCGCTGAGGCAGGCCTTACGAGCCACATCCTTACCAGGGAGTCAGTTTCTCCTCTGCCAAAATAATCAGGTGTAACGACTCCTTCATCCCTCCTGCCTTAGGCCTCTGCGTGATGGTATAAGCAGGAGGAAAGTGATGATCGCTTGTCATTGATTGGTGCTGATGGCCGTGGAGACTGTGATAATGATGACGATGGTAATTTGTCTTACGATGCTGGCCTGAAACTCCATCTCAGCACCTTGTATTGGTGACTGTCAGTTGTTATGCCTCTTAGTCTTTTATGCAAGCTGCTTTTAATAGCTGCTGCGAAAACCAACTGCCCACTGGGACGAAATAAAGTCAAAACTGAAACTTCATAAGTATGTTATGTCCTTGGTTGTGATAATGGCCGTGAGAATATTTAAAAAATACAGATGTGACTGCTCCATAAACATAAAAAAACAACGAAAGTCTCTGCACAGCAGGGAGAGTGGGGGGGTGGGGGGGTAGCAGAAGACACGACAACCCAGATCCTTTGTTAGAATAACATACTACAACACATGCAAGCACACGCACAATCAACTCTGTGAGGGAAATAGAAGGTGTCAGCTTTAAAAACAGCCTTGTCATTCTGGGTGCATGTCTACCTATGTGTGTGTGTGTGTGTGTGTGTGTGTGTGTGTGTGTGTGTGGAGGGTGACTAAAGAGACCAAGAGCATCAACTGAGTGTTTAAAGAAAAGCATCAGTAAACCACTGAAACGAGATGACATCACTGTGACACACACATCTCTACTAAGCACAAAAGGAGAGTGAGGTCAATCTCTCTCACACACACACACACACACACACACACACACACACACACACACACACACACACACACACACACACAGATGTGGGCCACACACTGTGGCCCACTTCCCTCTTTTCAACCTCCTTTCATTCTTTCACCCTCTCTTCCGGCCCTTTTTCCTCCCACTGCCATGCTCTTTTCATCCCTGCGTTCACTTCATACAGTAGTTGCTACCTTTTGTTGCAGAGCAGCGAGAGTCTCGATTTCTGTGCAGAAAATGTGCATGACTTTGTACACAAACACAGACCGGGCCGCACTTAGGTAAAATCCTATTTTCATTGATCTAATTTTGATAAACGATCGCGGTTGCATCGACTTCACAGTTATGTGTTCTGGGTAAAAGCCTGATAACCAGTGAACTGTGAGAGAGAGAGGGAGAGACAGAGGGCCACATTAGCAAACGCAGAAAAAAGGAAATCGTTCCACGTTGATCTAATTTTGATAAACAGCCTCGATGCATGCAGACTCTGAGTCCATGGACCTGGAGACCACAGTTATGTACGTCTGAGTGTGTGTGTTTGTTGTTCTGTGCTGCAGTAATGTGTATTTATGTGTCTCTTTTCTGTGTGTGTGTGTGTGTGTGTGTGTGTGTGTGTGAGTGTGTGTATCTGGACTACTGATATTCCGTTTCATGTGTTTGTGTTTATCAAGCAACTGATTCCATAAAGCTAAGACTTATCATTTTGATAAGATATCACAAGATATACGGTGTGTGTGCATTTTCTTCTTGTAATAGAAGTCTTCCTGATTCAACCTTGGATTTTTTTTTTCAGTGCAGTGATAGAGCACACAATAAACTGAGGGGAATGAGAACCAGAGGGCAAAGTTTCAGAGCTGCTTGATTTTCTTTCTAAAGTTCATATAATTAACCTGAAACACAAACCAAAGTGAATTATTTTGTATAGAAGTGTTTGTGTTTACACCTTCTCCACCATGTGAAAAGACATCAAACTGAAAGAGTTGAGGATTCCTGATCTTAAGCTGTGGTTCCAGATGCCAGGAGATGAATCTGAGGGGTCACAGATGACAAATAAATAAATGAAAATAAAAATCTGTTACACAAAATGATGTTTCTTTTTCTGATAATTCACCATTTTGTGCTTTTTTTCTTTTGTCATATTTGCTAATACTGTCAGTTTATTTGCACAGCACAAAATTAGACAGATGGTCTGTGGCAAATATCATATTCCTCTGCCTACTCTATTATCTTGTAGCACTTCTAATGGCCTTACTGCACATGAACGAAAACAACCCATCAGAGCCGAGGAGTCTCTCAGCTGTAAATCATGTCAATCACTGCTCGCAGATGTTGGTCAACCTTGAAACGAGTCAGCCCTCATCAAATACAAATCAAGATTCTGGTACTGCATGGCCTATTTCTTGCCTTAAATGTTTTTAGAAACGTATTTTAGTGTACTGTTCAGCTGTAAAATGAGGAAGTTTACTCTGACCAGTGGGCACTGCTTCGTTTTAGCTCACGGTGGCATGGTGGTGCAGTGGTTAGGCACTGTCGCCTCACAGCAAGACGGTTCCTGATTCGGACTAAGGGTGGGGGAGCTTCCTCCCACAGTCCAAAGACATGCAGGTTAATTGGTGACTATAAATTATCCGTAGGTGTGAATGTGAATGTGAATGGTTGTCTGTCTCTATGTGTCAGCCCTGTGATAGTCTGGTGACCTGTCCAGGGTGTGCCACGCCCCAAGCCTCAGCTGGGATAGGCTCCAGCCCCCCGACAACCCCAAACAGGATTGGTGATTACGGAAAATAAATGAATGAATGAATGAATGCTTTCAGCCTGGTGGCCAGGTCAAAAACGTTCTCATTTTACAGCTAAACAGTACACTAAATGACACAATTTTAAAAACATTCTGAGGTGAGAAATAGACAATGTGCCTATTTTGGCAGTTTCATTGCAGTTTATGAGTAGTGATTGACATGACTGACAGCTTTTAGAGACTTCACGGCTCTGATTGGTTGTTTTCAGTGTGTAGATTACAGCAAATGACCTTTAGAAGCAGAAGGGGGAAAAAAAGGATGGTTTTTTTTTACCAACCAACAAGTTACCAACTATAGCTTAAACTTCTCACAAGTAATGTGACACTGAGCTCTAAACTCTTGATGCTGGGTCACCATTAGACATTGCCTTTTTTTAATCAGTGATCTAGTGTGTGTGATATTCAATATAGAATTGGAAAAAAATCAAGCTACATGTGTGTTTCCTTGGTTAGAAGCTATTTCCCTTATCTAAAATTATATTTCCCTCCTTCCTTCGAAAACTTTTTTATATTTGTGTCTGGAGAGCAGTGACCCACTTCACACTGACCACTAAAGTACCATGTCAGTGTGTGTGTGTGTGTGTATGTGCATGTGAAAGGAAATGTATATGAATGTTCAAGTGAGTGTGCGAGTGAGAGAGTGTGAGAGGGGCAATGAGCATGTGTGTGTCATCATGAGAAGGCCCTGTAGGTTGACATTAACACACTTTGCTGCAACATGAACGCAGGCATGCACACACACACACACACGCGCACACACACACACACAACTTGCACATAATCTAGTGTGGAAACCAGGACACTGAAATCTTAACTCACCCCACTGCCCAAAGGAAAAGAGAGAGGGAGAGGCAGAGAGTGGGACGGAAACATTTTAAGAGTAAAGGGAGACAGGGAGAGTTATTATCATGTGCATCCTTAATACCTGCAGTCTTATCCACTGGTATTAAGTGTCTTATTAACTGTCTTAGACTCTATTTTATTGTTTATCTGAGAATAGTTCTGTGGGCTGATTCCCACACAACACAGACCCACATGGCCCATTCAGGTACGACTGAACTTGACACTGCCAGAATACTGAGTCAAACTGCTAACCTTAAACACTAAAGTGTGCCATTTAATTAGGAAAACAGACGCCCTTTTTAATGGGAATTTATGAATGGTTGAGGACTGTAATAATGTGTTTTTCTCTCTTTTATCCATCCAGCTAAAACTGATGCATTTTCATTCTACAGAAAATATATCCAGATACAAATTTAATATCATTGATGAACAAATACAACACCAATCTCAAGTCACTGCTCAGAATAAAGATGACTAAGGGCTCCAAATTTCATGTTCACTTATCAGCTCAAGGCATCGACCTCGCTATCAAATTCCTCAGATCCCAATCTGATCGAGCATCTGTGGGACAAACCAGTACCTCAGAGGTCCTTTGTCCGGGCCTCGACAGGTCAGAGGTCCCATCATAGATCAGACTTGGCTCTGACCTGTGGAGGCCTGGACAAAGGACCTCTGGGAGTGTCCTGTGTTGTCTGGCACCGATGCGTTGTCGTCGGATCCTTTGAGTCCTGTGGGTTGTGAGGTAAGGTACCAGCATGCCCAATAGATGTTCAGATTAGGATCTGGGGAATTCAGAGGCCAGGTTGACGCCTTAAGCTCTTAGTCACCTCCCCCGTGCCATAACTGAGCATTTTTTGTGGTGTGGCAAGGTGCATTGTCCTGCCTGGGGGGTGCAGTTCCCTCAGGGAGTGCATTTGCCAATGTATTGGTCTGTCATGTCGTTTGGGTGGGTGTAACGTGTCAAGTGGCATCTACATTAACGGCAGGAGCCAAGGTTCCTCAGAAGAGCTTTGCAAAGTTAACAAAGTGATCAGTGTTGTTCACTTCACCAGCCAGTGGTTTTAATGTTTTGGCTGACTGGTGAATGTATGTCACAACCATGAGTACACTTAACAAAAGTATATTTGCATAACAGCGGTTGTGCTGTTAGAGCCACAGCTCTGAGGCTCCATAGCTAAAAGCGAGGTTTGTCATTAATAATTAAAATCCCACTCCCACTTGCATTACTGTAATAACAAGATAATGACTGTGAGGTTTATGTGAATACATATATTTAAAAAACAATTTAAAGCAGGGTGGATAATTGCCTGAAGACTCATAATACAGCAGGGCTTCCTATCAGGGAAAGCTATATATTTTGTGGGAATTGTAGACAGTTCTGCACTTCCTATTACTGAAATATCCTTTTCAAATAATAGAGTATTAGCCATTGAACTTGCTAATGACAAGGTTTCGGTTTCTTTGCTGTGCATGCAGAGGTATTTGGACATATCTGATGTTTGAATAAGCACAATTATCATAAATAGCTTCCTTTTTCTCATGAAAATAGTTGTGTAATTACTGTACTTGAACCATTTGACTCTGGTGGTATTCAGGAAACCAACCTGTGCTGTACAGAGAGGAATAAATAAGACATGCACATATAAAAGTAAGACATTAAACTTCACATGCAGTAAGCTGACCCGACAGGCAATAAACCGCGGCTGGTAAACATCAAAACAGACATAAACACATTTCTCTCTGTTAACACTGACATGAAAACCTGTTTTCTAATTTCCTAAATTTCCATTTTAGATTCACGGTGGTAACAGCTGTGTTGTTTAACGTTTGTTATGTTTTGATTTAAACAAGTGAAAATGTGCACTAATACCCCAGACACAACAGCAATACATCTTAATTGCTAAACGACCTTGGACAGGAGAGTTTTCTCGATTTGAGGAGAGAAAAATGAAGAAAAAGAGTGAGAAAGAATGATGGAAAGATGACGAACATGTAAAAAAAAAAGGTAGGAAATAAGAGTGAGTAAGAGAAGGAGGAGTGTAATTCCAACCAAACTGCATAATGGATGGCACTTTAGAGTATTACACCTCTAAATGACCTCACACACACCACACACACACACGTACACACACACGCACTCTGCTTTGCCAAATGACTTTATCTCCCCAATTAGACCTAGTGTGGAAGAGTAAGGAGGGAGGAAGAGGAGGAGGAGGAAGCCTGGGTGGAGAGGAGACGAGAGGAAAGGGAAAGAATGGTGAATCCACAAGTAGACAAGGGAATTTTTTCATTCGCAACATCACTGCCATTTTTAATATTTAAAATTCCACAGGGTTCCTGAACGATGCTCTTCCTAATTGCTTTTAATTTATGTCCCTACAAAGCAGAGTGAATTATTGTCTGTACTTTTACATTCACAAATCACTTTGTCTGCCTGTCACCGGACTTGGCTGTCTGTCCACCTATTCACCCGCCTGATGACCTGCCTGTCTGTTTCTCTGTGAGCTGTCAATACATGTATTGACAAGTGATGTAAACACTGCATTTATTTTTTTTTTTGTCAACAACAGAGACTGAGATTGAGAGACTGAGAAAGAAATGGTGGGAGGGTTTGCCAGTATTTCTTGGCTTCAGTCAGATGGTAAATTGTGTGTTGTTTTTCTGCTGTATGTGAGCGTGAGTGTGTGTGTGTGTGTATGTGTATGTGCGCATGTGTTTTACTGTCAGAGGTCATGGTAGTGGGAAATGAGCAACACTGAGTGGGCACAGAGGTCAAGGTGAACACTGAGCAGAGGAAGACACGGGGAAATGCGTACCATACAAACACACACACACATACACACAATGCACACACAGCAGGATGTACACACAATGCTGGACAGTTCAAATGCACACAGCCTTTACAGCACAGGTCTACACACACAAACGTGTGCCTGAACAGACTCACACGTGCACAGAAAGATACATGTACTAAAATAAAACGTGAGCAGCAGACTATAAATTCATTATAAACTGATATGCATTTGTCTTAAAAACCTTAGAACAAAAATTCCTTGAAACAACCGAGTTAAACTTGTTTCTGAATGAATTTGAGGAATAAACAGTGGGTATTATTTGTTCAAAAAGCAATATTTAGAACAGTGGTTTCCCAAAAAACTACTCAAACTACTCAGTCATCAAAGCAAAAGCACTAAACTTTGTATTTTTACCTATTTCACAAGGAGAAAATGGTGTAAATGGTATAAAACTAAAGGAAAGACACATAAAAACCATGCTCCAAAGTCCAATGAGCAGTTCAGCAACTTCAAAGTGCACCATCAAATTGAAGCCAAAAGGACAAATGATAAGGCTAGCCAGCTCATTAAGGCCCACTCATCAAAATGCAGAGGCCATATTGGACTCCTAGCAAAACAAATTAACAATACTTCCACAGCATAATGAGAGCAGAAACAAGCTTTTGCTTAAATGCGAGTGTATAAAGATGAGTTGAGTCTTGAAAGAAGATGATGAATTTAGTCTGCAAATTTCCTCAGGGGCAGTTATAGCAATATTTTGACTTTGAAATTGGAAGACGCATGATAAAAACATGACTAGGTCTTAAACCTGTCAATTCAAATACACTCCCACAGCATCTGCGTCTGTGTTCTGATGGCTTCATCTCCATGTACCCGCCCAGTTTTTCCTCCGCATTCACTCAGTAGTGGAAGCAATTCACATCAAGAGCACTACTGCCTGTGATAAAGAGTGCCTGAAATTAATGCAACACTGTGACCTTTAACCATCATTACTGCGGAAGTGACAGCGCTGTAGCGTTTCGTTATGCAAGCGTCAATATGACTGCACACAACCGTCAGCAACCCTTCAGAATATTGCAGAGTGCTGTTGACTGCGAGCTGACATTGTCCCTGAGCAGTGTCAATGATGAGAAAAGTCGGTTTGCTGAGTAGGTGCTGCTTTGTATGATCCACCAGGTTTTAGTGTGTGTGTGTGTGTGTGTGTGTGTGTGTGTGTGTGTGTATCTGTAGTGCATTGTTAGGCAGACATGTGTGTATGCAGTGCTCAGGGTAAGGTTAGATTATTATTTATGGGGAGGGACTTAGAGCTGGTGACACTAGTACACTTGTTAGGAGGAAAGAGAAGGAGAGACAGGCACTCTAAATGTTCACAGCCTCGCTGTATGTATACACAGACACACAATATGCATGTCTAAGTGTTTACAATGCTCCCACATGATAAGCTGCTCATTCAAATTGGCTTCATACTCTCAACTCAAATAAAACTTTGCCCGCCGGCTTGCTTGTTGCTCTGAATTCTTGTCGAGTAGTTCTGACCAAAGAATGAGCAGAAAGAAGTGTCTGAAAGCTTGACAGGGTTATGTGTCAGCATTAAAACACAAGGAGTGCATTTATTCATGTTTTGAAAAGAAATATGGCAGCTTGAGTGGGACTGCAACTACCAATTATTTCATCATATCATTATTACCAGCTGTGACAGGGGACTGATTTTGTTTTCACCTTATGAGTCTGAGTGTGTGTGTCATTATGGCAAAATGTGGTCCTGGAGATACCTATTGTAGCTGGAACTACCATAGAAACAAGCTTGGCTGGTGCGGATATGTCTGTGGATAGAATTTGTCACCACAATAATGTAACCATTATACTGCACAAGTTGTCTGAGAGTTTTAAACGCATTGTGTGGGTGAAGTATTCCTAGTAGTCCTAGACGGTCTACAGTGTTAACCTTGATTACCATCTTAGTTCAGCATGCTAACATGCTAAAATTTGCTAATTCGCATTGAAGCAAGGCACAGGTGAGTCTGATTGGATTGTTACTGGTTTTACAGATTTTTGACTTGATGATGGCACTGGATAAAGAGTCAGATGGTCACCAAAGTCATTAGGGTTTGTCATGTTTGGACCATAGACTATATAAAGATGGACGTCATGACAGCTCCTCAAAAGTGAAGCCAAAACATCTTGATTGCCCCCTGGTGGCTGGCTGCAGTACAGGTCATAAACCCTGCCCTCTTCACGTTAACAGATTGGACAGGGGCCAAACTAAAAAAAATCAAAGAACACGTCAAACTATTTTTTTCCCTGAAATTGTTTCCGGTATTTTAGGTAGTTCGTATCACCCTGATGTATGTTCAAGTGTTCAGATTTCTGTTAAGTTTGGTTTTAATCAGTTATTTGATGCTACAAAAAGGGGGGTTTGACGCCATGATTGACAGCTGGGAGTGCCAATCATGTGCGCGATCAATGGCACACCCAGCTTGTGAGTGATCAGACGGCAGGAACTCAATGCCACGGAGATCGCTACTATGCAGGCTCTGTCCCCAAATGACCAAATCACCAGGGTAAGATGGCAGTGCCGATATCCAGGATATTTTGCCTTATTTTTGTGCAGTGGGTTCAGTGTCCATCTTAAACAGTCACTGATATGAACCTTGTGTGCCAAAACATTCAGTAGATGTGTCAAAGAAAAGTGAGAACTCTGACCAGCTGGTGGCATAGCAGGAAAAGCTGGTGGTCAATAAGGTCATGAGGGTTCATCTTCTTGGCACCATGAATGTCTGTAACAAATGTCACTGCCATCCATCCCATAGTTGTCAAAATATTTCAGTCAGGATCACAGTGGTGGGCTGACAGACTGATATTGTGAAAATCTCCCATCACTATATCCCAGTCCTCGGGGCAATTTCTTCAAATTGCTTGTTTTGTCTAAGAAACAACTTGATGGTTTAAGAAGATTTGGATATTTTCATTCTTTTTCACACATGAAGAACTTGTCACATGTATGCAAGTTGAGTGAGGGTGTAGCACGCAAGTGTTCTCTTGTGTATGTTTCGTAGGCATCTGTTCATGTGTTTCTGAATATCTTTAATGTATCAGTGAGTGCAACTCTTCGTCACTTGTGTGTGCTTCTTCCGTGTCACCACTAAGGCTCAGGCGAAGCTAAGTGGTGCGACCAGCTCGGGGCCTGTTTGACATTTTCCACCTTGACAGGCCCTCAGGGTGGAGTTAGAGCCTAACACATCAATATCTCAAATACTCTAACCCCTTCTCCAGCCCGTCTCTTCCTCCATCCCTTCTCTCTTTCTCAAAGTCCTTATGCTGCAGTGGGGCCCACACACAGGCACACAAACGCATGCTCAAAGACCCACACACACACACACATTTGGGGTGTTGATGGCCATGCTCTAGCTGTCAAGAGGAACCGAACAGATCAGCTATCCTCCGAGTGTGTGCGCGCGTGTGTCTGTAATCAATGTCTCATCTTTGTTCCATTTGCTCCAGACAGCCCCATGTATGATAACCCCCATGTTATCAGAGAGAGAGAAACGGTTGCTTAGGGAATATCACCTGACGCCCTATTTGTTGAGAGTTTTCATATTGTGCTTCACACAGCCCTGTAACCACTGAGAGAACAGGATAAACACCAAAAGGTGTCCTATCTCGCTTCAAAAACATAGCTGTCACTTTATCTGAGGCCTTAATTGGACCTTAAAAAAAAGTGTCTTATCACACATGGCACACAAGGCCCCTGCCAAACAGGCAGATCTATCAACAGGTTTGAAACCTGGCCTGGAATCACGGTCTGCTCTGACACCTCCACAGGCAGTGTGTTAAAGCTACAGTCCAGGCCAGATCTGAAGGGCCTGAGCTAAATTTAGCACTATTGCTTTATTCTACTTATTGTACCTCCATAAGCTGCAGTTTTTGGCAATGACGGAATTGTCAGTGAAGCCATAGTTCCTCATCTCTAATGGCTTTAAATGCCTTTAAATTCAAATTTTATGACTTGCTAAAGTAAATGAGTCCATTTATGTGCTGTGCTTCTTTAGTAGGTTTTTAACATTTCCTCTGATAGGCCATGACTAAACTGTATGGGTGTCTATGAATACTACACTTTTATTGAAGCATTTAAGTAAATGAAATCAACTTTTAAATGTCATAAATTCAGACTACATAAAACGACTAACCTGTACAATACATTGTACTATCATGTAGGTGTGCTTAATGGCTGCGGTGATGGCAACCTTACACAAATTCCCAATGACTGAATAAAACATGAGTTTTGCTTGAATTGCATCACACTTCCAGGATCTTGATTCTTAGGTGTAAGGCGGTCATAAAACACAGTCCTGGCTGTCTTAAGTCTTTTTGTCATCTTGACGTTTTTGATAAAATCAAACATATTTATTAGTATTGAAAGTTTTTGGTCTTGTTAATGTAAATAGGGAAGTTTAAAGATGTGAACACTGACAGCAACCAATAGCTGTGCTCTCTCCAACACCAAACAGGAAGCAGCAAACTGAGTGGATGCCAGGGAGGAGCAGGAACATGAACAAGTTTTGGTTCTCTAGTTCTGTGGAAAAGGATGAGAAACTGATGAAGGTGTGGAGGGAACAAAAGTTGGAATTTAATTGGGTGCGTATCCGATCCACCAACAAGCTCTTATTTAGTGAGAAATGGTAATTTTTGAAATGATTTGCGTCTCATTTAAACAGTGCAGCTAACCAATGGAGGCCAGTAGCAAGTTGGGGCAACAAAATCTAAAATGTCTGTATGCAAATACAGTTTATTCTCATGGATTATATTAATGCCAGATTGACAACAATACTGTTGACATACGACACCTTTATCTTCTTCATCTTTTTATCTTCTAGAGTCATGTGTTTTTGCGGCTAAGTAAGGACTTGTTAATATATCAAAATTTCTAAAGGAAGTTTGGTGTAGTATTTTCCACCAGGAGCAGGATGGGAAATAATCTAAAAAGGAATCTAGTTGTAGGCTTGCTAATAATGGCCTGGAAGATCTCCAGTCTTTACAAAATCTTACAGTGAGTGACTAAAAATTAACATAAGTCTTTGTAAGTGAGAGGGTGTCAGACTTTTTAAAGTCTGTGTATGTGTATGGTAGGCATGAGCTGATATTCAGAAATTACAAATTGGGACTACTGTACGGCCTAAAACACTCACATGAGAGAAAATACATGTTTTAAGAAATTGTATTAAAATTTAAATGTAAGTTACATTTGACAGTGGCAACTATGTATGTCAATATGCTGGATTCACCAAAAACACTTGAACTGCTCAAGGAAAGTAAAAAAAAAAAACTGAGCAAAATTTATTAAATTCAAAGAACCAATAACAGAAGTCCTTGTAATAGAAACAGTGGTTGAAGCGGACTACAAAGCAGACTTTTTCATTTTCAGTGAGAAATGGAACTGGGTCAGTCAAGGACAAGGAATCTCAATTTTTCTCTCTGTCTATCTCTTCTTCTCTACCACCCCTGCAGAAAGCAATCTGTTTGAGAAAGAAACAGAGAGATACAGAGAAGGAGAGAACAAAAGGGAAACTGAGGGAAAGAAACAGGGGAAGAGAGTGAACAAATTACTGCTAGTGAATAAGATTTTGTACTAACAGCTTGATTTTACACACACACGCACACACACACTCATGCACGCACACACTCATGCACGCACACACACACATCACCATCATCATCATCATTCACCCGGATACAGCCTGAGGGTTGACTTACTCTCATCACACTGCAACACACTCTCATAATGAGACACACGCAGACACATACAGGCTTGTACAGTCGCTAAAGACACCTACAGCTGGCAAATACCAAGACCTTCAAAGTGATAGTTAGCACCTAGTCATTAGTGAGAGGGAAAGAAAGAAGGAGGGAGGGGCAGGATGAGGCAGAGGGTGATCGAGGTAGACGGGAGATAAACATGTACGGAAAAAGAGGAAGACACAGAGAAGGGGAGATGCTTCTGGTCCGAGGCCGCAGCTCAGATTTCCTCCTTCTTTTTTGTTTCCCTTTCATTATTTTATCTCCTGCTATATCGTTTCTCTCATCTCTTCACCGCCAGAAAACAAATAAAAACAATAGAGACACTACAGGTTGGAGAGGAGTAAACAGACGGGAGTGGAGGAGAGATACTGATCACTTCCAACAGCGGCTGTGCTACAGAAGTACAACACAGACAGATGAGGTAATATTAAATGTAACGACACAACAAAATGTGTTTTTACTGCAGCTGAAATCCAAAGCAAAGCAGTTGGACAGTTGGACTGTGCGTCCATTGCTTATGGTCTCATGAGTATACTACGCTGAACAGGAATGGACAGGCTGCATCAGTAAAAGGGTGCGGGATGAATAAAGATAGCTTCCTCTCTCTCTCTCTCTCTCTACACACTCTGTACGTGCACTTTTGTAAACATGGGATATTAGTTTTATATATTTGTGCAGGAAGCCACAGCTTGCTGCTCCCTCTAGTGGTTAACAACTTCATTTGGACATGCACTGTCACAGATGAAGAGCCACCTCCTCTTTCACAGTTTAGGATATTACAATAGATGGTGTTTTTTAGTCACTCAAATGCGTGACATGTTATGACAGTGGCACTTCCTGGTTTCCTCTGCCTGTTAAGTATCTGTATGTCACTTGACTTGATTCTTTTACAAATTCCAGCCTTCAGGTTGACAAACCCAGGTTGAGATTAACTGCTTATGTTAACAACGGTGTCACCAGTGGAACTACTTGTTTGCGAGGCAAGGTATTTTTTTTGCGGGATAAATTTCTGGCACACTCTCTATTTCCTCCTGCAGGTATCAGGTGATTGACAGAGCTGTAAGTAGAGCCGGGCGAAAAGAAAAACTCAGCAGAAACTGAAACAAAACCGCATTAAGGCTTCCTGTGATGGATTATTAGTCATTACAAACTGTTTATTCACACTGAACATGAATGAAAGGGGCAAAAGGCTTCTTCTGAAAGTCAGAAAAGAACTCCAGCTGTGCTGACTGTGGGCAAATATCAGCAGGCGTAATATACAGACGCAGGGAAAAGATGCTTGGTATGAATTTCAGAGTTTACTATTTTAATACAGTATTTTCTTTGACTTTTGTGCAACCAGTAATTTTGTAAAGTGATATCAGAGATATCAATAATATCAGGGTTTCCCACACATTCATTTATTTGTGGCAGCCTGCCACCATATCAGCATTTCCTGCCTTACACTGATTTTCTATTTTGGAGCCAGACTGCTCATTAGGAGTGCTGTTGGAATATAAATATGTATATATTGTTTAGTTTTTAAAAGGCAACAAATTCAGTGCAAAGCATACTTAGGGCACAGACGGAGCATCAGAATGTCAGGCACAGAATACAAAAGTTAACCGTTCATTACTACATATAGAAACACAACGCTCTATTTCTTAGAACAACCATGCTCTGATTTTAGTGTTTATCTATTTTCTGACCTACTTTATAGGAAACTGGCTGCGCATCCATGAAAACCGCACACCCCTTGGTCTAGTGCTGGGTTTAAAGTTTGCTTTAATTCACTTCAATAGCAGCTGCTCCTCTAACCAAAATATAACCATCAAACTGATCGGACCATGTCTAATCTCCAAGAAAAACTTATGAAGAGTTCTGTCTGCGCTGCGTTCATGGACCTACCAAATCCTCAGAAATCAAGGAGGGAAGATTTGACAAGAATTTTACTGCTTCCACTGAGCATCTGTCATCACGACTGTGTCCATAACCATGATTTGTTCATCATAACAGCGGTAAAACGGTAAATGGGCTGCACTCGTATAGTGCCTTTCTAGTCCTCTGACTAGTCCAAGCACTTTTACAATACATGTCAGATTCACCTATTTGCACACACATTTACACACTGGTGGCCGAGGTCACATTCATGGTGCCACCTGCTACTCAGTAACCATTTACATGTTCTCACGCAGCGATGGAGCAGCCATCGGAGGCAGTTTGGGCTCAGTATCTTGCCCAATGATGCCTTGACCATTCTTCTGATTGGTGGACGACCCGCTCTGTCTCCTGAGCCATAGCCGCCCAGCTGCTATTCAGAAATAACAGACAGTAGAATGCTGTTGAATCAAGTATTATATGTGTAATAACTATTGATAACAGCTGTATAGTTCCTCAGTTACAGTAACAGCTGCCTATGAGCATGTCTGACAGAGTTTTAAAATCAGACTAACCATATTTACTGTTCAGTACCGTTAACAGCTCAGCACTGTAGCTGTTCCAGCTAACGTTAGCTCCACAGGCTGACAGGACAGACTGCTGCACAGCTCTGAATCCCGGAGGTCTTAATTCAGACATTTTAAGGGGATAAGATTAAAATGATGATATAATTTGCTTAAACGTTTAACTAGAAGGTTCTCACTAAACACCATCTGCCATTCACACTCAGCAACTGCTGCGCTGAGTGGCGCTGCTTGCAGAGAGTGAGCATATTAACCAGACAACAACCAGGGTCTTTTTCCCGCCAAATTACAGAATAATGTTTAACTACAGCTGGGTAAATTTACCAGCGACAGTTGCTATTAAAGTCGGTGAAATCAACAGTCGCCAACTAAGTTTATGGCTATATATCTTACTAAAAGTGACTGTTAATTTGCTGCTTTTGCAATTTCAAAATCATCTCTGTCAAACCGTGATTATGATATGAAAATGGTGCCGAGCCTTTTTTGGCACAAACTGTCTCGCCTCTCTGACAGAGCCATGATACAGAAGACAGTGGGGCTATTGATTCCAAATCCCTGCCAGTTATCTTAAATCTACCAACACAGATGAGCAAATAGAGCAGGAACTGGGCATCCTGGACACAGATGGAGTGAAGAGCCTGTAAATATATAATGGAGCCAATTACACTACAGAAAACTGACTCCCCTGTTTGATCATACACTTTGTGCATGTGTGTAAAGTGTGCGTGGGTGTGTTCGGAAGAGTGCGTGTCCGTGTTTTGGCTCTCCATCAGGTTAGTAATAAAGTGTTAGGATGAAGACAGGAAGCAACACACACCCACTAACCAACCCATCCTCCCACACACACACACTCACACACACACACACAGAAACACACATACACGGTGAGCAACAATGTTATGACAATAACTCTGAGTTTTACAGCCCACTGTAGCTGCACATCTGGATAACATCAGGACACACAGGCACAGATAAAGACACACACACACACACAGACACACAAGCAGAGTAAGCGAGAAGTACCGAGATGATGTCGAGGAAGAGAGGTGGCCAAAAGAGAGAGCACACACTCACACGCTGCCAAGAAAAAGGCAAAAATCTTGTTTTCCTCTCTTTCTCCCTCTCACTCTTCCTCCCTCCCTCTGTTTTATCCCTCCTTCTATCTATTTCCTCCCCGTTCTCCCTCTCTCTCCTTCCTTCTGTTCTCTCTGTCTCTTCTCTAATCCTATACGACAGAGACACAGAACACAAATCTCCCTGTTGGCAGAGGAAGAACTGCGTGTTTCTACTGAGAGCGCGAGACAGAGAGAGGAAAAGAGAGAAGGGGGGAAGAGAGACAGAGATTGACTGTTGAACACCAGTTGAAGTGATTTATGAGGTTGGAATCTGTGCTGGAACATATGTAGACACTCCTTGTCTTTCGTTCCTTCGTTCTAGCACACACACACACACACACACACACACACACACACACACACACACACACACACACACACACACACACACACACACACACACACACACACACACACACACACACACAGGGATCACACTCTTTAGCCAAACTGAGTGTGTCTAGCAAGCTGCAGGTTGCTAGTTGGTGTACAGTAGACAGCTACACATTGTGTAGTCACACACTACATCCTCTGTAAGCTACAGCCATTACGTATGGACTGTGCTGTGCACACACACACACACACACACACACACACACACACACTGGCAGGCCAAGGCAGTTACATTCAGCTCCTCTGGGGAGCCACATTTCTAAATCATTTGAGTTACGATCCAAAAAACTTTACTAGAGATGCATCCAACCTAAAATGATCATAATGAGACAAATCAACCAAGACAAAAGAATAGCACAGCTTTTTCCTAAAAAAAAAAAAAACTCACAGAAAACTCAACTGACCTAATTCTTTGGTGGTTTAATGTTTCTCTACTTTGATCAGCACTGTGTTTTTGCTACATCATACCACATCGACTTAAACTCCTCTGCAAAGTTTCTAGTTCAGTTGCGAAAAGCATTTGCTGGCTGCCCATACTAATGTTTTGGAAATTGTACATGCAAAAACCACCATCTATTAGATGTGCAGTTTGTGTTCTCACTTCTGCTGTACCAAATTATATCTTAAAATGGGACACACAACCGAACACAGCTGTCAGTCGCCTTGCCAATACCTACCATGGAACATACAGAACAAAACAAATCACAAAACATTAAAACCTATGTTCAGAATGTATCATAAATGCATTATTTTATTACTACAACATAATATTTCTATTGTGAATAGTTGCTGACAGATGTTTGTCATGCATCACTTGTGTCTCAACACCTGTGCTGACAAAATAGCAATGTATATTTTGGATTTACCCCCCTACAGGATGACTCTACATTTTTTAAGGCATTTAAACTGAGCCTGAGTCCAAGTAATGAGGAAGGTGCATAAAAAACATCTCAGTTCTCCCAACCTGGAATTAATGTACACCAAATATTTATGAACTGGCGAGCATGGGTGGTGACCTTTGCAGGCTGCACTGTTAAGCACAAGAGCATTACTGAATATTGAATGAGAAGGCCAAACAAACGTCTTTCAGCCAGACTCATAACATTTGACACCCGCACTTGACACCTTATACACAATCTTATCATACTGGAGGTGAGGCAACACTGCAGTAAATACATGTTACTTGTACATGTGCTGTGAATAGGGGTGTTCCTCACAACTAATTTCCCTGATATTTATACAGAAGTTTGAACTCAGGCTAAGAAACACTGAGAAAGGGGCCAAAATTGATGACAGTTTAATCTATAATTTTAAACATTTCTTTAAATAATTAATGTTTTTTTCCTACTTTGTACTGTGCATTATGAACATTACACATTACCATACAAAACACGATGACAGATCACTAAATAAAAGCAAACACCATGTAGGCAATATTCCTCAGGAAAATAAATGTTAAGGAAACATGCCTAATTATTACAATGGCATTTTGAGTACACATCAAATGAATAAAAGTAAAAAATAACTTCAACAGAATAGCATAGTAAGATAATAGTAAGAATAGCAACGTTCAATCAAGTAATCAAGTAGTAGCACACATCACTAGTTATGATCACCCATGATGACCATTAGAGCTGAAACACTTAGTCAGTTTATCAATCAGCAGAACATGATTGCCACAATTGAACCTTTACTAAACCCCGCTTCTTTGTGATAACCTGTAAATCTGTCTGAGCTAGCATGTACCCCACATTGTAACCAAGTGCACCCCCTGAAGAAACATCATCACATTTTTGGAAATATTAATAACAGATCTCAAAGAGAAGCAGACAGAGGGGTCTGCAATATGTGTGTAATGGTTATATCCAGGGTGTCAGACTGACTCAGCAGCAACAACTGGTTAAAAAGATCATAAGCTAAAAGTAAACCACTACATCAATGCCGATCGAGACAGAAGACAATTAATACAAAGGGAAACTTTGCTGATATTCAACCAGCTGTGTGGCATTACAGTGTGTGCAGATGAACAGTGTTTGGCCTCCCCTGTGCCGCCACCAGCACCTGGATCTGCAGCCGGCAGACGGTTGGGGAGCTCTGGGGGAAGCCAAACACTGTTCATCTGCACACACTGTAATGACACACACAAGTCTCATGCTTCTTTTCACTGGTTCCTGTACAGCAGGGTAGGCCTTTATTCACTGTTTTGATCATTAAAAGGCAAAACTAGCATGTGTACCAGCTAGATCTTCAGCAGTTAGCTAGCTAACCCTACACTTTTCAGGGTTTGATTTTGGTTTTGAAACCGGGAGGAAACACATCTCTTGTTCCAACCTCTCCAGGAAACGGGAATCATTAATAAACGTGTCCCAGGTACAACATTTATCTCTAAATCAACAAAACCAGATGGAAAATTAAGGAAATCTGAAATGATTACATGAGTGTCTATGAAGCACAGCTGTGTTGTTGTCGGACCCTTGTCAGAGCTGGTCGATGCTACATTATGACTGGCCAATCTGTGTTTGAGGGGCGGGACTTAGCAAAGGGTCAATTTTGAGTTCAAAATAATTTGTGAAGCAAAGATGTCAAAACAAAGCAAAGAGCTTCTCAAATGTGCGGAATTGCATCGTTTCCCTTTGTTACATCTTGAAGAATAAATATATTTGAATTTTGAGTTGCTGGTTGTAAAGCTGCCACGGAAAAATAAGCAACGCCTGTTTTGATTATCGATGAATCATTGAAGTAATTTTGTTGTCAGGCAAAAATCGGAAATATCTGACAGGCCTGGGTAATCATTTTCTCCTTTTCTTGGCTGTATATTAAGTAAACTGATTATTTTTGGACTGTTGGTTGGACAAAACACGCAAACTGAAGACATCACGTTGGGCTGTGAAGAATCCTAATGGGAATCTTATGTTGTGTTTTTAAGTTTTGTAGACAAAACCAATGATGAAAAATAAAAAATAATAATCAACACATCAATCAAAGCAAAAATAATTTTAGGCTACAGCCCTAATAACCATGATATGCACGGGTGTCATCTCATCTCTTTAAAACTAAAAAATAGTGAGCTCATATGAATAGGTATTAACAGAAAATATCCAGGGGCAATATTGTAAAAGCTTTGGGAAAAAAAGGCAGCTGTAATTAATGGCATTATTACAAAAGCACTGACGCAGAGAGAGATATTGATAGGAACGAGGGAAGGAGAGAACAGGGGGAGGGGGAGGAGGCAGAGAGAGGAAAGAAATGAGGAAATACTGGTATCCATAAATAAATAGAAAGGCTGTATGAACACAGACAAAAGAAAGACTGAAAGAGAAAAAGAGATCAACAAACAGAGGCAATAATTTCTGTTGTGTAAGAATTAGTTGATTCTGTAATCTGACTTTGTCTCTTTTCCTTCCCTTTCTCTCCCTCGCTATCAGTCTCTCTCCCTCGTTCCCATAGTAATCATTCAAACCTGATTGCTCTGATCCCTCTATTCTATTTGTCATTAAATACAAGGCACACACACACACATACGCGGACACACACACACACTACCACGCATGGACACACATACACACCAAGAGACAGAAACAAATGCCATTTAATCAAAGAGTATAAATAAATAAAAGGTTTTTATTTCCCATAAGTCCATCTGGTCGCCTGCTTCTCATCACACACACAGCCTTCATCTGCTGGTCAATAAAACTCACACACACACATACACACACACACATGGACACACAAGTACACACACTCTAAATCAAAGGCACGGATGACCACACACATTGGCCGGTGAATCTAAATGTAGATGAGTTCAGTCTGCTAGAACGACTGGCGGCAAGAAGAAACCTTTATCAAGCAAATCTATTTGTTTTCTGTTATTTCACTCACCGTGGCTGACCGTCCTATCAATCGCTTTAACAAAATGTTATTGACGTGCGTTTCGTTGCTTTAATTTCACAGCACTTTGCAATTAAGTTGAAATGTGACTAGTTCTGATCCAGTGTTTCAGAGACACACCATTGTCAAATTGCAGAGAGTGAAAATAGATCTAAACTTAGGGCACCACATAAACACAAGCCAGGAAGAAAGTACATTCATACGTTTATTTGCTGATTCTTCTTTGATGGATTATACCTTTCAAGCACGCCTCTGTTATTTCTTTCTTTTTTAATGCTGTTAGGAACAGAATGGGATAATTTGATGTTTGATGCAACACAGAGCACAGAGTAAAATATGTGTACATGTTGAAGTCACCTGTATTTTCATTTTTTCTACTAGACTAAACCCATGTTGGTGGTTAACCAAAAGCAGACATTGCGTCGGTGCCGCTGTTCTTTTTCAGAACTGTTCCACAGTTACAATTTCGGCGACATGAATCAGCCTCTGGCCCGTTTTGACTGAATGGTTCCAGGAACTGAGCAGCCAAAGGAATTAAACAAAGTCTCCTTTGCACAATCATACTTGTATTTTCACTGCATTAGAACTGTCAAGATCAGGCAAAGTCCTTTCTACTAATGGACTGAAAGAAGACAGTGGCAATTAAGGGTGCAAATTTCAGCCATAAGTTCTGTTGTGACACGGTTTTAGCAGATGTAATTATTAGATACACAAAGAGACGTGAAAAAAGGTGGAAAAGGAGACAAAAAATTCAAGAGCAACTGTCTCCATAGTAGATGATCTGTTGAATGGTTATTAATTTCTGCAATAGTCGTAACTGTGATGAAACAATGAGCTAATAGAACCTGTTAATAAGCTTGTCTATTTGCTCCCGCTTGGCTCCATACCTAGGAAGCATGGTATTTCTTTCCACTGTTATGCAGATGACAGTCAGATTTATGTGCCGCTTAAAAATAATGGCACATAGTCTGTCAAAATGTGTCTTGACAGCATTAAGGCCTGGATGGCTCTGAACTTTTTAAATTTTAATGATAAAAAGACAGAAGTGATGGTTTTTGGTGGCACCACTGGGACCCCTCCTGTAGATCTTGGTTCCTTGGCTCAGTTTATCAAACCTAGGGGTTAAAGTGGACTCTGATCTTAAGCTTGACAGCCAGATCAGATCGGTCGTGAAGTCGAGCTTTTTCCAATTGAGGCAGCTGGCCAAAATGAAGCCAATTCTCCCAAGGCACCACTTTGAGACGATAATCCACGCCTTTGTCACCACTCGGGTGGATTATTGTAATGCACTGTATGTGGGGGTTAGTGCGTCCTCCATCGTCTCTCTCCAGATGGTACAGAATGCTGCCGCACGTTTTTTAACCGGCACACGTAAACATGAGCACATTTCGCCCATTTTAGCCTCTCTCCACTGGCTGCCCATACACGCTAGGATCCATTTTAAAATTATTTTATTTGCTTTTAAATCCTTGAAGGGTCTTGCCCTGCCCTACCTCTCTGAGCCCCTACACCCTTATACTCCCACCCGCTCTCTCAGGTCAGCTGATCAGGTGCTCCTGTGTGTGCCTAAAACTAAGCGGAAGCTCAGAGGGGGACCGTGCCTTCGCTGTTGCAGCTCCAAAAACATGGAATGATCTGCCTCTGCACATTAGACTGGCCTCTTCTCTGTCTGTTTTTAAATCTCTTCTTAAAACCCATCTCTTTTCCTTGGCCTTTGACACTTTGTGAGATGCTGATTTTATTGATTTTATTTTATTGTTTTTATTGTACAGGCATGATGTTTTATGCCTTTTAATTTATTCTATGTTCATTTTATTTGTATTTTGTATGCAATTTTTATGCCTCATGTGAGCCTTTTATTTATTATGTCTTTTATTTATTCTGTACAGCACTTTGGTCCACTGTGGTTGTTTTAAGTGCTTAACAAATAAAGTTGGATTGGATTGTTTGAGATGAACCAAGCCTGCACAGAACCAATGGCTGCACAATGCATGCCTAGATTTGTGTCTAACTTGATCCCTACTTGCTCTGATGTCATGCACATGTGAGCGATAATAACCTGACAAGATCAAGATGGTTTTTAGAGCCAGCCACTGACTGCAAGAACCAGGGCATTATGGGAAAGGCATGGCTGTTGCCTGATTTTGTAGTTTTTGTAGAAAATGCTAATTTTCTGTGTAACTGTATTATTTAACTCCAGTTTGACAGCTGTTAGTCTCTTGTTGGGCAATCAATGAATCTGTTACACATATCCTGTGTGGTTGACAATAACAAAACTACAGGTAGCCTACAGATGGATCTAACAGGATGTAAATATTTCTGTGACTTCCTGTCCATTCTTTGAAGGCTGCTAGAAATAGAGCAACTTTGCTGTAAACTGTCCAACTTGACTGCTGCTTTTTGTTGACGCCCCCTGCCGCTCTTGACTACTTTCCAGGCAAAGCGCAGTTCATCTCAAACGCGTCTACAAATATATCAACTCTGCCAACATAAACACATGACATAAACACTCAGTTTTTTTTCTTGTATTTTTATATTTGGCATGCATACTGGATATGTAGGCTACTATCAGTGCTCTCTAGTGGACAACCTATGTAATGGAGACACTTTTTCATAATGACCTAATTTACTACACATCGGAGCCAATGTCATCTATCATTAAAAGGAACAAAAAAAGGTTTCATATTTAAACGACACTGTGGATTTTTAGGATAATCCATAGCCTGAATATCAGTGTGTTTGACATTCCAGAGGTTTGATTAATACTGAAGGGAGAAATGGAGAAATTCTGTCAATCACATTCCCCCAAATACACACACACACTCACACACAGACACTCACACACTTCTCCCTCCAACCCTCCACCCCCCTCCCCTCCCTCTCTCTCTCTCTCTCTCTCTCTCTCGCTCTCTGAATGAATCGTTCCTTGTCTCTGAACTGATGGAGCGATAAAGTTGGTTTAAACAGCCGTAGACACACCGGCACACACTGCTGAGGCAGGAACATGTGTTTTACATCAAGAGCTCCCAGCTATACAAGAGCTAATGTTACCATCTGTATGCATGTGTGTGTATGTGTGTGTGTGTGTGTGTGTGTCAGAACAGGAGTGCAACATGTCTTTGCAATCTCCTATCAGCTTTTAATCTCCCTTCAGCAGAGAAGGGGAGACGGAGAGAGAAGAAGGAGAGAGAGAGAATGGGCACTCAGTGAGAGAAAGTGATAACCACTCTGTGAGAGAGGAGGGACACAAAGTTATCCCCTATCTCTCCATCCTCCCATTATTCATTTCGTTTTGCAAAGCTCCTTTGCTTTTTCCCAGCCTCAGGGGGAGAAGGACGGAGTGAGCAGGAGTTGTCTACTTTGGTTTATGTGTGTGTGTGTGTGTGTGTGTGTGTGTGTGTGTGTGTGTGTGTGTGTATCGGTGTGTGTGTGTGAGAGAGAGATTTAATTTTTATTGTCTGAATACTGTGGGAGTTGACGATTTTCATCTTGGCTTCTTATGTTACTTAGGAGGGCTGCGTCGCAGGCAGCGATGTCAACATTCATTCCTCACTTAGTGCTTGCTGGGGACTCAACAGCTATTACTTAGCTCGCAAAGTTTGTTTAGACCTTCCACAGTATTGTTGCTGTCCAATTGGCAACGCTGCGGCCTCTGTGACATTCACAAGTTGCCTGCCCAAGAAAAATATCAAGGGGATGTTTGAATCACAATTTAACATGGAAGTCCTGTGTGTCAGACCTTCTCATCAGCTCTTGAATTCATCACACAAGTTACAGCTAAAAACGATAATCATCTAATGGTGGAAAATATGGGTCACCACCAAACCTTTCACCCTATCCTTTAGCTATTAACTGTCTGTATAGGTTGCTTTATTTTTTCAAATTCCTTACTAAAAACCAAACAAATACAGAGGTGGTGAAAGCAGAAGCTAAATGGTGGCACATAAAGGGTTTAAAAGAGATTAAGAAGAGCCTAATAACAGTGAATCACTGCTGGTTTTTCTTTCGCATTTGGCATCAAAACTAGATCACTACTTATTGCTCAGACCGGAGAATGTGATTTGTACCTGATTACGGAGCAGGTGCAGTTTGGGTTTAAACTTAAGTGTAACAGGTGTAAAATGCTGCGGGGGCTTAATAATGCTTAAACAGATTGAAAGTACTAAAAGGAGGATTTGGAGAACTCAGTAACAGAGATGCACCGCTTTCCTGCTTGAGTCTCCAATTCTGGGGCAGTTTATATATTTCAGTAGATGAGTAAAGAACACGCTGAAATTACATTGTCTTTCACAGCTACAATAGGTTTACTACGCAAGTACAAGCCAGATGATGTCAAGTACGCTGCTAAAACAGCATGATGATGTCTCTTAAAACAGACAGCTCACCCCAAAATAAACAAATACATATTTTCCCTCTTACCTGTACTGCTATTTATCACTCTAGAACGTTTAGGTGTGAGTTGCAGAGTGCTGGAAATGTTGGCCTTAGAGATGTCTGCCTCCTCTCCAATATAATGGAACTGGATGGCACTCGGCTTGTGGTGCTCAAAGTGCCAAAAAAAAACCCGAAACAAAACACATTTGAAAAACTCAACAGCAATTTCTCTTTCAGAAATCATGACTCAGTTACTGCAGATAGTCCACAGTGAGCAGTGAGCAGTTTCAGGTAGGAACTATTTTCTTTCTAAACTACATCTGCCAAACGCATCACTGCGTAGAAGGAAGTGGCATCTACTGGTGGATGAGAGGCTCGTGCTTGTGACAGTGTGGGATGTAAACATTTATTGGCAACTCTTTTCCAATAAAAGTAGCTAACACTAGCTTTAAAAGATGATGAGAGATGCTCATTAACATATTGGTGACATCATCACGCATTAATGGAAGCATTAAAGCTTTGCTAGATTAGATTGAGAGGAAAAATCCTCAACAACAAATTTTAAGGCATGATAGCTATGGGGCTTACGGCCAGAGTACATGAGACAGAGTCAATGTGCGACATGTCTGCAGCAGAGCATAATCAACTGAAGCTGCTACACTGGCAACAGAAGCAAAGCTTTCCCTTTTCTTCTCTTTAGATGGCTCTGCAGCCCTCCAACAGGTATAACCTACATAGAACTGTGTAATACAATGAGTACAATCTGTTTAAAATTGATAAAAATGAATACCTCATTGTACCAGAGGCAAAGCAGGCAGAGCAACCTTCTGGGTGTTTCTACATTTCACATATAAATAAACTGATCAAATCAATGCATCCTGTGGTTAAACTGATCCAGTTAATTAAATCAGTACCAGTTAATATGTTCTACACATCAAATCCCTGCATAAACAAGTGCATTACTTCTTGGCATCACTCAATACCCACACAGTGAAGCTTGCAGCAACCACATGCTGCAAAGACCGAGTCTGTGTAGCAGGTGAAAAACCCCGTTCCTCTCTACTTATGTGATGCAACGTGACCGTGCCCCATGTATTTCGGCCGTTACACTGTAATGCACCACTTTCCTCCACTTCAAATCCAGAGAAGAGTGTTAATGTAACCATAGAAACTCACCACAAATGCATGACCCAGAGGGTTGCGTCTTCTTTCCTTCTGCCTGTTCCACACTTACTGCACGGTACAAGAGGAGAGAGGGGAGGGACCCGCACTGATAGCAGACATGCTGTACTCTGAGCAGCATGTATGTGAATAAATAACAATATAATATATCTCACCCTTTTTATCCTAATAATTGGAATAACTCTCTAAGCTTGTCGTTTAGCACTAGTTGCTAGAGTCTGGTGAGAAAATCCACAGGCTTCCTTCTGCATGTTGATATGGGTGTATTTTCTTTGAAACAAAATTGCTCCTACATGAAACTGCTCACAAAGTCTGTGGATTATTTTATTAAACCAGGTCATGATTTCTAGAAAGACGCACTGCTGTTGAGTTTTTTAAATTTATTTTTTGGTGCCTTCAGCACCACAAGCCGAGTGCCATCTGGTTCCATTATATTTGAGAGAAGGCAGGCATCTCTGCGGTCAAGATCTCCAACACTCTGCAACTCAAACCAAAACAATCTAGACTGATAAACAGCACCAAAGGTAAGAGGATAAATATGTATTTTTGATTCTGGCTTGAACTGTCCCTTTAAATACTAATCTGTGATGACGTGTAGACAGACATGCTGTAACCAGCATCTGTCTGGGACTGTCTGGGAAAACATACTCACAGGTACATTTGTGTGTAGAGTACACGTGCATGGAATGTCCAAGGGAAGTTAGTGCTTCCTTTAGTTTGATTCCCAAGTTGTTTCAACTGACTAACCTATGTCTACCATGTAATGGAGAGCATCTAATTTGGCGCTCTTACATCTAATCAGACACAAGTCGAAGTTTTATGTCCTAAAAATGCACACCCTGTATGATGTAATGCAGACTGAAAATCCTGCAATATAAATCACACTTTTTTTCAGAATGCTACCTTGATCTCTTACTCAGAGGTTCAAATACGGGGAAAGAAAGACATACACAACTATAAATTTATAGAAAATATAGCCTAAAGAAACAGTATACAGAAACCAGACCACACACACACCATATGCAGAGATGAAGAGAGACAGCAATCTCCAGCTCTAGTGTAGCTCGTTAGATAGCAGGCAGACATACTGAAGCACATCAGACAGGATACCTGCTGATGTTGCAACACATCCTGTGACCATCAATGTGTGACTTTGGGTACAATCTAAATGGAGTCATAGCCATTTTCTGTCTGATGTTGCATATGCAGGCCACACATTTCATCACACACAGACTAGAAAATGGCACAAGTAGAAGTCGATTGCACAGGAGTGTAAACTAACAAAAAAGTTTAGTCTTGAAGAAAAGATATTTTGTTCAAGACTACAGATTTATGGTAATAATAAATGTGTTTTATTTTGTCAGAACAGTGCGATGGAAAAAGGAAAGAAAGGAAAGCATTATGCATCACAACAGTATTCAGCTTTGGAGGCTCTGGAGGCAGATGTGAGTTACTGCTTACTGTTGCTTACTGCAGAAACACTGATTTTGAACACCGGCCAAGACTGTGTATACAGTGTGTGTGAGTGTGTGTGTGTGTGTGTGTGTGTGTGTGTGTGTGTGCACACTTTCAGACCTTATTAGGTTGTACTTGTGGTGATGCTTAACCCCACTCAGAGCTTGGCAGCTGCTCCCCTTTCTCTCTCCGTCTGCCTTTATTTCTCCCTACCCTGTCGTCTTCTCTCTCATCTTCCTGTCTTTGTCGTCTCTCCCTGCTCTTTCCCTCTTTTACTCTTGTCTCTTTGGTGCTCTCTCTTCTCTCTCTCTCTCTTCCTCTGTCTATTGCTCACTCTCTCGGTGGTCCTGAGGTAACGTAACACTTGTTTCCTGCTTGATCTGCAAATAGGGGGCTTTAAATAATGGTGATCTTTTACATATGTTCATCTGTTTGCAAGGTGTGTGTCATACTTATTCTTATATACTTATATATACGTGGCTGTAATTGACTTTTAACCGTATACAGCATGAACACAACGTTAAACTGTTTACTGTGTAGCATTGTCATATTTGTGGTTTCATTTCAAAGTCTATTTACGAACCACAATGTAAGTGCAATCAGTGATGAGAGGTACCACGTGGAGTTTTTACCACTGGTGGCGCTATGCATCTCTTTTTATGAGTGGGTTCCCCATTTTTTTGTATCATGCTCGTTTACATCTTCCCATTCATGTGGCACCATTCCACTAATTGACAGCTGTAGGAGGTAACATGCCAACAAATGCAGCAATGCACCATCCACGACAAAAATTGATGTCAACAATACACAATTTGAAATGTTAAAAAAAAATCCACCTTTCAGTTGTTTTAGTGTCGGAAAGATCTTGGCAAATTAACTTGGTGAGCTGTTTTAGTCTCATTATTATTGAGAGAAATACTGAGCATATGAACAGTGAACAAATGAAAATAAGATCCCAGTGGTAATAAACTGGAAATATCCTTTAAAGGGATACTTTGCTGTTTTTCAACCAGCTTTGTATTATAGCAGTGTGGGTAGTTTGTGTAAATGAACTTCGTATCTGCGCCCAGATACTGGGCTGGATCTAGGGTTGTTGCTCGTACTAGATTGTACTTTCTTTCTCTCGAAAAGTCAGACCAAACTTCGATCAAATTATATTCCCACAAGGTGCGGAGGAGCAAGGCGCAGCTCTAGAGTTTCACTTTTTGTTTTCTGCAACTAAGCGACCAATAAAATCTTGTCAACTAATGACCTTTCTGCTCGACCAACGTTTGGTTGACTATTAGGAGGCAGCCCTACTGGTAGTTGTGGTTTTTTCCAACCTCTTGAGCAGAAGCATACACCACAGCCCCTCTTCCTCCATTTTCTCTGGTCATATAGCATTAATTTCAAAAGTATCTGTGTCTTTCTACAGCAGAGACAGCCGTGTTTTTTAATCTTTCCAGCTCTGAAATACTTCTTTAAGTTCAAGGAGACTTTGAACAGATGAATGAAATGCCACTATTCCACTACTGTTTTCTCCTATTTATTATTTTATACATTTTCACAAGTCTCCTGGTATCATCACACGTTGAAGCTGTGACTCTCAGGTTTGTGGCTTTGAGAGAAAGAGGGAGAGTTATTCTTAATCAGTGAGCTGTGGTAGATCAAAGGAACAACATGGATTCACTTTCAGAGAGGATTTTCTCTCTAAAATGGGTTTGGTTATCTCAGTGACCTGAACCCAAAATACAGGAATAAATGTAGGACTGAAAGTGGATCCTATCAGACTTGGCTTAAAATAACGGAAGAATATTTTGTCACAGATAAAAAGACGGATCATGGTTCCAACATTTCTGAGAAGAGATAACAGTGTTGTAATCCTGTTGATCTGCTGCGAATGGACACATGAGAATCTGTGTGCTATGTTTTTCCCTGATGGGAAACAAACAGACTACAGATACAGACTCAATAGACACTGTGGGAGTGAATGTGTGTGTGTGTGTGTGTGTGTGTGTTTTTGTGGGGCCTTCTTTACTAAGTTATATCCAGTTTGATGTTTATGCAGTAAAATCATGAGGACAATTTGAAAGAAAAAATGCTCAAGGACATGTGAAGACAGCAGGAGCTTACAGTAACACACAGAAACACAGACACACACACAGGGGCATGTGTGCACACACCCATTGTTTGGCTGCACCTGGTCTATTAAGGAACAGGATAGATGGGACTAGGGGACCTGACTGTGTGAATGTTTGTGTCAGTGTGTGTGTGTGTGTGTGTGTGTGCAACCTCAGAAGCCAAACATCTGCAGCTATGACGCACTTCAAGTAACAGCAGAAGTTACAGCTCACACACACACACTGCAAATACATATACTGGTACGCAATTTACACAATTACCACACTGATATCTCACGGCACGCAGCACTCCTTACTCTACTGTATTTCCCTTTTTTTTTTGCATAAGCTGTTACACATTACCATGGCAACAACATATCAACAGGGGGCATCATAACGCATTAAAGGTCGATTGCTGGTTTCTTTGGTTATTTTCTGCTGTCAGCTAAATTAATTCATCTGTTGAGTATTTTCCTCCTCTTTTGGTCATTGCATGACACTAACATCTCTCTTTGGTTTTCTTGTTTGATTTATGTGGTTTACATAAGGAGGATTACTCGATCGTTATCTCCGCCAGGTGTACGCCTGGAGGCGATCATGCGTTTGGTCATGTGTGTGCGACCTTGTGTGTAAGTGTTTGTCTCTGTCTGTCCCCAGTCGATCTTGCCAGCTACCGGATCAATCAGTCTAATATTCTGTGTGCACATTTATGACTGTATGCTCAAGGTTCTCTCGTGGTTGTGGTGATTTACAGCTGTTAAAAGCCTGTTTTATTAAATGTTTTATACCTTCATTGTCTGCTAACCCCGTACTCTTCGTACCTTGTTGATAGGTACTTCAAGTCTCCCGGGAATGGAATTGGCTAAAAATAACAAGGCTATATGTCTATTGCAAGCCACATTCTGGCCTTCAACAGTACAAAGGAGTCACAGTATGGTTTCTTTTTGTATATTTTAACTGTGTTTACTGTTGTTATTTCCTACTTATATGTGCTGTAGCGTACAGACAAAATTAATACTGTTAAAAGCCCAGTTATCAGTGACATGGGTCAAAGATTTTTGGCATCAGATCTACATCAGACCTACATTTCACAAAGTGTAAAGGTGTGTTAACATGCCCCAGCTTCCTCACAGTAGACAAGGTTCACATTGTTTTAGCTTCTGAAAGCTGTGTTTCATATAATGGAACAGAATTGTGCAGATCAGCCAGAGCGGCCACTTGGCTGCCTGGTGGAGTGGTAAACGTCTCTAGTTTAACACTGCATTACAGGTCTGCGTTTCAGATTTGACAATGTACTGAATATAACATTAGAGGGCTGTGTGATTTTATATAGAGCAAAATTAAAGAGGCTCATATAGTTATTTCTGTTCCATCAGTGTCACTCGTTCTCACAGTCTCCAACAAGGTTTCTCCACTTTGGTCACAGTTTCCATAAAACCAGCACACTTTGTTGTCAGTTTTGTTTCTACACATCTCGACTTTTGCAGTAAAACCTTCATCTTTCAAGCTTCATTTTGAGCATACACAAAAGTAAAGCCCCAAATTACTGCCATTTGTCAGGAAAAGTCTCATCTGTTTTGTGAGAAAATTTGATGTAGGTTTGTGCATACAGATGTACTGGAGAAGTGGCGTGGAGCCCATAATGCAACTTGAGGAAACTCAGTCTCGCTATGGCTCTCATCAAAACTTCTAAGCCATAAAGACAGGACAAAAACAAGGCTCTCACAGCACACCCCGACTATAATGTCTTCAGCTTTGGCTCTATCCGCTGAGCTACACAGGACCACAGGAACACAATATGCGTCGATATACGCTCTGGGAGCATACAAGTCTTGAGCAGCTGAAGCTGTGCTGAGTTGTGTCGGGTCCTGTTGTGGTGTACAGCCAGATAGAAAGAGAGAGGGTGCGTATGTGTGTGTGTGTGTGTGTGTGAGAGAGGAAGAGAACAAAAGAGAAATGGTCTTAAGGGAAATCGAGTATACAAGATGCATCATGCCAGTGGAGCAGAATTCATAAACACACGCGGAGAGACACACACATGCACACACTAGTGAAGAATTCCTAATGAGTGAAGAGCTCGCAGGGGACACAGAGGGAGAGACAGACAGAGAGAAAGGGAGGAGTTCAGGGAGAGACAGACTGAGGAAGAGGGGGAAAACTGATGTATCCTTCTCAAGCTTTCACCCCAAATCAAGTATGCATGGCACTGTGAGTGTGTGTCAGTGTATTATAAGTTTGAGGG
This sequence comes from Cephalopholis sonnerati, assembly GCA_019142605.1. Lineage (NCBI taxonomy): Eukaryota > Metazoa > Chordata > Actinopteri > Perciformes > Serranidae > Cephalopholis > Cephalopholis sonnerati. Next base: position 22,291,482 of record JAGQAX010000014.1, on the reverse strand, counting down.
TGGATGTGCGTTTCCACTGAGAGGAGTTAAAAGTGAAAATCTCCACTTTACATTCCTCTCACAGTCTCACACACACACACACACACACACACACACACACACACACACTGGGATGGCACAGTCTGCTGCACGCGCACGTGCCCAGGGCCATCTTGCTACCTTGCCAAGAGGGCCTTGGACCGCCAAGGTTGCCATGGCATTGCTTGCTCACAAACACACACACATACACACTTTCTCACTGTCTTTGTCTCTGTCTTTCTCACACACACACACATACACTCATACACACATACACTAAAGCAAGGTGTGACTACATGTCCTAAAGTGAAGTGGATTAAAGTGTCAAAATGACTGGTCGAGCCTGTGTGTGCGCGTATAACGCACATGTTTGACAGTGTGGGCGTGCATATGTGATGCGAATCTGAATACGGCTACTGGACCTTTAGCTCCTTTACTAAATTTACTTTCTCATCGCAGTGAAGGAGGTCCTGCTGTGATGACGTTTTCCATCTTACATAAACTTGGCCAAAATGCAAGACACACTTTAATGTGTCACCAGGGCGGACAGATGATTGGCACCTGACAGCAACTAAAATGCAGGTAGGAATGCAGATTCAATTAACTGGTCGTCTTATCATTCATTGTTCGCCTTTGCGGTTTGGCAGGTGAACTTCACCGCGCCTCCTTAAAAGGGATTTGTTTTTTTTTGTTGTTTTTTTTACCTTGCATGCTGTGACACAATTCACAGCTGTGTTTAAGCACTCCCCTGCTGCCTACAAGACACATCCTTATACTGAAATGCAAGTTCAAAAGCATTTTTTCTAAACTTGCTTATCTGTAAACTGGGCTTAATGTAAAGAAGAGAGGACAAAAAAAAAGAAAAGGAAAAGACAAGAAACTCTTTTAACTGATATGTTAAGCAGACGTCATTGTTCTTGATTTGGTGTTTCTGCTAAGCAGGACATTTTTAAATTAAATGGCATGGATACACTGATGGATAAAAACTGGAAAAAAGTCATTTGTAGTCATTTGTCAATCTACTTTCAGTCATTTACTGGAAGCGGGTTTTATATAAACTATTCATTCTCTCCAGCCTCCTTTCTCTCGTTTGTCAAATTACATCAGTCACTATTACCAAAGCAAAAGGCCTGATTGTGTGAAAGAATTTCAGATTAAAAGAAGAGATGAGGGAAGAAAAGGGGAGCCGGGAGAGCCAGGAGACAGAGGAAAGGGGAAGGCAAGCAGGGTTTTCAAATTAACTATTGGTCAGGGGTCAGATGGACATTTAATCTAACCAATCAGCTTCCTAATTACACAAGTGCTGCCAGAACGGTGTACCCAATGCATTTCTGTATGTGTGTGTGTGTGTGTGTGTGTGTGTGTGTGTGTGTGTGTGTGTGTGTAGCTGGCTAGCGTTGCGTGTAGAGGTCTTGTTGTAGCAAAATGATCATCTGGCCTCAATATTGGTTCCATGTGTGAACGCACGCATATGCACGTCTGCATGCACGCACATATGCACATGCGCACACACGTGCACATGCCCACACACACAATATAGCCTGTAGTGAATTGCTCCCAAATTACACAAAGAGAGGGAGAGAGAGAGAGAGCGAGAGAGACCAACAAAGAGAAACATACAAGCACTGTGGGACTGGGTGTGCAAGCCATGGCAGGAAAACACTGAGAAATATAAAAAGAACACACATGTGCACACACAGGCACGCACGCACACACACACAATCTTCCAGTAGTGTGTGTGTGTAAGTTGATTGTAACAGTAATTGATGTAAACGTCTAAATTACAGCTAGGAGCTAAAATAACCACTGTGTTTTACCGTTGCCATGTCGACGTGATGAAAAACACCTGGCTGGTTCACTGGCGGGGAGGGTGGAACATCTGTGTCACTGGCGCCCGGCTGAACCAATGAAAAGGCCGTGTGTGTAAGCGACATGTGTCTGAACCAATGAAACGCTCACTGGAAAAAGCAGATATCTGAAGAGACGGCATGTTAGGCTCAAGTCAAACTAATCATATCATATTACCAGATATTATGAGATATAAACCACTGCATTTTTCTGTAAATGCATTTCAGATCAAGATTCTCATATAATCGTACTTAATCTAGAAGCTGGTGCAAAAAATATCTGAATACTTTTAATGGTTTTTCCTACTTTGGCGCCAGATCAGTGCGGTTTTTCAGAAATGGGACAATTCGCTGAGCGCCAGTAAAGTTAGACAATCACAGGAAAGTCTCTTTGAAAACTTCAGCGATCCCAGAAGGAGGAATTCCTCGTCTTGCTGCGTCCCCCTCCATGGGAAGGTCAGACTGCAGGGTCAGCTGCCCAGCAGCAGCCCCAGAGCAAATAATGCTTCAATGTCTTGCTCAAGGACACTTCAGCAGGGGGCGATATGTCAGGCAAAGGGGATTGAGCCTGAGCTTTCAGCTGAGGGACATATGACTAATCACTACACCACCCTGCTGCCAAAAAGTAACCCAAAGAAAAACCACACAGCCAAATCCTGGGATTTTAAAGTCAATTTAGTGTACTTTTCTATGACTGATGACTGACTTTACACTCTCGGAAGTGGTGTGATGCGGTAAAAAGTTATGTTTCCCAAGCAGGTTGAAAAGGAACACTCGACTCTTATGTTTTTTCTAACCCGAGTCGGAATCAGTCAATCAGACAATTCAAAGCGCACTTGAAAAGAGGATTAACATCCAAACCATGAGCCAAGATATAGTCAAGGAAATACGCTAATTCTTGATTAGTGTGAGCCAAAAATGCCAAGCTGTCACCTTCTCACTACGCATGTTGTCAGCTGTAATATGTGTGGGTAAGCGTGGCATGTGTGGATTAGCCAAAATGGGTCTAAACGTGGTTGAAATGGTGTAATTTGTTTTTCAAGCCAAATATAATATTCCTAGCAGACAATGAGACCGCTGTGGACTGTCACACAGCGTAAAGCCACACACGGGTCATAACTGTGACACACACACACACTCCTATCAAGCAGATACACACATTACACGCACATGCTCACACACAGCTCGTCCAGCAGAATCTCCACAGACAAACACAAACACACAAACGGGTCAAAATTATAGCAAACAGGGTGTCTGATTATGTTTCTGTTACACTAAACACAGCCTGAATATTGTACACTAGACACATTACTGCGCGCACACACACACACATGCTACCACACATACACACACGGGCTACCACACACATACACACACTTTTTTTTTTCTTTCCAGCATGGCTGTGTTTATTTGAGTCTGTGTCCTGATGGGAAATGTGACTGCTACACAAACAAACTGAACAGTCCAGAACAGACAACTCTGTCTGAGTGTGTGTGTGTCAAGAGCGAGGGAGAGAGTGGGAGAGCAGTTGGGTGAATATCAGTGTGTCTTCCCTTTTTCCGACCCACACACACACACACACACACTGCACTTCAGCAACTAGAAAGAATAAAGACAGCACTTTTCACGTTTTCCATAAGGGACTGTATATATAGCATCGTTTCTCAAAGTGCAGCCCGCAGGCCAATGCCGGCCCTCACAAACATTTTGTGCGGCCCCTGAACATCACATGAAATGCATGAATTATGTTTTAATAATCCGCCGTCCATTTCAGTACTTTCACTTTCAATAGCTTCCATGTAATCAATCAGTCAATCTCCATAGACGCCCATGTTAAAATGGCCAACTTTACAGCAGAAATAAACATGTTTACAGCCTGGGACAAAAAAAACGTTTTGGTCTCTATTAAGAATTTTCCACTTCATGAAAACTGTCCAGGGGGGTGCATGTTTATATTACTCATCAATTTAAATTTTATGAAGCCTTAAAGTCACACATAATAAAGGGCAGGGCTGCTTTGAGTGACAGGCTGCCTGCAGATAATGTCTCAGTTAGAGTCACCCCTCGCTCCTACACAGCTCCAGTCTCTTCTCCAAATATGATCTACTCTGGCTCCAGAAAACCAAGGTGGTGACGGCCCATATGTCAAACTTGAGGCTTTGAAATGGGAGTCCCCAAACCAATAGGTGACGTCACCATCGCTACAGCCGGTGGAGTCAACAGTGCTAGTGCTGTTGGCTGAAGTTGGAAATTTCGGAGGACAACTCAACAGTTTGACATGGAGGTGAGATGGAAAGACATTTTTGTATAATGTCTGCACTTTTCCTGTGTGGTCCTTAATCATACACTAGCCCCCTAAAATGGCATTCAGTCATCAAGACTTTGAGAACCCCTGGTTTAAAGGATCCAAACAGTCCTCATTTATGAGCTCCATTCAATCAGATGTCTGCAGAAAATGCACCTTTAAGCTCAGACTGCTCACAGATATACTGCTGTCAACAGCATATACCTTGCCTGCATTGTCACATCTGTCTGAGACAAAAATGAAGCAACCAAGGTCAAAGACTAGATATAGCACTCATTGTGCAGTGCTAGAATTGTAGAATTGTCTTAAAATATCAGTTTAATATCATATATTTCTAACCAGGATGCCTTAATTTGTTTTTTTGTCACTAAGATATGAACTGTGTGTGGAGGACATTTACATACAGTTGAAAAATAAACTTATCAGAGTGTTTTTTACTCTTTAAAAACTACTTCAGACCCTTTTTTGGCATTTGTGTGATGTAGGTTTTGGGTGCGTGTAAGTTGACTTGTGCAACAGCAATAAATCTGTAATATTATCAGCTGATCAGTGAGCTCCACAATCTGTTTTTTTTGTACCACATGAATAACTTTTCCTACCATAAAAACAAATTCTGTTATCACTTGGTTACGTAGTATTTTAGAGCATTTTTCTAGACTCAAGGACCTTACATCAAACATTAACAATGGTCTATTTATAAAGCCTACTGGAGAGACTGTACAGAACACAATTATACATTAATGGCAATTTAATGTGGATGGATTTAAGAGTTTATCACTGGAGTGCAAAATATAACGACAACAAGGTCCAGGAAATAGACAATATTCAGATAACATAGCAGTTCAGTAAGGAACACAATTTATAAGTTAAATCACCAAAGTTTTTCTTCTTTTTTTTGTCTTTAAAAAAGCATTAAGCACAAAAACACTGTGCAGTACACACACACACACACACACGCACACACACACAGACTTGAGCATAAGCTCCATAATTTCCTGTGGCGGATATAAAGTGATGTTAAATTATCAGCACGGAAAATAAGTTCAATTCATGCTTTAATTTCCTTACAAAACACACACACACGATCACGCACACACTCAGAGAGAATGCAAATTCCGACACATCACACGTAATTAAGTACACAAGCGGTGGAAAGCGCACACAGCCGCATAGATGCACATGTACGCTGACACGCATGAATTTACGCAGGGAAAGAGGGAAGAGGGGAAATAGAACGCAAAGTAATGAGAACTTTATGGAAATACAGCTGTGTGTGTGTGTGTGGGTGTGTGTGTGTTGTGTGTGTGTGTCTTTTAAACATAATTAGCTCCGTCGGGCAGAAATGTAAACGAGAGAAACTTTAATGAAACTCTTCTCTGATCTGCTGAAAGCACACATTCCCGTTTATCTCTCTTGGTGCGTCTCTCTATTTTCTCTGTCTGTCTCTCCACTCAAATGGAATTGAATGTCACGCATGGGACTTTTAAAACCCTGAAGGTTCACATTTCAGTATTGCATTATGACCACATAAGATGAACACAATTATTTTGTGTTTGTAAGGTCGCATCCACAATTTCTTCCTCTCCCTGCTTGCGTCCATTTATCTGCTCTTCTCTGCCGTCCTTGAGGTGGAATTCCCTTTGAAAACACAGTCTGGAATTTATTAGATGATCCAAGTTTTGGGTCGATTCACATATGTTTGGGTATATTCACATGTGTTCACATATGTTTGGCTCAGAGGCGGACCTTTCTCAGCCCTACTTAACTCGAAAAACCACCATTACTCAAAGTCTGTCTCATTCCATTTATAAACTAAAACATTAACCAAGCTTTTACTTTAATTTCATCTCCAAACCTCACACGCTTTCCATCCTGGCCTCATACACAGGGGTGGGCAGTAACGCATGTTAAGTAACACATATGAGTCAAAAAGTTTTTTTTTTTTTTTAAAGAAACAAGTACTTTTCATGCTCCCTTTTTTACCTGTACTTTGCTCTTTACTTCAGTGTATTTTGAGCCACTAATCTACTTTTTACTTTGCTTATATTTGCCATTTATACCTTTGCTACAACTTGTCCGGTCTAAATGCAGGGATTGAGTGGGAGAGGAGCATCTCGACTGAAAATGCCAAAATGCCAGAGCAAAACCCAGAGCAACAGGCAGCTTCTGGCGATAATGCCTGGCCACATTTGTGTCCTGTTTATACCCCAACGATTTCAACCAAAAACGGTAAACTTTATTTTGTTTTTGGCTGATCATTTACACGACAACAACGTTTTAGGTGCCTGAAGACGCAACGTTTTGAAAACGAGTGCAATTTTATGGAAACAGCACCGTCTCTGTTGTCATGTAAACTTGCAATATGCAGTTCCTCTGAAAACAGAGACTTTTCACACATGTGCATTACGGTTCCAGTCACTAGGCATGCGCAAGAAAGTCGACCATCACAGCAACAATGGCAGACTCCCGAGCTCTGTTTGTGCTGCTCATCCTGTTGAATTTATCAACGCTTCTCCAGCAAAGTGCAGATTTACTGTAGTGACTCCACCTCGACATCTGCCCAGACAAATGTTCGTGCGGTTGCCATTTTGTTTGTTTATACATCACCGCTCTGTAGAAGGAAGCCCGTGTGCGCAGGCGCCTTTTGTTTCATTACAAAGTCACACCGCCAACTACTGGCTTGGCATGTGTACTGCAGCGTTTCTGGTCATTTTTACGGATCTGTGTGCATGGCGACTGTTATCAAAACATTGTCGTCCGAATGTAGAACTTTTTAGGAAATGAAAATGTTTTTAGCGGATAGGATTTGTTAATTTTTCATGTGTAATCAATGATGTTGTGATTATGACTAACTTATCTAGTAGCAAGTGGTTGGTTGGGCTTTTAGATTCATTAATCCTTACTGAAAGAGGTTAGGGTGGTACAATTGCTGTTTTTTCATTATCTAAACTGGAACTTTAAACTGAACATTAAAATGTAAAGTAACTTGTACTTTGAGTAATTTATGAACCAGCTACTTTTTTTTTTAACTTAAGACGGTTTCTCAAACAGCAATTTTCACTTCCACTTGAGTCATTTGTTATGGAAGTAATTGTACTCTACTCAGCACTGCTCATAAAGTCAGTCAAAACGTCAGAAAACAACATTTCACACTGAGAAAATAGTCTTCAAGGTGATAAATCACTATGAAAACAAAGCCTACAGTGGGGCGATGTCTCGACAAGGTAACACTGTGCAGCAATTATAGATCAGGCCTTTCAAATGAAAATATTCTCTCTACAAAGCAGAAGGCCTTGTGAACCAGAATACTAAAAATGTGTGTGTGTGTGCACGTCTGAAAGCTTTTGTGTGTGCGGGGTGTGTATGTATCGATCCCTGTGTATCAGGTGAGTTGTCCTTCGAGGAAAAGAGGGGAAATGAAAGAAAAAGAATGAGATGAAAAAGGAGAGAGATGGATCGATGCGGAGGAGAATAGAAAGCACAAGTGAGGATGCGGGAGACTCAAAAAAGTGCAGAACCACACACACAGGCACATAAAGAAAGCACACACACACACAAGTGTTTAGATGAAATAAGACTCTGGCTATTTGTTTCTACTTTTGTCTCTTTTTAATCCTTTGCTTCCTCCCTACTAACCCACTCCCTGCTTCCTTCTATCATTGCTCTTCCTTAAGCCCTCCCACCTTCTCTCACTTCCTCTCACTTGCCATATACAAAGAGTCAATTTGTATTTAGGGTGGATTCACCTTTTATAATTCAGTCTCTGCCCTGTTGCGTCACAGGCTGCATTTAAATTAAACTTAATGTCTGTGTGTGTGTGTGTGTGTGTGTGTGTGTGTGTGTGTGTGTGTGTGTGCGTGTCCTTCAGCGTCAATATCTGTGTACTAAGCTTTTTCAGATGATCCTTTGCATTAGTGCCCCTCCCTTACCCTGCCCAGTGATGAGTCAACCTCAGCCTGCCTGCGTGCGTATGTGTGTGTGTGTGTGTGTGTGGTATATTTGTGTGCGTGTGTTTGACGTGTCAGTGCATGCCATGGAAACTGAGAATAAATATTGTGTAGTGAGAGAGGAGGGAGAGGGAGAACGATGGTAGCCGGGGCCATATATTATGAAGCTATTAAAGTAATAAGTCATGTTCAGCATCCCCTCTAATAAATTGTTAAATTGTTTGTCTCTTCCCTCCTGCTCTTCCTTTTTCTTCTTCTCACCTTCACACACTCACTGGCTTTCATTCTTTTTTCTCTTCCACTCAACACATTAACTCTAAGGCTCTGAGACACTCAGAAAAAAAAGTCACGGACAGTGGAAGTGGTTTTATACAACATTGGGATGTGGTTTATACTACATTGGGTGTCTCAGTAGGCAGTCAACACATAGAGTCCACAAAGACCCTGGCGGACACGGAAAGTATAATTTGAGCCTCAACCTGAAATGACCCAATGATGGCTCAACAACTACAAACTCACTATGTGCAGCAAAACACTGCTTAAACTAACAGAGCTGTATTTTTAACTACAGTAGAGATACTAATGTTTCCAAAGATACTAAATACTTCCATCTGAATTTGGGCTAAGTGTAAACATTCCCATTTGTTTGAATGGTGCAGCCATTGAAAGCATCAGTTCTTGGGTTATGACCACTTCCCTTAAATGTCATATAACATCAATGAAGAGTTTAGGACCAAACAGGATACTGTCACACACTGAGTGTGTTTATAGAGACATGAATAACCTGTTTATGATTGAGCTTTTGTGGTGTCAGGTTTATGTGTTTGAGCATGTAAACACCTTATCTTGGTTATGAGAAACTCAAATGTGTTACCTGGAGTACCTTACCCTGGTCATTGAGCACCGCCGACTACATGGAGTTTTAGTGCTGTAACACAAACACATAAAATGGCGGCAGCGAAAGTGTCCTATGTGGTCGTAGTGACAGTGACAAGCTGGAACCAGTGTGGAGCACAGTGTCATAAGTGTAGCATAGCTGCCTTCCGGAATAACATTACCTCAGTACGAAGCATCTGAATGCTTCAGAGAGAGGACACTACTGATGTGCTCAGAGCAGACAGCTGTTGGCGATTCGGAACAGAGAAGAAATTAGCAGTAAAGTTGTCACGTGTTGATATATCCTGTCACTCTCATCTCCCACTGCCAGTTACACACTACAATCGCGTGCGCAAATAGACTGCAGTAATCAGTAACTGGGTTAGGAGTATTTTTCATGGACACAGAAAACATGAATAATCCCGATTTCTCTGTGCTCACGTAAACACCACATCCTGAATATGATCATAACCAGGATAAGGCTCATAAACATGTCATTCATGTCCATGTAAGTGCACTCGTCGAGATGTGTTCTTTTGCTTTCTTTCCAGGAGTTAAGTGAGAAGATCCACGTCAACCTCATGTCTGTACACTAAGTACAAAGCTAGAGTCAGGACAGTGTTAGCTTAGCTTATCCTAGAGACTGAAAGCAGTTGGACACAGTTAAGTTGACTCGGTCCAAAATGAATAAAACGTCTACCAGCTCTTCCAAAGCCCACGTACACGCTAGGACTCGTTTGTTACAGGGGAACACAGGAGAATGCTGTGTATTAAGGGGTTAACTTTTTTTGCTACGTACTTTTATCTCCATCTGACTCTCCCTATCTTTGTCTCTTCATCTCAATTTTCCTCCCTTTCTCTCTCACGCATGCAGTCTCTCCCTCTCTCTCACAGACACACTGCCCCACCCACGATAATGAGTAAACCTCTTGCTGCCCCACCCAGCCCAGCCTGCCAAGTTACTGCCAACACCTCACACACACGCACACATAGTGTACACGCATGCACCAGACCAACAACTTGTACAAAGGAGCCATACACTCAACTCACACCGATATGTGCGTACACACACACCAGGAACACAACTCTCACACTTAATACTACTTCTTACAGAGACCCATGTCAGTGCCCTGACACACACCCACACACACATACACACACACACACACACACACAGGAACACAGAGAGTACAGTCTATTCTGATCTAATGTGATCATAGCCAATAAGCTTTGCGGCGCTGGCAAACCACAGTCTGTTCCTACCAGCCCATGACATCACTGCGAAGTGAAAAGCATTGTGGGCTGCAAAGCAGGATGAGGGAACTGACTGACAGGGGGGGTAACCATGGGAACTGTCAGTTTGCCACCCCGTTGCTGTAGCAACACGCAAGTTTCTCACTGTTGTGAGTTAAAATCTAATTTAAAAAAAAAAAAAGATGAACCCAACTTTTGGGAAAGGAAATGATGTCATGGAATCATACGCACATGGACAACAGCTCGCAGAGATATGAACACTCGCAAGCATGCTGGGGCGCTCGTACACACTTTGCTAGCCAACTTCAATCTGCATAAGTACTCCAAATATGACGGAAGAATTAAAGATCTCATTGTAGCTGCTCGCTGCATGAGGTCTAATCCTCACATCTGATTCAAAGGAGAGGAAGATGAAGGCGTATTAATAGAAGCACTTTGACAACTAATGCTCTCAGCAGGTAGGATCTGGCCAGCTACAAAGGCCTTTATTCAGAGTCAGAGCTAAAAGCTAAAATCAGGGTGTAAATGAGACAAAGGGGAAAGATTAGGCTGAATGAGAGAATGAGGTGAATGTGAAACAGGGATATTAAGATCGAGAGGAGGAGGGTGTTCCACCTTACCCGTAATAGGGATTGGGACTCCTCTTTAGCCGCTCCTCCTTTCTCCTGTCCTCCTCCACCTCCACTCCCTCCTCCTCCTGTGTACTGCTGAGGCATCTGGCTCCGTTTCTCCGCTCCACCTCCACCTCCCGCTCCACCTGCAGTGGCTCCCCCTGGCCTCCCTCCTCCGTACAGCTTGGCATCTCCCAAAAACGACTTGGTATCTCCCATAAACGACTTGGTGTCTCCCAGGTAAACCATGCTAGGTGAAGCTACGCCTCTTTTCTGCTGCGAGGCCTCATGGTTGGCTGAAACAAATGACAGTGAGAGGGGGGAGGAGAAAAGAGAGGGGCTCCCACCTCCTGCTCCTCTGTCTACTCCTCTCTCAGGCCCCATTCGCTCCTTGGGCACCCAGAGTAAACCGTGGGCCTGCTCACCTCCTCTTTCTCCCAGTCCTCTCGTCTCCCCAAGCACCCAGCCTTTCTCCCGCTCTCTCTCCTTCTCCTCACCTCCCTCACTTTTTACCACCCCTCCTGCCTCTTCTCTGCCTCCTTCCGCCAACCGTCCCTCAGGCGGTGCAAGGGAATAGAGGAGGCGAAGATCCCCCTTGCTTTCTTCTTTAATGGCAAGGGTCGAGGGAGCCGAGCAGCCATTGGCTGAGAGTGTTAACGAAGGTGTCACTGAGGTGGGTAAGGAGTTCGTTGTCAGTGAGCTTAATGAGGGAGAGGAGTCGTGACAGTGGGCCGAGTTAAAATGGTCTAGGAGGGCCGACGAATCAGGAGCTGTGAAGTCGCAGCGTCGACAACGGCAGCACGCGTGGACACGCCTGCAGAGAGAGAAAAAGCAGTGAGTGAATTATCTGCGAATAAAAAATAATTTGAAACAGGATGAATGACACTTCAGTTTGAATCAGCGCTACACACACGCTGCTTAGATACATAGATAAATGGTGTATTCTTGAGTTTGTCAAATCATGTCAGGACAATAACGTTAACAAGGCCTCTTGAAAAACAGTTTTTGTTATTAAGGGTTGTCTTTAATGTGACAGTGCGTCACACTGAAGTCAGAACACCAACAATAATGAGACTGAACCAAAGAATTAAGATTTAAGTACATGCTTTTGTTTTTCCTTCTATAAATTTAAAATGTGAAACACATTCATTTCTAATTGCTTCCAATGGGCTGTATATGACAGATATTCAAAGAAGAACTGTCATTGATCACATTTAGAAGAAAATCCACTCCCTGAATCGACTTAATTGCATTTAAAGTGCATTTGTCCCAGCCCGACTTCCTCCAACCACTCAGGTAGAGTTTCACTGAGCCCCTGGCCAAAAAGTGACTCAGTGTTCCACTAAATCACCACGAATTAGGACAAAACTGCGAGGAATGTAAATGAATCTGAATGACAAGAAATGAATCACCCATCAACAAACCACCTTCATTTCCTGTTGGCAAGGCCCTGACTGACCAGCAATATATACGATACACAACATCAGGGTTTTTCCTGGCTCTGAAAACAGTTTAGATGCTTCTTGTGCGGGCCAGCGAGCAAAATCAATCAACCATCTATACCAAAAACTTGGACTCCTGTTTGCGGTGGCTTTTGGTGGGCCCATTATGTGCAGCTGCTTTATATTTAGGGATATAGGAATATTAACTAGAAGCTGACAGAATATACCCAAATAAATATGTAAATATATGCTAAATAGAACAATAAAATGGCATCTGCTCGTCTGTGTTGAGATAATCTAATTATTTGACTGTTGAATTGTTTGACTGAGCTGCGAACATTAATGGTTTATCACACCTTTCCTCTTGAAAAACAAATAACAGGATAATAATTCAGACCTGTCCTTCTTAATTATTTCAAAGAAGACCTGGCAGGCATGAGAAAAGGGTTTGAATTGAACCATTATTTGGCGACTAACTCAGGTGTGTAACTTTGACTCAGAATAGGATGAACATTTTTCCACCTCTTTCACTCACATCTCATCCTAAAGCAGCAATTTGCTTGACGCTGCTGTTGTTTTCGCTTGAATTTTTCCCCACCAGTGACTTCTCATTACTGCCACACTGCAACGGGAGTGTCTTATAACAGCGGAATATAATCATGCGAAAGATTTCAATGCAAACATCCAAGGACTATCAAATTGTCATTTCTGTTCCTGCCTCTCATACATGTGGGAAATAATTCGCAATGCAATAAAAAACTGAACACACAAAGCATACACACTATCTTTGTAATTTGTAAGCCATTTTCTGTGACATGTTCTTTGCATGATTGAAGTGAAACTGTATTGATATGTAGGTCCACACAAAATAAAATTGCAGTGCAGATTTGTGTCTCTTCTCCATCTGTATATATTATCCGTCTTTGTCTATCCATTGCTCGTCATTAATTGCTGAGGAAAATAAACTCCCTGGGTAATGACAGATTCAAGCTGCGGCTTTAAACAGCATCTTGATCAGATCAAGCTAGTCTAGGTATTTGTCGAAATTTGTGAAAATGTGTGTGTGAGTAAAGTACACCTTGTACCTAGTCGACTTAAATGTCTCCAGATGCTGAACAAAGACACAGTGGCCTCTCTGTTTGTCATCACCACATGCACACATGCACGCACGCACTGCTGCACTTACTGACTCATTTATTCACTTACTTGCTCCGTCACCGTTTCTCCCTCTTACGCTCTCTTACAAACACACGCAGAGTCGTGATAAATGAAGTTTATATCATTCATTCTACACATGTACTGATCTAATCCAACTTTACTCTGAACACTGTCAACAGCTACATTTGTCTCACATACACTGAATTACATTTTCCTATGGCAAATAAGAAAGAGGACATTACATTTAATATTGAAGCACAAAAAAGCAGTGTGAGCATATTTTTAAAGATTCTTTGTAAACAAAATTTTGCTTGTAAGACTTTTTTTTTTGAAAATGACAACTTGCATCACACAAGTATGAGGAGTTTATTGGGAAGCATAATTTTTTTGCCCTTGGAGTTATTTACTTGTAAAGCGACATCGAGACATTTTAACAGATGTGCTGAGAAAGTAAACTAATTAGCAGAAGAAGAGTGTGTCCAAGGAAGGTCTGTTGTATCGTCTGCATAAGAAATGTGTAGCACTGGACAAGGTTTGTACTGTAATGCTGGTGGCTGTGTCGGGTACAAAATTCTCTTTAAAGGTCTCCTTTTGCAGCAGTGGACTTGGTACACATTCAACTTGTTAATATAATTTGGTTGGCTTCCCTGGTGTGTCTTAGAGACTTTTAATTTGTGACTGGTCCCAAGGAAGCCAACTTAAAGGCGTTTGATATGTGAGCAAAGAGCCTCCCACACATTTGTGCTACCTTATCTGCACCTTAGAGTCTAACAGGTCTGCATCAACTACGTCTCTTAAATAACAAGGCTGTGTTTAGGGCCACAACCCCTGCATCCTCTGGGGTCAATCACACCTACACATAACAAGTCTAAAGACACAAACACACACACACACATACACTTACCAAGTGCTAATGATTGCATGGCAGTATCTCTGCTATACCAAAAGTTTGACAACAAGCTTTATATATATGTGTGTATATGTTTGGAAACTGTTAGTGCATAAAAAAGACACTCTCTTTGCCACTTATTTTAAAGCCCAACAACCTGTGTATAAAAAACTTTATACACGCCCATTTTCAAAAGTCATACATGTTACTCCTATGGCTCCATTGGGCAAGAGGCAGGGTACACCCTGGACAGGTCACCAGACTATCACAGGGCTGACACACAGAGACAGACAACCATTCACACTCACATTCACACCTACGCACAATTTAGAGTCACCAGTTAACCTGCATGTCTTTGGACTGTGGGAGGAAGCCGGAGTACCCAGAGAAAACACACAGGGAGAACATGCAAACTCCACATAGAGGGGCTCCCCCACCCTGGGTTCGAACCAGGAACCCTCTTGCTGTGAGGTGACAGTGCTAACCACTGCAGCACCGTGTCGCCTCACTGATCTGAGACAGTCCAAAAATATTCGTAGAAATGAAAAACTCTCTTCCAATCCAAAGCTAGAGTGCTAAAACTCAAATTTGTGGCATTGTCAAGTAAAGGGTCTGGAGCTGTATATACTAGTAATGTGCCCATATACTCAGAACATTCCCCAGTGTGCTATCGGTGTCATGTATGACATCTTTCCCAATTCATTGTCTATGAAGGAGCTCCAGACTTTATACTTGATGACTTGACCACTTTGAGACACTGGCTTTGAGCAAGAGTAGCTCAAAGCTTTTGTAGGCCATGGAAATAACATAATGGAATTTTTCATTTAGGTGGTTCCACGTTGAAATCCCTGTGAAACAGAAGTTAGAGCGTCTTTAGCTTCTGTTCTGTGACGTATTTCCCAGTGAAACTGGATATTTGAGCGGTGTACAGTTAAAAGAGGGGATAAAATTTGATTAGACCTCTGACAAGTGGGCGGGCTTAGAGTTTAGCGCAATACGGAGCTGGAGAGGACTGTTGGATTTACACGTGCATCCTTCAGCTGTTGTTAGCTCAAGAGGAAGACGATGGAGAGATGAATGAGTTAGACCTCAGCCACACTGTCTTGAAAATTACAACAAAGGTTTGACAACTGGTATCCAAACACAAATCTCTTCTTCTTTCTCTCCATATTGCTCTGTAAGCAACTGTGACCAACAAACGGTGAAGTGTGGTTTTATATGACCAGTGTTGCTAGCTAGTCGCCCAAAGTCTCGTTTGATTGGATGAACTTTTATAGGTGTTCCTGTTCCATCAAAGATGGAAGAGGAAGAGAAAAGACGGACATATCTGGAATATAATAAGGGATAAATAGAAAATTAACACAAGGACACAGGATATAAATTACATAATGCACAACCTCAGCTATTGGAACAAAGACGCAAGTTTTGAAGTTGTTAGTGTATGTCTGTACCGTACAGATGTCAGAACCTCAGTGAGAGTGTTTGGGTGTAGAAGCTGTAAGGGAGATTGATTAGTTTGTTTCAGCTGCTATCCCCCCACCAACACCGCGGCCCTTTGTTCTGAGCACCCTATAATTAAATCCTGAATTTTGTTTTCTAAAACTTGGCCTTGGAATCCTTTAAGGTTTGGTTGCTTTTAGCGGTGGTGTGAAACTTTCTGGCTTTATTTCAGTTTTATTTGATTTGAGCTCGGAGATTCAGGGCTTAGATTTTGTTAAGGACGTGAGTGGACTGTTAAATCCCCTCCACACGCTCTCACTCTCCCTCTCCCTTGTCACCCTCTCTCCCTCTTCTCTCCACTTTCCCCCTGTTTTTTTGTCTTTCACTCTCCTTCCTCCATGCAATCCAATGCTTGACTTTTTTAAACTTTTTACTTCTGTTTCTGTCCGTAACTCCTTCCCTTCTTTCTCGATTTCTCCCTCTACTTCTCTCTGCCCTCACCCTGAAATGAATCAAACTTTTAAATCTTTCATTGATTTGCAGAAGAAATCTTGCTAAGATGGCTCCGTCAGACTGTAATTTTGTGCATTTGTGTGTGTGTGTGCGCACGAAAACAAGAAAAAGTAACTTGTGTATGTGACTTTGTTTGTGAGCATATATCAAGAAGCAATCCAAATCTGCAATCTAGATCAATACTTGCATACACAAAAAGATTTCGCACAATCTTCAGTTCTCTCTCAGTCTCGCAGTTTGTCTTCAGCACCAACTTTCCCACACCACCTCTTTCTCTCTCTCTGTCTCTCTCTCCCACCCTGACTTATAGCTTTCTCTATCATTTGCTGGCTCCGTCACTGAAAAACGCGCATGTGTGTATCTCTGTGTGTGTTTGTGTAGGCAACAAATTGGCTGGTGAGTCTAGTCTGACCTCTCCAGGCTTTTAAAGGCCTGTGAAACTGAGCTTATGACTTATTTAGCAGGTATACACATTCAGTACACAAACACTTGTGCAGGCAAAAAAAAAGCCCAACATTTTACTGTCAAGCATCATATGAAAATAAAAAAGTAAACTTACAACCACTCCGAAAGTCTTTGGTTGTACATTGACAGCCAGATCCTCTTGGAAAAAAGCTGTTCCAAGAAGGACAGTCAGTAAGAGTACTAGTAGATATCATAAATATAGGATGATTTTACACATCAAAGTGTGTTTACAAGTCTGGGGAGTACTACTGCTTATGTTAACAAATTGTTTACAGCATTTTGTGACTCCAGAGGAAGATGAGTGGAATCAAATTGCATCGGTTCAGCAAAATTTGAGATAAAATAAAATAAAATCTGGCCTCTGTAGCTGACTTCTCAACTCTGCTTGAGGCTAGCGGCTTGAGGCTACATTTGCCGTTACTAAGATAACACACCCTAAACTCCGACTGAAATGTAGCCAGGCGAGTTGCATTGTGTGATATGTGTGTGGCAGGTTTTGACAAGGAAGAAAGTGCAGAAGAAGAAACGATGTCTCTGGTTCTGCTGCATCGATTTTGAGCTTTCTTAAAGAAAAGAGAAAACTGTCAGTCTTGATTTCAGCATTAAAGCTGTAGTTGGTAACTGATGAAAAATAACTTTCCTTATATTCTCACAGCATGAAATGAGAGAGGTATACTCCGTTCCCCTGTAGTGCATAATGGCCTTACTGCACATGGACGAAAAAATAATCAGAGCCAAGGAGTCTCTAAAGCATCTATCAATCATGCCAATATGTGCGTCTGAAGTGCAATCAAACTCTCAAACTAGGCAGCACCTATTTTAGTGTACTGTTTAGCTGTCAAATGAGAGAGCTGGTCTGTCTGGTGGGTGGTGCTTGTTATTTCGGTCGGCTGTTTCCAGCATAGAGGCCAGGTCACAAACCTTATCATTTGGGGCGAGAAATAGGCAATGCAGTAACTGAATCTTGATTCATATTTGATTAGCACCACCAAGTTCAGCAGTTAAAGTGCAGTTCACAAACATTGATTATCATGACTGACAGGACTCCTCAGCTTAGATAGGCTACTTTTGGTGTGCCATGGTAGATAATAGCAAATGCCATAAGAGGCAATAAGAGGAGATGGAGGGACGTGATTTTTCTATCTGTCTCATGTACTTCTTTCAAAATGTAGTGAGTCATTTTCATAAAAGTTTAAATGCAGTGCGCTTTCATAGGCCTTGTAGTAGATTCAAAATATGACAACATATAGAAGTGTACTTAAAGCAGCGCAGTAGAGCCAGAGGACAGCAATAGCTTGAAGAGGTAGTGATAGAGAGGCTGGAGTGTTTAAATCCTTTCTAAAGGAACAAAACCAGATTCTCACAGTTTCATATTGCAGAGTTGATTCCAAGATCAGATTAAGTCCTTGATAACTCAGCAGGTAAGAGGACCTGGCACTGATTTTATAGTCTAAGAGCACACTTTCATCTCCCGATCAGTTTCAAACTGCCAGTATTTGAAACCTATACCAATCTCGCCTTGACAACAGACAATGTCATAAATCACAGACTGAAATGGGTGAAAATGAGTGATGGGACTGAAAAACTGTAAACAGAAACTGAGCTTATATGTATCTGAAAAAGGGAAATAGCCTCAAAGCATCTACACTTACAAGTGTTGCTGGATTTCTGACTCTTTGAAGTGAAGCGCATCACAGTATGGTGATACTCAGTATGTGATAGCACATAAAAGACAACAAATCTGTGTATATCTATCAGGTCTGAGTTGCTTCCAGGTGTGAATGTCTAAATGATATCTTTGAGACTGCTAAGTGTATGATTTTTTTTTTAAATGGGTTGTTGCTGAAAATGAGTATGCTCAGTCAACATGTTCTGGGTAATTGGGTGTGAAAAAGAGAATTACAGGGCTTTGAATCCCAGCATGAGCAATGTTTGATCATCTTCCCTGACTTGGAAAAGATTTTTTTTTTTATTCTCACAGTCATCCAGTTATGGGAACATTTAGTCAGACTCTAAATGGAATATTGACTCTTGGAATAACATGCAATCACATGTCACATTCAGTCACCCGGTGAATAAATTACACAGAATCACCAGTTGGTGGCAAACTCAATAAAAAAACACAATTTTTCCACTCTTCTGAAAACACAAACACATCCCTATTGATATTCTGTTTATGTTTTACTTCTGACTTTTTCAGAATATTCTTATGAAAACTGTAATGTTGTTGGTATCTTCAAAGCTTTTTAACACCCTTTCATGTCTAAGAATCAACTCTTACAAAAATGTACATGGAATAATATATAATCTAACAATAACAATTATTAAATCAGTGTTTTCTTATCCCATTGTGCTCTTACCTGTAGTGTCTAAAAATCTCTTCTTCCACTTCTGTGATGAAGTGACACTTTGTACAAGAGTACTCCCTCTCTCCTCCTCCTCCTCCTCTCCCTCCTTCCTTGTCACCTCCGACCTCTTCCTCAGCCTTGACATGTGGCGGCGCCCCCTTTAGGTTAATCAGGGTGTGGCAGCTTTCGTAGTGCTGGAGCAACACATCGATGTCGGTGGTGGCAAATGCACACTGGTCACACAAGTGGGTAACGCCTGGGATTGGAGAAACAGAACACATCAGGAGCAAGACACAAAGAAAGGAATATGCTGACTGACATACGAAAAACTTGAATTCCCGCCTTGCAGCTTTGAGCCTCCACCAACCAGTCAAGTTGCAGTTAACATTTATGTCTGTCCAGACTCATATAGTATCTGTATTAGAGACTTAAAGGAATTTGAGCGTATCTATTGACATGTATGATTTGATTTTAGTGAATCATTTCCAGCAAGAAACATGCTATTTCTAAGGAGGACTGATAGAGAGCTTCATCACATGGAGCAACGACAATCATTTGACGGTCAGTATCAGCAAAACCAATGAGCTAGCGGTGGACTGCGAGAAAATAAACAGGAGGCCCTCTGTCCTGGTTGTTATCCAGAGAGTAAGTGGAAAGTCTTGACCATTGACCTTTTGGATATAAGATATCATCACTTTATCATTTTATCCTGTCAAACATTTGTTTGAAATTTTAGTTATGCGGTCACAGTGACCTTGACCTTTGACCACCAAAATGTAATCAGTCTGAGCTATTGTTCCCACATATTTTAATGGACAGAGCTTTTCCATGACTTTTCAAGGACCCATAATAACATTTCCATGACCATTCACAACACATAACAATAATAGTAGTGTCTAGCATACTTTACTTCAAATGTTAATTATGATATGAAATTTTAACAGTAACATTTTCGAATATCTAGATGGGTATGTTAACATTCACTTCAAAACAAGGGACAAGTCAATACATTGTTCTATATTAAAAAGAAATTGCTTGGAGGGAGCGACTGAACACGAGGAGAAAATGACACAAAACGTCACACAGGCGCATGTTAGAGCTATGTTGCATCAAATGCTACAGAAAATACATTTTCTGTTATGTTAAAAAACACGGAGGCCAAATTTGAAGAAATTCCCTCCAGGCATTCCTGACAGAATGCATTCAAAACAATAAGATGGATGTGAAGTTACGCTGATCTTTAAAATCAAATCAATTAATCTTTGAGTCCAAGTGGTTGTTTGTGCCAAACTTGAAAAATTCCCCTGAGGCGTTCCTGAGACAAAGTGTTTACGAGAATGAGACAGACAACCCAAAAACATATTGCCTGCTGTTGCCAGCGTGGTGATATAAATACTTGAGGTGTGCCTCTGAATACCTTGTGCGACAACAGGATGGGCGGGGTTAGAGGGCTGAAAAGTCGTTCCCGAAATCATACTGGGGTCACCTCTAGGATTAGGAGGGGTCATGCTGGGAGAGGTGGCGGTGGCAGGTTTCGATCTGGCGCTGTCCTGCTGCTTGGTAGACGGAGGAAACTTGGAACAGCATTTAGGGCAGCTGGGCTTCCGACAAGCAAAGGGGTGAGACACCTATTGAGAAGAATCAGACAGAGCTTGGTGAAGAGCAGCATGGATCTTTGCATGCTGTGGTTATTACTGACAAAACTGACTTTTAAGAGTTTGTTTTCTTCTGTTGTGATGTGCTTGTGTTTTTGTAAAATGCAGGTGATATCAGAGGGTACCAGTGTGAGTGTGCATCATTAACTGAATGATGCCACCCCCTATTTTGGCTGTTGACCATCCTTTTTTGCATTTTCAACAGCTGCAACGGCACCGTTTGGCAGCTGGCACAAAGGGTGGGGAGTGTGCGTGGGTGGATCGGGGGAAGCAAGGGAATTTTAACTAGGCTGGAAATTGGAACAATTAACTTTACACTTGTTCATATATTACATTTTATTTCCTTGTGCTTACAAAACAGCTCAATTCTCCATCTAATTGGGAGGCAAACACCAATACACCAAGCAAATAAACATTTCAATATTTTATTAATCTCACCTCCCCCAGGTGTTTATGCGGCTGACAGAGCCCCTGTGGACAGTACATGCAGTGCTGAATGCAGCATCGGTGGATGGAGTGGTTGTGCTGATAGTGCAGTAGTAACGGTGCTACTACGATCACATCTGCACTGTGGGCCATCGAGTACCGGAAATCACACAACTGGCAGTTATAACTGGTCACGACTGCTTCTGAATCACTGCTGTTTGGGTCTCCTAGGAGCAGAAAACATAGCAAAGGTCTGTTAAATAAAACACATTGGGTTTTGGAGCGGAAAAACAAGAGCATGTTAGGAATTCAACAGACAAGGCGGGTCAAGTAGTATCACAGCACCATGAACGATTAAAAAAGAAGGGGTCAAGCAGTATTGTAGCACTTTTAACTGTAAATAAGTAAAGTCAGCAGTGTCGGCATCTCAAGGAAGAGCATCAGAGTACTAGAAGAAGTAAAAAGCCATAGACTGCTATTTAACTTTTATAACACTTGATCATTAATCTTGTGCTCCATTAAAGTAGCCACCTTCTACTAAAATACACGGAAAGCAATCCACAACCACATTTCACCATACTTTCTCCCACTTCATTACCTTGGCTGGTGCTGGATGGGTTGGATGATAGATCTTTGCGGCTTTTGGATGACACGTGGCCTCTTTCTCCTCCTTCTCTTCTCCCTCCTCTTTCTCTGTCCACCCCTCCAGGATTAGAGTTGCTGGGGCTCATAGTACCTCCCGTGCTCATTCTGTGTCTTTGTTCATAGTGCTCTAAAAGCTTTGCCGAACCCCCTGACCACTCACAGCTCCAGCTACAGAATTTACACCAATAATACGTCTGCATCGCGTCTCGCCCAGGTTCTCCCGTCCAGGTTGACGAATCTGGACACGCCCTGACTGGGATGGAGTACCCCACCAAGGAATCGTCTTCTGCTCTAACTGCGACTCTCTCCGCCCCGTCTAAGATTTGACTCCTCCCCTTGCCCTGGTTGTCGTGCGTTGGCAGGTTATTGGTGGCCAGCAGGGGCGTGGTTGGCGGAGTTTTGACTTTATTTGGATGCGAGGACAGGAAGTGTTGTTCAAGTTCTAAGGAGTTACTGCCCATGTATGTGAAGTTGCAGAATTTGCAGCGAAAGTATTTCGTATTCCCCTGGCAATCAGAGGTCTTCCGTCCAATCCCAATTAGCTTGCCACCCAGCGTCACCTGTTGAGCAGAAAAGAGAGGAAAAGAAAATTTCTTTTTACACCAGGATTAAAATAAATCTCTGTTTATTATACAGTCCTGCACATGATTCAAACGTGAAAGGCCATTTGTGAAGTTACGGAACGGTGTAGGGCTGGGAAGTTTTGTTCAGCTGGTAGACTGGTTGGTTGTTATGCTCGTATCCAAACAAATTCTCATTGGTTGGACAGTTGCTGGTGTTACTTTAATAGGGTCCTGTGTCCCCCAAGGTTTTTTCCCAGCTGAAAAATGAAAGCTGTTGTTGTACAGCCTCTGTGATGGCTGGTCTTTGCTGCGTTTGTCCATTGTGATTGGATGGCCAGTGACAGTGACAAGTGTAGTGTTTTACCTAAAGATGAACATTTTTCAACTCTCATTTTGAATCAAAAATGGATAAATAATCACAAAAGACATCCAGTGTCACATTTTACTACATCTCCAAAAAACACCACAGTTGAGAGCTGAGTTAGAAAGCCTCTGAAAGGCACAGGATTACACTGGAGCCCTCTTTGGAGTGGCAGGATGACTGACGTTAGCTTCTGGACCAAAAATAGTAAGACTTCTTCGCATGCAGCATTACAGAGATATGTAAGTAATGTTAGTAATGTTATGTTGTATATGACATCTTCAACCCTAGAGTTATCCTCTGTAGTGTTCATCATGTCAGATTCCTCTCATCACTCCTGTTTAATGCTTAGTGGTGCAAGTGTGCAGTTTATTTTCAGATAATATCACACTAGAGATCATGTTTATATTTTTCTCAGGGCATTCAACTTGCCTACACACAGATTAAACTTGCTCTGGGCAAGTGTTAATGTCGAGCCCTGTAACAAGAAAGTTAGTGGACACACAATGCTAGTGTGCACTGTGGCCAATTTAGTTCATCTAGAGATAACATGCAGATTTTTTTTCCCATTGACCGATCGATTGGTTGAAGAGTAGGCGGAATTTCAGTGAACCAAGATTTTCCTTGGTTGATAACAGCCCTAGAAACATGACTTGAACACACCACATTTACCACCAAGTAATACATTCATCACTCATTTCTAATTCCTATGCGGCAGATATTAAGGGACACGTGACGTGAGCCTTCAAACAGCTGTGCTGCTGCAAATATTGAAATTCATGCTTCAGCTGCTCTTAGTACTTAAGCTCACAACAAATAGAATCCATCATTTTCTGTGTGCAACTGCAGACAATCAAAAGGCAGCTCAAACTCTAACTAAGTGACCAATAACATATCTATCAGGCTCCACTGTAGTATCCAATGTATGAGGCCAGGATTCTTGCATTACTGAGCAAGCAACCCGACACCCTGTCTGTTTTTTATTAGGTTAGCCCCTTGACTGTGGGAGATTATAGCGTGCTTCTGGCTATATTGGTGAGCAGGCAACCTGGCAAGTCTTATACTGACATGAGACTTACTACTGTACAATATGGATTTGTCTCTTTACGGATCTGTGGTTTCATGCTGACAGTTGGCAGTCATGTAATGGAGGTTTGGCAAGAACAAAACGCAACTGGTGAGCTGCATTTTGAGCAAAGACGTATGGCTTCATCATTTTTACATATAAGGGCACTGTCTTGATTTTCACCATGCAAATGTCGATGACTTCAACCGTTATAATAAAATTGTTGTATAAATTTTGCTTGGCTTTCCTTTTTTGCAATTAATCATTGAACCTCTTACTGTCACTTTTAGTGGTGAGGACAATAAAAAGGAAATTATATGAACTAACAGCTATAGCCTGAACACATATTTTAAAAAGGCAAACTAAAGACACAAATTAAAATGTGAAGTCAAAACATTTATACATGCTACAAAAAAAAGTTTTTAAAAAAAGTAATATTTAAGGGGACCCATTATAATTTTTTCATTTTTTTCTGTCAGATATAAGGAATATGACAATCTCAATGTTCAGATTAAACGTGGCCAAAGTTTTAAATCATTAGTTAAACATATGTAAAAGTAACCTGAGAGCAAAAACCTCAGGTGTCAGACAGAGCCGAATACTGTTTCCGACGTTTCCTTCTTTTTTGGCTACCAGCTGATGGTCATTTGTTACAGGCAAACCACTGCAAGTGTTTACATTACAAACACTGCTACATGTAGCTACATGCTAATGTGAGGGAAAAAAGGTCATCTTTGATGCCACTCTTGACGATTTTGTTCTGATTTCAGATCATATTCCTGCTGGAACATGTCCGATTGTGTTTAGAAGTTTTATTGGTTTTTGTTCTTTTCAATAAAAAGTGCTACTTTTCACAGTCATTCCCTGACTGCTAGTACACTCCTGCATACAGTTACGTGCTAATGTCAGGGAAACATGCAATTTTGGTTGCTGTTGCTATTATCTTCTTCCTGATTACTGATCATATTCCTGTAGGAACATGTCTGAATATGTTTAGAGGCTTTTATGGGTGATTTTTCACAGTAGAAATTGCTGCTATACTCCGTTACAGTCATCACAGGGCTGTTATGATGATGCAGATGTTGAAAGAAATGCTGACCAATCATAGCAAACAGGCTTAAGGCCCCAATTACACATAAAAGATTTTGCAGGTTGCAAAACATGAGTTGCATTGCACTGCCTTTTTTCAAAATTGAATGCAACTAGTAAAAAAAAAATTTACTGCTCCCTTTTTATTGTTGCCAGGCCACCACCACATCACGTCCTTACACTAACCCTCCCATACAATCTATGTACTGTTTCTTTTTTCCCACAGTAATTAGGAAACGGAGATCTGTGTGGGTACATGAGACCCTAAAAAAGAGGTTGGGTCAAGGGGAGTACCACCAGTTGGTCCAGGAGCTTCCCCTCCATGATGGCCATTTCCAGGCATATATCAGGATGACTCAGGGGCACTTTGCTGTCTATGGTTGGGCCGTATAGCTCTGGGTATCCAGCAACCGCTACAACCAGCTTCCCCTCCACTATTAACAAACTGTAAACTTGTTGTCATGACCACCACCCATGAAATCATCCAATTGAACAACAGGAAAAAAAATATGACAAAAAAAGAGATGACGTGGGGCGCTTTTCCTCTTTTTCAACTCTAGGAGTTCAGAGCGCTCTGGCAAAAATGCCAGTTGCCTAGAGTGCAGAAACAAGAAGTGCGTCGCAACGCAAACACCATGAGCAAAAAGCTGATTTCTCATTAAACAGTTACAAAAAGTTGCCTCAGGCTGCTAAAACACTTTCTGTGTGATCAAGGCATAAAGAGACAAACAGAGGGTGAACACAGGTGTTCCAGCTCAGACAGTATGAGGAAAATAAAGTAGGGTTTTTTGAACACTAATGCATGTAAAGATTTTCTAGCACATACCATAAATACAACTGTAGAAGTACAAACCTGGACCTGAGCATAATAGGTCTCCTTCAAAAAAAAAGAAAAACAACTAAAAATGTGCGATGGTTCATTTCAGCTTCCGAGAAGAGAATAAATTCAGAAGGCTAAATGAGAGCTATTAGTGTGTATGATCTCACAAAAGCAATCATCCAATCATCACGTCCCACAGACCCTGCCCAGGCAATTAGAGAAGAGCCAAACATCAAGTCATTATATCAAGCAGAATGGACAGAGAGACACAAAGGGGAACATGAGAGGGAGAGGGGAAAAAAAGAGAGAGGGAGAGACGAGGCAGAGGACAAGTGGGACAAGTTGAGGGAAAAGTGTGTAAGTCGAGGAACAGAGAGGGGGAGAAGAAAGAGGTGAGAGATGGATGAAAAGCAAATTGAGAAGTGAGAGAAAAAAGGGGAATTGGAGTAAGAAAGAGTGAGCAAAGAAAAAGACGGCAGAGCTGAGGAGAAGGTGAAGGAGAGACAAAGACAAATGATGAGAGAGACAACTGGAGAGCGGAGATAGAAAAAGAACGTTAAATGTGTCTGACAGCTGTTTCATTACACTGCCTAACAGACGATTATAACCACTGGTTTCAAAGCCTTTCTCTCTGTCTCCTCCACTCCCTTCTCCCCTTTCCTCCTCCATCCCTCTCGCTCTTTCCTTCTCTCCCATATCCCTCTCCTCCCAGAGTCTTTTTTCCCGCAATGTCATTGGTTGACAGGACATCTCGCCTCAGCAAATGACAACATGGAATTTTCCAAACGTGGGCGGGAGAGAGAAAAAGCGAGCGAGGGATGGAGAGAATAGAGACCCCTTTCATTCGTTTTTTTTTTTTTTATACTTTCACTTTTTCTTCATAATGACGACTTAAGCCCACTGGATTTTCTATTTCTGACTCTGCGTGTGTGTGTGTGCGTGCCTGACTACTGTATGTGTGTTTCAGTGTCCATTACGTGACTTACGGCCATTACAGACTCCTGGTTTAAGTGAAATGAAACTCCTGGACTATTTCTGACACACACACACACACACACACACACACACACACACACACACTTTTATTAGATCATCTTGTTTAAACCCTTAAGACAAAACCCTACTGTTCAAACACACTCCAATTCCTAATCTGTGACCCAATTGTTACCAAAAACTTGAGTCAAAGTAAAAACGCAGAAAAACAAAAACAATTAAGCAAATTAAAATTTACAATATATATTTTATTAAATCACACTTAATATGTGTGAATATGAAATTTATTTTTAAGGGAACCTATGACTGTTGGTAAGCACTGATAATACACAGTATATACCTTGACAAGCTATTTTTAGTTGTTTATTGACGCTCTTACTGGACCTACTTTAGCAACCTGAAATAAACGTGCACACTTGACCTCAATATTTAAGTCCACCACAGCTGTGAAGGGAAAAAAAAGCACAGTGTTGGATAAATTATTTCTTGATTGGCATGTTAGCGGTTGAGAAATTGGACTTTTAAGGAATGTGATAACTACTAAAAGCCCTGAATCAATACAGAATAAATATCTTAATAATTAGGCTGCAAGATACGGACAGAACATATTGCAGATGTCATAAAGCTTGAAATATCAACTCCGTAAGTGCACGTATTCATTAAATTTGATGAGGTCGAAAATCATTTCAGTAAGTCTACAATTTCTGACTGTGGATTCATTTTCCGGCTGCATTAGAGCAACTCAATGGCATTTCAATGTCTGCTACTGACCATCTAATTTACGAATGATGACCTAATGAAAGTCTGTCTGCCAGACACTTTCAGTTCTCACCATTTTAGCGACTGATAGTGTATTTCAAACTGAGAACTGCCCATTCTGCTGCCTTACAAAAAATCCAATGTTAAATACCATTATTGAAGCATATATTCATATTCCAATAGAGATCCTTTATCTTAAAGTAGTTTAAGAAGATCTGAGTGAGATTAAATAAGGCAAAAAATATGTGTGTATGCAAAGAAATAACACTTTCATCGTATATATCGCTGGCATGTAAATACTATAACAGGGACACTAAATCTGGACAATGTTAAGTAGAGACTTTGCAGGTTTTCGTTGTAACCAAAGTCTGCAGCTGTTGATTTCACTGATTAAAACCCCTTAAATGAAGCTAAATCACCCTCAAACTGATTGTTTGATCTGTAGATGCCCACACTGCAGCTGACGTCTGACTTTTTAATGTGCTCTGATGGAATATTATAACATGCAATTCAATCATCCCTAAGTATATGGACAGCATTTATCTTAAAAGAATTATGAATTGCACCTGAAGGTTTGCCATCTTTATCCTGCAAAGTAGATCCCATTTTTCACAAATTGAGCTCGTATGAATGAGGGATTAGCACAGGATATGCATTTATTAGCCATCATTTAAAAAGCTATAATGCATGTATGTGTACGCACACATGCCTGTAAGTGATTTGTGAATCAGACTGTGTACCTGTCTCGATGTGTGCTTGAGCACGCATGTACAAATGTGCGCGGCCCGTCTGCCAGGTGCCCCATTTTTCTCCGTTTCTGTCTCTATCCATCTGTCAGTCTATAAAATTTTATAACATTCACCACAATGCCTCACTGTCCAAATCACACACACCCTATGTTACAAATCAGCTGCAGACTGTTCGACCCAATAAATTACTGTGTTCAGTTATGGGCCTAGATTTACAGATTTATGACAACAATGAACACTTATACTAAACTGTTAACTGAATCAATGTGTCACCTGTTTTGGATCAAAGTGTCTGACTGACTACTTCTAACTTTTCTAAAACTCTATGTCAAGTTGCTTCACGTTGCAATTTGAAAACTGCAACCAATGTGTTTTTATGAAAGGTATTCTTCAGAAATAAAGCTTACTACGAAGCATTCAGCACTGCTTGCTTTAATTATAATTACTTGGTAACATTACTTCTATTGAATTGATGTCAGCGTTTAATCAGTGTCTAATTTTGTCAGTAGGAAGAATTAAAAAATACGAAGATTAATGTAATTTTGTAAATCAATTTAACAAGTGCTGCTGGTTTAATTTAATTTGAAAACAATGAAAAGTACGGTACAGAAAGAACCAGCATCTTTTACAGAAGTTAGCGCTCATGCAAAGATGTAAAACAGATGCATTAGTACTGTATCCCCTCTTTATCTGAAGATCTTTAATGCACTTCTTGAAACAGTCTTCTTCATGAAAGCTTGTCACCTTTCCTGTGTGATATATTAACGCACCTGACACTCTGTTGCCATGACACCAGTGTGATGACATCAGGGTGGTGCATTATCCATTGAATTTTGATGTCCTTTTATTTTCTTTGGACCGTGAACTCGACCAGTGAGGCTGTTTGTCGTCACTGTCAGCATAATGCTTGCAGGATGAGCTTCACCACATCTGAGAACATCAGGTCCTCTCGTAGAAAAAAGGTTGATAGATAAAAGCAAATAAAGGGACAGCGAGTGCCCCAAGTGGAACACATCAGTTATGCTGAGGTCTTTTTCGAGAGTGATGGTAAAAAGGACTGTGAAATTGACTGTTACTAAGGGGTATTGGCTCCAATAATGCAGGCTTTTTATTGGACCGAGGAGGCAACAACAAGACGCTGTAAACCAAAGCTTTACTGAACCAGTAAGTCTTCGTTCCACCCGTTGACCACTTTACCTTCCTTACAGTTAATTCTGTGCTGTCACACCACAGGGGGCACTGTGCGGGTCTTGTTTACTCACTAGTTCTATGTTTTTGTGTGTGTGTTTCCTTCTTTTTTTCAACTTTTTTTCCACTTTTAACTCACTGCCTAGGTGGCAGGACTGTTGCTGCTGGTGTACACACGATGTTTGATCTTTTTCTTTTGAAGGTAAATATGCATTTTAGTGCATATGTGCATGAAATGCATTGTTGCAATTAGAACACTTAGGCATCATTACCTAAATCAATGGTATACTGTGCAGGATTTTCCTGGAAACAATGTATAGAGTCATACAAAAGTAACTGCCCTCAATCATCACTTCTGACCCACTACAAGTGTGTGGAAGCCTTCCTCTTTTGCTGTGGTAGGTATGTTTCTGGGCACAGTGGCATGTGAGGCTGGGACTTTATAATAAGGTAGCAACAAGTTGCCAATATAGCCATTAAAATTCCATATTTCTGGCCAAACATAACAACCTAAAAGCCTTATAACAGCCTGCATTTGGACAGCAAAAACAATTCAAGTGAGATAACTGGAAAATAAACTGAATGAAGAAGCAGTCGATTCAAAAGAGCAACTAATCACAGGTTTAGTGGCAGAGGCAAAAGGAGGTAAAGAACTCGGCGCGCCAAGTGTCAAATCACCAAGCCTAGTATCCACCGTCTGGCTCACGGTTGTGGTGTGAAGCGAATCTCCAGCCTGCTTTATGAGTAGACCTGTAGTCTGTTGAAGGTCTTCCCGGAGAATGTGATCGGTGATGCCGTCACCTCATTTGCTGAGCACGCTGAGAGAAAGTTTTCTTGGCAACATATCTTATGGATCATACAATCCATGATATTCAATATACTACTAATTTCAGGTATTTTCGACATTGACATTTTCATTTGCCGGACACTTAGGCATGAAAATGACAAAAAGCTGTCGAAAGGATGCTACACTTTTTTCACCAACAAAGCTAGGGAGTTGCAATTTAAGGTTATATATAGGCTCCAGATTGCCCCACTGAAACGCAACAAGTTTAATCCTTCGCTTTCAAAATACCGCACTACTGTAAAATTTCTGAAGGGTCATATTCCCATTGTATCTTCGACTACCCTCTTATTCTGGGTCAAAGTCTGTAAAGAAATTGATATTATTTTTAAGAAAAAAGTACCTCTTGAACCTATGTTTTGCGTTCTTGGGATGCAATCAATAGCACCGAACCTTAGCCCCTCTTCACTGAAGCTTCTTAAGGTGCTTCTTTTTAGCACAAGGAGGCGTGTTCTTCTTCAGTGGATTTCAGATACTGTCCCTATGGTCTCATATTGGATCCTGAGCACCATGCAACTCACACCTTTAGAAGCTATAAGCTTCTGGCTCAAGGACCAGCCGTTCAATTTTTTCACATTTGGGAGCCTTTTGTGGACTATATTGGAAATGATGGGGCCCTGGTTCTCAGGAGTGGACTGTACGGACTAGCATTGACTGAGGTCTCGAAACACATCTCCATGTAGGTTTATGTGCTCAATATGTCATTATCTCTTTAACATAAATGATTACCCCTGAGAACTGTGATGCTGTGAGAATGTGTGGAGAAAGTGCTCTGCGTTAGTTAGGGAATAAGTTGGAAAAGATGATGTATATGAAGAGATGTACATCTGCCACGCCCTTGCCATGATCATGATCCTCATCTCAGTAATTATAACCTTAAAAAAATAAATAAAGGATGCTACAAAAGTTGTGGACACAGTGCTGAAAAACGCAAATACAGCAAGGTGAAACGCCAAATGGATAAAGGCTGATCCACAGTGATAGGTAATCTGGGATTAGCTTTCACTTTCACCTGTTTACAAGCATTAACCGACAACCCCTGTGCAGTATACCTTTAAATCTACTTGTCTGTATTCCTTTACTGTGGCTGTACTTACCTGTACATCATATGTGCCATTCATCATAACTGTCCTGTGCTGTTGAATATGCATATCTGGTCTTGTCTTCCCCAACTCTTTGGCTTGGTTCCTCCCCTGTCCTGCCTGTGTATCTGTGAGCACAAACACATGGAGACTTGTAGAAGCAGATAAACAGAGATAAGGTCAAACTGCTGGAAGCACAAAAATCTAAGAACATGTCTGACTTCTGGGAGGAAGGAAAACTTTTAGATGAATAATCAACAGGTTGTTGTTGCAAGAAACAAGAAGCACACTGAGAAACATATTTAATGAAATAAAAGTCACTTAAAAATGTGGCTTTGCACTGTAAGTGTATGCTAATACAGTCACGCTATTTTCCATTTCAAGCTAATTTACACAACAAGCATCAACACAAGTTAAACACATTAAGCAGAGCTGGAGTTACCTAGAGGTGTGTGTTGGGGAGCCATGTTGTGGAGGGCCAGGATGTGTGTGTCGAGGGCAGCGTCCTGCCGTGTGCGGTTGTGCAGACCCAGGTGATACTTCCTAAAGTGCTTCACCAGGTCAGCGGGGTCGTTTCCATAGTAACCGTAACCGCACACGTTGCACTTGAAGTCCTGGAGTTTAGGAGAGGGGCTGGAGGAAAGCGGAGGGGTGTCAGTTGTCGACTCCTCCCCTCCTTCCTGTCTGGAGAGGAGGTGGGGAGCGGAGAGGAGAGGAGCAGTGAGATGATCTGCCACCCCTCGGTCTCTTTCGCTCCTCTCTCCTTCTTCTAACCCCTTCTCCCCATCCTCGGGCTCCGACTGGCTCTCGGGTCTGTCGGTCGACGCCGCTCCTCCTTGTTTGGCCCTCCCCCCTCCTCCTCCTCCTCCTCTCCTCCCCCCTCTCTCCTCACTGCAGTCGCGCTCACCCACAGATGAGGGAGAGACAGATGAGGATACGCACTCACTCTCTCCCTCCTCCTCCTCCTGCTCCTCATCTCCTCTGACCCGGTCGGAGGATTCAGGTTCAGAGGGTCGGTTTATTCGATCGGCCTCTGCTCCTACTCTGCCCTCCTCCTCTCCCTCATCTTCTTCTTCTCCTGCTGGCCTCCTCCCCTCTTCTTCCTCCTCCTCCTCCTCACCTCCCACACTCCGGATAGGGGGATTCTTCTTCCTCACCATCTCTGAAAAATGAACAGAGACAGAAGAAGTTAGTCTTTAGTTTTACTGTTGGATTGATATGTTAACTAAAGCACGCAGGCTGTGTACTGTTTATGCATACATGAAAGAACCGGGGGATAAAAATATCAAGCAGATTTTCATAATCCCTTGAAATCAAGACACTAAAAGATACAAGGTGTTTGCAGGACTCAAGCAAAAATACTGTGGATTACATGCACACACACGCACGCACACAAATGCAATTTTCTGACAATGATGTATGTGTACAGAATAGCTTTGATTCAATTTGCAAACTTCTTTGAACGTCGAAATCTGTGACGATCCTCAACCACAAAACCTCGTCAAAGAAAAACAGCCCCGGCAAATCAGAAACATCTCAGCTGCGAGAGATTTTTCAGGGGTGTGTGTTTCTGGGATGCTCGATGCATCCTTAAGTGCAACTTTTTGCCTCTTTTTTTTCCCCTTCCTCCTTAAACCAGGGAGTGAATCTTTTTATCGTTATGGAAACCATCCGTGAGAATCTTCAACGCATGACCACATCAAAACCCAAACCATATCAGAGAGGCTGGGAGGGAGGGGTGGTAGGGAGAGGGTGAGGCAGAAATGGGGGAGACAGAGAGACAGAGAGAGAGACGGGGAGAGTGGCCAACAGACAACCACATCAAACCACACACCCCATATCAGAAAGATGGATGAGGGAGGCGGCAGACTGCAATTCATCCCCTCAAGCACTCCAAATTTTTCTTTCTTTCTTGCATCTCTTTCTGCGAGCCTTTCATTCATTTTCTGGCTCCCAAATTCTCTTTTTCTCATCTCTCAGTGTCTCTCCCGCTCTATCGGTGTCACCTTCTGTCCTTCGCTTTCTTTTCTCCTCTTTGTTCTCTTTTTTTTTTTCTTATTTCAGATCCCATTTTACTTTCACCCCCCCTCCCCTCTCATCTCCTTTTCTCTTCCTCAGCCTCTCTGGCCACCATTATAATCAATGTAAAATACCTCTATCAAACAAAAAAAGCACTTATCAAGGCGTTTTCCTTGCATTTCAGTTATTTCTTATTCTCTAATGCCCTCTTTCACATGCAAGAATAATTGCTACAATAATTTGAGTAATTCTATCATTAAAATTTCTTCTGTCTGTTCCTGCCCTCACCCTCCCTCCGCCGCCCCCCTTTCCCCCACCATCCCTCCCCTCCCTGCCTTATAATCACTATACAAAGCCATCAAATAACCAACCATGTGTTTTATGTTAAACCATAATGTTTCTTTTGTTTGAAAAGAGAACAATTGTGGTCGTTCTGTTCACAACAGTCATGACAAGAGAGATACTGCGTGTGTGTCTTTCTGAGCACGTGCGCGTGCGAGCGAGCGTGTTTATTTGTGGTCGCTCACTTCATATTCAGTCGTAAACACAGTCAACCCATTGACCCATATGCCGTGTTTGTATGTGCGTGTGTGTTCGGTAATAAACACAGTCAAACCCAACAGACGCCTGATAGACGCCAAAAACTGATCACTTTTAGATCAATGCAATATGAGGGAGGAAAAGACGCTTCAATGTGTGTTTGATGATGTGTGTGGAAGCGAGATAGCATGCGTGCGACCCCGTGACTAACTCTGTGTTAGTGTGAGAGATAAATGCTTGTTGTTATTTGCTGATAGCACACTGCAAACACTTAAAGCATGGGAGAATCAACACACTTCTTAAGGGGAGGGAAGTACAAGGGGAATGTAGTTGAAAACACATAATCACATGACCACAAACAAACACATGCAGATAACATAAACATATTAAAAAGGACCATATTTTAACAACCCTGTAATGTAATCTAGTGGATTAGGAAGCAAAGGGAAAATAAAACACACACACAAACACAGAAGAAGAAAAAAAGACAGACAGAGGGCCGCGTTCTTTGTTGAATCCAATTTTCTCTGTATGGCCTTTCTAGTATTTTACCATTTTTTTCTTTCCCCTCTTTCTCTACCATACAACTATTAAAATAAAGCAATTTATGTCTGCGAGGGCCCACGCCTAGACCAGCCCTGGCACTCACTGTGTGTGTCTGCATGTGTGTGTGTGTGCGTGTGTGTGTGTGAGAGAGTGAGTGAGAGCAGGGAGCAGAGGAAAATCTCATCTGATGTTCACCACACCCAGTCAGAATTCATCATTCACTCACACACACACACACACACACACACACACACACACACAGTGGAAAACTACAGATCGTTGTGGTAAAGCAATGAAGCTGAAATCCCGACCTAAGAAGCACTGACTGACCTAACTGTGTTTCCATCTGCCCCGTGCGATTTCAGCTGCGACTCTAAAAAGTTCATCAAAGCGATAATAAGAAATTGATGAGTGGTTTTGGGTGAACAGAACAGAGCAGGAGTCAATAACGGCGATATTGTCATCTATTATTTATCTATATTGGCATCACATGTTTATTTGCATACTTCTGACGCGCTACTTGCATGCTCCAGGATGTGGGCAAGAAGATGAGGTGTGTGTTAAAAGGCTGTGCCATATGTGTCTGTTTCTGGGTGTGTGTGTATGTGTGTGTCGCATTACAGCCTTTGTCTGCTTCAGGCTGTATACACAGACTGGAACCATTACTATCAACTACAATTAGGTACAACCCACCACAACATACCGCATAACAACTACTGCTACTAGCTACAATTAGCCCCTATACACCACAATGGCCTCAATACCACAGAGAGGATAAATGTGACAGTTAATCATTTCCATCAACTACAATTAGCCCCAACGCTAGTGAGGCTTTTATCTCTGAAATTGCCAATAATCACCTCAAGACATCCGTTGAGGGATGGACAGAGCGGGGCGTGGGATGTTGCTGTTGTATGTGTCAGATATCTGGATGAGGTAGAGGAACCATTGAGAATTCTGATTATATCATATGTGAAATATTTTGGGGATTTTTTTGCATCATGTTGCTCTCAGTTGGGTACAACTGAAACCAAAGGTACTTCTCCTTCTATCATCAACTGAAGTGTAAACAACTAGGGCTGCAAGAAACAATTATTGTCATTATCAGCTAATCAGCCATTCATCCGTTTATCATTTAGTCTATAAAACTTCAGAAAATAGTGAAATTGCCCCTTTCATTTGCCAAGAGCCTGAGATGAAGTCTTCACGTTGCTTGTTTGTCTGAGCAACAGTCCAAAACTCAAAGATACTCAATTAGAAATAACATAGAAAAGCAAACACTCAATTTTTAAAAGCTGTAACACGTAAATGTTTAATATTAGTGCTTGCTAAAATACTTAAAGGTCCAGTGTGTGGGATTTATGATGATATATAAATATCATTATTATTATACTATATATAAAATAAGAACTGCCGTGTTGTCGTTACCTTAGAATGAGCCGATTATATTTACATATGGAGCAGGTTCTTGTCCATGGAGTCCACCATATTGTGTGTCATGTTTCTTTAATAGTCCAGAATGGACACACCAAACACTGGCTCTAAATAAGGGCCATTTGTATTTTCACGTTGGCCACCGTAATTAGCAGACCCTCCACAACAAGCCAAACTGCATTGAAAAAATACAGATTTTTAGCCTGAATCTGCTTTAATCAGTGTTGTTACTGGTTTCAATCACTGGGTCCATTTGTTTTGGAGAAGAAGATACCTCTGCGGATAATTTGGCTCCCAGTAAAACCTAACTGGGAGTTCATGCTTGGCACATGCTAGATGCCACTAAATCCTACAAACTGTTCCTTTTAACAATCAGTGGATAAAAAAGATAGGCGTTAGGGATGGGTCAAAAATTTCATGACCAAAATAATCTTGATTCAAGATATTGTTCCAGTAATCCTTAAAATATGCTTAAAAATCTTAAACTGGCACTAAAACAAACTGATATCACTTAACCTTACATTTTGTTGAGAAACAGATGGTTCTACTGAATCACAGAGAGGACACTGATCTTTTGTAGGGAACATCCATTTCAGTAAAAAACAAAAAACAATCCTAAAAATCAAGGCTTTTCAACTATTTAAAATGGCATCATGTCTTTTAATATGAAGCATGTCAATGCTTCATTAAGATATTTTGCAGTTATTGAGGTTGGTGCGTCTCTTTTATTGTTGCTTGCCCAGCAGTCTCTTTGGACATGCTATTTATGATTATCCTAACAATGGAAATTCAATAACATCTACTGATTGTGTGTGATTTTTATCATGTATAAAATGTTATATTGTTCCATCCCTAGTGGGCACTAATTCTCTCTCAATCACATAATCATTTCAGCACCATAAATAGAATAAATGTTAAATAATAATATGTCGTCTTTGCATTTTATGTAACAATAACGTTGCATAACCATTACACAACTCCAGCACAACCACACAATATGTACAGGATCATCATAGAACACCAGCGGACCACTAAAATTAATGTAACTCGTGAGAAATCAAAGAAAGCCTTTTTCATTTAGAGAACAAAGTTAAATCTCACTAATGGAAAAAACAGATTACCAGTCCATCACGACCATCATCACCCAGCGACTCCCAGCATATTCTCTAAATGCATATTATGAAGTCACTGTAATGGATGGGTTTGATAGCGAATCTTAACACTGCCACATATTCCTGCTGCCTTCGGATAGCTCCGCTCTTCCCCTCCCCGTGGGACAGCTGTAGTTGGCATCTCCATCTTTCATAATCAAAGGATTAATGTGCAACATATGAAGAAATAACGCTAAGGGCAAGGTCTTGTTACACAGAGAGATCTCTCTCAAGCTTTTCTTTCGGTTTCTCAATCTGCGTCATTCTGTCTCTTCATATTATTCTCTCATGTCTTTGTCCCTGCATTTGCTGTCCCTCATCATCTGTCCTTAGTTTTTTTCTTCCTCTGATTCATAGTTGGTTATTTAAAAGACAGAAAGATGTATGAAAAAGTGGGTGTACACTAAATAAGGCAAAAGCTCTTAATTAAAATAAAGATGGTAAATGGAAGCAAGACAGGAGCTTGGAGGGGAGGAGATGAGAAATATATTTTTCTTCTTTTAAAAATAAAAACAAGAGATTGTCTGGGGAAATGGAGAGACAGAACAAGGAGCAAAAGAAGGGAGAGCAGGAGGAGAGAAAAAAGGCAGGAGGCAAAGAGCAGATAAGTTCCACATACTAATAAGCATCCCCAAAAGGTGGACGACTATTATAGCATCTACTTTAAAACTTCCCTGAATCTCTAAAGTGTGTTTAAGTTTCTTCAACAGAAACAGCATGGCGTTTATTACCCACACTCGCAGTACTGGAGAGGGGCATTTCACAACCAACCTCCTCTCATCCTTCAAAGTTACTGCACAACAACAAACATTACTTCCCATTATTCCAACTTTCAACAGATTCTAGCACATTTGGGTCTAATTTGTCCAAAACTTCAGGATGGAGTCGTGCATCGGGTCAGGCGACCAGCTGGTAGCCCCTCGAACAACGTGCAACATAATGGCTTTGTTCTGCAGCCCACAGCGAGCTTCCTGGTTTATTTTGACTAATATAACAATTCTTTCCCAGGATGCCGTGTTCTGAATTCCTTTTTATAAGGTGATGGGAACTTGAAGAAAGAACGCCATTGACAGTGAGTGAGTATGTGTGGACGTGTGGGGGCGAGCTGTCCTGGCCAAATGGCACAATGAAATAAATTAAATAGATTCAGTACGACTAGAAAATTCTAAATAAATAAATAAATAAATAATAAGCTTGATTCCTCATTACCATTCCCCCATTGCAGGTCGGGATGTTACTAATGACAATTTTTTCTGACATTTTAATTACAATTTAGTTAAAGAAAATTGTGATCAACAATTTTAAAATTATATTATACTTTTTTTCAGCAATATTTATCAACCTTAGAGATAAAAATGTGCTCAATTTTTTACACTTTTCTGAGTGTTTTTATACTTTAAGATTAATCCACAAGTTTAAGATCTGTTTAAATGTAGCTGAAATGTGTGAGCATTGCATACTATCCTACAAAACATAATATATTTTGTCTGTTCGTATGTCCCCTCACTTTATTATCAGCGTATCACACAATAAAAAAAAAAAAAAAAACTGAATTTATTTACAGTGTATTTAACGTCACAACTTAACTCCATTTAAAAACATACACAGACACACTCATGCGGTACTCTTTCATGAATGAGTGTGCGTGCATATCAGCACACACACACATAACGTCCAGGCTTCTCAGGATATCTCCTGTGCGCCCAAAAGCACCTCTCTCATTCAGCCTAGTGGGAGGAAACTCCAGCTGGCTCAAGTGTGTGTAAAGACTCGGACATACTCTCTGCATTTAACCTCTGTGCTGCGGCCTTGTACCGGTCGCACATGTGTTTCCATCCAGGTGAGCGCACGTGTGTGTGTCAAAAAGAGAGCGATGGAAAGGAAGAGATGGCGCTGGTTAGTGTTGCATGCAGATCCAAACTACTCCCATTTTCTTCTGGGTATCTTGATAAGTTTCACAGACTAGTATTTCTGGTGCTGACGAGCGAGGGTAACACTTAATCCGCAAGTTAACTATTGAGGTACATACCTACTTCCTTACAGAAAGGAAACCACATATTTCAGTGACATATGCGCATCGAGTTTGAGCACCTGATGATTTTAAAGACTTCTTTTCACTTTCAGATTTGGTACAGTCTGCTGGTGGAAGATTTAAGATGTCAGACACTACTAATCAATTTTTTATTATTTTCTGAAATAAAAACACCAAGAAAAAATGTCCTTCCTAATTTCCTGAGGTTTGCTAAAATGTAAAACAATGACGCCCATCAAATTCTCACATCTTTGAAGCTAGAACCACTAACTTTTATTTATTCTTTTTTTTTGCCATTTTTGCTTGAAAAATGCCAAAATGATTAATGCATCGCTATTATTTATATGTAACAAGTGCACATTAATTCACTGTCATTTGACTAATTAACTTACTGTTTCCATTCCACAGTCAATGAGTCCAATAATTTGGAACAATATCAAATGTCATTTTCATTTAGAAAATCTATGGTATATGTATGTACAGTTTTTGGTATGCTCAGCTGTGGCTTGCTGACCAAGCTCAAATATTGCTTCTCTACCGCTGCTGCAAAGTTGCTGCCAGAAAACTGAACACATCACTTCCTGTCCGTAAAAAAGGTTTTTCCCTGGGGGGACCTGGCAGACACCAGCTGTTGTTGTTGTTGCAAATGTTGCAGCCTTCATGACTGTGTTGTATCACTCAGCAGTCATTTATTTATATGAAAATGTCACAGATTATTACCTCTAGGAAGGCCACTGATGCACAAAATGGCAGTCACGCCGAAATGACTTGTAGCTTTAGGTTACGTGTCAGTGAATGAAAGCAGCTGAAGAAAATATTAATGAAAGCATGCACGTGACCGTTTTAGTACCCACACAGACAAAACAGATCAGGCCGTGAAACCGAGCCTATTTAGAGCGGTGGGATAATAATAGGAATGGGCCACAAGTGCACGCTGCTATTTGGTGCTTAGTTCGAGCGCCGGATGGGAGCACGGGTGAAGCGAGGGGGGGGAGCGTCGGCTGAAGTGTGCGTTTCTGCTTTTGGGGCACAAGTAACAGCTTGGAATTGATTTTGCAGAGGCAGGAGTCTAATTGGAGATAGGGAGGGGGGTCCAGAGAGAAACAGAAGGAGGGAGAGAGATGAGGACAACATAAAATCACTGCGAGACAGAGTCCACCTGCCATTTTAAGACTAAAAGCTTTCAGTTGCCTGCTAGGCCCCTAATCAATGCCAGAAGTCTTATACACACACACACACACACACACTCTCTTCATCTGTTGGGTAGCGGGGGCCCAATTCATTCCTGCCACGGATCAAGCAAATCACACACACGTATAGACCCACATGTGGACACACTCTCCCAAAGTGTAGGACTCATTTGTAATGGGGTAGCAGCATGCAAAATATGCCATCTTAAATGTCAAACTTAATCAGAGGTTCACATTTCAATACCTCGCGCTCTCGTTATGAGACTCCCTCCCTCTGTTTCTACTCCTTCGCTCTGTAGCCGCCTCTCTCAGCATGCCACTCTCTATACGGGTCCGTTTCTCACACACACATTAACCGATGTTGCGAACACACCTCCCTCCCTCTGCTCCTCTTCCCTATCTGTCCATCTTTCATCTAGCTCTCTCAATTAATCTCCTGCTCCCACCCACTCTTATACATTTACCTCCCTCCTCTCTGTTGCTGTTTCTCTCTCAATCTCTATTTCTCTACTCCCCTCAGTTCTGGGCTATCCTTACACGAACCTTGATGTGTTCGTTAATGTGTGTGTGTGTGTGTGTGTGTTTTGTAAGTGTTGATAGCTTGACAGCTTCAATCACTCTGCCTGACTGACAGATGGACATCTATTCGTTAAACACAGCGAAGAAAGGTTTGTTTTTTTAAATGGAGCAACCTCAGACTATATCATTTATGTGTCTCGGTGTTTAAGTAGGTGTGTGTATGTGAGTGTGTTAGTGTATATGTGGGTGTAAAAGCAAAGGCTGCTGCTTTCTTTCATTTTAAGTTTTTCACAGAGGCAGCTTTTAAGGAGCTTTTTCTTCACATATACTACAGTTCTTAAAGCAAAAAACAGAGTTTCCAGGCCTTTCTTTGTAATATCTGGCACTGTAGATGCACAGAATTTCCAGAATTATTATTCTAAATCGACTACATGCACAGTCTATTAATATCTCTTTTACTGGATTCAGTACTAATGATGCACAGTCCCATAGAAGAGAGTTTTTTTCCTGATGTGTTTTGATGTTAGCTCTAGTACAAACGCCAGTCTCTGTACAGACACATACTGTAAAGACACAAGAAGAAGAAACACTAGCACAGCTAGCTAGTTCTGTCACCTGCCTTTATAGTTTTAATCAATACTGCTGCACTTGCTACATGTAAGATATGAGTGTTTTCATTTAGTGAATAAGGAAACAACATCATGTATAACTTTGTGCAACAACTGCTCTGCAGGAAACACAGATTCAGAAACAAACAGTGGAAGACAAGCCACTTAAAGAAGGACAAACCCCCTGAAGATGACTACGTCAATCCTTCATGCACAGAAATACACACACTCACACGCTCCAAGTCCAGCCCCCCCACCAAACAAACTTTATTAAAAGTCTATTAGAGGAGTCTGACCTCGAATAAATACATTGGATTACTGCACCTCACAGGGTCTGGGAAGCCCTGTACTCTCTGTGTGTGTTTCACTCTGTAGGAGGGCTGTTTACCCCTTTGGGGAGTTAACAGCAGAACACTGGTTAACACCAGTTACACACAGACATGAACACATAACTGGGAGCTGTCCAGTATAACCATGGTCTTTTGGCTACTTGACCGCTGTTCAAGTGCACCTCGGAAAGAACTCAGAGAGGGGGAGAGTGTTTCTCACTTCACCATGGGAGATTCTCTTCACTGGTCTACAAATTGAAATAGCCGAAATTCTGCTTTCAAGCTCAATTAACTCTTCAACTTTACAACGCACACAAAAGACAGTGAAACAAGAAACGTAACAAGTGACAGAAACACACTTTTCCAACTGTGACTTACTCAGCATGACACAAACCTCGCCGTTTTCATCTGCACAGGCAAATTTGAAAGTGCTACGCGAACACCCTGGGACCCATGGTCTATAAAACTTTATTTTGAAGTGTGTGTGTCGAAGCCCACAGGTGGGTCACAGGAGTATAAAAACAGGTTGCTCAGTTTCTCTGAAGGAATAGCGTGGAACTTATTAGGCTGTCCAAGCTTTCCTTTCCAAATTGCGGGAGGTTAGCAGGTTAAAACAAGGTACACTTTGTTAGATTGGCCTACACAATAGACTGTGTGTGTGTGAGACTATTGCACTGAAATAGCTGCCAAGAGGTTGCTGGTTCAGTTCCCAATGGAGCGATAAATGATGCTGAAATAAATCAGTATTACAACACACACACACACACACATATACACACACACATTCAGGCTGCTAGTTCAAACACATGCTTTCACACTGCATCCAAATCTTACACACACACACCTGATTTATTTTAAAATCACTGACATTTCTGCACATAAATACACTCAAGTGCAGGTGTGTCTTCACACATACGAAGACACACCTGCACGCGTGTGTACTTCTCGGTTTCCTCAGCAATTTGTGATGTTTTAGCAACACATTGAAACAGAAGACACCCACAGTCGCAGACTATATATCTCTTCTGCTATTTCAATAATCTGTGACCTGAGAGTTTATAAGACTCAATAGTCTGGCCTCTGGAATGACTGTCTGGATTTTAACTTTATACATACACACGCACACACACATACACTCAGACACAGACACAGCTCCCCTGCTATGGTCCTTAGAGCATACTCTGTCTGTGTGTGAATGTGTCTGTGGAGCATACCATGTGTGTGTGGTCACGTCTAAGAAAGCTCCTTCAAAAACGGATCCCTCTCAGTCTCTCTCTCACCATCACTGATGATGTCAACTTAACCAATTTTTGCGGTAAGCAAATTGTGGTCAACAGTTTATATGTTGTGTGTGTGTGTGTGTGGATGTGTGTGTGAAATCACATTTATAACTTAAGTGATAAATCATTCAACTGTCATGGGGGAGCACAGTTTCACACATGGAAAACACACACACACATGCACACACACACAGACTCCAAGGAGTGTGTGTAATTAATTATTGTTAAACTGGCTGCCAGGAGACAGAGGTTGGCAGTGAGACAAGACCCTTATGGATCAAACATGCGTGCACACACAGTAAGAGAAAACACATGTAAACATACACAATCAGAGTTTTATAAGTTGTTTTTAAAGGAGCACTTCACCCCAATAAATGATCATTTGTATACTGATTACTCACCCTACGTTACATTGAATTTGTGAGGAAATCTTTGTTTGTCTCACATGTCTCGAGTGAGAATCCAAAAACGGAGAAATTCATGATGAGCGCAAGTCATAGGGGACCATGTTAAACATCAGCAAAACCATATCAAAACATCTACTTCCAAACTCCCACACAAGTCGTGCAGTGTAATCTAAGTCTCATTTATCCAGTGGTATACTAAGTACTTCCCAAACAGACAGCCCAATCCAACAGGGAACTGTAGTAAAGTGAAACCTATCGATGCTCTCTTCTAAGCCAGACTACATTGACAAAAACAGTCATTTTAACTCGCTGAACACATGAGCTACCGGTCAACCACTGCATTGAT
The DNA here is from genome assembly GCA_019142605.1 of Cephalopholis sonnerati. NCBI lineage: Eukaryota > Metazoa > Chordata > Actinopteri > Perciformes > Serranidae > Cephalopholis > Cephalopholis sonnerati. The sequence goes on along the minus strand of JAGQAX010000014.1, from coordinate 22,247,728 downwards.
CCATTAGTCTGTTTGTGTCATTGTGTAATTCTGGTGTTTTAAAGGGGTTAGTTCAGATTCAGCAAAGTCACACAATAACACAAACAAACCACCGATCGAGGTAGTGACAGTGTAGCAGCTCCTGTGTTCAGAGAGGTAAAATTGCTGTTTTTGATAATGGAGTCTGGCAGTGAAGAGAGCATGGATAAGTTTCACTTTTAGTTAAGTTCCCTGTCAGACAGGGCTGTCTGTCTGGAGCGTACTGAGCGTACAACTTGATAAATTGTGTGAGAGTTTATAAACAGATGTTTTAGTAAAGTTTTGCTGTTGTTAAATGTGGACCCCTATGACTTCAATTTATCAAGAATTCCCTCAGTATTTTAGAGGCTTCACTCAGCAGTGGCATACCAGAAAAACAAGTTTTCTCTACAAATTCAACACAACACAGTGTGAGTGACTGATATACAAATGGTCAATTTGGGTAGTGAAGTATTCCTTTAACCATTAAGTGCCTCACAGTGTCATGTACTAACAAATCCCTGATAACAGAACAAACACAACAAATACACACACATTTACACACTTCCCCACGAACCATCAATTACATCTAACTGAATTCCACACGATGGTAATTAATGATAAAAACCACTGTAATATGACCACATTAAAAGATTAGTTCCACCATTTGCATCTAATCATTTAAATTATTTAAAAATAATCCAACTTCATTAAATTCTCATTTAGTTTCTTCCTGCACATCAACTACGCACCACACACAGCAGACATTACGCACTCACCAGAAATCTGTTGCTGCTTTAGAACAAACCGAGTACACAGTAAACAGACACATTTTTCTGGTGAAATGCGTTGGAAATCTTCAAAACAAAGGAAAAAAAAAGACATTTTACGCTATGATAAAGGTATTAAATCACAGCCTTAATACCAAAGGAAACAAACTGACAGTATACAGGGATACACAATACAAACACATCACATACACACAAAGGAAAAACACATCAAAAGCAGCGTCTGATAAATAATTGAAGGGCGTCCTCGAAATCCTAGAAACACTGTGTTAAAGACATGTCTGTTTTGAAAAGTCTTTTTAAACAAAGAGTGGAAAAGACAAAGCACTGAATGAAATGGGGGAGAGGGAGAAAATGTCCACCTTGATACCTCATCTGAAAACCACAACCCAAGAAAATATGAATACCAAATAAAAAACGACCAAATGTCACACTACACAAGTGCCAACAATTACCCTTTTAATGCATGAATACCTATTCAAACAATACACACATCTGAAGGATACGCAACGCATGATGTATCTAAATCCCCCCTTTTAGAGAGCTGCCCGATATTTCTTAGAGTTTCAAAACGGAGGGCCTGACTTTCTGTGCTTGTGTTCAAAGACAGAATGATGGAGTCTGTCTCAGGATATTGATTTACTGTGAAACTATCAGAAACAGTTTAACTCTGTACACTGCCGGTTCACACGCCTAACAAACAATGGCTACAGCGGTCAAAAAGCCAGAAACAGTCTGGCGCTACGCAAACACAGCATGCTGTTCCAAAGCTGCAACTTGTGTTTGTGGTGTATTTTTTTCTACATTAAATTGCAGGATTTTACAAATATTCTGCAGTTCAGCTGTGAAAGCTGAATTACTTACACCTTTTTTTAAGGATTGAATTACTTTGGATAAAAGGATGTTTCTGTCAAAGCAATAATTTCCCTGTCCTTGTCTGTGTCATGTGAATGTGTGTAAAGCACCTTTAGAAAATCAGTTCAGCGTGTAGCAAGTGGCCACAAAATCAGGTTCCTCCAGCAGAGATGCAGCTTTGTTAACTAGATTTCTTTGAATCTCTTCCTTAGCAAGCCTTCTAAGAAATCATGCAAGGTGTCCATTTTGTTGTGCAGTTGTTTCACCAACTCAGAAAAGCTCTTTTGCAGTTCACACTGTTGAAACCGTTTCAATAAAACAATAGCGCCCGAGCTGACAGGACTGATTGGTACTGCAGTCCTGTATCTGCACTGGAAGCTATTCCCACTTGACTAGAGGAGCGGAGTCGTAAACAACTCCTGTTTTTTTCTGTTTCTGGAGGCATTAAAACAAGCACAATTGGCTCTCACCTAGTTTCAAGGGTGGAGGTCTTGTTTCAACATTAGGAGGGACACAAATGAAATGGAGGGGTTTAGAAATCTTTTGCAAAGAAATTTTGAGCACCAAACTTAATTTCCTGCTTTGAGGGGAATTTTAATGCAGCAATTTGTGCCTTTTCTGCATCAATTTATGGTGTAAATGTCTTTAATTTTGTCCAAATTAAGTTAATTTCTTCTTTTAAGAGAGAGAGCTGTCCCCTTTGTCCCTCCCAAAATCTACACCTATGCCTGGTTGTCGCCCATATTTGTGAGAAAGGACATTTAAAATAAATATAGCTTTTTTCCAACTTTCCCCTGTAATGCTGCCGGGCACCTTTTACTCCATACTCAGCAGGCACCAGGCTGCAATACCAGCTCCCATGTACCCATTTACAATGGGTCCATATGTGTGAGCAGCCCGTTAGTTTACAGAGGACTAGCAGAGAAGGACTGAGCAAAAAAGATGAGACAGTAAGACATGGTGGCACGGAAACAGACAGTTTTCACACTTGACGAAGAAAGATAGCAGCAAATGAAAGAAGACCATCACACCTGAACATTGCCCCCTCCCTTCTCTCCTTTATTCGCTCACCACTACTATTTCTCCTACTAGCGTGAAAGCGTGGGTGGAGGTAGAGGTCTGTGTGTGTGTGTGTGTGTGTGTGTGTGTGTGTCGCGGAGACCCGACAACTTCCTCTCAACTTCCTGTGATCAGAGCTCGGGGGTTGCTGGGGGACAACCAGGAAATTACACACTGACACACAAAGTGGGTCGCGGAAATGTGAGCACACTGAACAATAAACTAATGTGTTTATTAGTTAGGGAATGGCAACGCATTCAGGTGAAATACTGTTTAACTAAGTAATTACATTTTCCTTGAAAATACATTAATTACTGTACATAAAAGTAATACAAAAAAAAAGTGGCGCCACTAGCACCTGTGTGATGTAATGCATCACGCACAGTGTCAACAATGTCAGCTACTGTCCGCTCTGGGAGACTTAGAGTTTAAAATTATACACACTACCACACACTTGCGTGTACAAGGCTCAGAAAATACACAACAGTTAAAGAACACACACACACACACACACACACACACACACACACACACACACACACACACACACACACACACACACACACACACACACAGAACAAAAAAGAGGAAGGAGGTTGCAGAACTGCCCAATATTTCACAATAAAAGCTGAGATTCAATCACTTGAAATGCATATGAATTCATGTGTGTGCGTGTAAGTACTTAGATATAACGGGCAAAGACATAGATAGAACATGAGTGTATTCTCCCCTCATTTTCGGCACTAACTTGTGTTTTCACACACACTTATTTATTGGAGCAGATGTGCTCAGCCCCAGACACACACAGAAACACACAAACACATGCATGAGAAGGACACTGAGACAGTTCAGAAAGCCTTGAGGCTCAGTCTGAGCTTTCATTTCCTCTATCCTGCATAACAACCAACACACACACACGCACACAAATACACACAGACAGACAGAGAGCGGATGGTTATGAGACTTTTGGCCTGCCCAAAGGGACTACAGAGGTAGATAACTAGCTCTGAGAGAATTACTACAGAACCCCATTCTGCACTGAAACAAGGGAGACCACTCTTCAGCAAGACAGACTGAACAATATTCATTTTGCCTGGGATGAAAGTTAACGAGAAAAATGACAACAATAACAAAATAGGAACTATTTTGCAATAACAACAGGGCCGCACAATTATGGCTAAACCAATAATCCGAGCAATGGAATGATAATAATGCATCAGAGACCACCAAAAGGCAGAATCACCATGTATCCATTTTAGAGTTCTAGCTTTAAAAACCCTAAAACTTTAAGCTTTCACTTTGAATTTCTACAAGTTATAGAAGACACAGACTATAGGAGTGAGGTTAACTTGTCAGGTGAAGTCTGAAGGCGCTTAAATTCTCTTAAAAAGTGCCAAGTTTTTGTTTCAACTTCAGCCTATCATTCTTTCTTAGAAGAGCAGGTGTCACACTGCTCACGAGGTGGATACCTCGAGAAACTCAAAAAGGAAAATCCTCTCCTCTTTCTCTTAGAGGCAATAAAAGTTCTTTCCTAATTAAAGTTGCTACTTTGTCGCCCAGCAGTGCAGTGATGGAGAAGGTTTGTCTGACTTCAAGAAAAAAAAAGTTCCATGGGCTTCTGTGAGTTCACATCCATCTCCCCTGCGTTACAGTCACACAATGCTTTTCTCATTCTTGTTTTTACTCTACACACACACACACACACACACACACACACACACACACACACACACACACACACACACACACACACACACACACACACACTGAGCTGTCTTGTGCTAGGGGAAGTTGCAGGTCGTTGCGACATCAATGTTTTAGATAAAAGCTCCTTAACACACACACACACACACGCAAGCAAAGACACACTGTGCATTCAGCTGAAGAGTTAAGGTTAATTGTGTTAGGGTTTTTACTAAAGTACCCCACAGTCACCCCCCTGTGCATCGCAGTGTGTTTCTGTTTAACCTACAGTATCTGGATCTTGTTGTAGTAGCAATTCCACTTGCATGTACATATTTATAAAATGTAATGCAGCATTGAGGTTGCCTGCAGAGAATACATCACTCAGAGATGTTGAATAAAACCATCATCATTTCAATCATGAATGAATCCATCGCATCAAGATCTCTCCAAAGCCCTGAGATACAGTAGCTGAGTTTCATCTACAGAGCCAAGCATGTCTGACTTTACCACTCATCACTACAAAGCCAAAGAGCAGTGCGCTCGTCTGTATGTTACAGGTGAAAGGTCTAAACAAGAGATTTTATTCCATTCATAAAAATATCACCAATAAATGTTAGTTAATAATAAACAAACCGTTTAAAGAAGAATTTCCAAGGATAGGAAATAAATAATTAAATGTTGTTTTTCTCAGTTTAACTGTTCAGGCTGTGCTCTTTGGCTTAAATAGACAGATTACTTTCCCATAGCAGCTGATATTTATGGGTAACTTCAGATTATAGTGCTGGGACCCAACTCGATCGCCAGAACCCATGAAAGGAAATAACATCCATGTGTTAAGGTGAAAAGATCACATGTGTTTATAGCACTTCCTTATCAACAAATAATGCTTACAGGCCACTGTATTATGTTCAGAGTGTACTGTTGCGCTTATTGTTACAAACTAAAGTAGCTTACTGAGCATATATTTAATACATTGTATCACATCCATGCTATTATATAAGTAGGCCTGTTATAAGCTGACCGATAACAATATAAACTTAGGTAACATAATAAGAGCAGCAAATAACTCACTACCATAATTTCAGCTAACTTCAACTTCAGTTTGCTAACAACATTAGTATGGTGGGCTTAATGTTAGCAAACTCATTAGTACAAAGTCATTGTGGCTTGACATTACATTACCTAACTGTATAAGTTACGGTTATATCAAAATATTAGCTTGTATTGTTTACCTTGGTGTTATTAGTAGAGGCCATGTGGCTTATTTAAACCACTGAATGCATTTAATTGCATTTTGATGATTATCTCTGGCAGGCGTACACAATTTCAGACCTCCTTCTCCAAGCTCAGGACCAGAAATGGTCCAATGGAGGAGGTAGGCCCGAGCCTGGAGCTCTGCAGCCAGACCCGTCTTGAAATATGACTCTTACCTTTTACAGATCTGGAAAACGATTGAATATGAGCTCTCAAATCATAAAATAGGTATCTGTTGTAAACTACTGCCTTCTCACTCATGAAGCTGATTCACTTTTGTCAATGTGGAGTGAAGCAATACATCAAATGAAATACAAGACAGCAGACTGACAGCAGACATTTGGCTTTTGATGGTTTGAAAGTGCACTTCTAAATAAATGTCTGTGTTTAGTTTCATCATGTGTCTTGCATTGTTACTGCTATCATCCTGAATATAAGCTGCCAATCAAACATATCAGGTTTACTTGGAATGACTTGGTTACTGCAGCCTGTATTTTAAACCACACAGCTGCTTATACACAACAGTAAGGTACATTGACCTGATTTGATCTAATTCCGCATTCTCAACATGATAAACTGAGATCGATCCCCTGTGATTATCTGTCTCAGGGTTCTCTGGATGATTTTATGGAGGACACAGGAGCGGAGGCTTTGTAAGTGGGATGAAGGTGGCGATTATTCAGGGAGTGTTGTCTTGACACGGGTCCTCTGACTGAAATATCGACAGAATGTTATCGACCCCTAATCGTGTATTGTGGAGCAGGCGCTGGCATCCCCTCCGCAATGCACTTTGGATATTAACTGAAAAATGAGCAAGCAGCGCCATGTGAACAGAGCTGCCTGTAAACACCTGCTGTGGAAATTCACTTTGACATCAGTTAGGTTTTTACCATTTTCTGACCTGAGGGCAAACACAGCATTACACCTGACTTGTCTAATGCATGCACATTTCATCATAGGATCACTGATCCTGCGTAGAGATCTTATAAAACCAACACTGCTATGCTGTTAGCCATTCTCCTTTATGTAAGGTCAAACCAGCCCTTTATGTGTGTCTGTACAGTCTTTTTCTGTACATTTACTTCACCTGTCAAATGTAGTAATTAGGAATGTGAATATAAAAGATTTGCGACATACAATGTCTGTCAGCTGCAAAAGCTCAAAGATAAGTTTGGAAAGAAAGGCTGATTTTATCATGTAGAGAATTGGGCAATCGTTGCACTTTATTTCCGAACACATTGGCAGAATTCTTGTTCTCACCTTGGGAGGTCTTTTTTTATGCTGATATCCAATATGTGTTAGCTATCAGCTCGCCTGGCCTCAAAATAATGAACTCATTTGAAAAAGACAACACTTTCCACACCCTGTCTTGCCTGTTCTGTCAGAACTCATCAGCCTCTTATAAAGTAAAACTTTGCTATTTTTCAAACAAGACCCTTTTCCCATGTTTTTGTGTCTAACTTACTAATAGAGACAACAATTTTTAAAACTGGTCCAGTATTGAGAGAGAGTGCTGCAACCGGCAGCACCAAAACTGACTACAATGGGAGTTTGTACACTGTCAGTGTACATCCACTACAAGTGCTTGACGCTGACATTGTCAGACACTTATAACAATCAGTTTCAATGTCTCCATTAGTCACTTTGGGTGCTTTCACACCTAACCTGTTGGGTTTGGTTACAATAAACAGGTCTGTTTGCCTCGTTAGTACAGTTTGTTCTGGCTGGTGTGAAAACGGTCAATATGGGCCAAACAACTGAACCGTGAACGCTCGAAAATATAGGTCTCGTTCTGCTTCCAAATGGACTTTGGTGCGGTTTGTTTGTGGTGTGAAAGCAAACGATCCAACCAACCACAGGATTTATGACAGCAGACAGGTGATTTCAGCATGACTCTAAAGCTAAACTACTAATAAATTAATCTGCTGATTGTGAATCTGTCCGCAAACTTACTGTATATCCGATCTTGATAAAGGCCGTGTATAATCTATATCCTGTTCATGCAAATGCATACATGTAACCATGGTAACACGTATGCACATCAGCGTATTCTCCCTGATGAAAAAGCTGTTACAACTGTCATCATTGTATGTGATTCTGTGTTCTTTGTCAGGTCATTAAGTTCATTAAAAACTGTGTGACAGTGATCCTCCAGTAATAGGCCCCGTATCATTACTGTACAAGACGCCTCTTTTTCATCCTGTCTCTACCTGTTAGTCATTATTCATAATGTGTGATGGATATGCAGTCTAATAATAGCCTACTCATAATGCTTACAATCAGTTTTTTCTTCGTGAGCTCGGTGTGATATCAAATAACTTAAATAAAGGCCTTTACATCAGAAGCATTAAGTGCTGCATAAACTTCTGTCAGTCACCTGAATATAATTTCTCTACGTGGGCACAAAACTGTCCAATCAACAAGTTACCTGTCAGTCGGTCTGACATCATGCTTACTCTTCCTGGTTCACGAATTGGACCAGAACTAAAACTGCAACAGTGCGTCATTTTTCCCCGGTTCAGATCAAATGGACCAAACTACAGGTGTGTAAGCACCCTAACACATAAAAACACGGGAAGATAGGGTGCAGGTTTAAAAATACCAAAGTTTCCCTTTCAGGGCTACTGAAGATATGCCATGCGACCTCAACTAGATCAGAACACCTTAAGTAGGTCAAAGATTTACAAGAGATTCAGGTGTGGATCAGTAATAAGAGCAAAGGTATGTAATCTTTAGTTCTCACACCCATTTAACTGCTGATACACCCTTACACACATACACACAAATACAAGCATGGACGCGCACAAACACATAGAGTTTAGTGCTAAAACCTATCTAGCTGTTACTACACCCTAGATCCTTTCATCTCTTATTTTATGCCCGGCCCCTCCCTCTGTCTTACCCTTCTTTTCATCTCTTTTTATTCTTCTCTCTAATCTCTCTCTGATCTACGCCGCTGATGAATGACACAAAAAAAAAAAAAAAGCTGCATACCCTTGGTGTGCTGCCGAGACTGTCTTCCATTTTTCCATGTTCAGATTTCACTGCAATTGACAGCTGAAAGTGTCTTCTGCATGTTAGAAATGTTTCATAGCCCTGGGGCCCAACTACAGATAATGTATTGTAAATGTCACATATACATCAGCATCAACTGGGAAATTAGCCAGAGGTAGAAGTGACTGTTCCCCTCTATCTGCCTCTCAGCTATCTCCCTTACCATCAATCACTACCTTTTATCTGTATGTAATGTTTGAGCTTGCGCCATTCCACTCAGGTTATGTTGAGCGTAACAAACCACAACTCTGGCAACAATTCAAAAGCTTGAAGGAATGCAAAACTAAAAACTCAGGAAATGCTTAGCAATTGTTTATCCCACAGGTTTGATATACACAGGCTCTATCGCGGCTATTTGGCACTGACCCAAAGATCCCCAACAAGTCTAATCAACTGATCCTGTGTAAGAAAAGCTTATCTGCCTCCAAAATTTCAACCAAACCTTGAGGTATGGTATCATGTGTACTGACAGACAGACTAGGAAGAATATATCTCCTTTCACTGTTGGCAAAGTTAATATCTGTTATCGTTCAACCTGCCAAACCTGCAACTCTGCATGTTTCTGGATACAAATTCACACAGACATAATCTCTTCAAAGAACACAAAGAACTACAACTGTGGGGCTGAAAGAAGGGTGAATGGACAGATAGGTAGATAGACATAATGAATAGATAGCGAGAAAAAGATACCAAGGTAATCTATATTTCATACTTTATGTCACACAGGAAACTGAGCATCTATTAGTCACATATTGTAATTGCAGCTGCTGTCTTTCTGTTGAAAAATTAAGATTGAATGTCAATGAAAACTGCAATAAATGTTAGTTGATTTTAGACAAAGACAGAGATAGAGAAAGAGAGAAGAGACGGAGAGAAAGAAAGCCAGAGAAGGAGAGATGAATACACAAGAAGAGACTAGGAGAGATTTAGAAAGACAGCCCGAAAGGGAAGAGACAGGGAGACAGAAAGAGGACGAGATGTGAATTCATTGCCTTAAAAGCAGCTCTGAGTCAAACAGTGTGATAAGAATCAGACGGCACATGCACACACGCACATGCGCACACACACACGATCCGTGAATCTTTACTTTGAACCTCTTTGGACAGATAAGCAGACGAGAAGTGTTCAATTACTGTTCAATTATAGTGTGTGTGTGTAAGTGTGTGTGTGCGCGTGTACAGGGTAAAGTGTGCAAATGTGTCAGAGAGTGAGAAAGAGAGAGTCAGTGTGAGACAGGAGCAGGGATGAGATTCTTTCCACCTATGTGTCATTTCCTCCCTCTCTTTCTCAATGCATTACCCCTCTCTACTCTCTCGCCATAATTTCACTGTAACAAGGCTTTCTATCAATCTTTCTTCTTCCCCATGGGCCTACCTTGCTCTATCATCCTGCCATCCATGGCACATCTCCCTGAAGCAATAAATTCAACCATCCTCAATAAAAGAAAACGGATTAGTGCTGTCAAACAGAGTTAACAACAAATACATTGTCGATTTCTGGGCATCTGACAGAGCGTCACTTGCTGATCAAGTAGAAAGTAACCCTGTCTGATGTGATCCTAACCTGATCTCTTTCTTTTAGCGCAGAATAAAAGGGAGGTCAGAGGTCACAATCAGCTACTGAGAGCACTTTTGGAGCCTGTGGGGACTCAGTGACCTGTTTCAAGTCATGTTAGAAGCCAGTCCTTACTTTACAGTACAATGAATCGTATATATTTACAATTTTGATTGATCAGATCACACTCTCTGTTACGTCTTCAGCCCACTTCCTGAATGTTTACTGCTGCTGTGGCACAAAGTGCCAGCTGACATTAGCCTATATTAGCTTAGCTTAATCTTCCAAACAAGTCATTAAAGGTGTCACAAGTTATGTTGTCACAAGTTATATCGTCAAAATTAGAAACAAATAAAAGCTTAAATCCCTGGAGCTACATTAGCCTTGTGAATCCGAGGGCACTGATTACCAAACTGTTTTCATAAAGCCATTTTGTATTTTTATGTCCATGTGAGCCCAGAGGGGCTCCATAGAGAATTTCCTCATATTGGCAGGTCCATATGGCCTGGCTGCCTTTTGGTCGATCAGTCTGTCCATAATTTTTTCGTCCAATTAACAACTAGATGGATTGTTATGAAATGTTAATACATTCATGGTCACCAGAGGCTGAATTCTAATGATTTTGGTGATCCCTTTTCATCTAGCAGTACCATGAGGTTGACATTTGTGGTTTTGAGTGAAATGTCTCAACAAGTGTTGAATGGATTTCTGTTGAATATCTTGCACACATTTTTGCCCACCTCAATATAAACTGTTATCATTTTAGTGATATTATGAGTTTTCATCTGGTGCCAATATCTAGCCAAAATTCCTTCAAACTTTGGTTTATGACCAGATACCTACAAAACTAATGACATTCTCATCATCCTCAGCTGTGCTTTATTTTAATTGCTAATTAGCAACTGTTAGCATGTTAACATGCTTAACTAAGATGGCATGATAACATTTTATCAGCTTAACATCAGCACATTAGAATTGACATCATGAGCATGTTAGCATGCTAAGGTTAGCATTCAGCTCAAAGCAATGCCTCCAATGCTAGTACACTGCTAGCATGGCTGTAAACTCTTTGTTTAGCCTCCAGGGCTACAGACCTCTTTACTTTTTTTCTTGTTAATTACTGAATAATTCAGGCCTCAGAAAAATAAATCACAATATAACTGCAATTAACAAATATTTTCCCATTTGATCAAATCATGTTTGGTCTATCAAAAGGTCAGAAAGCTCATCACAGTTTCCTAAAGCCTAAAGTAACATTTATAAATGTGGTTTTCTGTCGACAACAGTCAAAAATCCAAATGTATTTTGTCTACAATGATATAAAACAAAGAGATACAAAAAATGCCAAAAAACGGAGTAGCCAGAGCTTTTTTGCTTAAACAATGACTTACAAGATCGATTAATTATGAAAATACTGGCTGATTAACTTTGTTTGAGGAAGCTGCCCACAGGCTAAAAGGTTTGGGATACACTGATCCAACCATGCATGGTGTCCAGCCCTGCCTGTTTTACAGAGTAGAGAAGAGAGTGGAGACACTGGTCCCAGAGGTGTTTTTTCCACACTGGACATTTGTCAAGAGTTGATCAAGATAGGGCAGCGTTCAAGCACACAAGCCAAGGGTAGCAGGACAGGGTGGCAGAGTGACTAAAGACTAAAGCATCCTTCAACCAGAAGGCCAAGCTATCTCGCCTGTGGCTGTAAGAATCTACGCTGTCCTTGAGCAAGACACCAAACCCCTACCAGTCCCAGGGGTGCTGTTCTGTAGTGGAGACTGTAATCTAAAGGGGGGAAGGAACAAGGAGTTTCACTACAGGGGATCAATGGAGAATGGAGAATCACAAAAAGCCTGTGAGCTAAAGTCACCAAAGTTCCACGCCTCACCTCACCACAAAACACTCTGGTGGCAAATTATCTGCCTCCCCCTCCTTCTGTCTATGTGGCACTCTTTTCTCTTACAGCCTTCCTCTTTCTCTCTCCTCCTGTCCTATTATGGACATAGCAACAGTGTTGCTGTCAGGACGACTAAAGGTTTGATTCACTGTCCGTCCCTGTCTGAATGTGCTTGTGTGTGTGTGTGTGTGTGTCAGATAGCAGATAAGAGCCATATATAAACAGCACTTGAAAGCAGAAATGTAAATGTTTAAAAGTCACGGCAGAACACAGACCATATCAAGATACCAGAGAGAGCAAGAGAGAGGGAGAGAGATTAAAGCAGAGTTCACACCAGGAGAACTAGCAGGAGACTGCAGTCAGGACTCAAGTCAGACTCTAGTCATCAATAAAGCTTAGTGGAATTTAGCATCTCAAAGCTATACATCCAGCATCCTTAATCTGCTGCTGAATGTGAGGGAGGTTTGAAAACGACTGACCAGTTAGATGTGTTAGACACCTGCGTAGCTGGGTTACTCCAGGGCTTCATACTGACAGGCTCTATAACTTTTTAATGATAACCCAATACTAACAGGGGTTGCCAGGTTTATTTCTGAAAGTATTTCAAGTGAGAAACAATGTTTTCAATCACTGCTGATGCTCTCTGGTCATACACCAGTACATTCACATCAACTTCCTTGTGAATACCCGGAATGTTTTCCCTCTGTTGCGGTTAATATTGCGTCATGTACATATTGAAAACTGTCAGATTTTGCAACATATCTTCTAAGACTGCTCAAATATGACATGATGTGTTATGATCCTGGCAGCAGCATAGGTGATTAAATATGTTTGTAAAGTGGAAGTGTTTCCAGAAGTATTTTGATTTCCAATTTCAAAACATTCTTGCAATGATATCTTCAATGTTCTTCAGGGTAGGGTATCGTTCACATTTAAACCTACACCAGTGCAGGTTGCAGTACCTGGAATTTGGTACTGGTACTCAACGGTGCCTTCTTTTGTACTTTACTGCAGCTGCAGGCGTGATGTAGTATCACAGTTCTGCTCCTTTGCTCTTTTCTAATAGCACATAAAGCTAATCTTCTGCCCCTGTCTGTCTGTCCTCTTTTATGTGTCTGTCTGCAGAGCTCAACTGCCGGCTTCCTGGCTTTGGGGCGCCTTCGCCTCCCGTTGAAGTTCACCCCAATGGCTCTGTGTAGCTCCTTTACCGGATTCGGAGCTCTGTGGTTGGCTTCCCGGTTCCCTTGTCTATTCTCACCCAGATGCACTCTCAGGTACCAACATTTGGCACCGATGGATTTAACGATCGTTCATACCCACCTATGCAATAGCCGCCAAATTCCACAAAACTTGACCCTGAATCCAAAACTGAATTCTTCTGAGCTGCAGTTTCTGCAGTCACAGTTTTCTCAACAGTGTAACCTTCAGCTTTCACCTGCCATTAGCAGTACATTTAACAGAATTTTCAGTTTTGTGACCGGATGACCCTGGGAGTTGAAGTTGGCTTACATTTTTATGAAAAGTCTGCCATCACAGAGGCGCGTCGTGATGAATCGTACAAATGGGAACAATGACGCACATTTTTGGGCAATCTTTCCTCGCAGGCCGTCATAGTGTTCGGAAGAAGAAAGAAGATATACTTTATAAATCCCTGATGGAAAATTCCATTTTTTCACTCTGTTGTCATATACACACAGGCCCAAGACACACTCCCATGCACAAACAGGACTTATACATACATTAAATTAAGGGATGTCAGATTGAGGAGGCTGCCTTGGACAGGCGTCCCAAAAAGTTGGGGATTTGGTGTCTTGCTCAGGGACATCTTGATGGTGGCCAGGAGGCGAGCAAGCACCTCTCCAGCTGCCAGGCCACACTCCATACTTGGTCTGTAAGGGGACTTGAGCCAGCGACTGCCAACTATTGAATGTATAATGCTGACACCTTACATCTTCTGGTCTTAACTGGTTTTACTTCTCATGCAGCAGCAAAATGTAAATGCGTGGGTCTGTAGGTTAGCGAGCCAGTTTCATGAGGAATTTTACTGCGCAGGATTTTCCTTAAAAACAATGAATAGACTCATACATAAGTAACCCCTTTCAATCATCACTTATGACCCACTAGAAGTGTGTGGCAGTTTATTTACCTGTATTTTCTTAATTTTTTTTACAGTGTTCAGGATGTTCCTGAACAGAGCATGTCGTCGGGACTTAATAAAAAAAATAACGACCAGGTTTCAGACTCTAGGCAGCATGCCCTCAAGAGGAAGCTACAAAAATTGTAGACACAGCACCGAAAAAAAGCAACTATAGCAAACGAGAGTGAATCTGGGGATGTAAGTAAAGGATACTGTTTACAAACAGTGACTGACACTTCCTGTATTGTATACCTGTAAGAAAGTTAGTAAAAGCTCTTGACATTCACGCTGCTTTTTAAAATTTTTATTCTTTATTAACCGTCTATCTATCTTTCCCTGAAAATTAACAGGAGCACACATTTTCCTCAGACAACGGCATTTATCTTTTTGAATTTGATTATGCTGCTGATGTATTTCAGAACGAAGGTGTAGATGGTCCCTGCATGTTACACATTATTTATTGAAATGTCACACCTTGGTCTAATTGGCTTTTTTATTCCTCACGAATGCGCCTTTAACTTCAGAGCTTACACTCAAAGTGAAGCTGTAAGCATGCTGCATGAATCAAATGTGACAGGTTTCCTGCGATAATGTCAATGCTTGCAGACTTTATAAAGCTCTCAAAAAATGTGTATAAGCGTGTGCATGTGTGTCTGCATGTGCACGCCTTTCAGTGTGTGCAAGTATGCAAATGAATGTGTTTGGAAGTATTAGCTTACATCTGGTTCACTGTATATACAGTAAACGCTTACTTGAGAGTGCATGTGAGTGTGTACATGCTTACACGAGTGTCAGTGTCTGTGAGTGTGTGCGCAAGTGAGTGAGTGATTGTTAGCAGAAGCTCGTTAACCTCAGAAGTC
This sequence comes from Cephalopholis sonnerati, assembly GCA_019142605.1. NCBI lineage: Eukaryota > Metazoa > Chordata > Actinopteri > Perciformes > Serranidae > Cephalopholis > Cephalopholis sonnerati. The sequence continues at coordinate 22,232,593 of JAGQAX010000014.1, read as the reverse complement.
ATTACCACAGCCCTGAGGTTTACGCCAATTAGACAAAATAAACGACAAGCGAAAAAACATAACAGACAAATGAAAAACAAGAAAAAGAAAGTGATTACTGGAGGAAAATGAAAGCGATTATTTTCGCCAATTTCAGAACAATGCCAAAAAAAAAAAAAAACAGAATTAAATGACAAGAGGGTGTCCAAAAACAATTGCTGAAAGAAAGTAATTATTGAAGTAAAAATAGCAAGCGATCATTTGAGTAAAACACTGCATTAGACTCGCCAATTAAACGCACAGGAAAAGAAAAAGATGACAAAAGGGGAAGAAAAAAAGAAAAATACTTACTATTATCAAAACCAAAGAGAAACAACATAAAAGGAAGATAGAATACGATAAAAAAAAAACTGCAGAACAGTGAATGTGTGTGTGTTTGTGTGTTTGTGTGTGTCAGAGAGAGAGCGCAAGAGAATGGTGTAGTATTTGACATCACTACTGCTATGTAGTCTCTTTTTTCTCCTTTTCTCAAGACGTTTTTGTTTTTACAGCTTCACCCTGGGCAGACCAGACCGCTGTACACACACATTCATACACACAAATACACATATTCTCTCTCTCTCTCTCTCTAACACACACAAACACACGCGCACACACACACACACACACACACACACATTCCCATACACACAGACCCCTAAAGGGGCCTTTTTCCACATTGGGCCATATGGTGCAGACAGGCGCACGGAAACAATTCTCTAAAAACAACACACACTCTGCACTTAGAAACCTGCCCCACACACACCACACACACACACACACACACACACACACACACGCACACACACATACACACACACACACGCATACACACACACACACACACACACACACACACACACACACACACACACACACCAGACAGTTAAACCTGCTGAATGAATTGCTGCCTTGTTCAGTAGTGCACTAATGGCAAAGGAACCTGCCATGGAGATTACCACACACACATACACATGCGTTCAAACACATGCACACACACACACACACACACACACACACATATAAACACGCAGAGGCTCAGCATTAAGCATTCTAGGGCACTTATCCATTAGAGAGGTTAGTTATTTTCCCCAGTCTAAAAGTAGGTATTCAACTTAATATTCCAGCAGAGGCGGTTGTAAATCTGCTCCGTTAAGCAGCCGGGGCAGATGTCTGCGCAGAGCTGGAACTCTTCAGGACCACAGAATGGAGCGCGACCAGTTATACTGGCTAATATAACTGCTAATATTTTACTTGTTTGGCATCAGACAATGGTGCTATCAAAAATAACTCAATAAAAAGTTAAATGACATGTCTATCAACACCTGCTCGGGACTGCAACAGAGAAATACACTGTGTGCCATAGTCATATGTTATTTCTAACTAATCTGACAACTCTGAAGAGTCAGTAGAAATGTATCTTAGATCTGGGATCTGCGGTGAATGGCCACAGTCTGGCTACAAGCATGAGAGTTTATGAAGTAAAACTATATTGACAGATTAGTATGGTACTATTTGAATTGGTATAACTGACATGAACTGAGAAAGTGTTTTAAGAAATGCATTTCTATTTAAGATAAAGAACCAGCAGGGCTGATTAAAAGTCTAGTGCAGAGCAAAAATGAGCAACTACACTTCGCTTGCTGTAGTTTTATCAGATTTTAAAACCTGCATGAACCTGAATAAAATCACGAGTGATTGACTCTGAAATATAATAAATGATTGACAAAATTCAAAGACCTGAGATCAGAAACAGGGAAGTCCCCATCTGAAATTAAAGACTGGAATCAGGAATGATCGAGGCACTTTTTATCTGAGCACAATTCAGTATACTGAGCTATATGGAGAACAATCCCATACTTTATTTTATTACAGCTGTCACAGGTTTTTTTCTTGCAAACTCTCAAACTCTTCCCTGTCTGTCTGTCTCTCCACTCCCTATGTTTAACAGAAGCCCCTCCAGTGGTGAAACCCCACACGCCTTAAACAACAGCCAAATGCAGTATGAGGCTAGTTTTTTATGTTACTTATCAAATTTCTGTGCACTTGTTTCATTTCAACTCAGTGTGAGAGTAACTTATGTTTTAGTTGTTTGTCATCTATGGTGAATTGTGTTTCCCCTGCGGACACTCACCACCTCACTGCAAGCGCAACAACGGCCCCACAAGCAAAGGTCAATAAGAGTATCTGTTAATGCAATACACGCAAAAGATGCACAGATGATGAAAACAAACAGTCAACAAAATATGATTATTTTATACTTCATTATTTTGCAAAAAAAGGAACAATGTCTGCAGAGCTACACAATTTTCAAGAATACAAACTGGATTGGTTTTGATAACTTTAATGTAGCCTACTTGAAGTGTGCACTGTGCAGCTTTATCATCAAGGAAAATGAAGGTATCGGATCAGGTTACTCAAGATAGATACTCAATAATTAATGACTCGGATCAGGATCCAGGAGCAAAAAAAGTTAACTAAACGTCCCTTAAAGAAAAATACATTAAAAAGTCACATTCATTTGTTAGTTTTAAGGTAGAATCACATGCCAAACTAAAGCAGAAATTAACTAAACAAAGCACAGATACCTCCTTATTAAGTCTGCCTTGAGACCATCACAACATAAACCTGATGGTAATACATTCAGTCTTTTGTCTCTCACACTGTCTCTTACTCTCAGTTCAATTCAGTGCTGTCTTTCTGAATTTGGAAGTAATTAACAGTAATAGTGTTGTTTAAAAAAAAAAAATCTTATCCAACTTTCAGTCACAGCTTTATTTTCTATGAAGGCATTTAAATCCATTTCTCTGCCAATCTCTTAATGTCCCTTTTTTCCTCTTGTAGTCAAAGACACAGCAGGTCGTCCAATATTCTTAACAATATGGAACGTTTCATGTTCCATTACTGACAATTGGCCCTGAAAGGATTCAGGAGTCAAATTCGACAGTGTTTGTTATTGCAGTCAAACGTATCCGAGGGACTCAAAGCAGCTGGAGTCAAAAACGTCCGATTTTCCAGGTCGACTTACTCAGTGCTGATTCATTAAGACCCAATGAGTGACTTCTGTAATACATGATACAAAGCAAGAGAGCAACACTGAGTCACCTCCCTGAGAAAGCAAAACTTAGGAAAGTAAGAAGAGGTGAGAGACTATGTGTCATTTAATGTACTCTACACATGTTAACTGATTGTCACAAATGTAATAGAAATACAGTTTCTTTTATTTTGCTTATAACTATATGTTAGGATGATTGCAATGTATATTACATTTCATAATTATCAGTACAGTTGCCCATTCTTGTTGTTGCACGGTATAAGTCAAAGTGTAAAAAGATGCACAGTGCAGAAGATATCTTTAAGATGGCTTCATACACAGATTAACTTTTTTAATGGCATGACATGCTGGATCACCTGTGGCAAGTCAAACTGTCCGTTGTGAGAAGCTTTGATATTTCAACAAAGTGAGTAGTAAGCATAACCTCACATTTTCCACCACCTCAGTCAACATCTCTCCTGTTCCTGTTGGCAATGCTCATTTCTTCCTGTTTATCTTCGATGACAATTTTGTGCCCACATTGTTTCACACACCAGCACTCCCTCTGCGCTGGCATTGGCAACACAGTCAAACAAACGCAGCAGTCTACTGTGAAACTCACCGCAGCATGGTGACTGCCTCGCTTGCATTTGGCTTTGGTGGGCACCTGGATCTGAAAAAAACTACCAGTTGGAACTATCTGTCGGCCCCCAGCTACTCTGTTTATATTGTTCTGGCAAGTTACGCTGATGCTGCCAGGCAGCCTGGCTGCTCTAGCCGGTCGCGCTGGCTGCAAGCTGCAACAGCACCGCTAGCCACTAGCCTGTCAGCTCCCAGCAGCTCTGTCTTTATCGTCTTGGGTAGCGGAGCTGGTGCTGCCGAATTGGCAGAAGCACTATCAGCAGCAGCCTGAGGCTTCGCCTGTCTTTGTTGCATTTCCTCAGCAGTGGACTCTGGCTCATACGAATCTGCATAGATCCTGACAACATGTTTTAAAATGTGAAGTAAACCATAAAAGCCACTGTGCATGTATAATTGGAAGCTGGCTGATCTCTGCCAAACTCTTTCTATGATGTCAGGACATGTAAGTGAAAGGTGAATTGGCTACAGTGATACAGAGAACAACCACAAGTACTGCTGGTAAAGGCATGTCATCTCTATGACTTATACATGGAGGAAAAAGTGACTGTCAGTGAAGTGCTCCTTTGAAGGTTCACACTGAACCTTTAAAGATTCACACTGAACCGAGCGATTCACTGATAGTCACAGGATTTAGTGGGGGTTTGTTAGCAGAAATAGAATATAATAAGTGTGTTATCTTGTGTGTGTAACCACCTGAAAATTAGAATTGTTGCATTTTTGTTACCCTAGAATGAGCCGTTATATCTACACGGGGAGCAGGAGCGTGTCCTCATCCACAAAGATCGGCATGTTGCACCGCCATGTTTGTACAGTACCCCAGAATGGACAAATCAAACTTGATTTCTAGAAGGGGCCATTTGTGTTTTCACATTTTTGGTTTGGCCACCATAGTAAGCAGCTTGTCCATGACTAGCAGCTTAAGAAGCAGACTTATTTTTTAACATGAAACTGCTTTATTCTGTGTTTTTCGCTAGTCTAAATCAACAGGTTTGTTTGTTTTGGAGAGGAAGAGTCATCTGTGGATATTTCATAAATGTCTGGATCTTAAGTTATAAGAGAAAAAAGGTGAGCACACGTTAGCTGGTGCTAAGCTAACGGCCCATGTCTACATGTCAAACAGCGTCAGAGAAACTGATTTGTAACGTGAAACTGCTTTATTCTGTGTTTATACCAGTTTAAGCCACCTGGTTCGTTTGTTTAGGAGAGGAGGAGACTTCTGTGGATAATTCGGCCCCCAGTAAAAACCTCGAACAAATAACAGTGAAGGTTCAGCTGATTGCAATCTGATGTCCTCACTGCTAGATGCCACTAAATCCCTCTAAATTTTACACACTGCTCCTTTAAGCAAGTATGCGTTTATGTCAAAAATAAGCAGTCACATTCAAGCTGCAGTGATAAAGCGAGCATCTACAAGCAGTGTCAGTATAGGCACATCATCCCTATGACTAATACATGGTAGACATTTTTGAATATCAGCAAAGTGCTCCTTTAAGCATTAAAAAAAAACTCACAGTGTGAGTTTTTGACAAAATAAGCAGCCACATTTGAGCTGACTTGGCAATAATTTCTGTACCTCAGACAAGGCTGCGACTGCAGAGTGATTTTTCCTTCCAGACATACCAGGAGCTGCACACAGCTGTATGGTTCACCAGCATATGGATTAAATAAATACAGTCTGCACAGAGCTTGTTAACACTTGTTCACTTGGCTACAACACACTGTTGTAGCCAAACTGAACAAAAAACACACACACCCACATCTGCGCACACCCAGACGACGGCGCACACACAAGCTGCACGCACACAAACACAAACAGGTAGCGCCGCACACAAGCAAACATCCTTAAAGAGTAAATTTATTGGTGAATGGGTGTAGCACGGTTTATTGTGAGAGCAAGTAGTGACACATACGCAGGTCTAATGGCTTGGGAAGAACACACAAACAGGCACAAAGACAAATGCGTATAGACAGCAGGAGAACGCTTTTGATAAGCAGTAATTGGCATGTGTTAGTAATAGAAACAAGCAAGGGTGTGTGAGTGTGGGGCAACACCTAACCAGTTCTTTTATCGGCACGACATAACTGTGTCGGAGTCTCATAGACCCATGTGCAAATATGCACTGACTTGCACACACAGATTTACATACAACAGAATCCTCTGACTAACACACACACACACAGACACACACAAAAACACACAAGGCTTGGAATATAATTCTGTGGTGTAATAACACTGAAATACCGCACCACTAGTTGGGGTCTGGTCTCCCTCTGGCTATGTGGTCAGTTGCTAACCTAATCTGATTAATGGATTTCAACCCCAACTCTGCTGCAAACACAGACACAGACAGAGAGGAAGATAAATTGGTAGAAGCCCTGAAAACTAGGTTGGGTCCATTGCTCCTGCTTTGCCTGGTTACCGTTCTTAATCTGATTAATGGATTTTTTCCCCTGGACAAAACTGAGCAACCCTGAAACCAGTGGTGGAAAATTAACAAACCAAACAGCCAACAAATGCCAGTCAGTTTTGGCTGTGTTAAGTTGTCCCTACAGACAAAGTGCACTAACAGGTGGATGGAAGGAAAGAGTGAATTTCAGAGGTGTTAGAGTTCAAACTCTCAATAAAAGGATTCCTGCTGCCTTGATAGCAGAATGAGAGGCACACAGTGCTCAGACTGAATATTTGATTTATTGTTTCACACAGTTTGGTTACAATCAGGTGTCAACATGTTTCAGAGCAACTTCTCTACGTACATCTCTATTAACGTCCTGCTTTTTTCACAGTTATATTTCTGTTCTATTCACTACAGGTCAGGAAATGATCTGTGTGCTATATGTCATTTTTCCTGCATTAGCGTAATGCCTTAACTTAATTAGGCTGTGCTATAAGACACACTCTAAGCTGGAGGCTAATACTGGCTAACAAGCTACTGCAACATTATACAGACCGATTATAAATCACGGAGCAGATCAGAAGCCAACTTGTGTCGACTGTGTTGTGTGTCGGCACAGTCAGCCCAACACTTAGTTGACTGTTCCATCCAAATATGAAGCAGGCCTGGTCCATATATGGTTACCAGATTTGACAAGGTTTTGCTGCTGCAAACTTGGGACCAATCTGGTCTGACAATGAGGTTCAGTTAGCAGTGCTGGGGCTAGCTTTGGGATGCAGGCGCCCCATGGACGTGGCCCAAGATTCAGAGTAGGCATGTATATGTGGAGTAAGGTAAAGTGATTCAACATGAATTTGGCATGAGTCCTGCCAAAGTGAAGCTGTTGCTAGGTGGGGCAAGTTTTTGGCTAAACACCTCAACACTGGGTGGAAAGTCGATTGACTTCCTACAATGCATGCATGCAAAGATGTGACACACTGTAAGGAACACCATAACATGATGATAATGGAGCGCCTTGGTAGCCCAATGGTTGCAGTGCGTGCCACATAACTGCAACATCCCTGGTTCCACTCCAGCTGTTGGGCCTGCTGAATTTACACCCTTCTCTCTCTTGCCGCTAAAATTTGGTGAGTTATTCCCCAAAAAGATCTTAAAGTGATGAACATGATGCACTGCATTATGGTTGTTGTAGCTCAATAACTCGCGCTCTGACTCCTGAAAGCGTGACGACTGTGTTTGTTGTAATCCAAATGCGAGGTTTGGAGGGTGGGTGGGTGTTAGAGAATGAGTGATTACACAACAAAGTCTGCTGCTTCAATTTCATACTTACACATAACTATAGCACAAGAATGTAAGGAGGCACATACACACCCAGAAGCCCATACAGAGCATGAGACACACACACACACACACACACACACACACACACACACACACACACATCTGTCACTTTGATCTTTGATTGATTCTGTACCCTTTAAACAAGTCGATCATTAACAAACCAACAAATTAAGTCATTAATTGCTATGACAGCTGGTGAAGCCTCCTTTATTAATCTCTGTCGGCATAATTAATAAGCCTTAATTGGAATTAATTGTTGTTTGGGATTCGAGGGACAAAGTGAGAAACCTGCTGTGTCCGTGCATGTATGCGTGTGTGTGCATGTGCATGCAGGAGGGGCAGAGGTTTAATGCCCTCTGTACAGAATGATGAATGGGTTTTTGTTGCCATCCCACACACACGTTCAGAATGAAACACTGACAGAAAAGTAGTGCACATATGTGTCTGTGTGTTTAAGTGTGAGAACTCTGTAAAGTTGTGAGAAGATGAGATCATCACACACACAATGAACTACCTGTTGACCCATTTTGTGCAAATAGGTCAAAAGGTAGCTCCCATACATACAATGACACATTTTCTACTGAACCAGGTTCCGCTGTGACTTTTGGTGTTTGTGTGTATGTGTGAGAAAGATCCAGGGCGACACTCAGAGTCAGACAGTGAGAGGATGACACAGAAAGACAGAAAGAGTGAAAGAAATCTGACAGAAAAGAGGAAAAAAAAAAACACATGGGGACTCTCTGCCTCAGAGGAGCGAAACTCATTTGTGGGGCACTACATCACAGAAATAAACTCCTGAATGTTTTAGTAATGTGTGTGTGTTTGTGTGTGTGAGAGTGTCTGTGTGTAGCATGAGAGTCAAACTTGCTTGTGGGCCTGACTGAATTGTCTCTACTCAACATTCCTCAGTTTTCTAAAACTCTAAAAAAAATTGGCCAAATCTGACTTGTACTAGCACATCAAAGACTTTATAATACCACAACACACACACACGCACAGAAACACAAGCGTGCGTGCAGGCGCATGTGTATACACACAGATGGAGGCATGCAAACATACACATGTGTAGACACAGTTGGACACACACAAACACAGACCACAGCTAAAAGCATCAAGCAGCTCAAAGCAATCCGCCCTGCTGAATAACATCACCAAGCAAAGCCACCATACCACATAATGAAAAACATACACAAACACACACACATACAAACATGCATACACATATGCCCGCACTCATGTGCGCAAAAAGGGCAACATACGTTTGTACCCAGTGCCATATACTCAGGCTTGCACTCATTTATGTGTACAAACACACACACAAAATCCACCAAAACCTGGTTTAAATACAGAAATAAAGGCAGTTTGAAAGAAACTGATAGCAAAGAGGTGTCACGCGTACAAGCTAGAGCGCAAAGTAAGTCAATGAACGTCCCTGCATTTGCCTTTAAAGGGTCAGTTCACCCAAGTGACACTCAAAAAACATTTCCCCACCTAGCACTAACTGTGTTTAGCCTTACAGATAGTTATATTAGAGGAAAATTTAGGCAGCTCTTCTCTCAGACTTCTGCCGCCATCTCTCAATATAATCAGAGATAAATGACAAAAATACATTTGAAAAACTCAACAATCTCTTTGCAGAAACAATTTCCCAGTTATTGTGGATAATACAGAAAAATCACTGCGGACAGTTTCACATTTTTTTCTCGTCACAAACAGTTCACAATGAAAACTGTCGAGGCGGCAAGAAAAGAAAAAGCATGAGTGTGTGTGAGAAAGGAAACAGGCAGAAAGCGCTCTTGCGTGCCTGATGACACAGGTAGGGGAGGATAACACAGCAGTTGTGCATGCGTGCGTTTGTGTGTGTGTGTGTGTGTGTGTGTATGTCCACAGCTGTTACAAGGGATGACGGCAAAAAAAAAAGAAACTCGAAGCAATCCTAAACAAACTGTGTATGTGTGTGTACGTTAAATGCACATTTTTACAACAGCAAAATACACTGTGGCACATCACGCTCCACATTACTTTATCAACAGTTACATGAGCTGCTTATTTAACTAAACTTTATAAACTCATGCTGTCCTTCACAAGTACAGAGTGGAGGATTTTTTTCCATACACAGCATAACTCAATAAAATGACTTTACACACAAAATCTTGCTCGCTTTACGCCCACACACACACACAGGCAGGCGCATATAGTATTTCAAAACAGAAACAATAGAATATTCACACAGCTATAGTTATAATGTACTCTACACCACAAACCACTGCAGCTTTTTGTGCACACTTACATAATAACCTCAACGGTATTTGCATTTCCTGTAGTACAATAAACTGTGTGCTTTTGGGTGCATGAATGCATGCAGTTACAGAAAAGCTGGCCTGTTCAATTCAAACACTTGAGACGTCACGAACAAAATTATAACGCAGCTCTACGTTAAATTAACAGCCACAAAAGCTTCTAACTGACATCCTGTAATTGCGCACTCATGAGCACTGATCAAGCAGCATCTTTTAGATACATTTATACCTCTGATATTTATTACAACCAGCGCAGTATATGTTACAGTATTTGCAAAGCAGAACGGTTATGTCAGAGAGGTTCACTTAAGAAGACACGGCTGGTAACAATTACTTACATGTTTTGCTCTAAGTACATATACGATCTTACCCAGCCGATCAAACAGCTGACCAAGTTGCAACCACTAAACTTAACAGAGTGAAAGCTACTAATGAGTCCTGTTTCTTATGAGGTTAACTGAACCAGGGTGCAGCGAAGTAGGCACGATGGAGGAGCAGGTAAACTTTGGCTTTAAGAGTCAATTGCTCTATGATGTCAAAGGCTTTTTCCTGATAATAATCATACAAACACTTTTCCACCATCACAAGTAAAGCAGCTAACACACAGTCACTTCCTCCAGCAGTGATGACTAAGAGCAGCTTTTCATAATACTTCTCACAGCACCGTTGCTCTGCAGAAACGCCATTTTATCAGCAGTCGTTCAGTCTCAGTAAACTACCCCCCGCACCCATTCTGGCTGAAGGCAATAACGCTAATCTACTGAGCCCCACGAGCGGCTGGAGCTCTGAGAGGAAGAGATGCTGATCGAAACTTTTATCTTTCATCCGAACAAATGATGCATGTAGTTTTCTGTTTATTTGTTTTTTAAGTTTAAACAAAATCATGACTCACTGTGCTAAAAAAAAAAAAAAAAAAAAATGCACTCAAACACGCCCACACCAAACACACACACACACACCAGCAACACTCACTCAGATAATGAATAGAAATGTTTTACAATGTTGTCATGTATTGTTTAACCTACATAAATTAGAACAATGCTAAAATCAATAAATAAACAATAATTACTTGTGATCTTATATTGAGAATTTTCTTACAATAAATAATAATAAACACATGATAAAATAACTTAAACACCAAAGATGAAATATTTAAAAAAGCATGCAAAATAAGGGACATGATTCCGTCATTGTACTAAAGCTGAAGCATGCAGATGTGTAATTTAAACACATTATTTTGTAATTCATACATAGTAAAAGTTTATAATTAAGTGTTTTATTTTCTGAGATGATGCATTTATTTATGTGTTATATTATCCTATTGATGGGGATAATAAAGGAAGGTTTGAGCCATAATACTGAGAGATAATGCAGAACTATATATGACTGGATTAAGACCCTTTTGTCCTACCTCTGCTGATCATCAGGTTATAAAAACATCATGGCTGACTCCTGGCCTTGGCATCAGCTCTGTTGAAGCGGCTTGATTCGACCCCGCGCCGCGACGGTCCGCCCAGCAGCAGCCAACAGTTCGGCTACTGGCCCTCTGTACTCCACACGATAATGGGAAGCAGAAACCAGGCGTCAGGCCCAAACTAATATCCCTCCATTTCTTTATCAGGTCCACGTAACTCCACACAGGTCCATGAACATCAGAGCAAAAACTTTTCAGCTCCTTTGACTTTTGTTCAAGAAGGTCTTAAACTCCACGTAGCATCAGCTACCTTTGGTCCAGAGCTGTTGCTCCTCTTATGCTTAACAGCTGTGCTATGCAGCTTTGAGTTTGATCAAGTGTGTTGTAGATCCGTGTAAGAAGTATTATGCAGGCTGCCCTTCTTGCTGTCCGGTCTTTTTTTTTGCTTCTTGGGTTCTGGTTTAGGTCCTCAGTCACGGTTGTCAGAGTCAACCATCACCTTAACAACCTGGAAAATGACAGAAAGACAAATAACGTTAGAAACGAGTACATTCTGCAACATTTACTGGAACGTATTTGAGCCAGACTTCAGACACTTGGTTCACATTTTCAGTTTACGGGAAACGATTTTGTCCAAACTTTAGACATCCAAATTGACTGACTGATCAAAGGTGCCCAGTACGCAAAAATATTTAGTGCCCTGCTGAGACCTCAGCCAGTCAAACTCTCTAATTGTACCAATTTTGTTTTATCACCATAGCTGACAGCTGACAACGCCTTCCACATGTGAAGATTGTTTTAAGGCCCCGGGATGAAGCCAAGCCACTGGTTTTGTATTGTAAACGTCAAAAATATGTGTGCCATTGAAAAGAGAAAGCATCGACCAGAGGCCTGTTATTGCATTAGTATTTTTTTCCCCTTCATATTTTTCTCTAAAATCTGCAATTATAAAAAAAGGAATGTGTTTGAAAGCTGTGAACCATTCGCCTTTTTAAAAAGCACATAGTGAGCAAGGCCACACTCAAGGGAGTTCAATTAACAGAACATACCTTTCAGAACAAGCCTGTGTGTATGTGTGGAAGGGAGGGGAGCATTATGGACGTTGGCGCAGTCTAATAGCAGCTAAAACAATACTGGTAGTATCGTACTCGGCTGGCTAAAAATACTTTAAATATAGTGTTTCAGTACAGTGCGTTGCCAATAAATTGGTGACACAAAAGCCACTAATTATACCCTGAGGAATTAATTCAAATTAGAAAACAATTACAGCCTGTGGGAGCAATCAGTGGCACCAGCACACAACTTCTCTTTCTGTGTTTCTACAATTTTTATTCACTCTAAATCAATATTGATTGCTTTATGAATCAGAAAAAAAAGACGTCATAAATAGGCAACTTCCAGGAATAATTGTAGAAATTAATTGACGCATATTAAAATTTTAAAAGGCGCTGACTGTTGACGATTGCTTTTTTTTTTAATTCGGTAATTCTAGTGTTAAATGTCAGACTCTCCAGTTCTCAGTTCCCCCTTTTGTTGCCCCAACCACAAAAATCACCCCACCCTCTCAGTCTATACCACTCCTCTCCCTCTCTTTCTCTCTCTTTCTCTCATTCTGCCACCCCTTCTTCTTCTTTCCATCCATCTTGCCTCTCTCTCCCTCTCACCGCAAATCTAAATCTGAGTCTGTATTTATACAAAGCCGTTTCCTCGGGTCAGCCTGACTCGTGTGTGTGTGCCTGTGTGTGTGTGCAGGCATGTAGGTGTGTGTATCAGGTGGTGGATAAGAGACAAGTCCGAAGTCTACACACACACACACACACACACACACACACACAAACACGTGCACACACAAACACGCGCACACACACTTCAGAGCAGAGTCTATATTTGGAACTTTTTGGTTTCTAATAAAGCCACAGTTTCATCTCCTGTATTCTGAGGCTGTGCTTATCAAACCATCTTTCCGTGGAAATACCAGAACTATTAATTGAATATGTCCACTACAAGTTGCACGCCTGCACTTTATATTTAAATGTAAAGTAAATAAACAAGACAGAAAAAGGCTGACATGGATGCAAAGTGAGGCATTTTCATATTTAACACCCCAGTGTACCTGTTGAGTGGTTTACCTGGTTCAGTGTGGCCCTCACCACATCCACATGCACTTTTAGCTTTGTTTGGACTATAGATAGAAAATTAACACACCAGCCACCACTGTTTGAGAACTGGAGTGTGTCAGTATTTGAAAAGGGATATCTCCTGTTTGAAAAGAAGAAAAAAAAAGATTGCTGGCATAAAAAGTAAAGCACATTATGAGTCATTACTGAAATTATGAGTCATTTTGAAAGACCCTCCCATCTTAAAACAGTGACTTAAAACAGTGTTTTTGAGGATACAAACATGCTAGGTAGACGTTTGAGATGAAACATGTCACAAGTCCCTGTTTAACCTTGTTAAGTGTCTTCAGTGAGAACATCTGAGAGTTCACTGCTTTAACCGAGCGCACTACGACTAAATGCAAACACACAGACACACACACAAACAAACACGGACATCATACTCGTTCACTGTGATGTTTTCCCCGGGCTGTAAAAACCTAACTGTGAAATTACACTGATCACACATACACACAGACACATGCTTCCGGTTATTACATGATTGACCACATAATAGCATTAGCTGTTACAGCTGAAAGAAAGTAGGAAGGCTTTTCTTCAAGAACGCAAAGAAAGAAAAAAGAATAACTGGAGGGCAACTTACTCATTAGTAGTACTCACAACAGGAAAAGAAAAGGGAGAGAGAAGTTTTCTTTTTCTTAAAGAGTGAGTGTGACTCTAAATATTTTCCCTGTGGAGCTCTGACTCAGTCGGGGCTGCTGCTTACTCATTTACTCAATCGCTCTTTCCCTGCCCCTCTGTTTTTCTCCTTATCCTCTTTTTTCTTTTATTTCTCCACAATGACTTTTTTTCATTCTCCATCTCTGTTTCTCTCACTGTAACAACTCTCATTTCCACATCTCATGTCCATCAACTTTCAACTCGCCGTCTCACTTTTCCTCCCCTCTCCATCACTCTATCAATCCCATCAATCCATCATTTTCATATAATTCTTCTGTCTGTTTTTCCAACTGTCATTATGGCTGAGATCCCTCCCCACCACCACCACCACCACCACAGCCGCCGCCTCCTCCTGCGCTCCGACCCCCCTCCACGAACGTGTGTGGTCCGGTCCGACTATAGACCGTTACATTGTCCCAGACAGGTTGGACTGCGCCACTAGCCGGCAGACGAGGGGGGGAGGGTTGGGGGGTGGAGATGGAGAGCGGGGGTTCCTAGGGAATGTTTGTTTTTCTGTTTCCAATTTGGTCCAGCCCGAGGAACTCCACACTCCGCTCTGTCTCAAACACACCATTCATGACGGCCTGACGTACATGATTACACACAAATACCCACTCTCTAACTCTCCCTCGCTCACACACACACGCACAGATATGCATGCATGTACGCATATACACATGCTAAGCTGACACGGTGCCACCAAAATACACACACACATGCACTGCACATGCACGCTGACAACCATCAAATTCATTCTCAATCATTTTTACCATGAAACACAAGCCCTTTAATTTATCTTTGTTCTCATCTTTTATTGTTTTCTGATTTGTTATTGCTAATGCCGTTTCGAATGACATGGTGGTCAAACTAATTATGCTTGTTTCTTCCTCGTCTTTCAGGGATTTTTTTCCCCCACTGTCCCCGGAAAATGATTGTCTTTGAAAGGCCTTTTTGATGTGTCTCGCTGCGTTTTTAGATGTTATGTAGACAGAGTTAAGCTCCATGTTCCACCAATTAGAGCACAGAGAGCACATTGTTTCATATTCAACTCAACTGTTCCATCTGAAACGGATTATTTTAGTCAGTTTTGTTGTTTGGATTTCAAACACACAATGCTGATCTTCGCATGTACTAATAAAGCTTTATCTTGTAGCAATACAAACAAACAGACCGGCCAACATATATGTGGGCTTTTCTTTTTTTTTTCATGCTGCATGCTGGTTTGTTTTTAGATGTCATGTAGTTTAGTTCCACATTCCATCAATTACTCATTGGACAGACAGGAAACCACACTGTTTTTTAGTTCAAACGCTACATAAGAAAATTATAGGTTTATTCTGTTGTTTTGATTGTTTGTACTTTACAGTCACAAAGCGTGATGCTCAAAAAATTTTAAGAAATATTTAAGATGGACAGAAAATCAGATATCACAAGCCGACAGACAGAACTGATGAAGATGTTTTTTTTTTGCTGTTTTTTAAAAGTTATAAAACTGTGGGTTTACTTTGGACCAATCACAAGACAGAAATAAGATCTTCAACTGTACAGCGAAGCTCCATCTGAGAAGAACATGA
This sequence comes from Cephalopholis sonnerati, assembly GCA_019142605.1. NCBI lineage: Eukaryota > Metazoa > Chordata > Actinopteri > Perciformes > Serranidae > Cephalopholis > Cephalopholis sonnerati. Next base: position 22,217,040 of record JAGQAX010000014.1, on the reverse strand, counting down.
TTACATGCCACATCTGAAAGTTATTGTTGTTTTGGGTGTGCCTGCTTTACTCGTGTTCCAGATACATTAATCATCTAGGGTAATCAAAAATCAAAGTGCATTTGCATATATTTATTTTGTTCTAAAATTGTGTGAGAGCTCTTAATTGCTTGTAATTGTTTGTTTCATGTTTTGAACGCTAAAAACCGGACGACTGTAAATTGAAGTTACAGTACGGCTACGTTTGCCCTGGATACACAGACAGGCAGAAAAGCTAAAGTAGGTCTCTTTTTTTTTCTCAGTTGTTGACTCATCACTACTGCAACATGGATTTAACATCAAAAGCTGAATACGAGGCAAAAGAGCAGGCAAACACAGGAAAAGGGGATACATCTGTTCTCCATTGATCCTTTAAACACACTATGAAATTACCAGAAGCCTTTCAAATGTTCCAAAAATGAGCTTGAAATTTACATCGTGAGCTAAAAAACAAAAAAAAGCATTGTTTTTTTATAGGTTTATTAAAGTGTATCTTCTCTATATAACCAGCTACACCTATACAGTCGTCATCGTAACCCTCAAGACTACTATAAGAATACAGATGCCACGTAAGATCAGTTAGTGACAGCTTCTATGTTGTAACAGCTTTCTGCTCTGTGGACTGATGGAAGAGGAAAAATATGGAACAATACAGTTTTTATACATTGGCTAGAAAATGCTAACATGATAGCTCCCAGCGGAGGACATGTCAGAGAACAGACCCCACTATGAGCCGTTAAAGAGCAGCTGACACTAACTGCTGATGTCCATGTCGAAATGGCGTATTGATGACTGTCTACGGTTACACACAGAATATTCCTCGTGAATTCCTTTTGACTGAGACTCAAATTCACAGTTCAAATGAAAGTAGAGCAAACAATTACTCAATTATCAGAATTAGAGAATTTCATTTGTAATATTTCAACACAATTCATTTGATCCAGCTTATCTAATGTGAGTATCTGCTGCTTTGATCTGACAGGAAATTAAATATTTTGGGGTTTTGGGTGTTTGTTCGTAGAGTTGTTGCGATACCAGAATTTGGAAAGCCTCCAATACTGCCTAAAATGCTGCATCAGGTATCGGTGAGTATGCAAGTCAGAGTAATTAACTTTGAATTAATTTCATATCTAGATAAAATGACAGTTTTTATGGAAATAAATGTTCCTTTGCTGCTCTAAAACAGTTGCACTGTGCACGCTGGAGACTACCGTTTTAAAGCAGCGAAGAAGAACTGATTTTCGGTAAACAGTGTAACATTAGCCGTTAGCAAAATGTCAGTAATTTGGCCATATTTTAGCATAGAAAGTCTGGCCAGTGAAAAGATGTGTACTGAATGCAAAGCTTTAGTTTTGCAGGGTAAAACTGGTGTGTTGCTTCCTGCTAAATTTTGGCTGCACATCAAGTTTTTTTCCACAGAAGTTTTTGTTTTTTATTAAGAATGGTCTGTGGCATTTATTCACTGAATGTATTTGTTCATATTTTACAAAAGATTTAAAGCCAGTTCACAATGACAGCAATCATGTAACATCCATATAGGGTTAGTAGTATACAGCTGTTACTTATTTATTTATTTTTTAACGCCATGGTATCAGATTGGTACTCTGTATCAACTGATATACAAGTTCAGGAATGAGAATCTGTGGAAGAAAATAATGGTATGAGCACATCTCTTGCTTTTCAAACGCAATAAAAAATTTGAAGATGTTGATCTTGCATCTGGAAAATTGTAAATGGCATTTTTCATAATTTTCTGTATGGACCAAACAGGAAATAATTCAATAATTAATTTGATGCAACCCTAAATTAAAGCTGATAGCAGTTATCTAATCAAGGGTGCACTTTAATGCAGCAAAGAATACAATCACTACGCTAAACTTGCATCTTGTGCTGTGCATTATATTTGTAATCATCTAAATATTCTGATCAGACATGGCACAAACAGGTTTAGTTTGCTGGTGTGTCTTGTCAAGTTGCTCCGGCTCTAAATTATGGACCGCTGCTATCGGTGCACTAGTGGAGCCAAACAACAATAGAGCAAAGCAGAAACTCCTTGTTGTCATAACAGGATCGTGCCAGGGATTTCACTCTTTTGTGAACATCAATTGCAGATCTTGATCAACCAGATCTTTCAGCTGCTGAGGTTAAAGTTGAGGGAGTGGTCTGTCTATTCATTACTGTAAGCAACGCCCAGAGCTTTTAAGTTTTGCTCTGACACAGACGCACGTGCTGACACACTGCCACTTCCTCTGTAACAGATATGTTCCTCTTAGAGCCTCTTAGCGCCTATTAAACAATCAAAGGAATGGTATCAGTCCACTTCTTTTTGTGGAGTGTGTAATTAGACCTTTAATTGGATATGCCAGATCTGAAAGGCGAGGCATCATGCACAACATTCAAACATGTTAAAATGCAGTCAGTGGTTTAGAACTAGGACTTTTTGGTTGTTTTATTAAGACTATTTTTAGGTATTTTGTCTTCATTTATGAATCAACAGTATAGCACAGGGCTATTCCACTATAAATTCAAATGGGCCAGCTTTTAAAACCAGGAAATGGAAATGTGCCACACATCGTCAGCAGTGAGGAGTGTTTTCACACCTTTTTAAAACTTATGGTGAAATGCAAATGAATGTTTTTTTCCTTATCCGCTGTGAGGGATGCCGTATGTTGTAAAGCCCTCTGAGGTAAATTGTGATTTGTGATACTGGGCTTTATAAATAAAATTAAATTGAAATGAAGTTAAATGTAGTAAAAATTGCAAAGTTTATCGTTACACTTTTAAAATTGAAAAAAAAAAAAAAGGTTTTGGTCACATATCTGACATATCTGGGAATTTCCATCCCTCTCACACACACACCTTGCCTCACCTCGTGATTGTTTCCATCGAGGTCAGGGAATCGTGTTATAGTGACATATTTTTTGACTATTCAACCGGAACTGTGTCACATGAGAAAACATTTTATGAAAAATATGATTGGCAGAGATGCTATATCAATCAACACATCCTGCCCTACCAGGACTGCAAGTATGCAACTTAACAGAGATAAGAAGGAAGCAAGGTGGCTCACTCATTAAGTACCATCAGACCCTAAATGTAGTTTACCTATTTTGTCACACAGGTGTATCAGATTTATATGTGCTGGGCCACTTGGAGGTTGTTTCTGCGCTGAATGTGGTCCATAAGTTGAACAGGTCTGGTATAGCAGATGTCAGATGGGGAGAGAACAAGGAGTAGACTGAGCAATGACACTGAGATTACATGGTATGCACCTTGGATCACTAGGCAATAGAAACACCCCCAGACATATGACAAAAGACTTCAATAACAGCTCATATGGGCCCATCACATTTTAATATGTGCCATCTATAACAGTCAAAAGGGGAACTGAAACTATGCCTACCAACATGTTAAACACGAGATAATTTAAGTAAGTGCACCTCTAAAAAAGCTGTATCACTTTACAGTTTATTTACTAAAATAAACTGCTAAATGTTTGGCAATGGAACAAATAAATGACTAAAAGATTTATTTAAGATTTTAAGTTTGTGAAAAAGTTTTTTGTCTGCTTGCCAAAGTAGCTGCTCTGGTCGGAAAGTTAATGTTTTTGTGTTTGAGATTGGTTAACTGCTGCTGTGGTTGGTAGAGGAGTCACACTTACCAACCACAGTCAAGGCATTATCTGCATTTGCCTGCGTGGACGGTGTTAATGTCTCGCCTTGATGTACGATAGTAGCAGGAAACTGGGAGCTGCATAAATCAACATGGGACTGTTGATTTTGACCTTGCTCTCCACAGCTAAGACTCTCATACATCAAAAATAATGGAGAACAAACTCTGCTTCAGTGTTGGATGTAGGCGTAATGGAAGGAACTAGTAGCTGCATAAATCAACATGTTGATTGTTGACGCTCGCCTTGCTGTCTTTTTTCCCCCAAAATACGGAAAACAAACTTCAGCTCTGCCAGAAACACACACATTACACACATACATCTCACCAGCCTGCGCAAGTCTGCCAAGCATATCTGATTATTTTAAACACACACATACACATGCACACACCCATGGATGTGTGTGTGTGTGTCAGGGTTTGGTTTGTCTCTGTCTGGGTAAGCTCAAACATTACGTCAGTCACACACACACGCACATCCACAGACAGAAACACGGTGATACACTGGACCATGCACATACTGCAACACACTCGCAGCACAACTCTCTCCTTCTCATGCACACACACACACATACACACACACTTTCCACTCCTGGAGAATCGGACGTTTCCTGCAAGCGGCCGGCCCGACGGGAAAAATGTCTGGACAAACTTAAGACGCGCGCACACACACACACACACGCACACACGTACAGACACACAACGGAACATTTTCAACCCACAATGTTGACTTTATATTCCTTTCCAGAGCCCTTCTATCTGCACGCTGGCCAAGTGAAGCAGCGTTTCCCTGTTGAACACTACCGGGAAGCAAGACTGGGAGGTTTCAGGGCCTCAGTGATGTCAATGCAGGGCTGGACTCCAGTCAAAAACTGGATTTTAATCAAAAATCAAAGCCAAATATGATCATACTATCACACTGAGTCACTGTAATTACTTTAATGCAGAATTTTCACAGCAGTGAAAACATTCTTTAATATTTCTCAATCAAAGACACTTGCATTGCTTAAGAGGTATCAACTTTTCTTTGATAGGATTCTTCTGTAAAGCTACAAATCTGATCTAGCAACTGAATGCCGAAGCATCTTTCCCTTTTCTGGACTGCTGCAAGGAATGTTTCCAATGATGCGTTGTTGATTTACAAAGAGATAGAGAACCTGACTTGATGCCATAGAGCCATATCATTCCTCACATAGTGAAGGTTTATAATTCAGATTCACAAACCATATTTGCATGCTGTATACACAGTATATCCTGGTATATCCACTTACCTCATGTATATAAAGCAACCTGTTATATCTATCACTCTGTATACACCTTTGCACTATGTGTTTATGTTAAATAGGGATGTTCCTGGTGAGTGAGCGACTTGACAGAAATTTTTATTAAGACTAGCTGAAGAGTCTAAAAAAGGCAAAAATTTAGCACAATTTATTGTTAAGTATTTGAAACATTGTCCCAAAAAATACTGTGTGCATTAAGAGCCCTTTGAAGCCTCTAATCACAATCTTCAACAACCATGTCGATTCAAATGCCGCTGAAGTACGAGACACTTTGCGCCAAGCAGTATGAATGTAAACCCTGCACATTATCTGACAACATTCACTTAAAGTTAACAAATAATATAACATGTCAAATAAGATTAATTGCTGCTGAATTCATTTTCTAGATCAAAGTAGTGCCATCTGACATCTCTCTTATTTCCCACCGTGCTGTTTTAAAACTCTAGTTTACTCGAGCATTACCGCGGGGAGGGTGACTGCTGTCTGACGACTCCGTAGCACCTACTAGCGGCAGCGGCTGCATGGCAGTTAAGCTGCCTTATACGTAAATAAAACACTAGATGGTTCAACCAACAAGCAAGGGGGCGGACGTGTAATCGTTTAGATGACTATTGTTAACCTTGTTTAGCTTTCTTGTTCTTGTTTTTAGCTGTATTTCTATTCCGTGTATGTACATTAAGAGCAAAAAAAAAAAAAAAAAACAAGTCAAATTCCCTGTATGTGCACACATACTAGGCCAATAAATCTGATTTTTGTAGCAAATAATTACGACACAAAATACTGAACAGCTCCAACTACAACTGTGTGCTCCAGACCTCATTACTTCTGATCCTGTCTTAATTCTCCTGTCCTTTTGAGGCAGAGGTTTGAGCTGCAGGCTGGTTGATATGCGAAGCTTCTCTCGTCCTCAAATTAAATCTATTCAAAAGGATTTTCTTGAGATTTTGAAGACAGAGAAACCCATAAATTATTTTAGTGTACAGTATGTAGCCAGGGCTCAGCAGTAAGAATTGCCTGATTGGGCAAGTGTTAAATAAAAAATTGAACACAGTCTTTTTTTTAAGGAGCAGATGATGGAAATAGTTGAGGAGCAATTATCCTGGAAACAGGAGTTTAGTTGGGTGGCGTTAGAGGATGTGGGCGCAACTGTATTGAACACAAGCTTTCGAGCAAGGAGAATAAAACCTTTTTTTTTTCATGACAATTAACTTAAGTGTTTGGTGTTACTTGAAAACCACTGATAAATTAAACATATTGTATAGAGGCAGGTAAAAACTGCCTTCAGGCAAGTAGGTTTCTGACCCCTGGTGCTAAATTGCAGATATTCCAGAGATTAAACTGTGGCGCCCGAAACATGCGTTCGCTCACTCATCTGCTCAGATCTGTTACTTTTCACTCCACATGCTGTTTTTCTTCACTCTCTTTTCTTTCCATCCATTGCTGTCAAAGCTGCCTCATTCTCCAGAATTATTCAGGAGAGACTTTCTGCATCCTAAGAACACTTCTCGTCATAACCCCACATGTAAAGTCTAAGTGAAGTTGTGGGCCTGTGGTGCAATATTACTGGAACACATCCTGGAAAACAAAGCAAGAAGCACTTGTTTTATCTTATCCTTCAAGACATGACTCCAATTTTAAAGCTGCTTTAAGTACCAGGCAAGATAAAGCCAGAGCATTTCCCTACTTCACACCTTGCCAAACTAATCCTGAATAGATTTTTTATTATTTGAAAAACAAAAACACGAGGAGCGCTTCCTTTATCTTATCTCATAACAGACACATCCCCTGAGGTTTTATTTAAATCTGGTAAAGACGCATAAAGTGCACCTCTGGTATTGGAAAGCACACATTTCTAGTGTTTTAAAGAGGTCTGAAAGTTGGAGATGTCCAAGGGACTGAAAGAACACAAGACAGCAGAGGGAGCGGCCGTGTGAAGAGATCACAAAAGTTACAGTCGATCTGTCAAGGCATGTCATCTGCCCCGGTTTCTTGAACCTCCTCCCAACCATTGCTCTCCAGACACTAAACTGACTTCTCTATAATCTAATCATTTAACTCACTGACTCGTCTGAGGGCAAGAAAGAGAAGAGGTTAGAAACTGTGAGAGATTCTCACAGCTAGGTGAAATCGGCCACTAAAGAAAGAGAGGACAACTTGTGTGTGAAGCACTAAAAAGCCCAAAAGCCATGTTGCAGAACAAACGCCATGCCCCCCACTGTGCTTTTCCACCCACCCCAACACACACACACTCACACACACAGGCCCAAGTAAATTTAACTGTCAGCCGTAAAGTTTTCGACTATAGCTAGTGATCTTTTGCCCCCTTTTCTCTCCCCACTTTTCCTCCTCCCACTCCTCTGTCTATGCAAATGAGTTCCTCATTTGTCCTTCTATCCATCCATCCTTCCTTCCTTCCCTTATTTGTTTCCTTCCTTACTCCGTTTCCACCTTATTGTTTTAAGCATTTCCTTCTCCTACTCTCCTTATGTCTATCACATTAACAGCCTAGTTTTCTTTTCTTTCCTCATCCTTTGTCTCACTTCCTATCTCCCTCCCTCCCTCCCTCCCTCCATCCATCCTTGTCTCTGCCTCTCCCCACTCCACAGGCCAACACTGACCACAGACACCTCTCTTTATCCCATCCACCTTATTTACTCCCTCCTACCTCCCCAGAAATGAAAAACTACCCTTTCCCTCTTCCCTCTTCTTCATCCATTCTCCCTTGCCCCCCGCCCCCTACTACCCACACACACACACACATACACACTTCTGACTGTGGGCCTCTGACACCCACCTTCTCCTCTCCTCTCCACAAAAGTCTCAAAGACCCCCAGATGTGCGCCCCCTTAATTTCCATTTCAAAAAAGAACCACCTCCCTCCCTCCATCATCCATCTATCCATGCATCCACTTGATCACACACACACATAGCAGACACTTCAAAAACACACTGTTACACATGCACACTTCTCAGCAAGTAGACCTTTTTTTTTCTTTTTCATGAGAGACAAAACTTCAAAAAAAAAAAAAAAAAAAACATGCTGACCATGACAAACATCACTTATCAGATCCTTTAAAGGGGGGTGCTAGACTGTTGAACACAGGCCTTTGTCAATACAATCAGAAGACTTCCCCTTCCACAGAGATATTTTTAAAAACATGCTGACCATCAAAATTACTTTTATCCACAGAAAGGAACATGCTGATGGTAACACATTTCATGAATCTCTGTGGTCTTCAAATGATGGTGAGGACCCAAAGGTGAGTCCTGAGGAGGTTATCACTGTAAACTACTTGTATACTTTTTCCACCAAAATTACTGCATGTATACAGGTTTTTTTTAAACGCTGGAAACCGCGTTACAATTAGCAAATATACTGCTTTCTCACAGGCTGGAAAACAGTGTAGTAAATAGTAGAAAGCAGTATGGAGGCCAGTGAAAATGTTACAGTGGTTACTTCATTTTTATATCTCTTATTCAGTCTCTTTTTCAACTCTGTGCCGAGTAAATTTGGAAAGATGCTTGAGACACAGACGAATGGTATTCTATGGTGGCCGGTCATTGCATCGCGCCGGAAGACAGGCTTAAATCAGGCATCTACCCTGGTGTCATATAATCATCACTGGCAATCGAAGGCAATCGGAACTGAAACCGATAAATACCTGTAACTACTACAGAGTCATCTGTCACAGAAGTGAATGCACATTATAACTGTTTCTATTAAATGCAGAAGCCAGATGTTATAGGTGTTAGTGGTTTATTTTCCAGTGGGAAAGGGGCTTTGGGTAAGGTTTTTAAAATGATGTGGTTTTGATGCATTACCTTACACAATAATCTGCAAAAATCAGGTTTGTGTGCAGCCTTTTTGTTGCAATTACGTCTGGGCAATAAATCAAAAAATGACCCCGACCAAAATTATGAGCCACAAACCAACCTAATTTCAGTAATGTTTGTAGAGAACTCGAGTCCATTTCACTTTGATTTTACTGCAAACAAATACCTAAAAGTATTTTTTACTCCTGATTGTTAAATAAATCCTCCTCAGACACAATCCATTATTTAATGTTTATTGTGCTGTACAAAGATTCAGTATAAGAGAGTCCACTGTGAGGACAGAGAATCGTCAGGGCTACAACAAACAAGTATTATCATGAGCCCAATTCAGAAGGGACTGGTATTACCAAGGGACTTTATGTGATTTAGAAACATCTGTATTTTACTCAAATATATTGACATTGTCCCCCGTGGATGATGCGTACACTTTGTAACTCTGTCTAACTCATATCTCATAACTCATATCAAAAAAAAAAAAAAAAACCAGAAAATAAGGACGTTTACATGCAAACAGATCTGATTCTACCACAGTGTCAAGACATCGATCCCATCATCTTTTGTGATGTCGCTATTCTGATAGATTTGAACTTGCTCTTCCTATGAATGGGTCTCCATGTTGTGTAGCAAGATGAGCCTACTGAACCCAAAACACCCCCGTAATCCTCGAACAGGAGAGGCAAAACAGGCATGGGACGGAGAAAACAAAAAACCTAAATACAACCCCATATCACCAAGACGACAATTTGCACCGGACTAATACTATCTAATACTTGGTGAAATATGGTAGTTAATTCGAAGTGGCATATTTACTTGACAAATTATGAACACTGCAGATTTGCACAGTATTAAGCTCACAGACAACCTCAACAATTATTACAAATCACAAGAGGTCCTCAGGTAATTCTAGTCCCATGCAAAAAGGGCTAAAATCATTTAATCTTACATTTTTTTTCTTAATTAATTAATCAAGATTACTGATTGATTGTTCCATAAAATGTCACAAAATACTGAAAAATGGCCGTCACAGATTCCAGAAGCTCACAGTGAAGCCCTCAAATGTCCAAAGATATTCAATTTGCAATCATAGAAGACTGAGAAAACTAGAAAATATTCTTTGTAATTCTTTTTTTAGTAAAACAAAGTCCTAATGGTATATAATCATAACTAACTACCTACAGAACTAATCCAATAACTGCAGCTCAAAACAGGACTGAAGGAAAGAGATCTGATGATCACTGTTCAAACCCATCCAACACTATTGTGCAGCCACCAAGACGACCCCATCTGTGGCATTATACTGCAGATAAAATGCCACTGAAGTTCATATGAGGAATTAAAAATCTATCTGAGCTAACAGGTTGTGGCTTACCGCCCAAAGTCAACTGTTTCATTTTACAATCAAAGAATCCCCTACATTATATAAGATACACACACTGAACTGAAGTTTTTGTACCGGGACAAGATGCTACACCTTAAAATATGCCGATTAAGCACTCTTAACTGCTGCAAGAGAAGATGAATCCCTGCTTCTTTCAAAGTTTATGTGGTTTGAAGCGAAGCCCTGAGGGCACCAGCTCAAACTGTCTGCAGGGATGTACCCTCTAAAGCCCAAAGCTGCTACTGCAGGATTATTTAACAGAATCACAAAAACCAAGCCCATCCCCATCCTGCAGAGAACAGGTGAGACAGTTAGCTGTATCTAAGCACATTTCACTGGTTCTTTCAGATCTGGGCAGAAATGTCAAGCTGGACCAGAGACAAGTTGGACGGGTGTCATATCTCCCTGTGTTTTCCTCCCACTGTCTCTCTGCTATGGAGCAGGGCTACATGAAAAAAGATAACACCACAGGCCAGACTGGCTATTCATGAATAACAGTTAGTAGACCCATGCTTTATCTTTATTTTAATGTTGTTTTTTTTCTATAGTCCAAACAGACAGAGTCCAAACAGTCCACACAGCCAGAAGCACGCGCAACAAATCTGCACAGGCTGGTGTGGCTATTTGCTTTAATGAAAAAAAGAACGTACATGTTAGTCGTTTAAATCATAGTTTTAATTTGACGGGACGCCATAAAAAGTCTGCCCCTTATTACAAAGACAGACAAACACACACGCACACGAACACTCACACTGACAGACACACGCACGCATGCACACAGAGTGAGGACAAAGACTACTTTGAAAAGTTACTCAGCCACCAGATGTTTTAGCCAGATCCCAGACTACAATACTAATGGGGCTGTACGTGCATGACGTGTGTGTGTGCGTGTGTGTGTGTACGTGAGAGTGTCTGTGTGTGTGTGCAAGAGAGAGCAGTGGAGAGGGGGAGCTCAATAGATTTAAAAGCGGCAAAAATGAGTCCCCCTCCTCGGCAGGTATGCAGTTATAAAAAGGCTACAAGTACAGTTTTAGAAATGAAACAAATGGCTTCATATTTCACACACACAGATACACACGTAAGTTTATAAAAAGGTGTTAAAAACACAGGATTAATATATTATGTGCACATAGAAATAAGCACAGGATTAAAACACAAACACACCTATTACTGAAATGACGAGGCAGCAGTGTTACATGTCCAATTCAATTAAATGTGTTGTGATGTTGAGTTTTATACTTGACTTTAACTTGTCTTGAACACATTCAAATTGAGACTTCTCATATGTGTAACATGTTTTTTTTATGTTTCTTTTGTTTAGTGTGGATCCCAGGAGGAGTAGCTGATACCTCAGTGGCAGCTAATGGGGATGCAAATACAGAATAAAGGAAAAAGTAGCTGGAGATAATGCTATATGACTGCAGGACATGCGCTGGGGAAAAAACAGGTTTGCCACAGAAAAGACTGCCACATCAAATCTTGGAAACAAATATTATTGTGACTGAGAAAGATCACAATGGCAAACAAATGTCAGTGTGCATTTACACTCGAAATGAAACTTAATTGCAATCTCTGAGCAAAGTTGATGGAGCACTCTGACAGTGGTTACAGTACGATCAAGCACACGTGACACTAACTGTCTGTTTTCTTGCGTAACTGTATGAATAAGAGAAACACAGATTTAAAGATAAAGAAACAGAGTAAAGGAAGGAGGCACTTAGCGAGAAAAAGGAAAAAATGAAACACAGACAGAGAGAAAGAAACAAATTCGTCAGCTAAGAAATCTGTGTGTGTGTGTGTGTGTGTGTGTGTGTGTGTGTGTGTGTGTGTGTGTGTGTGTGTGTGTGTGTGCAGATTCTTGGTTTGACTGCTGACAGAACAGACAGTTAACCTTCAGTACAGAAATACACAATCAGTGAGTCACTTCAATCAGAACTGAGCAGCGAATGAGACAGCTCTGACCTCAGCGAAAGGAGATAAGTGCAGATAGACTGTTACAATAACTGATAGCCATCTATCAACAACGCTGATGCTGTCTGGAGATGAACGCTCTCCAATACTGCAGGATAAACATGCAAAGTTGTGCATTTCAGATTTGTTTCTGATATACAGCAGGAACAGACACCACAATAATGAAATATGTTGAACTACAGAGGCTTGAAACCACCTGTGAACAGACATCTACAGAAAAAATACAGCTGTAGTGATCCTGCAGAAAACTCACAGGGCAGGTGATATGAAATACAGGCCCTGATCTGTTGTTCACATTACAACTTGTTGATAAACTACAACTATTTAACCTGTAAGAATAGGAAATACGTCTCCAAAACAACAGGTGGATGTGTTGATTCACAGTTGGCAATTTTCCTACACACATAAACTCAAATGTCTGTCTTTAATGTGCAATCAATCGCCTGTGCCCTCACTTTGGAGTGAGACAACTTTTACTCAACTTGCTTCCTCGATAAAAAAAACACTTCTACTTGAGAAAAGTCTCGCTGAATTAAGCATACAGTACTTGAGGAAAATGGCTCAGTACTCTCTCCATCTGCGTGTCGCCGCAGCCTTTTCAGCTTCAACACAAAGAAGCTTACAACATAAATCACATTCAAATTCGGGCCACTTATGCCACTGTCACATTTTCCGTAGATAATTTTCGCTGTCTGTCTGCTGGGTGAAAATTGTAAGAAATTACAGATGGAGCCGTGCTCGCGGGAACACTCGAGCACAGTATACAAAATGTACTCAGGACGCTACAAGACTGAATGCTTCTCTTACAGATTGTGGAGCATGTCGCAATCACTCAGTGTCTTTACCTCCTCATACTGTCTGAAACACCACAGATATACAGTACCTACATACATGTGGGAACCTACACTGGTTTTTTAATGCACAGTCACAATATTTGCATTTAGAAAACCATTATCCCAACAATTTATGTACTAAACTCTTACATAAAAGAATACCAGAATTACTTTGAGATATTGTCGTGCTGCTAGTTTAGGTCTCACAATCACTTTGAAATACATGCCATGTGTATTTTAACATCCTATTTCAATTCTCAGACACATTGCAGGTCTTAAAACTAATTTGAAACACTACATATAAAGCAACACATGTAACAAAGTTTATAGGAAGTCTTTAAGGGATGACATCCTGACACAGACTTCCAGATCTCCCTCTTGGTAATATGTACATGCTTTTGATGGGTAAACACAGGCATGAAGAAAGGACAAAAAAATCATCTCTGGCAAAACCAGATTCAAGCTGCGTATTTACTGTGATGGATGATCTCGCTCTTGATGCTTTTAAAGTAATTTCAAGTTGTTTTTTTTACACTTTAAATGAATAAATATCAGCAAGTGGCGTTTTCTGAAAGTAGCGAAACAAGCTCCAACATCCTCCTCTGTGTTAAGTGTATATTGTCACCACCAGGAATATTGTCAGCAGAAATATAAGCAAACAGCACAAAGGATTCTAACATCTGAGTATATTATAGGAAATAATCCCAAATGTCCAAAAAATTAAAATGATAAATGCACCTATGAGTTCCTGATGTGACAGCTGCAAGTATATTTGGTTCACTCCACAAACCACAACCTCATAAAATACTGCTGCTATGAGAAAAAGCAGTATTGGATCTCATTGAAATTCAATGTGCGGGGATTAAAAATTTAAAAAGGGCAGTTCCCCAATAATTCAACTCAATTGCAACATTGATTCCCGTTTTATGATTTTTTTTCCTGCGGGTTTTGGCTCAATATTTATCTTTACAAGTTATTGTAATTAGACTTTACCTTTTAATGTGGGCCTCCGTTTCCAAATGTGAAGCCATTAAGAAGAAGGGTTTTATTGACTGTTAGCACAACAAGAGCTACAGCGCCGGTGGACAACGTAAATCAAACTTACTTTTAACTTTTCCAGCAGAGTGTGAAAAGGCTGACTCGATAAAAAACGGTCTTCTTACAAACAACTCAGGGCCTCCAAACTTTTCTTGTTAAGATGTGTGTGACAGCAACATTTAAAACACATGTAAGTCTGTTTTATTCACATAAAATCTGATCAGACTTCAACGACCAAACACACTCTGTGTACTTACAAGACACTGACAAGTGTTTATAGGAAAGCTACATTTTTCTCCTAATGACATTCAGTCATAAACGTCTGAGCCCTTTTTAACTCTTTTTCCTTTCAACCTGCAACAACACCTGTAGTTTGGGGAAAGGTAGACACTGAAGGCAACACGCAACACTCGGGACCTGCGGAAAAAGTATAACTTTTGCTGCATGGTTAAAGCGCAAAGTCAAATTTGTCCAACACATGGGAGGTACGGAAAACTACCGCTGAGTAGTAAATGTGACAAAATCTTTCCATACAACAATACTCTATACATACTGGAAACCGCAGTTGATTTGCTCACGACTGAGCAAATATGATAATCGCCTCATTTTCGATTAGATCTTGATTTATTTGAAAGTTAATTAAACGCAGCCTTGGAAGAAATCATCCGCTGTGTTTTACATAAGGTGAAAAAACTCATAGGAGCAGTGATTGATAACAGAACGTCTGGGTGCACAGGAAGTATGAGCGTGTTAAGTACACTGCTGAGTCAAAGCAGTCAGAACTCACAACTCATAACACATCACATAACAAGCCAGCAGGTTTCTCAGACAAGTGAGCTTTCGTTAACTGGCTCAGGAGCCAAAGTTGTGTCAATTAAAAATGCTTTCCAAATCTTTCTGCTACAATTTAGAGCCAGTGTCATTTACTGCGTGTTTCAGAAATTCAGAGAGATCAAGCAGGTGCTGTGGGGGTAACGTACAATCTTTTGATAACAGGATAGTCTCATCACCTTCTACTGGTGGCTCAATCCACTCAACCACCACTTTATCAGTCTCCACTGTATCGTGACAGAAGGATTATTTACTCTCTCAGATCAAAGGGAGAAAAATTGTCCCATATTTAGGATTTCTCTGTCCCCCCCTTTCAAAAAAAACTACAAAACGGAGAGGAAAAAAAGAATCATTTCACCCTAAACCAAGACCATGTGCTCGTTATCTGAAGCAGGCCGTCTAAAAGACAGACTTAAAAGTCTAAAATAAGACCAAAGACATTAGAGACAAACTCAAGCCTAAACAAGGCTGTACTAACCACAGACAGAGAGTGGGGATGACATCTTGGGCATTTAGCAGACACTCTTTTCCAGAGTGACTTCCAGTAACTGCAACAGGAGAATAAGCTCAAATCCCTGTATCACCCACGTTACAAGCAGCTAAAATAAAGCAATGAAAGAGCCAGAACAATGCGCCCAGACAGTAAAATAAGTTCAAAACAATTGTGTCCTTGAGATATGAGCAAAACAAGAGTCTGGGTAATATAGAAGTGCGAGCCACAGAGCTATGAGCCAAGAGAGCCAGAAGCCTTGCAAAAAGGTTTTTTCTTTAAATAAACTATCCGTGACAAATGGATGTTTTCCTTTATCTGAACTGCAGGCAGGGTTGAGACGGATAACGGCTGATTGCTCTAATAGATGCTATCTTTTCCTGCTTATTGGAAACAGTGAGAGTTAAAACAGTTCGTGTTCATAAATAAATGGGATCAGAAATTAGAAATAAATGGGAGCTGTGGGTCCACATAAAGAAAAATACTTAAAAACCTTGAGCAGAAAACATCCTCTCCCTTCTCATCTACTTATGTTTAAACACTATAGGAGCTGCTTTACTGCTAAGATTACCTCAACATGGATTTTATAATGGTAAGGTATGGAGATGTTAGGTAAATGTCAGCTGCACACACATCAAAATACACAGAAAAACAGAAGTAAAATCAAAGTTTTCAAACTGTTGTTCAACTAAAAGTCAATTACTAAACTGTCTTAAAAGTGCAAAATATTAAGCTCGACTGATTGTAGGAGGATTGTTATCTCCTCAGATCAGGGAGACGACTGTTTTTCACTTTCACACACTCATCTGTGGCGGGTAACAAGTCTGTGAGGAAGATCATTTGATACCATGTTAATGTGCCATCTACACACAGAAAGCCAGTTTACACAGCAGCAGCAATAAGCCGAGATTAACTGAAATCAGTCCTCTGCTCCTTATGTCGTTCATTACAACAAGCTGCAACAGGATATACAAGGGCGTAGGTTTGGTTTCAACACGGGGGGGGGGGGGCATATGAACACTTAATTTCCTACATTCTGGTGAATTTTTATACACTAGTATGTTCATTTTCTGCATTAATTTATGGTGTTAATGTCTTAAATTTTGTCCAAACTCCACTACTTTTATGTTCTTAGTGTGGGGAAAATTTTCTAAATGATGAAGGGGATGTGTCACCTGCATCCCCCATGAAATCTACACCTATGAGGACCCAACACTCACGTCAGTCTGGACCAGAAGGACAGAAACAGCAGCGACCGTGTTTCATTCTCCTTACTAATGACAGATTTTAGCAGGCAAACAGCAATCGTCCCAAACTTCAGCTGCACCGTGAAGAGGAGGCAGAAGTCTGGCACCAGTTTTACAGACTTTTCTCAACTTTTTTTCTGTTGATGTATGGCTTCTTATCTAGCGTATTGATCTTACTGTGTCACATTCACAGTCCCGTCAGGTTTCTGCAGCTCCTGCAGGTCTTGACCCACTATTTGCAAAAATGTCTGAGCCCCATCTTAAGTCATCTCTTTTAGCTCCTAGCTTTTCATGCTTTATTTGATTATTTTAGCTTTAAAAAATACACCAACGTGTAGCACTTTTCCAAAAAGTATTTAAACATAAGCAAAAGTCTTTCCTACCTTGATAATTATCAATTCTGATGACTATCATTATGAGTTTGAAGAATGTTGCATAACAAACATTTCCTCGTCTCTTTCTTTTCAAATGTGCCCATGATGCTTTGAGGCAGTAAAATCAGTCACATGTCGACCACTGAAATCGCTACAGTTTTCACCAGAGAAGTCGTTTGGACTGGGTAAAAACGTCCTTTTACACTCCATCTCAAACCAGCATATTTCCCTTGTAACACAGCACTGCTTTAAGACGACCAAAGACAAATGCATGGCAGCCCACAAAATCACTACAGTTGTTCCTCATGTCTTACAGAACATCAAAAAACCATCAATAAAACACAGGAGATACATTCCAGCTAGTTGAACAGGACATTTCTGACTTCCCTCACTCCATGTGTTCGCTCTCTCTCTCTGTTTCTGTCTCTCTCTCCCTCTCTCAAAACTTTCTCTCTTCCCAGTTCCACCGCAGAGACTTCACATATTGCAGCCATATGAGTAAGCCATGGCTGTCTCTACGGCACACACACACACACATACATACAGGAAAAAAGTGCTGTGCTCTCTCTCCCACTCCGTCTCACACACACATACGGGAAAGAGTTTTACAAGCAGAGGTTCTCTTTAGGAAGTCGTCAACTGTTTTGACGTTTAATAGCAGCTACGAACAAGGCCGTAAGATACAATAATATCCAGTGTCTGGAAAGAGGGAAAATTCTAAAAGTTATAAATTGATTCACTGCTACATCACACGCTTTAAATTGTTTTAAAGAAACTTGTTAAACGTTTGAACAAAGCCTTATTACATGCACGATATCTGGAGTGTAAGAACATATTAGTTGGACATACAAGGATCCAAAGTTGGGTACATGCGAGGCTGCATTGTGTCGTATCCTAGTAAAAACATTAACGGGCAACATGGGCATGACAGCACAGCAAAGCAGAGTGTGAAAAATACCTCTTACTAAATTTAAAGTTGAAATTAAAAGCACTTGATCCTGATTTATTAAAGCGCCTTGAGGTGCCATTATCATTATCTATGTACTGAATCAAAATCTTCCAAGGTTACTTTTTTTTTAAGCAGCAGAGAAACTCTAATATAACTATAGAAATTTGCGGAACAATTATGAGACAATATAATAAAAATACCATTATGCATGCAAATATTTAAACAAGGTTTTAAAAAGTTACACATGGAGCTGTAGGTCAAAGGAATTTACTGGATATTAAACTTTTAACTCAAAGCTTCTATTCTAAAAGTTTGTCTCAACCTTGACAACAATTTGTTGCTTTCGAAACAAAGAAAAAAAGTAATAAAACCAACCATTTGTTATTATCCTAAATTTTACAGACGTGTGGCTCGCACTGCTGACTATCACTCATGTAAAAAGTTACATGCTTTAAAAAGTCTAAACAAATCCTCAGCGTTTACAGCCTCAGAATTAGATTCGCAAGCTGCTTGTAAAACTGCAAAACAAACTAAAACTTAAATCATTTTGCTTATTTGGATTTTTCCTCGAGTGATCCCCACACTTGTAGAAGATGCGTGTGTAACGTTTCCCTGCTGCTGTGGCCTGAGAGTGCAAAACTTGCAAAAGTTGTCAGGGAAACTTTTGCAACTTTGACAAAATTGAAAGATTATCAATTTACTTTTTAAAGTTATTTAAAAAAAGCCAGTGTAGCATTTTATGAATGCATCTGCTTGACTGAAATACATGAAATAGACATGCTTTATATTTAAAGGACTATAGATATCGCAAGCAAAAGTTTTGCAACTTTACAATGTTATTAAATGAATGATTGAATTAATTAATAAAATGCCAGCTTTTCAGCAGGCTGTGAACAAGTGTGGGGGTCAAAGTAAAGTCTCACGGGCCTGCTCTGCTGTTAAAAAATTACTGAGGTTATCTGTTGAATAAAAGTCGGTCCACACATAAGCAGTTCTTTAGGGGCCAGAATTGGAGGACTGTGAAGGACTATGTAAAAAGCTTCCTTGCAGTGTGTGCCTCATTGTACTGGCTTCACATACTCTGCTCTCCCCACAGAGTTGTCATGCCTACCCAGCTCCCTTATCTCAAAGGAACATCACAGTTTCTTACGACAGGGGGGGGGGGACTTTTTTAAAGTTGAGTGGAAATGCAACTCAGGCTTCCCGGCATCACTCATGTAAAGTTCAACAACAACAACAATAACAAATAAATAATGTGAGATATTTGTGGTAATAAGTGCTTCAGTTGATAAGAGATGTTTGGGGATCTTTTACGACACATCCACCATGCGCTCTCGAGCTTCCTAACAATGAAAGAGGTGCAAAAACAGCGCCATATCGGCTGTAAACCACTTGACAAACACAAACTCTTTGATCCAGAGTGTCACCACTTTCCCACTTTTACCCCATTAAACTCCAAGCGTTCATCTTTCACCATTAAACCTCGTTCCCCTCTTTCTGTGCGACGTGCGTCATTTCGGAGCACCAAGAAATCTGAACTTGAGTATCAAGTTTGCAGTCAGAATAGTGATGAAAAAGTTATCAATGAACACAGCAGAGAAAGTAACACACGGTAGTTACAAGAGTGCAGTTAGGAAATGGCTCAAAGTCGCCGGCTTGTAGCAACTCAGCTCGGGATGAATTAATGGCAACAAAAAAACAAGAAACAAAACTTAGAGAAAACACAAACCTACTTGAGGCGACTAAGTCACTCCACGTCCCCTTGCTGCTGGCTTCAAACTCCTAAATCAAAGCAGTAGCCGTCCCCAGTAGCCCCCCAATTTGTATTTGTGTAGCGTTTGGGTGTCCTAACCTAAATGTAAATTGCCATGTGAATTCAAAGCGGTGCTGCTCTTTTCCTCTCTCTCATTCAGCAGATCCCTCTTTCCTTACCGACGCTGCTCAGGCCGTTAGTTACATAAGACGCAAACCGACTGCTGCCCGTCGTAAAACTACTAACGGCTAACAGAGCAATATTTTGTCTCCTAAACGCACCATTGATAGCCCGGCTTCCTTTTAAGACCAGCACATTTCATCTTCCCACTTGTCCGAGAGCATGCATTTCGCCATCTACAACTCCAACCGTGCATCGCCGATGCATTTTTTTCCTCGTTTCCAACCCCACTGCACCAACTAGTATAGAGGGCTGTGTGTGTGTGTGTGTGTGTGTGTGCATTTGTGTTGTTTCCTTTGGGTGCTGCTTACCTGTTGATCAAAAATAAGCATTAGCCTCTTTTTCTCTCAGTGTGTGTCTCTTTCAGCAGCCTGTTAAGATGGTGGCTGGCTGGCTGCTTGGCTGGCTGGCTGGCTGCTTCGTCTCTTTGTGGGGTTTTTGTTTGTTGATGATGTCGGACGGGGTGACAGTGTCTTGGCTGTCTCTTTTTTTCTTTGGTCTGAGAGGGAGAGAGAGATAGTTAAGGCTTCACGGCAACACATTAAACTAACACCGACTGATTCAGTGAGATTGGCTCTGGTGTTGCAATATTCCGATGTTATAGTATGTTATTCGGCCGCCCAGAGCCCGGGTGTGCTGCTCACAGCAAACCAAAGCAGAGCAGCTCGTTATCTGTTATTTTTTTGTTCAGACTAGTGTTATCGCTTTGCTGTGACAGGACCTCTCTGCCTGTCTCTCTGTACGCTGTGGGCATTACGTCAGAGGAGGAAGACACAGCAGCTCTATTAATATCAAGAAGCCACCCGAAGACTGACTCTTAAAGTGACACACACTGTAATCGCACTTATTTACACAGGCAGTGCTGAAGCTTATCAACTACGAGTCCGAAATCAAAAACACTGACTCCTAAAGGTGACACATGCTGTATCACTTATTTAAACACTTATTAAACAAGATAAACTACTGTACTAATGTCAGGAACATTGATTCTTACAGTGACAAACTCTGTATTACCTCTTCAAACAGTCATTAAACTAAATAAACTGCTCAATGAAAATAGAAAAACAATGATTTTTAAAAGTGTCAAACTCTGTATCACTTATTTAAACCAGATAAACTACTGTGCTAATGTCAGGAACATTGATTCTCAAAGTGACACACTCTGTGTTACTCATTCAAACAGTCATTAAACTAAATAAACCACTCAATAAAAATCAAAAACTCTGATTCTTAAAAGTGACAAATCTGAATCATTTATTTAAAAAGTTATTAAACCAGATAAACTACTCATCCAAAATCAAAAACACTGACCCTTCAAGTGGCACACACTGTAATCCCACTTATTTACGCAGTAAAAGCTAAACCACATCAACTACAAAAACACTGACTTTTAAAGGTGACAAACTCTCTATCACTTATTCAAACAGTTAATAAATCAGATAATCTACTGTACTTAAATCAAAAACATCAATTCTTAAAGCAACACACTCTGTGTTACTTATTTAAACGGTCATTAGACTAAATAAACTAGTCATTCAAAATTAAAAACGCTGACCCTTCAAGCGACACACACTGTAATCCCACTTATTTACACAGTTAATGCGACACCTTATCAACTACAAATCCGGAATCAAAAACATTTCCTCTCAAAGGTGACAAACATTTTGTCACTTATTTAACCAGTTATTAAACCAGATAAACCGCTCATCCAAAATCAAGAACACTGACTCTTCAAGTGACATACACTGTAATCTCACTTATTTACACGGTCTACACCAAATAAACCACAAGACCAAAATCAGAAACACAGACACGTAAAGGTGGCAAACCCTTTATCACTTATTTAAACCATTATTAAAGCAGATAATCTGCTCTACTAAAGTCAAAAACATTGATTCTTTGTGTGACACACTCTGTTTTAACAGTTACTAACTAAATAAGGCGGCACGGTGATACAGTGGTTAGCATTGTCGCCTCACAGTAAGAGGGTTTCTGGTTCAAACCTTCTGTGTGGCGTGGGTTTTCTTTGGGTACTCCAGCTTCCTCCCACAGTCCAAAGACATGCACGTTAGGTTAATTGGTGTCTCTAAAATCGCCCGTAGGTGTGAATGTGAGTGTGAATGGTTGTCTGTCTCTATGTGTCAGCCCTGTGATAGTCTGGCAGCCTGTCCAGGACGTACCCTGCCTCTAACCTAATGACAGCTGGGATAGGCTCCAACTCCCGCGCAACCCCCCACAGGATAAGCAGTTACGGAAAATGAATGAATGAATAAACTACTCTTTGAAAATCAGAAACACTGACTCTTTAAGATGTCAAACTCTCTGTCATTCATTTAAACACTTATTAAACCAGATAAACTACTGTACTGAAGTCTAGAACGTTAACTCTTAAAGAGACACACTCTGTGTTACTCATTCAAACAGTCATTAAACTAAATAAACTACTCAATAAAAATCAAAAACACTGATTTTTAAAACTGACAAACTCTGTATCACCTATTTCAACATGTATTAAACCAGATAAACTACTCTGTTGAAGTCTAGAACACTGACTCTTAAAGTGACACACCCTGTGTTACTTATTCAAACAGTCATTAAACTAAATAAGCTACTGTACTTAAATGAAAAACACGGATTCTTAAAAGTGACACACTCCGTATCACTTATTTAAACAGTTATGGAACCAGAAAAACTACTTAAGTCAAGAACACTGACTCTTTAAGTGACAAACTCTGTGTTACTTACCGTAAAACTTCAATTTGTAGCACGGGCTATTATTTGCTTAAATCACTGAACTCAACAGGCTTCATTTGGGTCAGGCATCTATATGGGACAGGCCTTCAATTCCATCACGCAAAACTGTTGCTCAGCAAAGATCGCGAAATAGAATCAAACTGTTTATTTAAAGTAGTATGAATATTACTTGTATAAAAATTAGGCTTCGAATAACATATCAATTATGAATCATTCACTTGATCTAGCTCATCAGGCTCATCAATATCAGGGAGAGAGTGAGTTACAACACTCGTTTTACAGCACCCAGCATACCGACACAACACTTTATACTGTTGAAACAATACTTACAATTTGGATTAATTTAAATTTTTCGGTAAATCTCAATCAATTACTGTTTTATCTGGTGCTCATGCTGTAGTTTCAGTTAAATGGACTAAACAATTGAACTGTGGAGAATCTAATCCAGCTAACAATATGTAGCATGTCCATCCTGACAAATGTTTTCTGTTTTATTTGTATGTGACTCTTAAAGTGACACTGTAATCTCACTTTTTTACACAGTCAGTGCCAAACCAAATCAAGTACTTGTCCAAGATTACGAACATTGACTCTTAAAGTGACAAACTGGGTTACTTATTTAAACAGTTATTAAGCCAAATAAAGTCAAGAACATCGATTCTCAACGTGACAAACTCTGCATCACTTATTTAAACAGTTGTTAAACTAAATATACTAAAATCAAAAACAGTGACTCTTGAAGTGACACATAATGTAAACTCACTTATTTACACAGTGAATATGAAACCAAACAACATGTCAGTGTGTGCCCCAGGTATGAGTCCTAAAACCCAGAAATTAGTTAGCATTTTAACACTCACAGTTCCCGTGTCTCAAAGTCAAAGGGTTTTTTTTGAATGGGGTTTTGGTTAGATGTCTGAAATAAGGTCCGTGGTTTACACAAGCTCAAGACACTTCCATATTTTGCTCTACGGCATAATATATGTCAGTAACTACCACACTAGTGAACTTTGAAGGTTATATGTGTCTTAAAAAAGGTGGTTGTAAACATGTGGCTAAATGAGAAAACAGAACATCATTACACGGAACACAGCTCTACAGTCTTGTCATGGTGGTGATGTTAGGTCATGTGACCATAGTGTAGTTTGTTTATAGCCTAATGTTAGCTTTCTTTTCTTCTAGCAATTGCATTCAGGTTTTAATCATTGTAAAAGTAGTGTTGATTGTGAGGATGATCTTGCTGCACAAAACATGTAAGTATCATGGTTTGTTTGCCACAGAGCTTATTTTCTGCACTAATCCAAAATCCACTAGAAAAATCCCAAAAACATTTTGACGAGGAGGAAACCAATGCAATGCTAACTTCTACATCGGCCTACAAAAACAAAACAACTTGGGCACTCTACAGATCGAATCCAAGCAGTAACCTCCGGGGCTGAAAAATGAAGCAGTTCTTTGAATGGCCACTTGGGGCTGGCTCCAGGAAGCTCCTCAATCCCCATAGACCCCTATGCATTTCCACCAACAGCTGATATGCATTAGCATGCTTTGCAGTCAAAATAAATTTATATCACTCCTCCAAATCATTGCAAATAAAATCCCTGCTTTCAGATGCTCATAAGTATTAGCAAAAAAATATAATTTAGCATCACATCTAAAGGTCAGCACTCTGTAGAACTGATTGTTGAATTAAATGTTATTACAGTTCTTATTTACAACACATTATAGTCGTCAGATTCTTGCCACACACCAGGTTTAAAGTGAATGGGACAAATAAGACAGTAATGACCCATGTAAATGTATATTCTGTATATCTCTTAGATTTTAAGATCATTTAATGAATCCATAAAACAAGCCATATGCCAATATCTCACTATAGCATTAACAAGCATTTAAGATGTAAATCAATCTTTCACTGCCTCAAATTACATGGAAACTCAAGTTAAGCTCTCATACCAGGCCTGCACTCGTATCTTAAATGAAAACCTCAGGCAATCTGATTTTTTAAAATATGTGTTTAATCTGAAACAAATTTGATGTGGTCTCTCCTCTACACTCAAAGATCAGAGGTGCATACATATTAATAACTCTTATCTGGTATCACTACCTATTTAACCAGAGGGCAAATGAAACCTGGGCCAGCATGATCAAAATCTCAATGAGTAAATGGATTTATAAAATGATAATTTAGCTAGTCTTGGGCAGATAGAGCGTTTACTGGGAAGCTCTGCAGATATCGTACAATTAATGTTACAACTCTATCAATATCGGCTTGCATTGTCCTTTTTTTTCATTATTCCTAATTTGATGTTATCCTTGTTAGATAGTGGGTGGCACCACTGGCAAGGCAGGAGTCCAAGTTTAAAATGCAAAGCAGCTTTACTGTCAGTCTTTTGTACATTCCTTGATGTCTGTGTTTAAAGTCAACCCTTCAGATATGTTTTAAATATGCAAATATACTAATTTACTTATTAATATTTTTATTTAACATGGTTTTCCCCATAAAAAGGTTAAAAGATATTCGTCTAGAAGCAGATCTTCACTTTCTCTCTTATTAAGATATTCAGAATCTGGCCTCCACCCTGTCAACCATCGCTGCTCTGCTGTAGGTCTCACTTTCTCCAGTGCTGGCAAGGCGTTACTAGAGCTAGTCCGATGACTGGTTGACTTGTGAAAGAGAAGTGCACATCAAGAGGGCTAGTGTAAGCGTTAGGAAACATCAGAGAGATCAAGTCATACAAGTTTGAGCCTCAGTCAGACCTAGACTCAGATGAGGAGTCTGTTGTGCACCAAAATCAGCAATGTAGCTTGTAAAGTTCAGTTCAGACCAAAGGTTTGCGACGAGACGAAACTGTTTCAGAATGTTGCAGAGAAAAGTTGCAGCAGGTGTGAACTGGCCGACTGAGCCTGACTCAAGCTGGCTGACGATGTCCCCTGCAACTCAGCTGATCAAATCGCTGGCGGCTGGTTTTAGAATGTAAAGCATGACCTGTTTTAACAGTCAATCGGCTTATAATTAAGTCTGCTGGTCAAGTCAAAATGGCCGCAGACGGTGTGTTTCTGTCCTCACGTGTGCCAGTGTTAAACGATGGGTCATTGCTACGGCTCGCTGTATGTGCTTATGCCCCCCTATAAACACACCCTGCTTACTTATATTATTGCGCCGTTTTTTTGTTTTTTGCAGTTTCATCACTACTACAAATGCAACTGTAGCCGCTATCACAATGATGAATGATGATCTTTATTGTCATTGCACATGTTACAGAGCAACGAAATTTGTTTCAGTTTCAGCCTGTCCAAACAGGAGCGGGAGAACTGTGGGTCGCCACGAACGGCGCCCCGTTGTATTTTTTGAGAGAAGGGGGACTTTGAGCTCTGTAACAATTAAAGTAAATCAAATATTTATTGACTTCACTTTCCAGACAAACACAATGTAGTGTTGGGCAAAGATGGAGCAAGAGGAGGAAGGCAGCAGAGAGTGTTTCCTTTTCAGGAAGAAGTACTTATATTGATCTCCCTGCCTCAGGTATGATCACATGACCTCTTGATCAGGACTTCTGATGATACTCATTGAATGCAAGAGCCAGAGTGCAGTCCCTCTAGTGAAATATTATTTAATTTAACGGATTCTTTTGTGTAAGCCACCTTACAGAGTCTTGAGTGCATGCAGATGTTTACTGTCGGTGGTTGGAATGAAAAACCAAGCAACATAAGACCAAGATGAATGTTTTTGTATTACGTATTCAGTCAGGCC
This sequence comes from Cephalopholis sonnerati, assembly GCA_019142605.1. NCBI lineage: Eukaryota > Metazoa > Chordata > Actinopteri > Perciformes > Serranidae > Cephalopholis > Cephalopholis sonnerati. The sequence goes on along the minus strand of JAGQAX010000014.1, from coordinate 22,190,684 downwards.
TTCAAAATTTTTTATGGTGGCCATAATGCAAAAATAATCAAAGAATAGTTTACAGGAATGTTGTGGGGAGAACTGAGTGACATAAATAATGAATATGCCCTTGTTAGCTTGGTATGGGAACCAGGCTGTTGGCTAAGTCTCTCACCCTTCCCTTCACAGTCCTTCTCCCATTGCCCCACAGGGAGGAGGGGACTGTGAACTTTTTAGTTTCTTTTTCAAACACTGCCCTTCAAAAGCCAAAGGTAAGAATTTTTTGCTAACAAAGCCAATACTGCAGCCTCCGGGCATACACGCTGCTGGATCCACCACCTCCTGAGCGGTTCAGGCTTTGGACGGACCACAGAGAAAAAGTCACATTGAAGAAATAATACACCTGCCACCTGCCGCAAGTCTTGCACATAAACCCCCCATTGATTTCCTTTTGAAAATTCCCATTTTCTTGCTTTCCTCCATTATTTTCTTCATTTATTCTACTCTTTTTTTCAAGACAGGGACTGAGAGTTCACCACATCCCATAGTCTCCTCTCCCTATTTGCGACTGTTATTGTCCTGTTGGTGAAGAAAATCTCCAACTTTTGTCTTCTGCACCCAACAACAGGGGGTTTATGAGACAATATACAATATAGTGCAGCAGGGTTGCTTTTGATGACACATCTACCTGCAGCAACAAAACTCTTTTTATTTACTGGTGTCACTGTCACCACTGTGTTTGAATTGCTGTTTGAGTAATGTTGTCGCAGCCCTCCTCAGTGTTATCTGAAATACATGGATTCTTTGTCTGTTTTTGAAGTGTATTTGTCACATCCCTCCATCACCTGTCTCCATGATCACTGTCTCTTTCTATGGCTCTCATGTAGTCATGAAGGAGGACTTTTCAGGGGGCAAACTGGAAAGCAGCAACCATACAACTGCAGCCTATTGTGTGGTCATACAGATTTTTTTAAATGGTCAAACAGCAACAAGGAATGTTCTAACTCCTCCTGCTCCATCCTTACTGCCTCCTAACTAGGAATGCACTAATCTGAGTAGTTTAAAATTGGGAGGCATATAGAGCGAGCAAGTTTTTATGACTTTAGATCTTGTTAAACAAACATTTGTTTTTTGGACATGTCTGATAATTATTTTTCAACCATTCCTGATCTTGAGCATTCTCGATACCTTAAAGGAGAAGTCCAGTATTTTGCACTTTGAGCCTCATTCCTGGGTTGTTTATGATGAAATAGAGTGGTTAAGACCAAAATCTTGACGATTGCTCCTTCTCTGACAATTTGAGAGAATATGGCTTTCCCCTGCCTGGCTTAACAATGCTGTCTATGGCCATGTGTAAATCTGTCCTAAAACCACCTTAAAAGTTCGTTTTCAAAGCCACGAAACTCACCGAGTGGTCAGTGGTGTTTGTTGATGTTCCGACATAAAAATCGTAGCAAACTGTGGTAGACTTATCCTTTAATATATAAAGCTTGATTGCCGTCAGGTCCTTTCAGTCTTTCCCCATCCAAGTGGTGTATTGCCTAGGGCGCTGAACGTGCTAGGCAATGCACTATCTATACATGTGCACATGGTCTATGTTGGTCTTGTCTCTGTGAAGTATCAATGGTCATGCAGCGCAGCACTAGATTTTAACTATAGGAATACAAGGAACACTTAATGTTAGACATGTTTTGGTGTTTTTATGAACATATTGTATATTCAAAATGTTTCCAAAACATTCTGGTAAATCCAGGCCTGAAAAATAGTTAAGTAATTTCATATCTTATCATAATTTCATGATGATAGGATCCCTGAAACACTGATATTTATGGAGAGAATTGGGTATTGGCCAGGTTTGACGATTCAGCGTTTTTGCCATCAGTTACATTTATTAAGTTTCACGATTTGCATGGGGAGTAAAACAAACTCAATGTTTGTTAAATCCTAGAAATAGTGTTTTTTGAAAAGGACTCTAGAATTTTTAAAAGTGGGCTCATAGACTCATAATACAGGCTAAACTGTTTTTATCATTACAGAATGCAGCATTTCCTACAGAAGTTAATAAGTCCCTACAAAAACACAATATTGCAAAGGAAATCATGTTAAATGGAGTTCATGATCTTTGGCTTTGGAGACATGTATGATGATGTGATAGTTCTCTTATAATTAAGGAGTGTCAGGTGAAGACTGACATGTTTAAGCTTGATACCTGAGCACAGCAAGAAAGGCATCTGAGGAGGAAAATTTAAAAAATTCTTAATATGGTAGCTGCAGTACAATTACTTGTCGTAGATGGACTAAAACTTAGTATGCCCCCTTAAGGCTTGCATATCAGGTGAAATAATGTTCAGCATTCACAGCAGCAATAAAAAAACACCCCATATATTTTGCTAATAACAAGGTCAAGTGAAAAGAAAATCCTTTGACTCTGCTGTCTGAAAAACAAATAGAGAGAGTCTTCTGCAGCCTCAGATCAATGCAGTTTTCATCTTTATTGCCAGGCTTTGGATGTAGCTGACCTCAATCAGGGAATACAAAAGAGGACGATGAATGAGTGTGTAAATACACAACAGCAAACCATATCCCAGTAATCAGCAATATGCATAATCCCTGTGAGAACAAGAGCTTTCGAGTCAGCATAATTGCATTTCGTTATTTCGTCAGCACTAAATACTTTTTGTTTCTGGAGTTTGTACATAAACCTGAGTAAACGCTTGCAAAACAGATTATACAAAAACATACAACAAAGATGTACAAAATACAAGAAGTACGTGGAAGCATCTAGGGAACTTTGATTGAATTAGAAGATGGTTTGACAGAGTCTGAAAAACAAACACAATATCTGAGAAGAATCAGTGCAGACTCTACCTGCTGCTGTCATCTTAAAAACTGATAAAAATCTGCAGGAAGTCTGGACTGCCTAGTCAGTTTCATAAAATAAAACAGACAGTAAAATATCCATCAAAAAGCATAGCGTGTTTTTCTGTTGGATTATGTAAAATTATGATCCTTTACACAGACCACCAGTAAAACTTAAACAAAACTACAGTGACACTGTGACAGACTTCAAGTTTGTTCCCTGCTGTTTAATGGGCCTTTGAAATTTAATACTTAATGCTCCTTTATATCTTTCCTTTGATACTCCATAATTCAAATAGAGAGAAGGACACAGAGACACAAAGCTAGACCAGCTAACAGACAGACTGGTACTGTTCATAACAGGTGTTTAATGACCTGGCATGACCTTCTCTATATTGAATAATAAACATCTCTCAAGCCTTTTATATGTATGATGGTTTTAGTGCCTGGATGTACTTCACCTCTATCTATCTATCTGACTGTCTGTCTCCCTTAGAAATTAGGGTTACGGAAGGATTCTCTTAAAGGGCTGAGGTTCTACCCAAACCATTTGCTTCCTTTTTGGAAGAAAGAATTCTTCAAGGATTTTCAAAAGCATGAGTGCTGAAAGAATATTCAAATCTTTACCCATGTTTCACATGGTATTTTTACATGTAGATGTATCTGGAATCCTCTTAATCAATTCATATTACTCCTGCTATAGTTGATATCCTTACCATCATGCCATTAAGCACCACATGGTCTGGCAAAAATCTGTCTCTTTTTTTGTAGGATTACTTGGCACTTTGTATTCAGTTCTAATTTGGCACCAAAATTTGGTTCCCAACCCTTCTGCACCATCCAAATAGTCAAGGCTATAGTAGTGGGGATTTCACAAAAAAAACAACCCCTTAAAAATGTGAGAGTGAACCATAAGAGCTGTGTATTGCGCTGAACAACATCAGGCCTAGCCCCTTAAGAGTCTCATGAAGTCCAGGGCTGCTAAACGTGGTTCTCAGCTAAAAACCATAGTTAGAGGGAAATAAATCAGTTGTGTAGTCTACGTGATACGCAGGTGTATGCCGTATAACCAGCAAGTGATTTACTAAGAGCTGAAGCGAAAACAACTCCAGACAACACTTTTTCAGTGTTTTCCGAAGCGTGCCACTGAACCCACAGCCACTTCGGGTGACGCTGCAGCTGCAGCAGATGAGGTTGGAGAAAAACACACAAACAGCCAGAAGAGGATGAAGCTGAGGCTGTTCTAAATACCCCGGAGAAGGAGCCCGACACCACCATAACGCCACCCAGTAAGTGACATTAGCATAGCAGGGGATTGTTGGTATATTTAAATATATTGTAGTGTCCCTCGGTACATAAACCACCACCATCAGCTGGTTTCTCGATGCTTTTCTCAAGAACAATCAGGCTACTGTGGGCCGTAGCCAACACCAACACAAGCAAACAAAATTCTGTCTTAGTCAGTAGCTGACCAACTTTTAGCTCGGCTCTCTCTCTCACCAGCTTACTCACTCTCACCCTCAGAACATCCCCAATTCCCAGCCACCTCTTTGCCAAACAACCCATTGTCATGGGAACTATGTACAGTTATCTAAAACTATAGAGTGATAACTTAGATACTGCGTGTGTGTGTGTGTGTGTGTGTGTGTGTGTGTGTGTGTGTGTGTGTGTGTGTGTGTGTGTGTGTGTGTGTGTGTGTGTGTGTGTGTTCAGTTCACAGTTCATTAAATACTTCTGAGTAAATTTTAGTCTGGTTCTGCAGATGTTGTTCATTAGTGGATGTGATTCAGATTCAGATGTTTTCTTAGTACATGAATAAAAAAACAACTGAATCTGAATCACATTCACTAAAGCACAGCCTACAGTGTACATCTTGAGAGCATTCTGAAAGACTGGTTATGATATCAACATGTTAGGAGGCAGCATCAGACACAAGGTGGTGATGGTGCTTATGAGGTGTTGCTTCAAGATGGTTGTTGTTCTGAGACGCATTGCTCTGGAACAGGTGAGTACGAGTATAGACAGTATACCCACTACAAAAAAATAGACTACACCACTGAAATAAATCAATGGGTACTGTAGTCAGTTACTACTTGTAGTGCCACCCTGGCTTGGTTCTAACTGACACCCTTGGAATACAAAAGAGTTCTCTGTAAAATGCCACAGGTGGGCTCTTCTTAATGAGGATGCTGCTTGACGCGCCCCAACCACCCAAACACTATTGCAGAACAAGAACCCCCCAGCTCATGGCAACAACACTCCCTGATGGCTGCGGTCCCCCCAGCTGGACAGTGCATCATATTACACCATAAAAACTGCTCAGGAAAGGCCTGAGGAACCTGGCAAATACCCTAAGGCATCAACCTGGTATCTGAATTTCCCAGATTCCAATCTGATCAAACATCCAAGGGACATGCTGGCACCTCATAGATAGCCCGTATACACGGTGGGACCTCACAGGATCGGATTTGGCTCTGACATTTTGAGGCATGGACACAAGACCTCTGAGGGGTGTCCGTGGTGTCTGGCACCAGGGTGCTGGCAACAGATCCTTTGAATTCTGTGGGTTGCAATGTGGGGTACCGGATGCTTGATTGAATTGGGATCTGGATAATATGGAGGCTTGGTCAATGCCTTGAACTCTTTGTCATATTTGTTAGGCTATATCTGAGCAGTTTTTGCGGTGTGGCATGGTGCATTGTCCTGCTGGGGGGCCACTGCGATCAGGGAGTGCTGTTGCCATGAGGGGGTTTTCTTGGTCTGGAACAGTGTTTGGGTGGGTGGAATGTGTCACCTGGAATCCACATGAATGCCAGGACCAAAGGTTTCCCAGTAGAGCACTGTATTGCAACAAGATAATGAATTTTAATCACTTCACCTGTTAGTGGTTTTAATGTTGGCTGATCGATGTATAAACCAACCCATGTGGGCAACTGGCATAGGGCCATTATGGAACCCATGGTCAGTCCCATATAGGGTCCTTTTTTAAGCCCATTTGCTATACACATGGGGCCCCCATACAAATGTTGGCTGGGAAAAGGGTCTATGTAGAAACTCTCAAAGGGGTTTCTGGGTATAACCTTTTATGTTTGATCCTAGGAAGAACCCCCTGAAAGGGTGCCGGGTGGATTCATTATAAAAGGTTCTACAAGAAACCAGAAAGTGTCTCCTGTTGGGACAAACATCTATCTATCTATCTATCTATCTATCTATCTATCTATCTATCTATCTAAAACCACTGTGTTAGTCATGCTTAGTTTCCTACATTTGTTATTATTCCTTTTTTCTCTTTCCATGCCAGTTTGTCTGGAGGCAGCTTGCTGATTTTTTCCAGTTGGTCAGTGTGGCTCACTGGCAGACGCCTGTCTTCTAGACGAGCACTTAGTTAAACAAAGAGGTTCCTTCAGCCACTTTTCTTCTGCAACCGCCCGCTCTTTCTCAAAACATCTTCTTTCATTTTCATATTCAAATATTTTTGTTTGGGCATTTTGTTTTTATTATTCATGTTGAGGTATCTAGCGACAGGAAAGGCTGAGAATACCAAAGTTGTCAGGTTGGATTAAAAGTTTGGATATTGCTTTTACATGGTCGGTACCTGAGCCCACTGACTCACCACCATCCTTCTTTTTCCACATTAGATTCATTGTTTGTTGTCAAACATATAACGAACTCATACTTCTGCTTGCCAAGGTAAATCTATTATTTTTTTTACAACCCATTTATACCCATGACCCTTAGATTCCCACTGGCATGAAATCCACTGTTTATTTAAGACTTTATTACCTTATTCTAACAGTGATATGAATCTCTAACCTTGGCATAACAAAACAGCAAGCTGAATAATGATGGGAAAACATTTAAGTTAAAGTTTAAGAAATACACCAGTAGTATCTTTTTAGCTTTTAGGTGCTGTGTGGTAAAATGTTCTTATTCCACAGAATAACAAGTTCCCCTTCAGTTTATTAGAAACTACCTCATTAGAAGTCATGATGCAAAGGTTTTCACCTGTGACAGTATTCCTGATTTATAAGAGTGACATAACCATTTCATATAATCAATTCAGGACTAAGTGACACTGTTGTTTCAAGATATAAAAACTCATTACATTCATCATGAATTCCTTCATTGCAGAGAGAAGTATAAGGATTGGAAAGTCCAGCTTAACAAGTATCAGCCAGGCTGCAACTTTTCACCAAGCCTTCCTGAGGCAAGATTCACTTTCATGTTCAATTCTTGCCAAGTGCTTTATCTGCAAGCTGGGTTGGACACACAAGCCAAAGAGTTTAGGCTGAAAAAACAAAAAGGCTATTCCCTGTGGTGGTCCAGCTAAGAGATTGTTGCCAATATCATGACCACAACCATCATGATCAATGGAAGGAATGAGCCAAAAAACAACCCCATGGTTACAATTTCTATGTAATTGTGTCTTATCACCACGGAAAAGAGAGGCATTACATGTTTAAGGTCTGTCTTTTGGTCTGATTTTACCCCTGCAGGGATGAAATAAGCCAGTTGGGTTAGGCAAAAACATGGAAAAGAAAACAGCTTTGACATCACAGCTGCATTTGCCCTAAAGTCAACAAGATATGGAGGACAACAACTAAGGGGTCTCTCAAAATCAGAGTGGTTATCTCCAATGTGTTTGACCTTCCATGGAATATGCAAGAAGATCTCTTATCTTAATGTCAACTGACCTTAAGTAGAGTAGTGTCTTTCTGATGAGATTATGTCATCTGTGAACACAGATCCGCAGCCACAGAAATGTCAGCCTTTACTTAAAGTGACAGGCTGTGGCCATTTCAGCAGAACATCCAGAGGAGTTCTTCCCTAATCCCTGAAGTCACTGCATAGTGTCCATCTTGGCTGACAACACCCCAACAAGAAATTTAGAGGATGTAGTGTGGAAAACGTGTTGCTTCATTGCTGGGAAGAGACCCTGAAAAAAAGGTGGTCAGTGATTAGACACAATATTTTTTGGAGGATGACGTTGAAACATAAATTCTCTGCTGGAGGATATCAGGAACTCCTACACCAGCCCATCAAGTGTGAATGTAATTCCTGGAAACTGCATATCTACTGTTTGATCATAGATATATGACAATAAAAATATAAAAGACGGAACGGTCATAACGACAGTGCAAGACTTTGGTGTCACTTCTACTGGAGTCAATGGGGCAGGCACTGCCATTCCCACTTTAACCCATCATATCTTTCTTGTTTCACCTTTGACTGATCAGGCCTTCCACTAGATAAAAAAAACACTCATTATGTGATGCTTACTTTTTAAAAATCTAAATGTGCGCGTTTGTTTTCCTTGGACAGAGCCATGATCTGGACACCAATGACAAGGAAAAAAGACGTGCATATTTAGATCAGAAAGTGAGTCAACATCAATAATTTGTGTTTTTTTTAATCTGGTGAAATAATTTTTCAGTCAAAGTTTAAACAACAAAGATATGATGAGTTAAAATGTGATTTGCAGTGCCCGCCCCATTGACCCCTATTGAAATGACACCAAAGTCTGGCTCCTCAAACGTTGTTACTGTTGTCATGACTGTTCTTTCTTTTATAGTTTGCTTAATATAACAGGAAATGAGTCGAAGGAAAATTGTTCTCATGCACTGTTTGTATATATATCTATGAAAGGTAAAGCACCACAATTAATCATGAGCCAGTAATTCAAGTTGTATAAAAAGTGAAACTACATGTAAAGAAGCAGGTTAAGGTGGTGGATGGGTCAATCAAAACAGGACTTTCCCCCAGGAGATCTTATTCTGAACCATTCGAAACCATGTAAACTTTTAAGGTACATGGTCACCATGTTTCTTTTCCTTGACCTAACCTATGCGACTTAACTTGCCTAAACATAACTTACGTAACTATATGTTAAGTATGTAACATGATGTTCAGTGCATTAACACTTGCCATAAGGCTCTAATTCAGTAGATATCATATGAACTGCTGTATATGTATTTTTGTGAGATATCACATGAGCCATTGTATGTACTGTAGGGAATAACATATGCATCCATCACCCTGAACTCCAGACATTATCTGTTACAAGCACAAGCCTGAATAACCTGTCACCACCATGAGAGGATGTATGAATAAATAATTTCAAAAACATTGCCAATAAACAAAATCAAAAGAGCAAAATTGTCCATTATTAGTATTCACTCTGGTGATAGGATTTCCATTGCGTATGCAAATCTACTGAGACATACAACTCTGACTATGCTCATGCACATGCACAGAAACATTTGGTCATTTCACAAAAAATAGATTACAGACACTATATGACATAATATTTGATATTTTACAGTGTGATCTAACATGTTATTGTGTCAGTGTCTCAGCAGCGAGTTTAGTCATTGGGCTTTGGCCCCATAGGCAAACTGAGCTCTGTCAGATGGCAAAGCTTGTGTGAAAAATATAATGACAGTTGCATCATACTGTAAGCATGGTACTTAGCTGGAGGTGCGGCCTGTGTAATGAGTTTTCATTCTACTAGTCACTTAAGACTGCAGAGTTGCTGCTGTCCTTATATAAAGAGCAGCTCCGATAATGTTAAATGCCGTCATCCTGATTAGGTGTTCATGCAAATACATGCCAATTTGAGCGCAGAGGAATACAGAAATGAGTCACAAAGCCTTTCCAGCACTGCTAAAAGATGACGCCTCTGATTAAAGTTACAATGTGTTACTTTGCACCCTACCATGTGCTTTTAAAGATAGATCTGGAGCTGCAGAAGAATATCAGCACTCACAAAAAGTCTCTCACAGCTTCTCAGATGAGCCCTCCACTGGTGGAGAGGAGAGGAAAAACATTTGGATTATATTCCTGGGGTCAGCATAACACTGGAAATGGAAGTGGCCAAGAGGGCTGATTCATCTGTGCAGCAGGGGTCCGGCTCCCACAAAATGATTCGGTTGATGGTGAGACCAATCCTCTGATGGAACTGAACGCCCTCCCCGAGGTTAACATGATGAGCCTGCCCACACTCAATATGGCTTCTATCAATGACTGTGTGGTGTGAGAGGCTGTTAAAGAGGAAATCACACCCAAGGTAGGTGAAATGCTAGACCCTGTGTTTTCTGAGGCCATTTCTTTACAGGAGCTTTATTCTTTTAAGGAGAGTGTCATGTGGTTTTGCGGCCACAGGAAATAAGTGTTATCATGAAATACTGCATGTGTTGGTGGTAATAATAATAAAAAAATTCTATCAGACATATATTCTTCTGTCTCTGTCTATATTTGTAATTTTATTACCGCAGTGTATGTTCAACCCAATATGCAAACCACAGGTATGTTACATTTGTAGGTTATTATGTAGCTGATATGTTGAAACACTGGGTTTCTTTTTGTTTTAATAATTAAATTCATGTTGTGACAACATTGTGGTTAACATGTGGTTATGTTTGGGCTCATAACCAACATTTTTGGCTCAAAATACCCAGTTTGGACACTATACAAGGCCGGAAATGTCACTACCTCTTGTTTAAAAATACCCGGTTTTGCTGTTTTTCAGTCTCAAACAGTGGTCTGCTGCTGTCTGCTGCTTCCAGGGTTCCTGCAACTTAAGGCAGGTTAGATTTAAAACTTTAAGGCTTTTTGAATGCCACTCAGAATGAAATTGAAAATGTGCACTGTGGGAAAAAATTTACAGTAACCAAAACTGAGGGAAAAAAAACATCACATCACTTACTAAGGGTTTGGGACATTCATTCATTTTCCGTTACCCCTTATCCTGTTGGGATGTTGCATGGGGGCTGGAGTCCTGTCCCAGCTGACATTAGGGCGAGAGGCAGGGTACACCCTGGACAGGTCGCCAGACTATCACAGGGCTGACACATAGAGACAGACAACCATTCACACTCACATTCACACCTACGGACAATTAGAGTCACCAACTAACCTGTATGTCTTTGGACTGTGGGAGGAAGCTGGAGTACCCAAGGAAAACCCACGCTGACACAGGGGAGAACATGCAAACTCCGCACAGTAGGGGCTCCCCCACCCTGGGTTCATACACCCCACCCTAGGTTCGTACCAGGAACCCTCTTGCTGTGAGGCAACAATGCTAACCACTGCACCACCGTGCCACCCAGGGGCAATTTTGCCCCAATGTTTATTGTAATATAAAAAATGACTTTGTTGGTCAAGTTTAAAAAGTTAGATGATTTACTTCAAATGCTGAGAATTTGTTTACCTTGAAAAAACCCAGTACATTTGTCATTGTGACTGGATGTGATAAATGTATTGGGGTGATGCTGGTTTCTCTGTCCTGATCTGTGAAACATGAATATGAGAAGCATTCAGTAAATTAAAAAATATTTTGAGAATCTGCAATGTAACGTGAGAAAAAAAAAATGCAAAAAATCCTGTGTCCCATATCTTAGCATTTTCAAGACTTTAAGGATTGAATTAAGACATTTTAATTCAAATAAAGGCCTTTTTAAATGAAATAATTCAGTGCATTTCAAGACTTTTTAAGGATGCATGGGAACCATGTGTTTGGCAATGATCTCAACAAGGTGTCATGCCATTCATCATCCCCTCCCCTTAATGAGACGCTCAGCTCCTATACGTATAATCTAAACTACGTCATTTTAGATGTGGTGGTGTGCAGAAATGTGCGAAGCCAAAATTTTACTCTGATGACTGGATTGTTATGTTCACACAGTATTTAATGACGTTGGTGCAGTTATTAAGAATAGTGAACAAACAAGAACATTGTTGCCTAGGTACTGCCGAGGGAGATGCAAACACACAATGCAGCTCACATGATATGCTTAAGTTAATTAGGTGTGTTATCTGTCACTTGTTTTGGATCACGCCCGAAACAACCGGTGAATTAAAAAGATATCATGAGCTGACTCATTTTTTGTTTTCCAAGAAGGTGGCCAACTACAATAAAGAGAGGCGTAGCACCAGGAGTGGCCCCTTCCAGCGTGGCAAGCCCATTAATGTCATACTCCACCCAAATTTGTCTCTTGTGTATCAAACATTCAACCCTGTGCAGACATGAAAGACAGCTGGCAAAGGTTGTCACTTCCTCCTTTGTGGAGAGTGGCATTATTATAACTGACTGGATTTAAAGTGAGCAGATATTAAAACTTTTTAAAGTGACCTTTCAAGATTGGTTGGGTCATGAAGGTGTTTCACTTTATGTTGTTGTTCATGAAACTTCTGACTGTGTGGGAGCTTTGTGGTTTTGAAATAAGCAAACACTTGGAGGGAATAATCTTCACACCTTAGGGAGCATCTTGTAAAATGGCCTTGGTCATTATGACCACGCAGAGCACTCGCCTGGTCTAATGACTCTCATGAGATGCTTCCCGTACTGTTACAAATCCACCCTCATGACAAACACTGCAGCATATATTTGGTTTAATGCATCTTTTCTTGTACTAAAATGTAAATCTGGCTGGATAAGGGGAACGTGTGAGACAGTTATCTGTGGTTTTTTCATTGCTCAGACTGATTGATCCAGTTTTCTGTATGCAACTCAACCATAAATCTTTTTGTCCGAGAGATCTCATATGTATATATTTAACATATATCACAAACTGTGCTTTACATTTCATGACCATTTAGTTAGTTTAGTTTCACTGCAGCTCTGCTCCTGGAGACTGGCTTGATGTTGGACTTATTTTTGACTGAGAAAACTCTATTTTATTTTTTTTGATTGGGCATCTAAAATTTTTTTTTATTTGTAATGCTGACTTTATTTTCTTCTTATGCCCCAAGGCCATGTTACCAGCCCAGTATTGATGTAACATTGTCCAAAACAAAAGTGAATTGAAAGTGCACAGAATTCAAAGACATTGCCTCAGCAGACAGACATAACAAACAAACAAGTTTCTAGTCTGATGTTCTGCAGTCTAAAAGGTCCTGGACGAAGAAGTCAAGGCTATGTACTGTATAAACCTGTGCACAAGCAAAAGCAATCCTTAGTGCACACATAAAACAGTAATGGTCTGAATCAGAAAGGGTCAAATATCGTGTTTGGAAATGATTTTACTAGAAGCCCATGCACTTACATTTGTGTTAAAGCCATCTCCTCAAATTAGTATTAACTTTTTTACTGACAGCATCATTTGTTGATTTTGTTTCACAAAAGTCTGAATATAATTTTTAATTGTAGCGAATATATTGTTTCTCAGATTCTTAAAGTGAACGTCCAAGGGTGTTTCAGTACGTTTAACTGAAATGAGTGATAATTATAGCCCTGGAGACACTGTGCCAGCTGACAGAGCTGACAGTACAGAGACAAATACAAGAAACATAAATGAATAGTTGGGTCGGTGAAGCCTAAAACAACACAGGCTGGACTCTGTAATATTTGTAATTTGGTATTTTATTATAACTTGACAAATGCCAGAAAACGGTTTCATTACCATGTGACTTGTATATGATGACACATTAACTCAAAAAGTACTGTAGTATATTTAAATAACAATCTTATTTTGACCAGCCATGACTAAGCGCACCACAAAACCCATGAAACCTGTGTGTCTTCATCCAACAACCCAGGATGCATGTTTGTGTTTGCAGTGTGCATATATTTCACTTGATGCAAGTTATTTTACAAAAATATTCTCATGAATCTGCAGTCATGACATGAGGTCACATGATTATTTTACATCCTACAGTATAGAGACATTAATGGATAACAGCAGATAAAGCAGCTAAAGTGTTCCATATGATTAAATTTACCTGTCGGCTGCAATATAACCAATTAAAGGTGATACTGGCCTGTTTTTAAGTGTCATATTAAAGTGTGTGATGCAAGTACTGCTGTTTTTTTTAAGTGTTAATGGTGTTTTTTGAACGTTTAAATGTATGCAAAAGAAAGATTACAGTATAGTTGTGTTGTTTCCTGCAAACTTGTCACAGTAGCATCCTGGATAGATCAGTGTGGTCTACTGAAACACAAAGAATCACAACATTTTTGTTTCCTGAACCTCAGTCTGATGCTCCAGTAAAACACGTCTGACCTTATTTGTGGATGTACAACAGACTGAGGACACATTGTAAATGTATGTGTATGTGCGTGTGTGTGTACGACTGAAAGAAAAACAGCACCACAGTCATAGAGCTAGAATAAACAGAAATACATTTCTGATATATCCCTGTATTCTCCACTCTTTCTTCCTCTCTGTGTCTCCCACACAGACACACACATGCCCCATAATAAAACAGTATTTTTAAGTTATGTTTTTGCGAATATCTAAATAAAACAAGTCTACACTCGAATGTGTTTGAGTATTGTGATAAATGAGCTGCTAAATCTTTGAGCTCATGTCATAAAGGTATAATTTAAGATGTTGTTTTTCGTCTAGATTTCCTTTAATGATATGTCAAATATTTTTGAATGCAATAATGCAACACTTACTTCCTGTATGTGTCTTTTATTTGGTCTCAGTGATTTAAATGAATAATGCAGGGTGTGTTGTAGCACATAACGTGCTCCTCTTAATCTACAGAAGTCGTACAAATCAAATTAAGGAGGTTTATGTTGACGACACTTTACCAGGATTGTATGAATACATGTATTCAGCAGCTTTTGGCTTCTTTCTGACCACAAAACCTGTGGGAGCAACTCGGGTGGAAACACAGCAACTTGGTGATATCATTTTTATTTTGGTGTTGTTTTTATTTATAATAGCGCTCTTTGTATCTTCTAATGAGTTGGGTTTAACTTTTGCAATTAAAATGAATAAGTGTTATTATGTAGCATGCCTCTTTGATTGATCTTCTCTTGCATCTAGAGCCAATTTGAAGATTTTTTTTTTAATATATTTTTGCAATATTCCAATATTTATATGATTTAGATAAGATGAAGATAATATAGTAAATCAAGGGAAACTCTTTGTCATAATCCCAGCCAGTGTCTGTGTGAGCACCGTAGCTCTTGGAAATATATTACTGCACTAAAAGTATTTATTCACACAATATGCCTCTAATGATAAATTTTCTACAGGCACTTGGCTTTGGGAGGTTTCAGTTTCAAACTCATCCATCATAAACACGCAGATCAAATAAAACTCATCCCACAGAGTATCATAATATCTGGATATCTACTGTTCACCTGCAGTAAAATCAAGGGTTTGGTAATTATATTACTGGAATTTCTCTCTTTTTTCTGTCTCTCTTGCCCAGAAGGATTTCTATAAAATAAATTTACACGGTGAAGTAGCTCAAAGGTTTTAGTAGATTTCACATAAAGAGAGAGGAGCGAAGTTGGAGAGGGGAACAAATGTGTGAAGGAGAAAAAGAATGACGGAGATGCTGTCGAATGGAAAGCATAACTTGTGAAAAGTAAATCTGGTTTCAGTTTACATGCGAACCGACCGGCTGGTCCGTCCATATGTCAAGTGTAACATTTATAGATTTTACATACACGCCTCTGCTCACAAATCAACAGCCCGTCTCTGTCTTTTTCTCTCCCTCTGTCTGCCTTTCCATCTCCTCTCTGTCTTTCTACTCGCTCCCATTTTCGCATTGTGTCCCTCGGCTCTTAGACATACGCTGGGCAATGACACACACACATAGACAGACCCACACACACACACATAGAAAGAGAGAGACTGTGTGTCTGGACTTAGATGAGATTTTAAAATGTTGTTTTGAAACTTTGAGGCTTTTAGTAAAAGTCCAGATATAAATCTATGTTGGTCCCACAGTGACAGATGGCATTAACCAGAGAGAGACAGAGAGAGTTCTGGTTTGGAAATATATAATAAAGCTTTGTTCTTTGTGTGCTTAAAGCTTATTAATTTGAGCAGAGAGAAGAACTAAGAGCCTGACAGATACGGTTTATAGTTAGAGAGATGTTTGTACCACTTTTTAACTTATTTGTCCAACAATATCAACTGGCTTAAATTAAAACACAACCCTTTGCTCAGATAAAACTGTAACACTGAATATTTAATTAGCTACATGTAGATGCATGGAGGTGCTTTCAGTTCTTGCTCAGGAGACATGGTTTGGGTGGTCACGCGTCAACACATCATCACTGTGTTCACATAGTTACGCTAACATTTCACCAACTCTTCTTACAATAACTGTGTTTATGCATCAAGGCTCCACCTGCACAAAAAAACTGCACCGTCACAAAATTTACACAAAGAATTATCCTCTTAAACATGGATCCTCATGTTACCTGCCTTTGGACACACGTAGGTAACATAACTCTGTTAGAATAATCCAGTTAAGATCATAGCAAGATTACTGGAAAACCAATGTCTAGCTGTCGATTTGAATAAGGTTACTCCGTCAACATTTGTTTTTTGCTGTTTCTGCAAACTTTGACTCACCCGGCCTGCGTCCAAGGTTTCTTCCATTTTCCTAATAAATAAGGTGCCCTGACAAGATTACATTAGTTAAGTTTGTTTTGTCCTCTGTTGCTATTTGATTTCTTTCTGTATCTGTTTCTTTTTATTCTGTTAAAAAAGAGACTAGGGAGCTGTGATGAAGCATTGTACCGTATATATAAATAAACTCCAACTTAATGTCAACAGAAACCATGCTGCTGATAAGCACTGACTTCTGCTGCTACCTCAGGGATCATCACTATTTTCCACTGTATTGGGAGCAAGCTCCCGCTCAGTCAGAGAGAGGAGCTGGCAGCTCCATCTTTTTCAGAAACTTTTTTTTTTTTTTTTTCTGGCAGACTGTTCTCAGGACACCACAGCTGGACTGGAATATTCTGTTTACAGGTTTATTCATGGTGACAGACGGGCTCAATGGTGGGGTATTAAAGGTGCACACAGCTTCTGCCAAATGAAGAGAGTTTTTCCAAAACTGGCTCAGTCCAATTTTGATCCAAAAAAGGCTAACCATGACAGAGAAGTCATGGTTACAGGGAATATTAACACATAAACTATCCAATTTTTATTTCATTTTACTTGTCCGCAGCTGTGGGACTCTGCTGAACTTTCCAGAACTCTTTCAGTCCTGGTGTGGCAAAACTTACAGTCCCATGATGAACAGATTATGCAAGCTACTATAATTCAAGAAGACAGCAGATGATGACGGAGCCTTGTTAGAGGAGCACAGACTGTACAGAGGTTACTGATAATATGTGAGCTGTGTGTGCCATCATCATTTCGCATATGTATTACTCAGATAACAGATATACAATCAGGTAAATAGTTACTTTATGATGATGATCATCATCATCATCATTAATATTATCTATTTTTTGAATATAGGCCCACAACCATTAGCCTAGTAGCTTAGCCCAAAGGCTAGAAATGGAGAAACAGCTAGCCTGGCTCAGTATGAAGACAACAAACACAGTCAAACCTATCAACTCATGTGACCATGCCCTAAATTAAAAACACTGACAATGACTTTAAGGGCTTTATAAAGAATGTGGTAACAGAGACATGTGCTTGCTTTTCTAAAGAGGCCACTCTGTTTGAATAGTTGTTGTTTTATTGTGGATTTTTGTGTTATATGTTGTATTTGTTGCATTTTAAATGTGCTTTGATTGGCTGCTACCTCGGCCAGGTCTCTCTTGTAAAAGAGATTTTCAATCTCAATGGGACATAGTGGTTAAATAAAGGTAAAAAAAAACCAAAAAATCGTCTATTATGTCAAGCCAAATCTCATGATTTATGGGCTCACACTGTACGGTCCAATGGTCAAACCACAACCTGATTGCTCACACTGTACGGCCCCTGTGGACCATTCTGAGTAGTGAGATTTTTCAAGGTTTGTTTAAGTAGAAATTTGTCTATCAGAACAAAAGATATGACCCGACAGCTGAAGATTTCTGACATCGGTTGTGATAGGAGGAGGTGGAAACATGGAAACATCAAACAGGCATGTATGCTTTTGCCACAGCGCGACCAACCTGACCTCCATTTTTTCCGTCCACATGATGCAACATGTCGCTATGGCACTGTCAGAAACTCTGCCTGCCACTTTGCACATGCACAGTTAGGAAAACGGCTCTAAACTTCGGGACTCTACTTGTAGCTTTGCTTCAAATGTACAAAAGGCCTGCCAACAGTAAACTTAAATTTCTACCATGTCAGAAATTCATCCAACCAGTCAGGAGCATTTGATCGGGTCTTAATCGATCCTTGCTCCCCCCCGTACACTGAAGGCAAATAGCGCCCAAGGAAGCTGAAATTCATTCTGACTCAAAAATGAGCCATGTAACTCAAACACTGGCCTCAGATTGTACATCGTACACTCAGCTTAAGGAACTAAAAGCTGTAGGAGCCTTATGTTCAATGGACAGTTACGGTGAAGGGTATCTTGTAATCATAATCTCCATTCGAAAGTAAATCAACGTAATTCCCAAAATGTCAAACTATTGCTAAACCTATGACACCAAAGACAGTTGTACTTAAGCTAGCAAATAACTGTTGTGTAGTACATCATGATCAGTTGACGAACCTTTTTGTCCAAAGCAACTTGGTTCCAAACTTTTTACCACTAAATGTAGTTAATGTCTGCACTGCTAGTATGTGGGTTTAAATTGGGGATGAAGAAGAATCCCACCTGCCCCCTCTACACTGCTTATTCAAGGCAGGAACATAATGTTACTATGATGCATTGCAATTCCTCGTAGAAGGTACAATTGTGGAATGGGGGGACAGAGAAGTCTCGCCTTTAAGTCAGCAGTGGAGGTACTAACAGTGCCGAATTGACATCTGTGTAAAAGGGACAGCTGGTAGGCGTGTGAAATTTAGTTGACTTGTTATGGGTGCAACTCACTGCCGGGAAATTTAAAAAGCAGTGAGTAGCAGTTAGCAGCTAACTCAAAGCAGAAGAACAGTGAGATCCTTACCCTCTGAGGAAAAGACGAGATCGGCCACCATGTAACAGAGACAGTACATAATTGTTGTTGCCATGTTATGCCACAGTTGTTGTTTATAAAGCACTGCCAATGTGTATGCTATATGTCACATAAGAGCACGGTGCTGTTGTGTCACGCCCGTCACGCCCGTCACGTCTCCTCTGCTTCCAGGATGCTGGCATGCTATTTAAAATCACAGTGTTTGGTTCTGTGTAAAAATGCAAAGGCAGCATAAAGAAGGGACCTGTAGCGGCCCTATGGCACAATCTCTGTGTAAAAGGGGCTTGTGTGTGATTAGTGGTCAAAAAATCTCTCATGCACAGTGTATGCGTAAATCATATCATTACTGTCATCATCATACTTCCACAGCAGCCCCCCTTCTTTCTTTCTCATCTTAGTTTCCTCTCTCTGCAGTCTAATTCTACAGTCACAGTTTACACAAGCACACAAACACAAACACATTAGAGTTTACTCAAGGTTTGATGACAGTCATGACAACAACACAGCTGCATGTCTGTGAGTGCGTCTCCTGCGCGCAGTCTCCGGTCGAGTCAGACAATAGGACAGTTATACTGGTGAAACCGCCGGCTCAGCCCCGGCCGGCTCCTCACATTTTCCATCTCACCACGTTTACTCGCTTTGCCTCTTTTTCCCCTCATCTTCTCTTTCTGCTCAGGGGAGATGAGGAGTGAGAGAGCATTCATTTAGACAGGACTGAGCTGACTCTTTCTTTCTCTTTCGTTTTTTCTATCTTAAGCCTTCAAAATCCTCCGTCTTCATTAATTCTTTAATATCCTGTCCGTGTCAGACTTTCTTTAAATGTCTTACCTCTTCATATGTTCTGTCGTTAAGAACTGACAAATTAAAATCTTTTCCAACTGATATTTGAGGGAAAATTCAGACAAGGGAAGATTAAGAAAACTGAAGACCAAGTTTCCTCCAGTGTTACAAGTAACATGCTGTTTTAATTTTCCCGAAATTTAGTTGATTTGTTCTTAAAAAAGGAAAAATCAACATTCAAAATCTGGACCCTGACAAAACATCCTGGGTTTACAAAACTCAATACACTTACTGTAATTGGCCCTCAGAAATTATTTTTATTATGCAGCCTTCCAGATGTGTTTATTGTTATGGCTAAATACTGGATGTGCTCAAGTTGGAGTCTATTGTGTAACTAATCACTCATGGCTTGCTTGATCACATTTTATCTGCCCTGCGGCCTCATTTGTAAAGGCGTTTCACAAACAAGTTTAATCAAACCAATATGCTTACAGTATGTCAAAGTAATTCTCTTTTTTAACTCTGATGTCGGCGTGGAAAAGGTCCCAAAGCGGATGCACTCACCCAGTTCATCATTTGCAATTGAAAGAAAGCTGAAAGTGTATGAAGGGGGAACCCAAATCGACTCCACTCTGCTGGTAGCTTTGTTATGGAGAGGAAGTAAAATGATCACGCTGAATGAAAGCTGCTCTCTGACTGTCAAAATCTGTCAAGTCAGACGACAGAAAAATTACTGAGAAAAGTAATGACTTGTGGAAATATACACAGAATAATGACTTCCTATGTTTTTGGTCGTTTGTGTGTTTTTATTTGGTGTTAGTAGAGATGGAAGCATAGCGTCTACTAAGCCTACTGTATGTGCTGAATATTCCCCTATACGTAATGTTTTATATTCTTGGAAATGTTACATTAAAGTAGAAAAAGAAGAAGAAGAAAAGAAGAAGAGGAGGAAGAAGAAAAAAGAAGGCACTGGAAGAAGAAAGGGAGGTTAATGTCAGCTACTGAATTGAAGAAGAAGAAGAAGAAGGAGAAGAAGAGGAAGATGAAAGAAAGAAAGAAAGAAAGAAAGAAGACATTGGAAGAGGAAAGGGAGGTTAATATCAACTACTGTACTGAGGAAGAAGAGGAAGAGAAAGAAGAAGAACAAAGACAAGAAAGAAAGAAACAAAGACAAGAAAGAAAGACAGACAGAAAGAAGGAGATGTAAAGAGGACACTGGAAGAAGAAAGGGAGGTTAATGTCAACTACTGTTTTGAAGAAGAGGAAGAAGGAGAACAAAGACAAGAATGAAAGAAAGTATTGAAGTCAACTACTGTACTGAAGAGGAAGAATAAAAAAGGAGAAGAAGAAGAAGAAGAAAAAGAAGAAGAAGAAGGAAACTAAAAAAGAAGAAATGACTGTATGCACTGTAAAGTCCCTTGTGTGTAATATTTTATCTTCTCGAAAATTTGACATTAAAGAAAACAGAAGAAGAAGAACAAAAAAGGAATTGAACTGAATTTTTAACACAAGAAGACATTGGAAGAAAAGACATTTGAAAAAGAAATTGGAAGAAGAGAGAGAAGAAGAAATAAGAGCATCAAGAGGAAATTCATCTCCAAAATATCTACAACATGACATGACACCATGGTGTAGTTCCATTATATTTAATCGAAAAATCTATTTTGAAACACTGTGCTTAAATGGATTTGTACACATTTTCTAGCACTGTGTCAATAGTCTTGATGTGTATAATATGTTCCCTTCCTTCACTTCATGACTGCAGTAGATTGAGATGAGAGGTGAGATCGATAAGAAGCGAGAACTTTAACCTCAGTCCACCAGCAGGTCAATGCAGCTTTGTGAGAGGAGCAGCAGGTCTTAAAATGTTGTCCACTCAGTGAATGATACCAAGCAACATTGTGGTTGCTATCGCCTGAATAAACAGTACGAGATTCCAGGAAGCGAAATCACAAGAGGGTTAATAAATCCAGACCTCCTCAAAACTGTACGTACATACAGAGCATCAGGCTAAGTCAAGTGTACTGTAAACAAAGTTGATGAGGGGAACAATGGCATAATTCATAATTGTACACACACACACACACACACACACACACACACATGCAGGATCATATAAGCACAGACCTCTCACTACAAGTAAAACCCTCCTGCACACACACACACACACACACTTATCTAAACACAGTCTAATGCAGTCCTGTGTGCTATGGAAAATGTATACGCGGAACAAATTTGATTCATAAATGGGCAGGTTTCAATTTGAATCCTCGCCCACTCTCTTATGGCTGGCTGCTAAAATAGAGCTCAGCCTGTGGAACTGGAGAGAGGGAGAGAGAGGGAGAATCACCATTCAAGGTGATTTGAACGATAGTTTCTGTGTGGAGCTACAAGGCTGGTTGAGTGAATATGAGCAACCAGCCAGCGAAGCCAATTTTATACATGGCTAAGTTTTCTCTTATACTATGTACCTGAGTGCGCACACACACCTAACTACACACACACTCACACAAACACACACAGCCTACTACAAACAGACACCCACAGGTACACACACATGCACACGGCCTCACTTTGAGGGATTTTCATAATCTTTTTATCCTTGTGATGACCACCAGGGCAAGAATGAACACACGCATTCACACAGCTAATTTTTCGGGATGCTAATGGCAGGTTTCGTCACCTAATGATGAACACAGTAAAAAAGACAAACAGAGACATGCACTTCATGCCCAACATCCAAACAAAGTATGCAGATTGCCAAATATCATACCCAAACAGTGTGCACCATGCCATAGCTTTTTGGGGGAGCTCACTTTTTTATGAGTGGTGGGGGGTGGGGTGCACATGTCTCAAAGAGAGGACTGACTGTGACTCTTGTTGCAAAGAAACAGTGACTGCTGGCCAGCCCGTTCTCACTCCCTATCCGTCAAATGTGGGCATTAGAGACTCATGCGGAGGTGCTTTTCATGGTGGTATCATGCACACTGGGCGCGTCAGTTTTCGATGCACAGGGTAACAGCCTATGTCAGCAACTATCGCTACTTTGTCAGTGGAAGTCAACGTCAGATATGGATACAGGGAGGCACCCTTTATTGTGGTATGATACCTAATGATGTAAGAAACTGCAGCCAGCAACTACTGTCATATAAAGAACGAGAAAGTCCTTATAGGGTGGGCTGCAGGGGAGGTGGATGGGTCCAACAAAGTCCAAACTTTCACTTGGGAGCCCACATTCAGTTCTAATGTGAATTTTAAGTGTAACCATGTTTCTTTTTCTTAATCTGACCATGTATTTTTGTTGCCTAAACCTAAGGTATCAATGAAAAAACAGTGTTTCACCTACGTTGTAAGTTTACTTTGTAAAAGACTTGATGCCTGTAACAAGCAAAAACTGTACACTTCCTGTGAAAAGGGAAGTACATTTTGAAAAGACAAAATGCATGTAACAAATGTACGTTGATATGTCTTCCATGAACGTCCAAAACAGACACAGGAGGGTACCCTGCGCCACATAAATTAAAGGAGAAGTCCAGTATTTTGCACTTTGAGCCCCATTCCTGGTTGTTTATGATGAAATAGAGTGGTTAAGACCAAAATCTTGACGATTGCTCCTTCTCTGACAATTTGAGAGAATTTGGCTTTCCCCTGCCTGGCTTAACAATGCTGTCTATGGCCATGTGTAAATCTGTCCTAAAACCACCTTAAACATTCGTTTTCAAAGCCATGAAACTCACCGAGTGGTCAGTGGTGTTCCTTGATGCTCCGACATAAAAAATCGTAGCAAACTGTGGTTTCCGTGATGATTTATTTGACATTTTGGCCATGCATTGATTTCATATAGGAAGCCTCATTGTCCGTTGGTAGTAATCCGCCACTGGAAACAGAAAGGGGGTTGTTTACAACAAGGTTGTAGTCATCATAGTCTTTTAGCTCAGCGAAAGTGCCGGCTCGACAGTGCTGTGTGTGCTCCTCCTCTTCGGAGGAATTCTCCTGCAGTCACTGACCACACAAATTTGCCCATTATTACTCGCTTGTAAACAACCTTCACAGTACGATGCCTTTGAACACAACACCAGCCTTCTTCTTCTGCTTCTTTCTGTGTCCCATTACATTGCAATGGTTTACTGCCTATTGGCGACACTCACATAAAGGAGCATTATCGCCGTCAAGTGGGCTGGAGTGTATAACGCTTCAGGGTCAAACGAACGATCAAGCGGAAGTTTACACACGGGTGTGAGGCAGCTGAAAAAATAGTTCCACAATCGCAATGAACAGCGAAAACACAGATGGAAACCACAGTTTGCTACGATTTTTATGTTGGAACATCAATGAACACCACTAACCACTCGGTGAGTTTCATGGCTTTGAAAACAAACGTTTAAGGTGGTTTTAGGACAGATTTACACATGGCCATAGACAGCATTGTTAAGCCAGGCAGGGGAAAGCCAAATTCTCTCAAATTCTCAGAGAAGGAGCAGTCATCAAGATTTTGGTCTTAACCACTCTATTTCATCAGAAACAACCTAGGAATGGGGCTCAAAGTGCAAAATACTGGACTTCTCCTTTAACATGTAGGCCCACTGACAAAGAGGTGGTATTTGACAAGTTGGGAACGTGTTGTGCAAGCAATTAGGCCTGCTTGCTTTTCGTCTGATACATAATAATGTGTTAATCACACCTCCATACCATATCAAAACCAACTGGCAACCTTTGATGCTAAAAAATGAAGCCAACGTTGAAGTGCCTAAAAGTGCAGTTCCCTACATGGCCACTTGAGGCTGGCTCAAAAAGCGAGTCAAGCCCCATGGACAGCCATGTTTAAATGCCCAACTTTACAGTAGAAATACATGTATTACATGTAATACTGGTACAAAAACCAGTTTTGGTCTCTATAACTTATTTTAACATTCTGGAAAACTACACGGGGGCTTGATTTTTATATATCTCACCTGTTTATATTTTATTAAGCCTTAAAGTTATGCATAATTAAGTGCAGGCTGCTTTAAGAGAAAGGCTGTCTACGAGGCATCTATGAGTCAGATCCACCCTACGCTCCTCCACAGCTCCTTCCTTTCATCCAAATATGGTCACTTCTGGCTAAAAAAAAAAAACTAAGACAGCAACAGCCAAAATGCCAAACTCGAGACATCAAAATGGGATTCCACAAACCAATGGATGACGTCACAGTAGCTCCGTCCATTATTTTACACTCTATGATCAAAACCAAACATCACAGCATATATAAGCCTACTTGTTTTCTTTGTGATATGTCAGTATGCTGACTATAAAACAGAGAAATGAATAATGATGATTCAGCGTGAGTGGGACTAAGACAGTTTTTTTTTCTGATCTTTGAGTTAAAGTGAGTGAAGTTTATGATATAAGCAGCCATGGTCCGATGGTGATGGCAAGAACAGCATGCGTGGTGATTTATGAAAGTGACTTAGTGATGAATCATCCACATGCATGAATCATACATCAGTAATAGCCTCATATTACGTCCATGATGATCAAGATAGAGAAAAATAGAAATGCATGTCTTAAAGAGCAAAGTGTCCATTTTTTAGAGACCCCCAAAGAATTTCACAAATCACATTTTCAGTGGAGCTCATGTCACATTTAGAGGAGCCAAGCTCCTCCTGGCTCCCCTGTAGCTCGCACCCTGTACCCAAATGTGACTGCTGATCATCTCATTCCAAAACCACGGGCATTAAAATGCTGCCACAACAGCCTCCACCCTTCTGGGAAGGCTTTCTACAAGATTTTGGAAACTGGCCGCAGGGATTTGCTCCCATTCAGCCACAGGAACATTAGTGCGGTCGGCCCCTGATGTGAGGTGATAAGGTCTGGCTCACAGTCTGTGTTCCACATCATCCTGAAGGTGTTGGATGGGGTTGATGTCAGGGCTCTGTCATGTTCTTCCACAGCAAACTCAGAAAACAATTTCCTCATGGACCTCACTGCATGCATGGGAACACTGTCTTATTCAAATAGGAAATGGCCCTCCACAAATGCTGTTGGAGGTACTGTCTAAAGTATACAGTATTTTTTCCCTAATTGGAACTAAGGGGCCAAGCCGCAACCATGAAAAACAGCCTTGGATAGGGCGTCCACACATAACGAAAATAAAGGAAAGACAAAAACAGAGAAAGCACATATAGTGATGACGTATAAAGGAGAAAGAGAAATAAAAATGAAAACACTTACAGTTGGCCTTGACATTAGAAAGCTCCATCAGCATCCCACACATTACATTGTCTCAACTTATGCAACACATTATGAATATGAAAAATATCTGACACGTGGAACTCAATACTACATGCTTGTACTGTCAGTGTACAGGTTATTTAATCTGTATCTGACTGTCTCTTATACCACACAGCCGCACTGTCTTGGGGCCCAAAAAAAATTACAAGTTCAGGACACAGATAAACTGTATTTGCCAAAGTACATGAGTGCCCTACTCTTTCCTTCTTTCACTCAGGGCGTGGTTCAACAGACAGGAAACAGTCCCCTCTGCTTTTAGCTGGGGCCCTGCACGGGGTGTGTGTGTGTGTGTGTATGTATGTGTGTGTGTGTCAGGGTGTGGTGTGCCCACTCAAACACGTCAATAAGTAAAGAAATACTTTTCCCCACTTTTTCTTCAGAGCAAAGCAAAGCCGTCGGTCAGTCTCGTGTTTCCGAGCTTGAGTCATATCTGAAATTGATTCCTAAAACTCTGACTAAAAATATCTGACATTTACTGCAAGTACATCTCACAGTGGAGCACAAGACAATGTTGAGCAGATCTTACAGGTAGAGCAACGCTATGTGTTTGCGCATAGTTTACTTTTGGAAATCTTCTTCAACAGATGAAAACATAAATACTGTCATCACACAGATGAAATGACAGATATGCTATACTATTCTGTTCTACTCTGTTTGTGTATGTCTGTGTGCATGTGTGTGTCTGTGCACATGTGTGTGTCCAGATGGACGTCAAAGTGGTCAGTTCATCTGTGTTGCCAAGGGCTGGACCATTGTGGTTTTGTTTGAGCTCAATGCCAAAATACTGTCTGTGTGTATGTGTGTGTGTGTGTGTGTGTAGAGTTGGGCTGTCCTCAGGCTAAATTGAGCACCGACCACAACAGACAAACAGATCGACTGATAGAGAGACAAAAAGAAGGAGGGGAATTGAGAGAGAGACCAACCACAGAAAAGAGACAGGGCCTCCCTGTGAAATTTAGTTTTCAAACACAACAACTCCTTCACACACACAGCTTCTCAATATGGAGGCCACAGACCTCCACTGGTCCATTAATGGACACGGACTGGATCTACAGGGGTCCCTAAACTAAAGGGCACTTTTGAGGTGGAAAGCTGAGTTTTATATGTTCAGTTTCTGTGCTCAGATGGGATTCAAACCAGCAGTCCTCACATCACAGAGGTAACAGAAGAGTTAGGAGGAGAGTAAAGAACTCATATTCATATTTATAGCTGTGTGAGTGAACTAATAAAGGCCTGTAGTCACAGAATAATAAATTAATAAATAAATCGTTTCAGTAGAATTACCAGAAGTGAGTCTGATTAAATGCAACAAATTACTGGAACATTTCAGGCCCAGCATGTCACTGTGAATTACATCAAACAGACTTTTGCACAGTGTTGGCCTGTTTATCGTGTTGCTATAAATGCAGGGTGAGGAAGCTTTATATTTCACTGGGCAATTAATCACTTAATAAATTAATAAATAAATGCTCCTTTCTATTCAGCATTGTTTGCTATTAAAAACATATTAATGTCATTTAATTTTGTGGCTCTGGGAAGTTTTTTTTCCCACTCTGCTCTGATGCATTCATAAACTGTTTCTCATATGAACCCTGGACAATGTCTCACCTACAGGAATTACACCATTTAGTTTGGGCGAGGGATGACGCCTCATAGAGTGTGTAGGAGGTAGGACATGACGCAGATTACACCATGATCATGTAGCCAGTTCGTAATTTGGTCAGCAGAGTTTCTTTCCGATCATTTAATTTGTCTGATTATTTTGGCTTTGCCCCGTACAGCCAGAAGTTCCTGAATCTCATGATCTGTCAAGTTGGACATTTTTCTTTCCGTCTTTGCGGTAATAACCCTTCTTCTTCACACTTGGATGTTTGTTGTCTTCCGATTTCGTTATCAACACGCCCACTAGCTTGTTGTGGATTCTCCGGACATGTGCCTGCTCTAGTCACATACAGGCTCTACCGGACGTTACACAAACTTTGTACTTGGAAAGTGGCGAGGTAAAATCTGTGTCATGTCCGATCCAACTGATCCAGGCATTTGCATTCTCACATACAGCTCCTCCGGAAATGTCTAGCTTGCAGTGCATGTGTGAAAGGGGCTTTACATAAGTAACCACAATGAAAAGTTTTCTATTTTCCATACTGTAGATATTTGTTGTGACTCAGCTTCAGAGTATTAGTATTGGCACTAGCATTGCAACTAGTGTGTAGCATCACCTGCCCATTTTAGAAGTACTTGAGGAGCAAAACAATATTGGTGAATTCATTTTAAGTCATTCTGAATGCTTTGAACCAGCCAAAAGAAACTGAGGTTAACCTGTAATTGGGGCCACGTGCTCTGCCTTGTTAAGGGAAATAAAAGCCACGTCCATTATTGTTTCTTGTGCAGAATAGGACTGAGATGATTCCGCTTTTCATGCTTGAGAACCAACTAGTTACTATCATAGCTTGTGGGTTCAGAGCTGCCCAGCCACAGGACCAAAATCCAAAAAGTCCTCAGCACTGCTAAAGACATTATCGCTTAGAATAACCCTGTTCTTAGTGTGTCGGGCTCTGCATGCATGCATGGATGTGTGTGCGTGTTTATGTATGTGTAGTTGTTTTGACCAGTAGTTAAAGATCTGAACACGCAATCGGCTTCTCTGTGGTGAAGTTTCTTCTTTTTCTTTTTAAGTTTTTTTGTTGTTTTCATGCATGGCCATCAAGCCGGCCTCCACCCCGTCCTCCCTCCCTCTGTCTCATTCTTTTCTGCTTCTTGTCTTCATAAAACTGTTTTTAAACTTTGTATATCTTTTTTGCCTTTTTGATGAGGTTTTGCCCTCCCCTCCGTCTCTGTGCCCTTCTGTTGTCTGTTTTTCTCTCTTTCCTCTCCGACTCCTTCTCCGTCTGTCTCTCTCGAAAATGAACCGCCGTGACCCTGAAGACCAGCCCTCTTTTATGGAGATACCACTCAACCTCTGTGTCCTGCAGAAAAGTTTTTACCAATGTGCCTTCATGGTTTAACTGTTGCCCGAAGGTCACGCAACACTGTCAGCTTACAATGTCAGTTCTTCCTAACACCACGCAAACTTTCTGGATAGCAGTAGTAATGATTTAGTTATTCTCTCAGCAATACATGTTCCGTAATCTGCGTCACACATTTAATATTCTTACAAAAAAGAGAGGAAAAGACCAGGCAATTCAGTGTGCTTGGCTGTTGGTGTTGTCATCCTGAAGTGCTATTCAAACTACACTTAAATATGATTCATCCCCATGTCTGTTGTGTAATATCCACCCAAAATGATATCAAGGTTCTCAGTAATTTCCACTGTAACCACGGAAAAAAGCAACACTCAAAAGTCATAGTGATGCAGATTCACATGGGACTTGTATCATCAGATGACCTCTATGTTTTGCAAAATATGAAAAGTCGCTTGCAGTGTTTTGTTTTTTTTACTTTTCATATTATGTAAATAATAGATTTGCATAGAATTAAGACAGAGACACAGAGGACTTCTGCAGACATGACAAATCCAACAAATACCAAAGCACTTCAGGTTGACAGAGCCTTATGTCCTCTTGTGCATTGCCAAACCTGCACAGCTTGGTGTTCATTCAGGCTAACAAAAACTACACAGAACCTAATATCTTGCATCCATCATGGTCTCATCAAAGCATATTCTTTTAAATCTGTAGCATGCCTAGTTTTTGTGGCATTCTTGACTTTCCACAACCAAACAATAAAGAAAAACGACAACCAACAATTAGAATATATGACAATCTTCTGTTACCTCTCAAACCTACAAATATGATTGCATGATGCATTTATATATGGTGGTGTCATTATTTTTATAAATGTTGTGCTCCAGATAATGATATTATGGCTTTGCCTAAAATGCACATGGGTAAATACATCTTTTCATCCATAAAAATACAATATGTCTGAAGAATCATGAATGGCAGGAAGATAAGTGGGCTCTTGTTGAAGCTGCTGTTAAGAGACAGTTCACCCCGAAATCAAAAATATTTGTTTTTCCTCTCACCTTAGTGCATGCATGCATCCACTGCGAGCTCATCTGGCACCACTGTGCTGGCTAACATTACAGCTCAACCGAGGAGGACGCCTTTAATGTTTATATCTTGTGCTGTTATGAGCACGAGCCTTTCATCCATGAACAGATGCGCGCTTCCCTCTGCGCTATGATACAGTTGGCGGGTGTAGTTCAGTAGAAAGAAAAAAGTTCCTCCTATAAAATTGCTCACAACGAAGTCCGTAGATTATCTTAAGTAACCGCGTCATGATTTCTGGAAAGAGACATTGCTGCTGAGTTTTGCAAATGTATTTTTTTGGTGCTTTAAGCACCACAAGCTGAGTGCCATCTAGTTCCATTGTAGTTAAGAGAAGGCAGACATCTCTGCAGCTGATATCTCCAACAATCTGCAGCTCACATCTAAACAATCTGGACTGATAAACAGCACTCAAGTAAGAGGTAAAATATTTATTTTTGTTTTTGAGGTCAACTGTCCCTTTAAACATGCACTAGGGCTAAAAAAGATTGACAATATACACCATGAGCCACTACAGTTCAGAGAAAAAGCTGTTTTCTCATGGTGTCTAATGAGTTTGAATGCATACGCATACAAATATAGAACAGACCATCACCACATATGCAAAGGGAGGAGGCCGGGTCACAGAGTGCAAGATGGAGAGAAAGAAAAAAAACACTCATTCTGCTTGCTTTGTATCACTGCCTCCAATCAGATGTTGTTACCAGGTTAAAGGGATGACATGCTGACAGCCAGGTGGTAATCCAATGGTCCAATAGTCATCCACTGTAGAGGGCTTATGGACGGTCGAGTGAGCCTGTGAAGCACTTGGCGAGTGGCACATGAGACACAAGAAATTCCACATCCAGTGATGAGAGGGAGATGAAGTCATCAAGTGGCTAAACGAAAACGGAGATCAGGATCAAATCACATCGCATGCTCCCAGATGTGGACCAGGACAAGGCAGGGAGAACACCTGATTACAGATGACAGAGAGTGGACGAACAGAGAAAGAAACGTGACAAAGGAAAAGAGGAAATATGAATAGGAGAGAGTGAAAGACAGGGGTGGAGGGGATGGGGAAAAAAAGAGATGTCAGAGAAAGAGGAGAGATGCAGAAGGTGACAAATAAAGGAAGAGAGAGAGGTGGTTTCTCCTTCTAATTGGAAATCAAAGAACAAAGCATTTTCCTACCCAGGAGATGGAGAAATGCCAGAAACTGAACACACTCCAGAAACACAGAAATTGGGAAATAACCCAAAGGGAAATCACCGCTCTGATTGACATACACACGGATCAATTCAAACTTTTGCACCATTGTGTGTGTGTGTGCGTTTTCACAGGCGTGTGTGCAGTCATGTGTGAGAGTGTGTTTAGTGGGCGGCATAAAGCCAGACAACAGGAAACGGAAAGAAAACGATCGAAAGCGTTCTAAAAATTAGAATTCATGGTTTCACAGGGAGAGATTTTGATTTCCTCCTTGTTAAGAGGGAGAGGAGAGGATCCTTTCCCCCTCTCTCCGTCTTTACCACAACACAGGGGCAGGCATAACAATGAGTGTGTTGCTTCTTGCAGGCTAACCCCAAAGAGAAGCAAATTCAAGCTTTCCCTGTTGTGATTTACATTTCCTTTGCAATAACAGAAAGGGAAGGAGAGAGAGGAGATAAGAGAAACTATGAGAGGTGTGTTAGTGTTACGACTCACCACACATTTAAGGTATGTCTGCCACTCATATATAGACAGTATGTGTGTGAGCCTGAGACGAGAAAGACAGAGAGATTGGAAAACTGAAATACAGCTGTGACTCCAGGTGTGTTTATATGTCGTCCATGCCAGGAGAGAGAGTCACAATGGCAGCAAACGTGATTCTGAAGCAAAGCAAAGGTCTGCTTCCCAGAAACAATCTTGGCTTTGTTGACAGTGTAGGCAACAGTGTGTTGTGTGAACAGTGAACAAAGCTCTGTTCGGCTCACCTGTGCACTTTTCTTGTCAATGAGGACATTGGAACGATGTCTCTGTGAGCTCAATGCACTGCAAATTAAGAAAACACATGCAAATAGACAGAACACAAGCAAAAGACAAAGTCACCAACATGTGTGCAGCATTTAGAAAAAGCACTACAATTAGAGAAAACCAGACTCCATTGAATAAAACAGTAATTTTACCTCTTTCAACAAAGGAGCTGCTGATCCCAACCTTGATAGGTTAGTTTTTGTTATTATTTGACTTTAGTGTTTTAAAGGGTTGGTTCCAATTCAGCAAAGTCACACAACAATTCAACAAACGGATTGCGACGCTGGTAGACCAGCAACGCCCCACGTTCAACAAGCTAAAATGGTTGTTTTCGTCAGTTTTCGTCACCTTCATTCCAGCTCCATATTGGAAAGGGTTGCCTGTTTGGGAAGTACTGAGCATATGACTGGATAAATGAGACTTGGATTATACTGCACGATTTGTGTGAGAGTTTGTAAACGGACGTTTTAAGATATTTTTGCTGGTCTTAAACGTGGTCCCTGTTTACTTCAGCTCATCAAGAATATTCTCCATTTGTGGATCCTTTGTTCACCATGAAGGCATGTGAGAAACTCAAAGTTTTCTTCATTAATTCAACGTAACACAGGGTGAGTAATTAATATACAAATGAACATTTCAGGGGGAAAGTATTCCTTTAACAACAGCAAGAAGATGGCTTAAAAAAAGCCCCAAACCCGTATACTTTAGGAGATTTTCCAACACTGGTGGATAGCTGACTTGCCACGAGCATCACTTTCACTTGTGTTTTTCTTTTTTATTAAATTGAAATTTCTTGTTTTTATATTGGAGCTCTCCAATGATCTGATTAACATAAATCTGCTAGGGAAGAGTGTGAGACCCTCTGAAATGTTTTTCTTCTATGTTCCATTGTTCAAGATTGATACACTAAGTTCATGTTTTTTGGATCAGGGAGTCAGGGATTGTTTGTTCAGACAAGATTTTGATTTGATTGACTGAGATAATAAGTGAAATAAAGCTCAGTGGCTTTTGCGCGGCTGTGTGAGGTGAATTTCTCAGACAGGATGAAAAACTGCAACCTGACCAAACAGCTCTGAGCTAAAGTCCTGTTTATGTCAATGCTTTCACCTCCGTGCTTTCAGTTTGGAAGCATTCATGAAGCCTCTTTTTCTGTCTGAAAGAGATACCAATAAACAGACTGGTGTGGAGAGAAAGCAAGAAAGGCAGGAACACTTAACAGAATTTAAAACCACAACTGGAAACATTTGTCATACAAATAAAAAGCAACCCGTTATAAAAGACACATTTCTGGGTAAAAGATAAAGGATTAAATAAAAAATGAGAGTGCTGCATCGCAACTGTCTCGTCTCACTGGATACGTTCTGCTCTGCATCACTCACACTCACACAAACACACTGTAGATAATGCAGACAATATGGTCACAAATGTGCTTATACACCCCCTCTCCCCTCTCTTAGAAGGTGGCTGTGGCTCAGGAGGTAGGGCCGGTCGTCCATTAATCGCAGGGTTGGCGTTTTGATCCCCGGCTCCCGTCAAAGTGTCCTTGAGCCAGCCACTGAACCCCACGTTGTTCCCAATGAGCAGGTCAGCGCCTTGCATGGCAGCTTCACCGCCATATGTGTGTCAGTGTATGTGTGTGAATGGGAGGCAAAATTCTAAAGTGCTTTGTCCGATTGGGTAGAAAAAATATAAAATGCACTCAGTTTGCTCCATCTGTATGTCTCCTCTCTATCATCCTCCCCTGCCTCCATCTTCTCCTTTTATGCCTCCATCTCTCCTCGAATCTATCTCACTCTGTCCCACTCTCTTTCCTCGGTCTCTTTACTTCAACTTTTTTCTCTCTCCCCTCTCCTAGTATACGACAGTCTTACTCGATAGCTTCATTATGTCCACTGACAGCAAAATGTAGAGCTGAGTTCAGCATTTTATCGATAGTCGAAAAATGGCATAGTTTAGCTGTAGTTTGTGTCATCTTTCTTCCACGGGTAACGAGGTGGGGATGATGAGGAGGCTGCCTGATGCTAAAAGGATTTCTGGTGAAGATGTCTTAACAGTCAAGGTTCCTCAAAAAAACCTTTGTCATTTAAAACTTAAACCTGCATTCTTTCTAATGGCCACAGAGGGCGACTCCACAGGTTGCAAAAAGAAGTCCAACTGTCGGAAAGAGCTCTAAGACTCAACGTCAGTACTGTGCAGAGACAGAGCAAACAAGGAGGGGGCTTGGAGATTAGCGGGGAAAGCCATAGGGCTACATAGTAAGGGGCCGTAAACACGTTGTGTTTTTTGTGCCCTCAAATTCATTGTTTTCAAATCATTGGGACACTGTCACAGCACACACGCACTCCCTAGCACCTATTTTTCAGGGCACAACAGCTGCAACCTGAGGATAAACAGAGTTCAACTTCCGGAAAGGAGCAGCGCAGACCACATGTCATGTGATGCAGTTTAACCAACCACAACCAACAAATATCTTTCCCTTCATCCACAAACATCAGTCTGTGGTCAATATGGAGGAGACAAAGACAATAGGCCTACACACAAACAGCACCTAGAAGAAGATCAGCCCTGTGCTCAGGGTTTCAGGTAAATAGGCTATGATACGGTGCTTGTTGAGGTTACTTAGCAACCTCAGACGCAACCTGCGACCATGCTCTGGAAATCTGGCACAGAAAAGGCACAACAGTAGCGGCAAGTACCCAACCTTGCATTTTCCATGTGAATAAAGACATGGCATGTGTACGGCCCCTAAGTTCTGAAGCTATTTTGTTGAGTTGCTTGTTAACAAAATGCTCTGAGTAAATTAAGTTGGTCCTTTATAGTGGAAGGTAAACAATGGAAAATGTAAAGAGGTCGGTGCTCGGTGACAGTATGAAAAATCATCCTGGTTCATGTTGGTTTAGAGAACAGAGCCTCTATGTTTACCATGTTTACATCACTTGATTCAAGCTATTGGTTGTTCTTTACTGTAAACCAAGTTAGCGTATTTGGGGGAGTAAAATTGCTTCACATTTGGTGTGAATACTGCTCAACCCTCTCACCCAAATATGGTCACTTCTGGCTACAAAAATCCAAGATGGCGACGGTCAAAATGCCAGTCTTGAGGCGTCAAAATGGTAGTTCACAATGGTGAAGACGTCATGGTGGCTACATTTACTTCTGTTACACAGTCTATGCTTTCTGCCAAGCTTGACACAGACAAAGTGGTTTTAAAATTCTTTATTTTGAGCACAAATTGTTCCTGGTATCTTTGAAAGTGCTCAACTTTTGACATCAGCTTTTGAATCCATTTTTTGTTAAGATGCAACCACTTCAGCTCCTTCACTGAATATCTGAAAAGCCACTACAATTGGTGTTAGCACAATAAATGGAGAAAACATCTTTTGGAGCAAAGATCTTCTAATCACTAGTAATGTCAAAGCAACCATATTAAATGTCTTATTCTCATACCCACAAGCATCCAGAGAGGGCAGGCATCAGTTATTTTAAATGGTGGCTTTTTCATTTCGGAACATAAAATCATTCAGTTCAATAGAGTGCAGAAATCCTCCAAGGCCTAATAATCTCCCCAGTTGCCATTACTTTCACATTCACAGACACAAGCTTTCTGAACAGACCTGCCTCTTTAGAAAGTTTGAAAGCTCCTCTGTTACCTCAGCGGCTGCCGAGCTGCTGGCATTGATCAGCAACACTCATGAGCCCCCTGCTCATAAATAACGCTCATTTTGTGCAAAGAGCCAGTGAAATATTACTGATTGCACCTTTAACATCGGCTACCAGCGATCGTTAGCATGCTCGCAGCATAAATCCCATTAGTACACTGTGACATGCATTTAGCATTTTTACATTAGCTGAACTGAGACATCAAGAATGAGTTAGGCTGGACAAAGTATGGGGAAATAATGGCTGAGATGAAGGATGGGTGTGTGTCCTGTCTGCTAACATGAATGTAGTCATTTTAGATGCATAGGAACAGTTTGTTAAGGTACGTGGGTGTGCAAAAAAAGTGCTTTATGTGTGTGTGTGTGTGTGTGTGTGTGTGTGCACATACACCGCTCAAGGAGAGTAATTTATCAGACAGCATCTTGTTGCAGTGTGTTTTTTTTTTAATCTCCCAGAGATTCTGTTATCGTTAGAATTATGATAGCCCACCGCAGGACAAATATCTGATTAACGATTTGTGTGTGTGTGAGTCCGTGTGGGTGCATGTTTGCGTGTGTGTGTAACTATAAATCATATCTGATTATGATGATCAGGCAGGCAGGAGAAATGAGCGATGAGAAGAGGTGAGGGAGAAAGACAGGAGCGAAGCAGGAGAGAGTGAGAGAGAGAGACACACACGTTAGGATGGAGGGTTGGATGGAGGGAGGACGAAGGAAAAACAGAGAGAGAGTGGTAGACAGATGGCGAAACAGAGGTCATAATTCATACCAACAAACCTCCGGCACTCAATTGAAAAATGATGACGCTTCACTAGCATTAAGTTACTAATCACTCATCCACGTGGAGTGTGTGTGTGCGTTTGCTTTGAAAGAGTTCACATACATTAGACTACTAATAAGTCATTCTGTGTGTGTGTGTGTGTGTGTGTGTGTGCTTTACAGAGAGAGGGTGAGACATTTGTTTTATTGACTTTTGAATGTTTTCAAATCTGTGCTCTCATTTATCATCTCTGTGTTAAGCAGGGTTGTTGTTTTGCGTGTGCGCATGTGTGTGTATTTGTGCATATGTGTGTATTCTTTTCTGCACTGGAATACCAAATACACTTTAATCAACATACTGTTTTTTACAGTGCTGTAAGCAAACTGCGTATACAGCACAATATACAGCACATACAGTGTATTTTATGCAGCTGCATTTCTTTGATGAATGAGTAAAGACAAATGTATGGGTTTTTTATTTGTTTGTTTGTTTGTTTGTTTTAGCCACGGTAAAGGTCTGATGCTCCTTACTACAGGAACACTGTTGTGAAATACACTTTTTTTTTCATTTTCTTTGTCCTAGAAGTGAACTAGAGCTGTTTAATCACTCAAACATTAAGTAAAACTTTAAAAATACATATAAAAAGTCATTATTGAGAGTTTACAACACTGTGTATATTCCAAAGATCCAACCAGTCTGCATCATAATGTGTAATTTGTGATCCCCACACATATAATGGATGACACAGAATCACATAATCAACCAAAGCAAAGCTCTATCTGCTGGGTTTCCCGTGCAGCTGTCCTTAAAACCTGGAAGCTTTACCAGCTACCAGCTTTACTGTAATGCTACTAATTTGGTTTCAAAACTCTGTTCTTGCTTTACCATCAGTTGAATTGGACATCCAGATTCATGCAAATGTGAAAACTTCTGGTATTAAATTTGCATGGTTCTTGCTGAGTAGCCATATATTAATTTTCTTATTTGTTACACACTTTAGCTGAGCCTTATCTCTTTAGCTGTCCTTATCTAGAGTTCAATACCGACCTCTTAATTTATAACGGCAAACAAACATCTGCGTCTGAGGTGTTTAGCTATGCTATTATTATGAGAGAAAATGGACACCATCCAGCAAGTTATAATCATGGATTCTCATTGGCTTTTTTTCTGTGCACTTCATGGGGGAAAAAAAGTCAAGACAGCACCCAGACACTGCATGGTAACATTACTATCTTGTGAACAGAACAGCATGACAAATGACACCACGTCCAGGTCGTGACATGTTTACGTCACATGGGGATCTGATTAAAGTTGGCACTTTATTATCAGTCATTGTTTGCTTCAGGTTTTACAAACCTAATCACCAACAAAGAAGTTTGTATTGAACATTTCTACAAACCACAGATACATTACAGATGTACATCCATTTATAGTTGATATGCTGAGGCTTTACGTTTCTCCGCAATGTTGTTGTGAAGGCGTGGTTAGTTTAGGCAAACACTGCTGGAAAACGCTGCAATGTGTCTGTGAAAAACATCCAGGTTTAGTGCCACAAACACTGGTGGAAATTGTGTGAAGGATTCCCAAAAGTCAACCAGTGTCATTGTTTGTTGGTTTCAAACAGTGGTCTGTAGCTTGGCAGGCGTCTCGCCCTCCACGTCCCAGTGACAGCCAGCCTATATAATAGTTACTTTAGAAACATTGACATGATGCATATGAAATGTGCAAATGTAACATATCCATGGTTTGGGACATTTTCTTCTGGTTAGACTTGGTCTTATGTATTTCATCAAAAATAAGCTGTTTCCATATCCATCATCAGTGATTTTTAAATGTTATATATGCAATTTATTTTTAGTGTATCCCCGTGTGCAGAATGAAACACTGTGCATAACACTCATTATTTCAAACTATGAATGTGATGAATATACTAAAAATGTGGAGTCAAGACTTTTGGTTTGAGGTCTTTGTATTTTGTTTTTCTGGCCAAAATGAAAGTGATGTCCTTGAGCAACATACTGAGGGCCTGCAGCTCCAGGGGAGCCGTTGTGTAGCCGACCCTGCCGTTTGACCTTCCTGTTGAGGAGGCAAGCGAAAAGATGAATCTGTCCTTCGGGGATCAATAGAGAAAATAAAAAGGAAAGCGAGCAAGGCCGTCTGTGTCCAAAACACAAAACCCAAAGTAGCCGTAAAACACGGTGGGAGGCGTTAACATTAACACATGTTTAAACCGGCATCCTTCAGAGTGGGCCTGTGTGTGCAGCATTTAATGTTTTCAGATACTCCTCTGAGCGTGTGTGTGTGTGTGTGTGTGAAGACCAAAGCTATCTGCACCAAGGTAGATGAGTACTGACTTCATCACCAGCCTAAACTGACAGTGTGTGTGTGTGTGTGCATTCTATATGTATGCAGTGTGTGTTGTTGATGACAGTCGCTGATCAGTAACCTGCATGTTGATTGCAGACTTAAAGTCTGTGAGGGAGATGTTGAGAGTGTGTATGTGTGTTGATTGCAAGGTGTGTGTGCATGTGTGTGCGCCTGTGTGTATGTGTGCGTCTGCTGATTGCAGAGTAATGCAGATCAGATGAAGCAAGAAATCGGCTTTTTGGCTCCATCAATCATCTCTCGGTCTCTCTCCTCTCTCCCCCGTCTCTCTCAATTTCCTTCCTCTCTGGCTCACTCATTCTCTTTGAGTTTCACTGTCTCCGACTTTCTTTTCTTTTTCTCCTCTCAGCCTCCCATCATCGCCTTTTATCTTTCTCACACACGCTTTACGTCCTCTTTTGAATTCGCCATTGAACCATTGAATTTCACACACAACACAGTTACGCCTGACAGTTACAGGTGACATTTCCCACTTTTTATATTTTCTCTGAGAGCAAAATATAAAGGGTATACCAACACGGGTCTTCAATTTATATTCAAAGTTAAACAAAGACAGATGGGATTCATTAAGATGACATTTGACTTCCATTTTCAGTTCTGACATGGAACTACCTGAAATAGTAGGATGTGTAACAATTCAAACTGTTTGTACAATGAGGTGTTTTTTTGCAGTGTCCATTTTATTTGGTGTCATTAAAAATTTGGGGATTAAAGAAAAAACTGTATAGACATATAGAAGTAGCCCCCTCAATCTTTACTTATGACCTGCTAGAGGTATGTGGCGATGTATTTTGCTCCAGAGAATCTGCACTTTGCCTGTATTTTCTTCTTATTTTCTGTGCTTGGGATGTTTGTAGGCGTGCACCCCAAAAGCATTCAGGTGAGGTTAGGGCTTTATAAAAGGGAAATGACCAGGTGCCAGACTGTAGGCAGCAGGCATCCAAGAGACACAAAGCCGAAAAACGCAAATATAGTAGCTCAAACACCAAATGACATCGAATCTTTGGTTGGCTTTTACTTTCACTTTTACTCAATGCATGCCAGTGCTGCCCAGTATACCTTTAAGTGACATAGGGTAGGGATTTGGCACAAACAACAAGACTGATCTTGAAACCTTTTTTTTGTCATACTGTGCTAGAGTAAAGTTCACAGAATAAATGTTTAGCGAACAAATCTGCTCTGCATTAATTGCAAATCAAGGATCCCCAACAAAGCCACGTAAATATATTCTTCAATAGTCTGAACTGAAGGCCATCGGAATAAGATTTACGCAAGAGAATAGCATGTCAGGATAAACAACATGGACATATATTATTCTCCGAATGACAGACAGTTGAACATATTTTAAAAACATAAAAGATTCTGGTCTTTTGCGGAAACATTTGAGGCTGGCGCCCCAGACGCCATCCCCGTCTCTGGCTCCGGATAACAGCAATACATTCGTAGACATAAGTTTCACTCTGTATTGGCTCAGTGGGCACTTACAAGTAAAAGAGTGATTACTGAACAGTTTGAAACTTTGCTGTCCTCTCACTACAACAATGCTGAAGGACAAAGTTGTGCGAGCACTAAGAAGACAATAGTGCTGATGCAACAAACGTTGAAAGCGATGAAAACGCATGAGAAACTCCTTCACGCAGCTGCAAAGCAAAGCTGACAATGGATAAAATGTGAAAATGACTCCGCGCTGCCAAAGCAAGGTCTCATTTCCAACACAAGCAAGTTATTGGATTTCTTTTGAAATGCTTAGAAAATGTTTCAGCAGGGAGTTTTATGGCTGATACTGACAGTGACAAACACAACAGAAAGTTTAGATTTCTCATATAATGACCGTGATAAGAAAAAAAAATTGCGATGGTGTTCACCTTAAAAGCCTTTCATTGTATCAGCACCATCTTACATAAAGCCTCCAAACAGATAAGGCCATGGGAAAGAAGATAATAATAACGCTCATCTGAAAGAAGAAAGTTTTACTGAAGGTGAGTTGACAACTCACCTTCGCAGAACCCGGATCTGTCAGCCGCAGTCATTAGGTATTCACTGCAAGTTAAAGATGGGATTGCCTTCTATTATTTGGGGTAAGCTAACATAGAGATTCATCTGGAAGTCTGTGTAAGTAACTTTCTGGATTGTCTTGTCTGTATTCAGTATGAGTCAGTAAAGGGATTCCTTTGTATTCATCCAGAGTTATTTAAATGGAATCAGTCATTTGGTCTAAATCGATAGAGAGGAAGAGCAGGTCAAACACAGAATCAGATAGAGGGAAGGAAAAGAAAGAAATGTGTGTGTGTGAGAGGATAAAGGAGTGGAGGCATGAAACACAAACAACCAGATACACACACACACAGCTGCAAATACTCATGCACACAGACAAACACTTCCATCTGGAAACATGTTCAGGTGACACATGAAGAGGAAACAGGTGTTCTCCTCGGCAGATTATCCCATTATGTTGGTCTGATGGGATTATATGATTTGATTTAAATAACTTGTTGATCTTAAACACAATCTGTGTCTTGTGTTGGTGTAACTGCTCTCTTGCTGACTGTATAATATTCTTTTTAAATAGAAAAGATACTGATGCTGCATCTGCTCCGATGAAGGCTCTATGTCAGAATGCTTCGGCAGATTTGTTAGCCTGCTGTCGCAAATAAAATGACCACAAAATGATCAAGAGATGAGGTTTTATTGAAGTGGAGGCTTTATTCCCAAAATGTCTTTTGGTGAACACAAATAAACTTAATGCTCATGCTCTTAACACAGATTGTAAACCAAAGTGGACACATACAAAACACCAAAGGGTTGCAAAGAACAAAAGTTTGTCAAGTATCACACCAGTCAAGCCCTTCAAGAGTCAAGCCCTTCAAAAATGTAACACATGCAGTATGTGGCAAAAGGCTGCCATAAAAACATTTTTCTTTTTAAAATGTACAAAAACCATAAATCATCTACATTCGTTTCTATGAACATTATTAAAACAACACTAATAAAAGTTTAGTTGTGTGTATTTTCTACGTCTTAATCCAAAACAAAACATGGAGGAAATAGTCTTAGGACTTTATGTGGACTGTCACCTTTGCAATAAATCTCTCAGAGACAAATACACAAAGCAGGAATTACAGGAAAACCTGCACAAATACGACAAAAAGAAACCATGTAATTCTCAAAACAAAATTTTTTTTGACTGATCTAGGCAAACGCATATGGTCAGATTGCACCAAAAGTAGCGCTATGATGTTGGATGTTCGAGGTGCTGTGATAGTTTCTCTAAAAAGCTGTGATATATCACCTTGCTTATTCAATTACAATGTGTTTATTGTAACCTCTGTGTCATAGTACATATTGTATCACCAGATTCTTGCCAATACACAGCCCTAACTTATGCCCAGGCCACACTGCCTACATAAGCAGCCCATTTTTTTTCTGGTGCCAGTTTTTTAAAGGTTAGAGCGGTCACACTGTCCGTGTGAGCAGTGCTGCTCAGGTGCAGAGCATCAAGAGAATAGGAGTCTCGCCTATTTTTTTTCACATGATGCGTGCAGTTTCAGGAAATAAAGACAGTGAAAATGCTCTTTTGATGATCATATTGACATTGTACCACCTCCCACTACAGTTTCAATGTCTAGATAACTCACAGACATGACTAATATAATAATTTATTCTTAACCCAACACTTCCTGATACCTTCTGACCATGTGTCTGTGGACACAATCTCTTTATTTGTTAACACACGGGCCATGTAGTCTAAAATACTAATACTAATACTACTAATAATAATGTGGAAATAGAGTAGTTAAGCTTGCTCAAGCCGCAGCAGTTCAGTCAGTTATCTATCATGTGCTGCTTCCGCAGGCAGTGTGGCCCACATGTTACAGACTGAGATATTAAATTCCTAATATGGTTTCTTTCTGTCACATTTAAATTCCTTGCCTGAAGTTCTGAGGAATCCCTCCGCACCTCACCAGTCAGGACCTGTAGCTTATGGTCAGAAATATTTTCTTTTTCTCTCTGTTAACATTCTGTTCACTGTGTTCTTGGCCCAAAAGCAACATTTATATTTGCCACATGGATAATTGTAATCAGAAACAAAAAAGAGCAGACTGCACTCAGCTGCAAAACTTCATGGGCGTGTTTTTGCTGTAAAATCTTTAGCGCAATATCTTCGGACCGTGAGACAGAGCAGATAGCCGTTGCAAGTGATGCACAATTTATAGCCGCAATCTTTGTGAAATCACCCCTCAGTGTCTGAAAGCTGATCCTCATAAACGTGGAGGCACACACACACACACACACACATGCATACACACACACTGAACGGAACAAAATCGCAGGGGTTCTTGCAGAAAATAAACACACACATACATAGATCTACACGTGCACATACACACACACACACACACAGATGAAAACACACTGTCTCTCACACACACAGATAAGGGCAGGGTAATGGAAGATAAACAAAGAGGGAGAGCGGGAGGAATAATTAGAAACATGAATGTTTGGTATTTGTGATGATGATATGATGATATATGAGTCCCGATGCCTGCCGGCCCTTCCAGAAAGTTCTTAGAGGTCATTCCGGAACATTGTAGAACATTCCTCAGCGTTCTGATGGCAATCCCAGATCTGCCAGTGTAGCTGTCAATTATATCCAGATTTTCAACTTTACTGGGGCCTCAATGCCACATCAATACTGCAATACCATCCCTTCATCTATCTCTGTCTCGCTCCCTCCGTCCCGTTCCCCTGTCCCTCCTCCCTTCTTTCCACACTGGCACAATAGCAAGAACAATGCCAGGGTGCCACCACATCAAACACCAACAAGAGAGAGAAAGAGAGTCAGAGGGACAGACAGAGAGAGGGACAGATGAAGAGAGAGACAGAATTACAGTGCGGGTCGAAATGTGATTGTGCATCAAAGCAAAGCTGAGGGGAAAAAACTTCCTCTTAAACTGATTATATATCCATGAGAAGAAAAACCACAATGTCTCTCCCTCTCGATGTGTTGCTCTCTCTCTTGCTCTCTCTTTGTGTCTTTGTCTGTCTCATGGTGCCAACTGTCTACACGCTACCAGTGTCTACTTTTACACATTGCTATCAAAGCCATTTCGGCGGGATCAAATCCAGCTTTCCACACGGCTTTTTCACTTGTATTTTTCTTTGTTCGGCGGCACTTTTCAGTAACTCTGCACATACTGACAACATACCGTAAACCAATGACAATTCTCAGATTTCGCATTTCAAGTGGGACGATGAGCAGTTTTAAAGGGTTAAGTCACCCCAAAGCAGACATGGTTTAGGGTGACATGTTTTCCTCTTGATCTCTGACAGCTTATTCCATATTTGTGGACATCACCAGTGTCAGTTTTGGGGGGATAAGGACATATTTTCCTCATTAGAACCATTGGCACAACAGTGATTTATAACTCAGTTTCATGGAAAAGCTAAAACAGCCTTTTTTTGTTTCATCCACAAAGTTGATCTGGTTGGTCTATTTATTTCCAATGGAGCAGCTCTCGCTCCTGGTGATGTTCACAGATAATGTTTGAGCTAACGTTGAGGACTAAGGCACAGGGACTGGCTTTCACTTAACAGGGATCCAATAACAGTGATTAGATTTTAATGAATTATTCAAAATTTGTATTTCATTTTATGGCAATCTTGTTAAAAAATGCGTGGTACAGAAATAATTGGATGTGAGGAGAAAAGAGAGCCCAATGACAAATTTATCACGTTCTCTCTTTGTTGATAATTGATTAGTGGGATAACACACACACACACAGACACACACTTGCACAACAGAAGCAGTTTTAAAAACTCCAACATGATATCCAGCATCAAACATGGATAAGGTGTTTAGACATCCTTGTCTCCAAGAAATTATGTATGTTACTAAGTTGCTTTCTTAATTATGTTGTTGTGGCAACATAATCGCCACCTGGATTGTGTTCAGAGACAAGGTGTCTGTCAGGTGACAAATTACTACATTCGTGTACTGCGTAGGCTTCACAAAGAGGTGATAAGGAGGATGGCAATCTTAGGTTTTGGCAACAAAAGCAGTTTAGTTAATGTTTGGGAAGCACTTTGGTTAATGTTCGGGAAAGTCAATAAAAAAGGTTGCAATCAAAAAATTATGCTTTAGTCACTATGACTGGATACTGCATTGCAGGATTGCCTATTTTAGTACATTTTCAGTGAACAGTGAGTGTGTCATGGTGAAGACATTATGTGGCAAAGACGGATGGTAGGCAGTAGAATAAAGTGTCTAGAGAGGCTCCAGGCTACTGTTTGACCTCATGAGGAGGCCGTGTTCACTCTTTTGTGGTGAATATTGCAATAAAG
The DNA here is from genome assembly GCA_019142605.1 of Cephalopholis sonnerati. Taxonomy (NCBI): domain Eukaryota; kingdom Metazoa; phylum Chordata; class Actinopteri; order Perciformes; family Serranidae; genus Cephalopholis; species Cephalopholis sonnerati. The sequence goes on along the minus strand of JAGQAX010000014.1, from coordinate 22,145,798 downwards.
CCATTGTTGGTGAATGGCACGCGAACGCCTCGCTATCCTTCCTTCAGCAGAGTGGTCCACAATACTAGAAGCTACTTACCAGCTAATGTTAATAAGCCAGCGTGTCCCCAACTATGGTTCAGAGACGGTAAGCTGTCTCTGAGAGAGGTAACAAGACACAGCTGGTCTAGACATTGTGATCATATCACAAAGTCAGTGTTAATAACTTCATACAGAAGTCTGAACAATGAATTAAGGCTGAAGTTTTTATAATGTCTTCTGTGGCTCTGGAGAGGTTTCATCAAGTCTGAGAAAATTATCCTGGTGATGTCCTTACATCTACCTCATTAGGGTCTGACAAAAGATGCAGGTGCCTTATGGGAAATGTAGGATCCGATGTTTTTGGGGCTCGACCCAGGGCAGGGACTAAAAGTGAGAATAAGCTGGATACCACTGCCTCTGCTGCACTCATTTTGTCCATTTTTTAAATATATCTCTTATGAGTCAACCAGTTTTATTGAAGTGCAAAATAAACTAGAGAATGCAATTTCTGCAGTGGGATAAAGTGCATTTCTGGCTTTTTATGAAGGAGAGGCTTAAGGAGTATGAAGACTTGGAATAGTAGGAGAGGGATAAAGGGGGCAACATTTAGTGTGTGCAATGACAGGTATTGAAAGGAGAGTTTTAGTGTGATGACGTAAATGAGCTCAAGTGTACAAAGAAGGAGCTGAAATGAGGTGTCATTCAAATGTCTTAGTCAGAATGAGAGTGACTCATCGTCCTAAGAGAGAGTGGACTGGATAAAGTATGTGTATGTTGGGTCAAAAATGTGGAAAATAGAGCAAGGCCAAAAAAAGTCAATTTTTTTCTTTTTTGCTGCTGAAATTTCTTTAACAGTGGAGACAATGGAGCAGCTGGATGGCACTTCTGTTAGTTCCAGGCTCAGCTCAACTTGTGGTAATTTGGTCATACAGATACATTGTTTGAAAGAAGACAAAGTATGTATGTTTTAATGAAAAAAAAGATGTATGTAATAGCGGAAATTGTGGAGAAAGAGGAAGTTGCTGTTGCTATAGGGGCTTATATTGGTAGAAATGGAATATAATATAGTGTATAATCATGTAAAAATCAAAATTGTGTTTACCTTACTTTAGAGTAAGCCATTTATATTTACATTGGAAGCCCGTCCTTGTCTGCAGAGATCACAATGTTCACACTGTATAGGGACAGTCATGTTTTGTGCTTTCCCATTGGCTAACTGCAGTTGGCAACCTCTCCGCATTGAGCATCAGAAAATCACTTATTTTTTTAACCCTGACACTGCTTTATTTTGTGTCTTTACCAGTTTAAATCACCTGGTGCATTTGTTTAAGAGAGGAGGAGATCTCTGTGGATAACTTGGCTCCTGGTAATAAAAACTCCTGAACAATGAACACTGAAGGAATTCTAACCGGGAGAAGTTTCAGCTGGTTGCAATATGCAGTCCCCACAGCTAGATGCCACTAAATCCCCTTAAATCTTACACACAGTTTCTTTAATGGAGTTAAGTCTTTAAAATAAGTCATCAAAGATGTCGTTAAAGAAGTATTTCACTGCGGGAAAGATGGTCTTTTCATAAAACTGGGCTGTCTGTCAGGGTTTATGCTTTTTTTTTTATTTTCGTTGGCCAACATGTGTTTTAAAAAGACAAATAGTAGCCTACATTTAAACTGCAATAAAAATTTAAATTAAATAACTTGAAAATAAGCTAAATGAAGAAGCAGCCTACTGAACAGAGTGACTGATCACAGCTTTGGTAACAGAGGCAAAGGAGGAGAGGGAATTGGTACGCCATGTGTCACCACAATGTTGACACTGGATGTGGAAGCACCTGGATTTGTCAATGGTGTGTGTGTGTCCACTTGTCTCTCTGCCTTTCTAGTTAGATACAACTGACAAAATATGTGGAAGAATGGGGTGCATGTTTTATCATTTATTATCAGGTCATTAAAATCATATCTGATATAGCTTTTATATCATTCATAATACAGTGTGTTTCCTGCCAGATTTGCAAGCAACTCGTGGTAAAAAACCAGACGCTGGAACTATTGCTGCAGATTGCGAGCCAGCCGTGGAGCTCATCGCAGTGATACGTCCAGTGTGAACAGCCCCATTGCTAAAAATGTGCTCCACGGTAAATCAGTGTGCTTCCGTGTCCAGTTTGAACCATCATGCCTGCTATCCACTGTCTGGCTCACTCTGATGGAATGAAACGTATCTCCGGTGTGTTCTACGAAGAGACGTGTGGTGTGTTGGACGTCTTCCTGGAGAACATGGTCCATGATGCTGTCTCCTGGCTACACCAAGCATGCTGAGAAAGAACGTGACCGCCGTGGATGTGACGTGCACTCTGAAGAGGCAAGGACCGATCTGTGCTGCTTTGGTAGATAAATAGATGCATTGGTAATTAATATCTACAAAGCAGGTCTGTTGTCTTGGCAACAGATTTATAGGTCACACAATTAGGCTATTTGATATGCTATTAATTAATCACTTATTTGGCGCATTTACCACTAAACATTTTGGTTGTTGATGTGTTCTCATCTCCTGGACAACTACACATGAATCTGTATACGTACACGAATTGTAGTGCGATAAGCTAAAACATGCTCCTGAAAATGTTTGACAATGCACATATTAAGGCAGTAGAGGAGCAGGATTGATTCTCCTCCGGGACTGTAACATGATGATGCTTGTTTAACCCAAACAATGCGTAATATGACTGCAGTTGGTTTGGATCAAGGTCGGGACACCTTCTCAGTTTGTTTGTAAACTGACTGAAACGATTTCTTCAAGAACATCTCAGTCCGGTTGTTTTGGTTTGCACCCGCGTGCGATTGCTGTGTTCATACCTGCCCATACAAACCGCACTTTGGGGGCAAACAAACTTAAGTTGGCTTGAACGAACTAAACAGGGCAGGTGAAAGCACCCCTGCTGTTTGATCTTAGTTTTTCCAGCATTTGTTTATACAATACAGGGAACAGTATGGCGCCCACTTCCTCTTCAAAACCTCTCCTAATACAGCTTAACAGTGCACTAAAATATGTTTCTGAAAACACTGTAGCCAATACAGTGACAGAATTTGGGGTTATATTTTGAAGCACTGTTCAGTTTAATAGTTTGATAGCTAAGATAGAGGGGCAACTCTCTCTCAGTCTGCCTCTATACTGCATCTGTCCTAATGCAGAAGTACAACTTAAACAGTCTGTCAAGATGTAAGCTGGGAAATGTGGGCACTGGTAAGATGGAGTGAAGTTTACCATAATTCATTTACACATATTACCATCATGTTATGATAGGGGCTGGCTGAACACTGACAAGTATCCCAAACACTTTTGATAAACATGATACCGATGCTATGTTCGATGCCCTTGCGCACAATTGTTTTTACACATTAAGGCTGAAATTAAAATTTCGTTAGTCAAAAACACAACTTTAAACCACCTTTACTCACCCGAGATAGTGCCTCATAAGTTAGACTATATACACTGCACTGCACTGGAATGATAGTTAACCTAAAAACACACCACTCTCTCACGCTAGCGCACACACACACACACACACACCCCCAGCATCCTTGACTTTGAGGAAGACTGTAAATTCACCAAAGTGTTTGTACATCACAACATTTTAGACATGGCATTTCTTGGTAAATCACAGTTTTGACACAAACAACCAGCTACCACTCAGAGCTCTCAGCGGACGACAGGTTGATATGAGACCAATGTCCCAAAGGACCAGAGGCTCCCCTGACTCCTGCCACACCATTGTCCTTTTTGTCATCTGGACACAGTGATAAGAATTAGATCAGATGTTGTTCAGTTGTTCAACTCAGCTACAGCTGTGATGTTTAGCAAACCTCCTCCCCTCTCCTCTAAAGGCCAATAAATACATCACACAGTGCTATTTTATTGTTGCCTTCAATTCATATAAATACTTGTCTCGGTTGTTTGTTGTAAGCCCTCTGCTGATTTAATTCACCGATCTTATCTAGTTTAATAAAATAAACACTTGATGACATGATATCATGTTCATAAATTCACTCAGGCACTCACACACAAACAGACACACACACACACACACACACACAGGCATACATGTACGGCTGCAGTGTTAAACAGCTGAACTGTGACCTAATTATGATTATCACTGATTTCACACTTGACTTATTAAAATCATTTACCTGCTCTGTCTTGTCTATATCATTATACATAATCAGTGATGTTGCTATGCACGCGTCCTGCATCCGTGATGCATTAAAATCTGAAAGGACACAGTAAACGCACTATCGATGCATCTAGGGGACGAATCTCATTATCTTCCCGACAATGCCACGCTGTGATCAACACATCTGTGTTTGAATCATACAAACAGTGGTGTGACGTGACTTCACTTGTTTTGAAACTATTTCTCATGTCACAGAGATCACTGAGAGTGAAACTTGTGTTTCAAATGTTATCCTCATGCTGTCAGTGATGTGGTGGTGTTTTTGTTCTGCTCCCTGCACAGAGCTGACACCTGGCTGCCCGTCCGCCACTATCCACAACTCTCTGAGGCTCTGTGGCTCTGTGGCAGCAGGGCAGCACAGAGGTCCCCAAGGACCGCTGGTAGAAAATATTCTTATACTTCTAGGCTCAGAAAATGTACCCAAAGTCACTAATGCAGGATTGGAAATTAAGTTTTTTGCCATCTGTCACTGTGGCTGCTGGACTCAAAAAAAAAAAAAAAATCACCAGCCACTCAACAGAGTACCATTGCTTTGTTTGCAGGTGAATGGAGAAAAGCGTGGCACGGTGGTGTGGTGGTTAGCACTGTTTCCTAACAGCAAGAGGGTTCCTGGTTCGATCCCAGGTGCGGGAGCCCATGTGCGGAGATTTCATGTTCTTCATGTCAGCGTGGGTTCTCTCCGGGTACTCCAGCTTCCTCCCACAGTCCAAAGACATGCAGGTTAATTGGTGACTCTAAATTGCCCACAGGTGTGAATGTGAGTATGATGGTTGTCTCTACATGTCAGCCTTGCAATAGTCTGGTGTACCCTGCCTCTTGCCCAGCGTCAGCTGGGATAGGCTCCAGCCCCAGCCTTCAAGATGGCTAAAGAAAATCTAGCAACCACTTGCATATTCTACCAGCATTTGACTAGTGCTTAGTGCTGATTTCCAGTGCTGCTAATACATAGGATATTATCCCAGACATTCCTGTTATCCTACATCACAACGTCTGCTGTGACAGCAGATGCTGTATTCACGCAGGTCAACGGTGCTTAACCGTCCAGAGGACACGTCATGGTTTTTCCCCTGATAATGCTACATTGTAATAATGTGACTGTGTCACTGATCGATACTGTATTGACTCACGTCAGTGATGACCTGATGATGTTTTACTGTCCGGGGACACGCCTGGTTTACAAAATATTTTCACAGCCTGCTGACATTTCCTCACCATATCCATATCACAGTTTTTCTCAATTGCTGACAAGCGCTGAATGAAACTGTGATCCGCTTGATCTTCATCATCACCTTCTCAGCACAGCAGAAGTTTTCTCTTGCAAATGTGTTGACATTTTTTTTATTAGTTTCACACATTTTCTAACACTTTTTCAAAACAGGTATCACAGATCTCATAAAAAGCCCCCCAAACTATATTAGATTAACTGTGTTTAACAAAAGGAAAACAGCTATTCACAGCTCATAGAAATTATGTGCATAATTATAAATCTCTAATGCACCTGTGAGAAACCTCTTTGCGGAACTCTTTAATAAGCAGTCAGTCCTTATCCACTTTGTGTTGCTAGGATTGACAAAAGGATTGACATGGAAAAATATGAGTACAATGAAAAGTATGGAGTATTTCGGAGTAACTGTTTCAGAGTTCTTTATGCAAGCATTCTTTATGAGGTCTTTTGTGAATAAAGAATGCAGCACAAAAGCTGTACCATGATGAAAGCTAACTGTAATGCAACACAAGTCATACCCAAGTGCGTACTGTAGGTCTTACAGACCTACTACTGCACACAAGAATAAAATGAAAGAAGAAAACTTTTTTTTCCCCACAGTAGTTCAACAGGACATCTCTGAATATGTAAAAAAAAAGCAGGCGCAGACTGCAGCAGGGTTTTATATCTCTAGCAAAATCATCTTTGGAGGAAAAGAATACAGTTCATGCTGTGATATGCTTACTTGCTTTTTTTGGCATCCATAGTGACTACACACAGTGTCAACAAATGGGCATATAGCATAAATTACTGCAAGGATGAACAAGCTCATATTGATAGCTGTATGTTTTATTTTGTTGTCCACAACCAAAAGTTTCGGTGTTTGATTGAAATATTTGCTTTTGTTGCCATGTCCTTAATGCTTTGTGAGTGTGACAACATTTTGTCCAAAGACTTTCAGTTTAGGTCTGTGTGTGTGAACTGTTTTAAAAATGTTGCTTCTGAAAAGACAAATGTCTTCAAGCAAATGAGGAATGACAAATGGATGAATGCAAGAACAAACTGACAAAGGACAAAGGGAAACATACAGGTATATATACAGAGAAAACTAATCACAAGAATGAGACACAGCTGGAGTAGGAAGACATGGCAAAGGGAGGGAAATGGAGATTGGCCAACAACAAAGGTGGTAATACAGAACAGGTGCGAAGGGAAGACTCTGGGAACAGGGAAGGACTAACGAGACAGGTGTGACAGAAAATAAGCAAGAAAACACACAAAGACAGGAAGTAAAACCAGACATGACATGTGAGGAGAGAATCTACAAAATAAAAGAGGAAGCAGATTAAACATGAATGAATAACATGAAACAAGGAACACAAACAGAAAGTCAATAGTAGGGATGTGTGTATCGATCCAGAAATATCGATACTTCCGATCTGGATGTGTGTTTTTTAGAATTGATCTTCACATCAAAATATCGATCCCAAGTCCGCTTTTACAAGAAATATTAATACTTTTATGACACCGACTCTGTAATCAATTCTAAAAAAGTAAAAAGTGGAATTTGGAGTCAATATTTGTGTAGGATATAGGAACTACTTTTCCTTCTGGCTTCTGCTCTCTTCTCACGCTTGGCTGATTAGAGGAAACAAAGTCTGATATTTGGCAGCTTGTTTAATTCTTATACAGAGGTATAAAATACATTTTTCATAATCACATTTACAAGTGTTCATTGTAAAAGTCATCATTTTCATATACGTATATAAGTATCGATATCGGTATTGGTATCGGGATACTAGCCTTGGTATTTCTTAATATCGGAACAATAGGAAAAATAGTGGAATCACACATCCTTAGTCCATAGGATAACACAATATAAACAAACCCAGGTACTGGGTACATAATTTCAATGCTCACTATAATTAACTGAAAGTGGGACATTTGTACAATGTTTTGTAGACTGTATAGAAATAAATATATAAATACCATCTGTTTTGTAAATTTGTAAATAAAGTTTTCAGATGTGTCATGTGTTTAATTTTCAGATCAATTTATAACATACATGATTACAACCATAATTAGAACCATGTAACGTAAATACAAGTTTAACACTACAATTTGTCAAAAAACAAAACAAAACCAAAAAGCCCACAAATTTTATTGGGAACCCATTTCAATCCCCCTGGTCACTCCCCACTCAAATGACCACCTGCGGGTACCGGGGACTCACTACACTGCAAACCTACCAACATTACTGCATAACATACAGTACATTATGGAATAAGGCCTAAAAAGTTAAAGAAAAATTAGTTTAGACATGATCGACCACCAACTGGTATTTTTACTTCAGCATTTGTTCCAGCAATGATGTTCAGACAGCAAAACAACATCAGTGTGGAGAAAACGGAAAAGGGGATGGACTTATGGGAAAAAGAGGAGAGAACAATAAGTGGGTCTAGTCTATGACATGTGCAAACGCATGAAAAACCAGATTAGCCTAAACCCATAAAAACAAAAATCATACATATTTTCACGTTCTCAAGCCAGAAACACACAAAGTTATTAAGTCTCTGTTTTCAAACTGACGCACACACACACAAAGACATATTTTTGTCTATAAACCACGCTCATCCATCATCTTAGCTAATGTCACATGGGTAAACTGTCTATGACGACACATGAGGTTAATCTATCATTCCTCCCAGTGTGTGAGTGTGCAGTCTTCTCTATTCTCTTCTCATTTCCTTCCCATCCCTCTATCTCTCGCTTAGCTCCGTCTTTCCATTCTTATGACATCATTGTTTTCGTAAATGTGTGTTAAAGAAAGATAGACTGAGTGTGATTGATGTGTGTTTGTACTTGTCCTTGTTTTCATTTCTTTGCTGGCCTGTGGGCGCATGCTTGTGTTCATGTGTGTGTATTCTTTAAATGAATTACAGTTTTTCTCATTTGCTTGAACACACCAGTCCGTTCAAAAGCACATTTTCAAAACAACACAGAGACCTAAAGGAAAAGTCGCTGGCAAAAAAAATGACACATTTTGTTTGCAAAATGCTCTCACGCTCACAAAACATAGGACATGCAACAAAGGAAAATATTTCCATCAAACGACACAAGCTGTGGTCAAATGAAAATATAGCCTTTTAATCAATCATTATGCAATGGACACCAAAATACAGACTACCTTCTTGAGATGCCCTCTTGAAAAACTTTTAAAAACAGACATTTTCTAAAGTTTTCTTTATTAGTTTTATTTCATTAATAATTCATTTGTATTTGCCCTTGGCCTCTTGGATCTACGCTTTCAAATAGCAACACAGAGGTGGCATCTTTATAGAAAGATGAAGACTGGTGGCTGATTGACGACTTGTGCAAAGTGCATTGGGGGTTTTAAACAATGCAGGTAATTTCTTGCAGCTGGTGCAGGGTTCCCTCTACGACATCTGTTGCCTGTTTTGAAAAAGGTGTGAAAAACGTGTGAAACTAATCAACAGGGTGTTAAGACAGTTGCAAGAGAAGACTTCTGCTGTGGTAAGGAGGTGAAGATGAAGATGGGGTGGATCCCAGTTTCATTAGGCGTGTCTCAGCAATCGAGAAAAAGAAAAAAAAATCTGTTTTTTATTTAGAAAAATTTTAATTGCTATTTGTATTGTGATTTTACGTGTAACAAGGTCGCTTTCAAATAAGCAACACTGAAATTGCAACAGTTTGATATGCAGGAAAACTGTCTGTCTGTTAACAGCAGGTTTGCATTCAGGACCAAAGGAGAAGAATAAAAGAAAAGTCGAACACAATACATAATTCATGCAAAACAAGCACAGACAACAGTGTCTGAAGGACACCATATGCATGTAATTCCATCTATTTTTTTTTATTATTTTGCCTTTGCACATTCAGGGCCAAGAGCAATGACTCTTGAATTGTTTACCTTTTTGATATTTAAACAACAACAAAAAAATCAATCTTTGGACAATAGAACTCCTGTTTCCCTCGTCGACGGAGCTGTACAGTTTCTTCGAGCATTTTGTTTGAGCTATCTTCATTCAGTTCTTTTCCTGAGTGTATTCCCCCTTTTTTCTTAATATTTTTTCATTGTGTTTAAAAGACTCTCGTCTTTTATAGACATCTTTTACACACACGGAAAATTACATTGCCCAAGACAAATCTGCTTTGATTAAATCGAGGTTAATCAAATCTAATATTGCCTGCTAATATGCATCCATACAACTCCCTGTGTATCCCTTCATTTGCCCTCTGTTGTTACAAAATTATTAAGACCTTTGCTGACAATATTTTGACACTTTAACAGAGTTCCTTATTGTAATAATAATGAGAATTTCCTCACCACTGAGGTGCAGAGTATGGGAAATTACAGCCTCGGTTTTTATGTGAACAAAAAAACATGCTATTTCTCCCATCTTTTTTAAGTGCTTTGCACTTTGTCTTTTTTTTTTTTCTCGGACTGAACCATATTTTACTCATTTAGAAGCCTGCTATTCATGTCACTCTTGTCAGCCAAATCCATAATAAATAGGCTTTTTTTTCTGGCTCGTTTTTTCCTCTTTGTTTCTGCCAGTCTTTTTCTCTCACTGCCTCTGTTCCTTATCTTTCCTCACCCTTGTGTAGTTGTAATCATCCTGTATTTAACTGCTTTTTAACAACAGTGTTTATGGGATAAAACAATGCACTTTGGAATAGGAGCAAAGACACAGCAGATTTTTACATGCAAGGTGAGCTTGTGTGGATGTACAGTATTCAGTTTTTTCTACCTCTCTCTTAACATTCTGTCTTTCATTCTCTATCTCTCTTCCTTTTCCTGTCCTTCCGTAAACCCACCCAAATACTATCATCCTCTATATTGTTCAGAGGCGGTGACACTGACATGCAGACTGGATTTGTGCATGTCATTGTGAGTGTGTACTGTATGTGTGTGTGAGAGAGAGAAAAGGATGACGATGATGATGATGATGATGATGATGAATAAGGCTCGGGAGAGGAGGGAGAGAATTACCTCTGAGCATGAGGGAGCGAAATATAGACGAAGAGAAAGGCAGAGAAAAAGAGACATTGGAGTGGGGAGAGAAGGAGTGATAACGTGAATCGAGGCGAGTGAGAGGGGAAAAATTAAATAAAAAGGGTTTGAAAGGGAGGCAAAAAAAACGAGAGGGATGGGGTGAGGGAAACTGGAGACGAGAGAGAGAGAGAAAGAAAAGTACTCCAGTCGGAGGTGTGAGCACGTTTCACGATTCCCATGTTGTCTTGGATAGTGAGAGAGAAGGCTGGAAAGAGAGATGGATGGGCTATAATCGCATCTTCTGTGGTGTGTGCACGTTTCATGAATCCCATGTTGCTTTTTGGCTCTGGGCAACAAATTGAGGGTAAAACTAGCAGCAGAGATGAGGAATGAAAAATTTAAGATAATATTCAGAGCCGTTCCCCGTGGAAGCCTATTCTGATTCGCAGCATATGCAAGTAGAAATGAGGAGGGTGGGTGAGTGAGACACTGGAGGGGAGTGAGGCATGGATAGATGGAGGGAGGAAGAAGGGGAGAGAGAAAAATGAGGAGAATAGGGAGGGTAGATAATGTGGGATGAGGAGAGAAAAAGTTAAAGAAAAAAGAAAAAGAGAAGGACAAAGACAATCAATATGAGGAGTGAAGTTGGTACGGAACAAAACAAGCATAGCGTTGCATATTAGATTTCACCTGTAGCAGTGTCTGGGCAGTTTCTTCCAAAAACATTACATAGATGAGTGTGGTAACATAATGACTGATTACCTGGTGAGTTCACTGGAATGTTTGAACTCCCTTATACATACTGTAATTACCAGCTCGTTGGCGTCCTAATCACAATTCTCCCGTGTGATTCGGTGCAAGGCTCATATGGGCTGAATTCTCCCCTGTATCCAAATAAAATGGGTGTAATGTTTGCCAGGAGGGAAACAAAATGGCTCCCTCAAAAATGTGATCCAGATGGAGTTGTGACATCAAACCCAATATGGTGAGGGACAAGATTCCCGACTTGAGGGGCTTGCGGGGACGCTGGCCAGGTCTGAGTTAGACCATAAAGAGTCCCGACGGTCTCTAGTCTTCTCATAAATGATTCATGTGCAAGAGGCAGGTCAGGTTGTGCTGAATTCTGTGCTAATGTCAAGTCAGCTTTCACACCAGAACTTTAAGCACTTACTGAAGTCTTCCACATACTTTTTACACCGAGTGTGCTCAGGGTTGTTTGAGTATTGAGGAGCTGTCAAAAAGAAGAGGGATAACTGCTGCAGTTTAGCTACAACAATAACAGTTTAGAAAGCTACAATAGCTAACAGCTATCCATAAACTATCATATAGATGGATATATGACTGTAGGAGTGAGGGAGAGGTTTTATCGTCTTCACAAGCCTTCATTCATGCAATGACTCACTCACCCATTAGATCAATTCTCTCTCACCCACACAAATTATTCAACAGTCCAAGTGATCAGGGATCAGATAAACAGCACCGCAGCTCGATGCACCTTCTGTATGTACCTTATCTTTAAAAATCTGCTCTTTCCTGATAATGGATGTCAGAGTGGTTATTTCCTCAGAGCACCTATTATTGCAGTTTCAATGTGTCAATTTATCTTTCTAATGCTCTCTGGATGCATGTACACTAAGCTGTTTTTGTATTTGATAGCTTGATTTGCCAAAGTTGCACAAATACCGCTCTTTCAACAACACCGAATAGGTTCCATTCTGGTTCAAGGACATGCTGTTGAACCATTTAAAGCGTTCTGACCAAAAGAAATTGGTTCAGAAGCTGCAAAGTTGGTTCCCAGCTGAAACCAAAAAACAGCAGGTTTTCCTTGATCTGAAGTGTCAGCTATGATGACATTGGTGGGTGAGTCATATTCCACTGGTTGGAAAGAGAGGAGGGCTCCTTCAGTTTAAGGCCAAGTCAGCTTTAGGACTTTTTGAGACTTTTTTATTGCCACTCCGAACAAAATTTAAGACAAATTTTAAAATAACCTGTTTTGCCCAAATATTACATAACATAGAACATGACTTTTTGGGGAAATAACTGACATTTGCTGGGGGGGTTTCTGGGCAATTTTGGGTATCTCACTTTGCATGTGGGATTGCACTGCCTTGACTTCCATCGTAACAAATTTGGAAAAACTTTTTGCATCAAATGCACAAAGCCTTATGCACATTACCTTGTATCAGTGTTAGCCATGCTCCGAAATCTTCATTAAATGACCAATTTTTATTGAATTTGCACTGTCCCATGTTCATGGGTACAGTGACAGCTAGCTTGCAGACATTTGATCCTCTGCTCTGAGCATCCCCACTAGAAACAAAATATGAATGTTGTGATTACTCTATCCCAGATCTGCGTGATCTTTTGCATGATTGATTTAAGACATTTTAATACCAATTAAGGACTTATTTTTAGATTGATGAACTCCATGCCTTTTAAGACTTTTTATGGATCTGTGGGAACCGTACAGAAGGCAACAGTGGAGAAGTCAAGTGAGCGGTAATCTGAAAAAAGCATGAAGTTATCTCATTAATTGCTGGTCCATGCCTGTTTTTACTTGCAGGTAATCAATGCCATCCACCTGTCACAGTGTAAACTTCTGACCTGCCATACGTGCCTTTCTTTCAGTTTACACTCACCCCGCCTCTCCACCACACCTACCTGCCAGCTTATCACCTGTCCACTCATCTCCCGCTCCTGCCGGTCCACCACACCCACCTCTTCAAGCCAACTTCGTTCCCTTGTGGCTCATTACCCCCTGCCACTATAAAGACTCTTGTTGCCAGATAGTTCTTTGCCATAATCATGCAAGACTTTCCAGTGTTCCCCTGACTGCTTCCTCACTTTGGACCTTGCCTGCCTCTGACTCTCCTGCTTTGTCTGCTCCCTGGTAAACCACTCAACCTTCTGTCATTGACCAAGTTCTCTACTTCCACGTTCCTGGTGTCATTCGTGTGTCTACCGTGGCTGTGTGGAGAGACCTTCACTCGGCTCTACGTTATGGGTTTATCTGTTCTGCTGCCGGTGGTTTCCCAAGCTGCGGATTACCTCACTGTGTGGTGGCATATTCTGCCTTTGTGTGTGCGCCATGGAATCCATTCATCGCCACCCTGGTTGTTTGACTTTTCACTAGAGCCACCCTGCCTACAGCCGGCTTCACACAGGTGTTTGGGCTTCCCCGTGTATTCTTCTGGCTTCGGATCCTCTGCTCGTCTAACATCTCCTTCTTTCTACTCCCTCACGGTACCACTGCACACTATTGAACTGTTTGCTGTGTGTGTGTCCAGCAGATGCTGGCTACTCGCCTGCTTTTGGCTTTGGTGAGCCGCGCCAAAAGCTTTGGACTGAACCTGTTTCTTGGAAGGCTCAAAGCCAAGATATTGACTCTCCCAGTTGTTTCACCTGTCTGGTCATTCTGTGTTTATCAAAGCAGTGCATTTTAGTTCAACTTTAAACTGTCCTGCCTGTCAGCTGTGCTGCTTTTAAACCCTAAACCCAAAAATGTGATGTTTAAAAATGACACTTTTACATTGACTCCAGTTGTTCCCATGAGAGCAGAATTCAAAATGTTCTAGAAAATTCAGTTTTGGAGATAAAATTCTGATATTTGCCGAACTTCATCAACCACGACTCCAAAATATTGTCAATTTTTTTCAGGAAGATTGAAAATGTATTTAGCAAGAATTGGATGGTATATGTTTACAGTAGTGTTTACAGTCAAACGTTTTCATGCACTGTAGGCTCAATTTTTGATAAATCAAATATCCGAGAAACAAGTTTTGTGGAGGACAGTCTGGAGATGCTCTCTAGCAAGTTTGGTGACAATTGAGCAAAAACTGTGGGAGGAGATACGTTTTATAAGTTTCACAGTTTTTGAAAAAAAAAAACAGAGCGATGGACTTCGTAATTTGTAATGAGTCTAAATGGACAAAAGTTTCTGCAGTACTGGAGCTACATTTTGGTGAAGTTTCAAAACTCTAGCATGTATCGTTGGTTTGGTAGGAATTTTTAAAGTTTTTAAATTTAAATGTTTGGCTTCACTCCACTCAAGGTCCTTACAGCTGACTGCTTCCTAAAGATTAAAAAACTTGCAGGGTTTATATTCTTCAAACTGATTGCTGTCATCACAGTATTTTGACCACAGGTTGTTTATAAACCAGCATCAGGACTAAAATCTACTCTATAACAAACTGGAAGCCAGTGTAGAGATTTAAGAACAGGACTCGTGCTGTAAATGTTGTGATTGTGCTGAGGTTGGAACTTTTAGGGGAGACCAGACAAGAGGCCCTGACCTGACGACAGTCCACCCTGCTGGAGATGAAGGCATGAAGAGTCTCTGATTCCTTCTGTTTGTTTGAACTGATAAAATGCTGCTTTAGTTGTTGCCTTGTTGCCTAAATGTCTGGTCGAACTGATAAATATCAATATCAGATTTACCAATCATAATCATCTTTACTCTCTACCAGCTGACAGTACACAGTCAAAATGGTCACAGTACAAAATGGAAGTGGATTTAAAAAGTCTCCTGGTGATATTCTTTCTGTTAATGCCAGCTAGCTCATACATACAAGTTTAGACTCCGATCACATAGCAGAAGATGGATATTGACTCAGAGTGCAGTGTTAAATCATTTCTTTGGACAACGATACGATATTTGCCGATATTATAATAAGGGTTTAGAAAGAAAATATACAATACATTTTATCATGAAGTGTCTTTATAGATTTAATTAACCATATAATCAGTATTTTCAGTTTTAGTTGGTGGTGCATGGTGCATTTTACTGTGTTTTGTTTTAAAAACGACATCCACAGTAAACCTGCTCTGTGTAAATAAAGTTGTAAATGAATGCATAGGGAGCTGTGTTTTATTTTTGGATGGTCTGTGGTGACCTAACGCAGCCCCACATGCATCGTGGGATGCTCTTGGACATTAGGAGCTTTGTTCTTTGGCCTTAAGGACAATATTTGGCTGTGAGTTCAGAGACACTGTCCTGTCATGAGAAGGTCAAATGGTCAGATGAAGTTGGCAGGACTTCCTGTCAAACATGAAAATGCTCCGTTACAAGTAAAAATCCTGAATTCAGAGGTGAAAGTATAAAAGTAATCCAAAGTAAATGTACTTTAAGTCTTAAATAAAAGTACTAGCTTGGACATGTTGCTGTTTCGGGTGTGTTTTATTGTCACATTATCTATTTAATAAGCTTATTATAGATTTTTATTAATGCATGAATTTTACCACTTTACGGTGTTGTGTGGTTTAATCCATGAAAATGCATCATATTGATTATGGGTAATTTCTGTGACATGCAGTGGAGTGGTGTACAGTAACATAAAATGGAAACACTCAAGTACAGATGCCTCAAATGTGAACACAAGTACTTCAGTAAATATACTTAGTTACATTCAACCACTGTTTGTTTTTAAATGAAAACATTAGAACTGTCAGTAGAACTAAAACTGAAGTTCCATTCTG
This sequence comes from Cephalopholis sonnerati, assembly GCA_019142605.1. Taxonomy (NCBI): domain Eukaryota; kingdom Metazoa; phylum Chordata; class Actinopteri; order Perciformes; family Serranidae; genus Cephalopholis; species Cephalopholis sonnerati. The sequence continues at coordinate 22,129,856 of JAGQAX010000014.1, read as the reverse complement.
CCTTTTGTTGCATCATCACGGAACAGCTAGATAACAGAAGTTATTAAATAGAAGGGGAAACACAGTTCCAGCCTCATTCCTACACAGACCCTTGGACAGGTAAGACATGCTTTCCAGCAGAGCTAAAACTACATTTTAAGTTGAATTTCTGTGTTCAGTTGTGTTGGGGTACAAGAAATGTACTTTTTGAACATTTTCCTGTCAAGTGAAAAACATTTGTCATAGTTACAGTCAACATATCTGTGCAGTAACATGCTGTAATCAGGAGATTAAAATGCATCTTTGGCCTTGCAAAGCACAATTTTAATTTATCAGCTTTGCTTCACCTGTTCACTAAATTTCTTGTGCACAAATTGACTGCACTTGTAGCAATTCTTTGCATTAGAGGAGTCTTTACATAAACTGAGCTCCTGGATGAAAATAGACATTATTTAACAGGCATTTTATTAAATATGGCTTCTCCCTTTGATATTCTTGTGTGCAGTTTGCTGGTCATTAAAAAGCTTCTTACATTGCATGTATTTACAGTAGACGTTTAGTGGAGTTAGAGAGTCAGTCAAGAATTTGCTCATTGTGCTACTTAAAAGAATAGTCTGATTATCAGTGAAATAATTGCTGTTTGTGTTTGTGTCTGCAGTTTTCCAACGCCAGTGTACGAGACTACGAGAGAGAGAGAATGTTCGAAATCATTTTTCGAAATCCCTTTGCAAGACCTCGGTCTTCAGGAGCTAAGTACGCTTCTTCTTCTTCGAACAAGAAGTCGTCTAAACGAAGGGGTGAGAGACCTTCAACTCCTGGAGACCTCGACCCTCCCAAGATCCAGAGGGCGCACGGACGAAGGAGTGAGAGACTTTCGTCTCGTGGAGGCACCAACCCTTCAACCACGAAGGAGCAAGAACGAAGGAGTGAGAGTCCTTCGTCTCTTGAAGACGTCAACTTTCATAACATCATGGAAGAGCTCGGACGAAGGGGTGAGAGTCCTTCGTCCTCTGCAGAAGACGAGCCTTCGACCACCTGGAGGCAGCAGGGACAAAGGGGTGAGAGCCCTTCGTCCTCTGCAGACAACGAGCCTCCGACCACCTGGAGGCAGCAGGGACAAAGGGGTGAGAGCCCTTTGTCCTCTGCAGAAGACAAGCCTTCGACCACCTGGAGGCAGCAGGGACAAAGGGGTGAGAGCCCTTTGTCCTCCGCAGACAACGAGCCTCTGACCACCTGGAGGCAGCAGGGACGAAGGGGTGAAAGACCTTCGTCCTCCACAGAGGACAAGCCTCAGACCACCTGGAGGCAGCAGGGACGAAGGGGTGAGAGACCTTCGTCCTTTTCAGGTGACAAGCCTCAGACCACCTGGAGGCAGCAGGGACAAAGGGGTGAGAGCCCTTTGTCCTCCGCAGAGGACAAGCCTCAGACCACCTGGAGGCAGAGGGAACGAAGTGGTGAAAGACCTTCGTCCTCCACAGAGGACAAGCCTTCGACCACCTGGAGGCAGCAGGGACAAAGGGGTGAGAGACCTTCGTCCTCTGCAGAAGACAAGCCTCAGACCACCTGGAGGCAGCAGGGACAAAGGGGTGAGAGCCCTTTGTCCTCCGCAGAGGACAAGCCTCAGACCACCTGGAGGCAGAGGGGACGAAGTGGTGAAAGACCTTCGTCCTCCACAGAGGACAAGCCTTCGACCACCTGGAGGCAGCAGGGACAAAGGGGTGAGAGACCTTCGTCCTCTGCAGAAGACAAGCCTCAGACCACCTGGAGGCAGCAGGGACAAAGGGGTGAGAGCCCTTTGTCCTCCGCAGAGGACAAGCCTCAGACCACCTGGAGGCAGCAGGGACAAAGGGGTGAGAGCCCTTTGTCCTCCGCAGAGGACAAGCCTCAGACCACCTGGAGGCAGCAGGGACAAAGGGGTGAAAGACCTTCGTCCTCCACAGAGGACAAGCCTCAGACCACCTGGAGGCAGCAGGGACAAAGGGGTGAGAGACCTTCTTCCTCTGCAGAAGACAAGTCTCAGACCACCTGGAGGCAGCAGGGACAAAGGGGTGAGAGCCCTTTGTCCTCTGCAGAAGACAAGCCTCAGACCACCTGGAGGCAGCAGGGACAAAGGGGTGAGAGCCCTTTGTCCTCCGCAGAGGACAAGCCTCAGACCACCTGGAGGCAGAGGGGACGAAGTGGTGAAAGACCTTCGTCCTCCACAGAGGACAAGCCTTCGACCACCTGGAGGCAGCAGGGACAAAGGGGTGAGAGACCTTCGTCCTCTGCAGAAGACAAGCCTCAGACCACCTGGAGGCAGCAGGGACAAAGGGGTGAGGAGCACCTGGAGGCAGCAGGGACAAAGGGGTGAGAGCCCTTTGTCCTCCGCAGAGGACAAGCCTTCGACCACCTGGAGGCAGCAGGGACAAAGGGGTGAGAGACCTTCGTCCTTTTCAGAAGACAAGCCTCAGACCACCTGGAGGCAGCAGGGACAAAGGGGTGAGAGACCTTCGTCCTCTGCAGAAGACAAGCCTCAGACCACCTGGAGGCAGCAGGGACAAAGGGGTGAGAGCCCTTTGTCCTCCGCAGAGGACAAGCCTCAGACCACCTGGAGGCAGAGGGGACGAAGTGGTGAAAGACCTTCGTCCTCCACAGAGGACAAGCCTCAGACCACCTGGAGGCAGCAGGGACAAAGGGGTGAGAGACCTTCGTCCTCTGCAGAAGACAAGCCTCAGACCACCTGGAGGCAGCAGGGACAAAGGGGTGAGAGCCCTTTGTCCTCCGCAGAGGACAAGCCTCAGACCACCTGGAGGCAGCAGGGACAAAGGGGTGAGAGACCTCAGACCACCTGGAGGCAGCAGGGACAAAGGGGTGAGAGACCTTCGTCCTTTTCAGAAGACAAGCCTCAGACCACCTGGAGGCAGGAGGGACAAAGGGGTGAGAGCCCTTTGTCCTCCGCAGACAACGAGCCTCTGACCACCTGGAGGCAGCGGGGACGAAGGGGTGAGAGAACTTCGTCCTCTACAGAAGACAAGCCTCCGACCACCTGGAGGCTGGATAGTGAAGAGGACAGCGAGATGGAGAATATAAGAAAGATGATTAAACCTTACATGGTTTTGGCGAAGAAAATATTTGTGAGACAAATGCAAGAGAAGAAGGAGAGAGAGATCACAGCAAGGATGATAAAGGAGAGAGACGAGCTGCGGCAGAAAATATTAAGAGAGATTAGGACAGAAGGAGAGAATGGACAGAAGAAGGAGGACAGAGAAAGATGTGAAAGGGAGCTCGAAGAGAGTTTTGAGAGGGCACCCGCTGAGGAGAAAAGTCAGAAGAAGGAGGAGAAAGTGAGACAAAAGGCAGAGAAGAAGGAGGAGAAAGAGAGACAGAAGATGGAGAAGAAGGAGAGACAGAAGAAGGAGAAAGAAAGACAGAAGAAGGAGAAAGAGAGACAGAAGATGGAGAAGAAGGAGAAAGAAAGGCAGAAGAAGGAGGAGAAAGAGAGGCAGAAGATGGAGAAGAAGGAGAAAGAAAGGCAAAAGAAAGAGGAGAAAGAGAGGCAGAAGATGGAGAAGAAGGAGAAAGAAAGGCAAAAGAAAGAGGAGAAAGAGAGACAGAGGAGAGAGAAGAAGGAGAGACAAACAAACAAGGTGGACAAGAAGGACAGAAAAAGACAAGAGAATGAGACCAAGAAAGAAGAGAAAAAGGAGAGAACGGAGGGAGAGAATCAGGAGGAGAGGAGAAACGTTGGTCTGTGTCCAAGACTGAACATTTGGTTGCACAAGGCCAACAGAAGAGTCGATGTCTTGAACCAGGAGGGCCGCCTCCAACGTGAAGGTAAGAACGTGAACTGACATTCATTCATTGCCTCCTTTAGACACACAATCACTTTGAACCACTGCAAGTATTAAGATTATTTACTGAAGGAAAAGCACCAATACCATAATGTAAAAATATGCCATTCCAGGAAAAGTCCTGCATTTAAAGTCCTACAAAAGTCAAAGTACTTATTTGCAGAACATGAGTCCTTTGACTGATATATTAGATTGTAATAAATGACGTTATTATCACTGATGCATCAACGTAAGGCTTCATTTCATTGTTTTAGCTGGTTTTAACTATTTTATGTACAGTTAGGTAAAGTGGCTCTCAACCTAGAGAGCGGTGTTTGTGTCGGAAGATTATAAAGCCAAACCCTGTTCTTTTTCCTAAACCTAACCACGTTTTTGTTGCCTAAATCCAACCACGTGTGTTTGTTGTTGAAGGAAAGAAATGTCAGTTTACGGTGTTTTATTGACGTAGTGCATTTATTTTGGAAGACTGTATGTAAATGTTAAATTTCCTGTGAAGACAGAAATGTAATTTGAAAGAAGACAATTCATTTAACAAGCAGAACTTGACAAGGTGTCGCACCCAGAGTAGCTTGCATGTTGTATGTGGACATGACCAAACACGAATATGTGATGAGGTCAGAGTGAGAATGTGTTGGTCAGCACTGTCAGGAATTTAGCAAACTTAGAGCAATGAAAATACTCCGACATTTATTGGTCTGTTAATGTGTTTTAGAGGCTGTGTTTTAATCTTAGAGTGGGCACATAAATACCTCCTGTGACTGAAATCATCATCACAGAGAACACATTGATTCCACTCAGTTAAGCTCAAAGATAGCTGGCTAACCCATTAATGTCACTGTGTGATACGGCGCCAGGCCAGTTTGAACTCTGTACCAACCTGCAACATAACAAATAACATAAATGGGGTCTGTTGACTCTTTCTTGTCAGGAGGTGTGCAGGCGTACAACTGGACTCCAGATTTAACCTTTTATATGCTGTTTGTTTCAGGTGGCTGCAACCCAGAGGCAAAGAAGAAGAACAAGAAGTGGGCGTGGGAGCATGACTGTGCTTGAGGGAAACTGGAGCTACCCTGTAAACTACAGCCCAATATATAGGTCACAGAGAAGTGTATAGGCCTTACAAACAAAAAGGAGAGCAGTTTAAAAAATGGGAATAAATAGAGGAAAGTAATTGAGGGAGATAAACATTTTAAATATGACAAAACTAATTAAAATTTAGATATCTAAAAAAGAAAAAAACACTAGCAACCACCTAAAAATACTCTGTAACCACCTGATAGCACCCTGCATGCTGGCTCTGATTCAGTTAAGTGAATTGTGCGGTGTCCTAACCTAACACCACCTGACCCTAACCTAACCTGATGTATCCAAGGTTAGTAGCTCTAACCCTTGTTTCTGACACATATTTGCTCTGAAGAGAGTAAATGCGGTCACCAGGGAGAATCCTCAGTCCTATGGGTATTGATGTGCACCAATCAGGTGAGGCAGATTCTTCTTGAAGCTTCACTGGTGTTGATATGACGACAAAAAGACGTCATATCTAACATAAGAAAGGGTCAAGTATGGAAGACTGGTTAACCTATGACGGGTAAGATCCTCTCTGCCAAACCTTGGGACAACCTAAGACAGGTGCCGGCCACGATTACTTGACCTCGACCCCACTGTGAGCAGAGGCAGTGAGCGGGAATGCTGTGACGTGTGTTTTTGTATAACATGGAAAAACACACAACACAATGTGATAGAAGATAAAGAAGTAGATCATGAGATAAATTCAAAACAGGCAAGTATGGAAGACTGGTTCGCCTATGACGGGTAAGATCCCCCTGCAGAACTCGGGACAACCTAAGGCAGGCACAGCCACGATTACTTGGCCTTGTTGCCACTGTGTGCAGGACAGTGTGCAACACTGTGTCACATGTTCTTACACAAGAACACGTGACTTGATAAATCTGGCATATTAGATTTAAGATTTTGACATTTTGAGGAGGATGTTGAATGTGCTTTGAGCTTGAATGGTGCATGATTATTGATACCTGGGACTGGGAGAGACACCCTGTCACTGACCTCTAATGCACCTTCAGGGAGTGGGAGCATGAATGGGGTTAGAGGAACTTCCTTTGAAATCATCTTGGTTAAGATTAGGGAAAGGTTACAGTCAGGAAAAAGACACATTAACACTGACTAATGGTAGGACAAAAATGATCAGCACACACACTCCAATACGCCTATATGCTGCCTTTTATATGGTAAAGTCATCTGAAAACTCCCTTACACTTCACCAGAAATGTTATGTGTCAAAGCAAAAGTAACCTTGACGTTGTGAAGTTTTTAGGGTGCTTCAGGTGGTTGCCAGAGCATCGTTAGGTGGTCGCTAATACCTCATTACAAGAGGTCATTTATATGGGGAATGTTTAATTATTATACACACTGCTCTCTCAAAATTTTCACAATCTGGTCAAAAACTAACTACATTTCGGTCTCAAAATATTTATATGCTAACACTTTAAATAACTAGACTGTACTGTTGTATGTGCCCAAGCTGACGGAGCAAAAGCCCCTTGTTGGTTGCCCTGGTTTGCTCCAGCATTTGGGCTGGTTTCTATGGTTGCTGTTAGGGTGGTTTGTAAGGTGCTCACCACTGTGCACCGTCTCAGTGACCTGTGCAGGACAGAGGGTAAAGCTTCCTTTGAGCAAGTCTTTCTCCCACTGCCCGACTCTTTCCAGTCGAGATCGACATAAACAAAAGCCTCCCTCGCACTCCTCGGTCATGTGACGGTTCCCCAGCACCTCCTCACAGCCTCATCAAGAGCCTCTCACATCACTTGAAACCTCAAGCCACCAATCAACGCCAGTGTCCACCATCAGTCTCTTGAGTTGTCTCCCCTGCATCAAACTGATACTCCTGCCGTGTGAAGTGTTACTCTGGAACTGTCCGTCCCACCCAGTCCCTCATCCAGAGAATATCTTCAGTGCTGTTTTGAAGGCAACTGGATTTGCTGCTGTTTCTTGAAGATGTTTCGCATATGTTCCTGTCGCACCTCGGTCTGATTCTGGTGGCCCTCTTACTGTCAGTTGTTTTTCAGTGGAGATGCAGAGGCGATGTTTTAAAGGACAGCCGCCGTTCTTCAGTGCTATATCGTAGGCAACTGGCCTTGCTTGAGTCTCCCTGTGTGGGTGTGAACCCTTCCAGAGGCGCATGTGAGCTCTGAGTTTCAGGGTCGTTAAGGTCACGTGAGTCGTTGACCCACCTGGCCATCATGTGTGTTGTTTGGGTGAGATGGGTCCAGGTGTGAATGGGTGTTCAGTCGTCTGTGGAGGGATCTCAAGACTACATTGTAAGTGGGTGACACGTGGTGTCGTCGGCCACCTCCTCTAGTCGTTCCAGTTTGACGTACATGGCTTCTATCATGCTTCTTTCAAGCCATCTGTCTTCCATGGCAAAGATGTGCACACTGCTGTCCTCAAAGGAGTGTCCCTTCTCCTTTAGATGTAAATGGACCGCTGAGTCTTGACCTGAGGAGCTGGCTCTCCTGTGCTGTGCCATGCGCTTGTAGAGTGGTTGTTTAGTTTCCCCAATGTACAAATCTGTGCATTCCAGGCTGCATTTAACTGCATACATCACATTGCTCTGCATTTGTCTGGGTGTTTTCTCCTTAGGGTGGATAAGCTTCTGTCTCAGTGTGTTAGTAGGTTTGAAATGTACAGGGTTGTGGTCCCTGTGCCAGACAGAAGCTTGTCCACCCTAAGGAGAAAACACCCAGACAAAAGTTAGTAATGTAGTAGGCGCAGTTCAGTGCAGCCTGGAATGTAGAGATTTGTACACTGGGGAAACTAAACAACCACTCTACACATGCATGGCACAGCACAGGAGAGCCAGCTCCTCAGGTCAAGACTCAGTGTCCCATTTACAGCTAAAGGAGAAGGGACACACTAAATCACACTGAAAAGAGGCATGATAGAGGCCAATTTATATCAAACTGGAACGACCAGAGGAGGTGACCTATGACTCCTCTTATCACCCACTTACAATACAGTCTCGAGATCCCTCCCCAGACGACTTAACACCAATTCACACCTGGACCCATCTCACTCTAATGACACACATGATGGCCAGGTGGGTCAACGACTCACATGTGACCTTAACGACCCTGAAACTCAGAGCTCACATGCGACCTCAGAGCCTCTGGAAGGGTTCACACCCACACAGGGTTCATAGCCTGCGACTCCGCACCAGTCTGTTGAACTGAAGAAGCCTCTTGGATGGGAGGTGAAACATCTTCAAGAAACTAAAGCAAGTCCAGCTGCCAATGATATAGCACTGAAGAACAGCGGCTGTCCTTTAAAACATCGCCCTGCATCTCGAGTGGGAAACAACTGACAGTGAGCAAACCGAGGAGCTACAGGAGCATGTGTTCCAGCACCAGTCGACCTGCAGCAGCTTTGTTTCCATTATTTTTGTTTTGTTTCGTGCATCACATATATGAAAAATAAATATTGTACTGTTTCATTGCACTTATTCATATTTGTGAGTGTTTGTTGTATTAATCTTTTACCATGTGAGCAGCTGTTTAAAACGGATCAGCTGTCAAACGGGATTAGATTTAGCTTTGTGAACATACCATTAGTGCTATGATACAAGCAGCAGAGATCAGAGAAGGAAAGGAAGGAATCCCCCATAAATGAATGACAAGCTTCCGCGGCTCATAGCTTAACAGATTACATGTAACGTTATTATTTCTCTTAATTTATGGTGTAAATCTCCTAAATTTTGTCGATGTAAAACTTCCCTGCTGCTGCCAGGTCTTTATTGGAGGGGATAAATGAATATGTTCTAAATATCGAGGGGAACTGGTCCCTTGCATCCTCTCAACTTGAACTGCTGGACCCAGATTCTGTTGCCCCAGTGGCCCAGCAAGACTTTAAAATGCACTTTACAAATGTCTACAAAAGATCTAAGTTTACAGTCAGGGAATTTCCTTGACAAGGAGTTGTATGCGTGACTCTGAATTTAAGGAAAGATTATAGCTGCTGCGCAGCGATGGGTCGGGTCCGGGCATTTTTAGGCAATTCTGAGCAACAAGCAGAAGAATAGGAAGACATCAAGGAAGTTGATATTACAATCTGCATTTAGCGTCAGCTGAGTCATTTTGCAGGTTGCATCACCTGGAAATTGTATTGCTGCAATTGAAAAGTAAAAGTGGTTGAATATTGGAATAAATTTGCAAAGTACACTTTTGTATCACTGGAACATTTGCTTCTCAAAGACTCTTTGTAGTTTTGATGTGTCATACTCATCCCCCTTGTTAGGTCTTGAACCCAGAGTCCTTAGCACTGTGATCCAGCTCCTAACTCACTGAGCTAATTGTCTGGAAGTGACACCTGGTGTGTGGCTTCTCAAATAGACTCAGGAAGTCACCGACCGGGCTGCAGTTGTTGTGGCAGATTTCAAAAATAGTCAAAATGTCACAAATTCTATCATCTAAACAAAAATCTGACAATACATAAATTGCATCTAGACAGCATGGACATGTTGGTGATTTGTTTTTAATGATAAGTGTTTTGCTTCACAAGAGAAAATGTGATGTTTAAAAATGCCACTTTTACATTGTTGTTCCCATGAGAGCAGAATTCAAAATGTTCTAGAAAATTCAGTTTTGGAGATAAAATTCTGATATTTTCCAAACTTCATCAACCACGACTCCAAAATATTGTCAATTTTTTCAGGAAGATTGAAAATGTATTTAGCAAGAATTGGATGGTATATGTTTACAGTAGTGTTTACAATCAAACGTTTTCATGCACTGTAGGCTCAATTTTTGATAAATCAAAAATCTGAGAAACAAGTTTTGTGGAGGACAGTCTGGAGATGCTCTCTAGCAAGTTTGGTGACAATTGAGCAAAAATTGTGGAAGGAGATACATTTTTAAGTTTTACAGTTTCTGAAAAAAACAGAGTGATGGACTTCATCATTTGTAACGAGTCTAAATGGACAAAAGTTTCTGCAGTACTGGGGCTACATTGTGGTGAAGTTTCAAAACTGTAGCATGTATCGTTGGTTTGGTAGGAATTTTTAAACTTTTTAAATTTAAACGTTTATTGTGCCCTCCCCAGGAGGGGGGGGCACATGTCCTTGGAGTTGAGTAAATCTGGCATGGGGTCGGACATTTCTGTAAAGTTTGGTGAGTTTTTGCCCATGGGAAGTATGATTTCCTCAGAAGAAGAGAGAAAGAAAGAAAGAAAGAAAGAAAGAAAGAAAGAATTCTTCCGATTACAATAGGGTCCTTGGCTGCTTAGCAGCCCGGACCCTAATAACCTGCTAACACAAACTCTGTGTTGAATAATGATCTTTTTTAAACACAGACGACTGGATCCACACAGCGGTGTGGAGAAGTCTGGCCAAACTGGAAACTCTTCCATGGAACCATGAAAACAAGAAGAAAAAGAAAGACGGCTCAGCTTTCAAATTTAATTGAAATAAGAAGGAATGCTTGGTCGCCAACAGCCATGCCCCAAAGAAGGTAGTGATGCAGGGATAAAACTTGGGACACCAACTTGGAATAAACAAACTCAGTGATGAAGTTCAGATGTCACCACACACCAGATTTCTTGAAGCTTTCCTTTATTCTTGTGTAAGTTGACAGTTTTTGGGAGCGAACGATGCATTTCACATTCGGCTCCTGGTTTTGCTCATTCAGAAATAAAAAGAAAAAATAAAGAGAAATAAACACTAAGTCCTAGAGATGTGGTGGTAAGGTGAAATCTGAACATCTTCAACAATTGTTTATCCTGTGTTCTTCCAGCAACCTATTGAAAATTCTTTTCAGTTGTGCGAAGGTAAATAAACTCTTTAAACTCAGTGGGGAGTTCATCCATCTGGGACCCTCTGCTTTGGTGAACCACAAACAAAATAGCTTCCTAGGGATTAGAACTCCTCTTGACTCCCACCATGACTAGATATGACGGTGGTCGTCATGCTATGCAGGACACTGCATGATGTTTTTCATCAACAGTCCTCGGCTCCAGAGAAATGCAGAACAGAACCTGGACAAACTTTGCTTTCTGTGAGAGTTCTGAGAGTTGGTTCTGCTCTGACCTTTAGTCCTGTGTGCCTATCCATGAGTGACATCAGCCATCACAGAACTGCTGGCTCATGATAGGATCCAAGAACTGCTGAGTCATCACATTATGTGGATCATTTACTGCTAACAATATTCTTTATAGCCCAATTATGACTTTGCATTTTCTATTCTCCTTTTCCCCTCGCTGTTTCCTTCTCCTTCTCTCTCCTTCTCTCTGGAGCATAATGATTGCTTTTCTGTTCTTTCTGCCTTACATAAGGATTACAATATTACTGTGTGGTGACGATAACAAGGATTTATGTGGAGCGTAGATGGTGATATTTTAGTTGATATATGGACAATTTTGGCCTCTCAGTGACCTGCAGGTGACAGATACACACACAAAGACAAATACACACAAACTAGGGCTGTAAACAAATACTCTAAATCTGAATATACATTAAACAAAAGAGGTTCAATTATAAAAAGTAATTTTCGATTTGAAAAAAAAGCAGCACCACTGTGACTGGCAGCCTTGCAGGTTCAGTGGGCTTGCTGACCTTCAGCGCTTCTCCATGTCTCTCCTGAGCATGCATACAACCAAAGAACCAACAGCGTCCCAAACATAACAATGAAGTAAGAATGCTTGCATATTACAAAACATATCACATGCATTATTAAGCCAAGCCATAAACAATACATGCAGCAGCACAGCTCGCTTAGAGCACTGAACGTCAAGTCTGAGACAGGATTTCCTGCACATCGACTCTCAACACGAAGCTGGCTAACCGGCAAGCAGCTAACGGTGCTAACAACAGCAACAGTGCTGACACCTGCCACCATGACAACAAAAACACACCGACACAAGTAGGTATGTCACTCGTTGTATTGTATTGGCCTTTTGGACATAATGCAGAAAAATTGATATTTGAATAGTTCAGCCACATGTGTGTGTGAAAGAAAGTAAAAGTAACCAATGTAACACCACCTGGAATACCAAAGTATTCTATCAACATAACAAAGAAATGTTTATAATCAATGTACACTACCTGCAAAAAAATGTCATACTAAATGTTTGTGCAAATGTTTCCTGTCAACATATTTCATATTTATTTTCCCTGCAATAGTTGCTCCTGGCAACTAAAATATGATGGATGTCCATGATTATATTTAGACAACCCAGAGCACTTGGATTAAGCAGTGCTGATGGATTTGTTTGGTCACTTGGGTGCGGTGGAACAAGCTACACAGACAACAAAGACATATTATCTCCTCATAAAGTTATGTCAAACTTGTTAGCAAAAAGTTCACTGTTTTTGCATCCAGCAGAAACAGAGCAACATGAACAATTGTTTGGAGTCGTGTTTGACCACCTAAGAAATGTCAAATACTTAATCTCCTTTTTTGTTCTCAGACAATTTTTCAGAGATGGTAATCCAGTTGACAGTTAAAATTGGAGTAGAAAAATGTGTTTTGTAGGAGACAGGGTTACACAAGGACATTTTCTTGGAGACACTATGATGCTCAACATTTTCATCCCATTCCCCTTAAGGACAGTCTACCAGTAAATAGAGAAGAGATGCTATCCAAATTTAGAGAAATAAATTTCAAAGAATATTGGGCTTGTATGTGCCCAACACAAAGTGGACTCAAAGAGCCAAGAGGCTTATCTGTTTCAAAAAAAAAAAAAAAAAATCTCTCTAAATCTGAGCCACACCTTATTTACTGCACTACATTTACCCCTGAGAACATCAAGGACACACTTGTAAAACACTGGCATATTCTCCAAAACAACCCATCCTTGAAAGAAACCTTTAAAGACCTGCCTATGGTAACTTTTTAGAGGAGGAAACATAAGGGACAGAGCTGTCAGAGCATGTCAACATTTTGAAGTCTCTAAGCTCACAACTAAATCTCTTCAAGGCATTTTAAAATGTGCAGACTGCTACTGTATAAAACACCTCAGGTCTTTTAAACATCCTGCCAATGGGAAGACCAACAGCCTTAGGGACTTTATTTCCTGCAGGACTAAACATGTTGTTTATTTTTAATAGTGGCCAAGTGGTAAAATAAACATAGATGAGACCTATTCAGACCCCCTGACCATTCCAATGGACATAACTTTTCAAGATGTCTAGATCTATGACTGTCATCTGACTCAGTGTATCCTCACACAATGATAAGTATGTATACTAAGAAAATGCACACACAACGTGACAAATTAATGCTCCACAAATTATGTTACGTTATTCACTTGAAGTTACAGAGGTTAGGTTTAGGCAAGTAAAGTTACTGTGGTATGGTTTAGTAAAAGGAAATTTGGTGAGGACGTACCTTAAAGTAACTTAAAATTCACATGGTTTCAAACACCTGGGGAAAATCCGTGGGGAAAGTCCTGTGTTTTGTGACCCATCCAGCACCTGAACCTTCTAACTGGACTGCTCGGCAACACTTCCTTCTTTACTCCCATCAGCAAATTGGTCTCCTGATGGCAGCCTTTCAAAATATGTGGGTTATGCACAAATTACTGGCTCGTTATTATGTGGGATACAAATGAAATTTTTTTTCTGCAACAAATTTCATGCAAATTCTGTTCCGATTTGATTTTCTCATGGTACAATCAGTTTACGATGCATCCTCTTGTTTAGGTCCACAGAATATTAATCTCAGAGGGTTTTAAAGATACTGTTTCCTGGTGATAATTCAGGAAATCTGGATATTCAGAGGATTGATGACAAATATCATACAATATATATACAGTGTTTTTCAGAGCATTACCTTATTGATTTAAATGAATCAATAATTTCTGGAAAAAAAACATCTGTTTATTGTCATTTTTACTCTTAGGTAATTTCTTTAGTTGTCAGTTCAAGGAGGACCCAAATGCAGACTAACAGGTATGTTGAATTTTTAACAAAAAGCGAGCCTTAATACAGCTGGTAGAAATCCTCTGATACAAGCAGGTAACTCAAAGTCAAAATGCAAGCAGAGACACCAGGAACAAAGAGGTGAACATAGGATGAAAACGGGATGAATACAGACAAACTGACGAAGAACAGGTAAAAGGGAAACAACCAGGTATATATACACAGAAAACTAATCACAAGAATGAGACACAGCTGGATTAGGAAAACTAAAGTAGGCAAAAGGAGGGAAATGGCTACCAACAAAGGTGTGGACAAGACTAATACAGAACAGGTGTGAAGGGATGACTCTGGGAACAGGGAAGGACTAATGAGACAGGTGTGACAGAAAATAAGCAAGAAAACTCACAAAGACAGGAAGTAAAACCACAACAGAAAACTCCAAAACAAAGTCCATAGGATAGCAGAATTTAAACAAACCCGGGATCACGACCTCTCTTGTTTTGATTTGATTGATTGCTTGTAACAATTTATGCCTCCCTCTTTTTATTGTATTTTATCTTAACTTTTACATTGTGAGGACTGTGATGCCTGTGTGAGTGTGTGTGGATAGATAGATAGATAGATAGATAGATAGATAGATAGATAGATAGATAGATAGATAGATAGATAGATAGATAGACAGGTTTTTTGGCCAAGTATAGTGTCCCCCATGTCCAATGTGGGGCACACCCCTTGCCTCTCTGCCAGTTTGGGAATGGAATTGGCCTGAAGTCACACCCATCTACATGTGGGTTCCCCATGTGCTGACATGTATGTGTATGCTTATGATTAGTTGTCTTGTATGTATTTTTAACCCTCTAAAAATGATTTTTGCTTCACAGCCTTTAAAAAAACATTACTGATGTGTTATGCCAGGGGCTGAATCACTCTGCTCTGACAGTAAAAAGCTCTTTGTGCTACCTGCGTTGTAGCTTTTTCCCTTCTCTGTGCACCTTTGAAGTGGGTGAAGTTGGGCCAGAAATTCCAGCCCTGCGTCTTTCTTCCTCTGACAGCTGCAGTAATCATATTGGATTTTCTCCCATAAATGAATGTTTGTCTGTCTGTCTGTCTGTCTGTGTCAGTGTAAGGCACTGATATTGGATCTGTCCTCTTTATCAGCAGACACGGAGGAGGTCTGAGTAAAAATGACTTCATTCATCTGTTACATTAGGACATTATCTTGTTATTGCTATAATACAGTTACTGAGAGAAAGCGAGAACAAGAGTGGATAGAAAAGCTTTGTGGCTCGCTGGTTTAAAGATCGGACAGCATGCTTGTGACACTGGTGTCAAATTTGCATCAGGACTCCTTTGTCACGTGTTCTCTTGTCTCGTATCTTTCCGTCTATCCTCTGTAAACAATAATCATTAAGTCATTCATAAAGGGACGTTTTAATTCCATTACAACTGCGTCTGGCATAAATCAACTGCCTCTGTTGACTCAGTTTTGATTTCCCGTGACCACATAAAGTCTTGAGTCTATCATGTCTAGACAATAAAGGACGTTTGTCCTCACCACTGTGTGGAGGGTTGGTAAATATGGCAACATCCCTCAGACCAGAACTGTTTCTGGGCTGAGACTGTTTCAATAAATGAGCTGAATGTCTCCTCAACAAATCATGACTCAACCTTGTAACCTAGAGGTTAACTCTTATGGTCACATTACAAGGTGACTAAAAAAAGCTCTACTCCAGAATTAGAAATACACCATTTGAATGAAGTGTTTACAAAATATTTTCCAGAGGGAGTTTAGGGGACTTTGGTGGTTTGATAAAGCAATAAAAAATTTATAGTGTGGCTGCTGTACATTTTAGAGATAATGAATAATGAACTGTTGGAGATAAATATTTACAGTTGTGAAATGGATCGCTTCAGTTCCTGCCAGTGCCCAGAGGGGTTTACTTGAATCAAAGGTTCTGTCATTTATATTATTTGCTGGCAGCTCAGCTGTTAAAGTGCGTTGAATTCTAGTTCAGAACTTCTGCTGTGCGTACTGCCAAAATTATAAACACCTACTTGTTGTTCATATAAAGTAGATACATGTTTTTTTAAATTTTCATTATATATCTTTACTTGTATCTTAGAATGTGCAAATCATGAAGTTAAAATCCTCAAGCTGTCTCTCCCCTTTTGGGGTCACCAGATTTTACCCGATTAAAAAAATAATGGAGACATGGAGGAGAAAAAAAGGAAATTGAAGACTTCCACGAGGCACCAATAAAAATGGAAAAAAAAAGCCATTTTCTGATGGCCCTTTTTGAACGTGTCCCATTAGCAGCAGAAACCCAATATTCCAGCCTTTCCCCTTTTCTCTAGGGGTTAAGAGGTTCACAGAAAGGCATGATTGGAGAATACAGACTTGAAAGAAGAGAGAAAACGAGAGAAAGCAAAGGGAAAAGGATGATGCTTTGAATCTAAAAACAGCTGAATATTACCTCATTTTGACTCTTTGTAAAGGTGGTTTATTGATTTGCCATAAATCGCAATCAAGTAAAATAAAAGTAGCAGTTATCAGTGTTCTTGCTTCTAATAACCATCAGCTTGTCTCGTAAATACTGTATACATGCCCCTGTAAAAGCCCCAGTAAAACCGGTGAGAATACATTTATTATTTAAAAAAAAACTATACTGTAATTAATAAAATGTGTAATTCAAGATTAGTCTCAAACATCCACTTTTTTGAGTTGGTATATTACATGCAGAACACACCCTGAACTATGAGGCAGCCTCTCTGGATTTTAAAGCTTTTTTTTTTTTTAATTTGTAGAAGGCATGTTCAAGCTATAATGAGGTGTTACAACCCAGTCGCCAGGCGGAAATTTTCGTACGTTTTGGTAAAACACAAATAGGTTACATTTGTACTTTTCATATTAATGTTTCTAAAATGACGGAATATATAAGCTGACTTTGTCTTGGGAAGATGGAGGGGGTGGTGTGGATGGTGGATGATAGATGGTGGATGGCGTGTCACTGAGGCGAGACGCCTGCCAAGTTGCAGACCACTGTTCAGAATTGGGAAAAAAAAACAGTTGTGGTTTAGCAAGCCATTGCTGTGTTCCCAGTGTCTTTTAAGTCACCAAATGTGGGTGTTTTTGAGTCACTTGTCGATACTCTTCCATCAGCTTTTTAGGCCTGAAAAGTTGTTATTTCTTACTGAGACATCACTTTTTTGCCCATGTACGTGGCCAAAAAAAATCCTTGTTTTTTACCAAGTAATCACTGCCTTTCTTCCAAAGACTGTGGTCTGAAAGGTGTTAGTTTTTTACCATGACATAGCTGCTTTTACCGCCAGGACTGTGTCACCCAAACAGGGTATTTTAAGCCAAAATATAAGGTTTTCCTAACCAAAACAAAGTGGTTTTTGCACCTAAAGCCAACCACACATTAACCACAGCATTGTTGAAATGTTTTTCTGGTGATCGGGTTGGGTGTTAATTTGTTCTCTATTAATATTTAAGATATACCATGCATTTTCCTCAAATACAAGACTCATACAGATGTAGTTCCTCTCAATCATCACTAATGACCCACTTAAAGTGTGTGGCAGTGTATTTTTCTGCAGAGACTCTGCCCTCTGCCTGTATTTTCTTATTTTCTACTCATTTTCTGTGCCTGGGACATTCATGGGTGTGCACCCTCACAGCACTCAGGTAAGGTCTAGGCTTTATAAAAAGGTAGCAGACATTTAAGAGGCACAATGCTGAGAAAAAAAAGCAAATGTAGCAAAGCAAAACACCAACAAGAGTGAATCTAGGGTTGGCTTTTACTGTCATTTTTGCTTGCAGGTTAGGGTTAGGGCGAACAGTAACTGACAGTCCTTCATAGTATACCTTTATATCATAAACATGAAATCTGTTTCCGAAAAGAAACACTTAAAAAGTACAGAAGGATGCCACATGAAACCTCATGGCTGGATTTATTCAACAAAACAAAACACTTTGATCACTGCATTGAATCATTTCATTGAAGAACTTTGCCGGCTTTATAAACAAACACTGAAAAAAATAAAACTTTTACACCACGGCATCACTCATAATTGAGCATTTCTGAATTTAGATGTAAAACTTTACTTTCATATACAGTATGCATTAACTCAAAAGTGAAATATTTTGTTTTATAAAAACAACTTTTTGTGCATATGAACACTGCATCTGAGAACATCAGTGAATTTATATTCATAATTAGTCTGAGTGCTTTTAGGCTGCTAATGGATTCTCAATGGAAGTTTCTCTAAGTGCAGCAAAGAGCAGAATCCTAATGTTTGTGTTTGTGATGTGTATGTGTGAGATGTGTGTGGCCACACACACAACTGTAACTGGAGAGCAGAAAGTATTGAACAAGGGGGGAGTGGAGAAACAGAGAGGGGAAGAGAGATGCCCTAATTGCAGTTGTTCATCCTAAATGACGAGAACATCCTAATCACTAATTACGCTCGTGTCGGTCTGTCTGACTAGCTGGCTGCTTAGTTTTTGGCTGGTGGGCTGAATGGATAATTTACTGTTTGGCCTGCTGGCAAACTGTTTGGCTGGTTGTTTCTCTGGCTGACTGACCACTTGGCTGGATGACTGATTGACTGGATGCATAATTGCATGACTAACTAGCTGGCTTGCGGCCTAGTTGATTGACTGGGTGACTGACTTATTGACTGGCCTACCAACTGATGTTTGGATAAAATCATATTTATAAAGTGCAAAAGTGAATCTCAACTTGCACTGGCCCAACTCTGTATTTAGTAATACCTGGCTCTCCAGTAAGAGGGAGTGAATCACTGGGCAAACAGCCTCGCTCTGACAACTGAATGGATGGATGTGAAGGGTGTAATGGGTGTAGCTCTGCAATAATAAGTAGAAATGCAATGGGAGAAAATGGAAATGGAAGATTTGATTACCTGCTGTGGCAGCGCAAGTGAGAGTGGCATAATGTGCATTATCAATAACGTCAGAGAGCCTAACAGCAATAACAATGAGGTAATGTAGGTTAGGAAGTAGGTTAAAAGATGTAATTAGTGCAAATGGAAAGAACACTAATAAATATTAATTGCTGCAGACTGTTGATGTGGGCAACAGCTGGAGACAATGACCACATAACCCTCAGCCTACAATCTAATCTAAAGTAGATTACAGTAAATCAACCCTAAAGTGAGTTTCGAGAAAAGTATCGCGCTGCTGTTTGTCTGTGGTGCGACCAGTGGTGAACACAGAAAACACTGCTGGGGAAAGTTTTTCCACCACATTCACAAATGAACCTAGACTGTTAATTTCCTTTTGAAACTCTAAAAAAAATCAGAGATGTGAGCAGCAATTATTTAGTCTGGATCTAGGCTATAAATAACCCTCAGATACCAAAAATCAGACAGCAACTGGAAAATTCACACACTATCAAAAGTCATCCACACATTTATCTTCTCTAGGCTTAACTACTGTAACTCCCTCCTCTCTGGCATCAACCATACGTCACTCTCCTGCTTCTCACTAGTTCAGAATGCAGCAGTTAGGCTTCTTACAGGTTTTAACAGATGACATCACACCACCCCAATCCTCGCTTCTCTTCAGTGGCCTCCTGTGCCTTTTAGAATTGATTTTAAGATTTTACTGATCAGTTTTAAAGCTCGTCTGGGTTTGGCCCCAAGCTGCATTGCAGGAATATTGACCCCATATGAGTCAGTTTGCAGCTTTAGATCCTCAGGTAGTGCCCTTCTGGTTGTTCCAAAGTCGAGGCTTAAATGTGAAGGTGCTTTTGCCATCAGGGCCCCTCAGCTTTGGAGCGGCTTTCCAGTAGAGATAAGACTCGCAGAATTAGTGACTTTTTTAAAAATCACTTCAAAAACACTCATTTTTATAGACTTGCTTTTTTGTGATGTTGTCCTTTTGTTTATTTTTTTCTTCTGTCTTGATCCTCCTTATTACTATTATTATTTTCATTCAGGGTTATTTGCTTTTTATTGTTTTTATATTCACTGCTATTAGTATGTTTTTATCATTTATTTTCATTTTTGTCTCGCCTTAGTTCAGCATTACTGTTTGACTTCTATTGTTATATTGCCTCTGGGGTATCTTGCTCTGCTTTGCTTTGTTTGTCATAAAATTTTGCAAAACTCTATTTTTAAAGGTCCTTCATAAAGTTATTAAAAGTTATTATAACTTAAGATAAATCATTGATACATAGACAAGTTTTATATTTGAGCAAAATGTGCCATCAAGCTATTAAGTTTGTTTCTGTTGGCTCAATGCCACGGTGAGATGGCTCATTTATGCTCACCGTTGGATACGTATAGTTAGATATGTATACAGACACGGACGGGGCCTCCTGGCGTACTCTGTGTTAATTTCATCTGTAATTTTGCACTTTTTTGAGAGCTCATGGATACGACAAAATGGGGCAGTGCCACCAGAAGTCATGGGGGTAGTTCAAGTGACATACAACTGAGGACATGAAAAGGACATTTAAAAAATGGTGGAAAAGAAATATGTAGTGAAATATATCACTATGTAATTAATGGCCTCACAGGCCTGCGTCATCTACAACGCTGCCTCCATTAAAAGATTCATTATCACGACCTCTTCCTCTGTCACCGTGTTTGTTGTTGTCAGAAACTTTTGACTCTGCCCTCCAGTGCCATCTATTGGATGTATCTATGCCAAAAAAAGGAAGTGTGTAATTATGTGGGCAGTATTGGTCAAAACATTTGAAATGAACATATCTAATTTTCTATGTAGAGGGAGTATAAGTGAGTCCTACATGTACGTGTATTCACCTTAAACTGTTTGGTACAGGATGTTTGGTTCAGAATGTGATTTACGCTCGGTACAACCTGCAACCTAACAGTCCAAACAGTCTGTGTCTACTGCTTGCACATGCAGAGCAGGAAGTTTATCTGCAAAAAACACAGAATCATTTACAATGGCATCATCTGAATGTGTCCATAATCAGAACGAGACAAAAATACACTGAAGAGCGAGTCCTCTCTCGTTCAGGCAGCCTCCCACTGCAGATTTGTATGGTGCCAAAGTAAAAACTAATGTTAGAGAGTGTTTATGCTGCATATATGCGTACTCACATAAATACTCATGTTGTACAGAATAACAAATTAAAAGCATCAAGTGCTTGAGCTCCGCTTTAATGTACGTTCACATGTACATTTTAATGAGTCTGTTGTGCTTGCCTTGTAAACAACAAGCTGCAATTCAGAAATCTTATGATGGCGAATTACATTTACATTGCATTACCCACATTTGAGTTATTTATCTTTATTTTTGTTATTGACAGTATGCCACTATTTGAGTGTCCTAACTCTTACAGAAAGAATATGATCAACGAGCCCCCACTGAAAGTTTACATGTTTCAAAATAAATTAGATTTGAAAGAAATCAGCATTTTTCCCCCCTGCTGCATCGAAAGTGTACCAAACCCTGACCCAAAAACCCAGGTATATGCCAATCAGTTAATTCTGTGTACTGTTACACCAGTTACACAAATATGAACCAGAAGTTAGAATTTTAGCTCACCTCGAACTAAGGTTGATTCAGGACTGTTTACTGTTTGTGACTAAAATGACAAATCACACACGTACAATAACAATCAATAACTGCACACAAAGGCAAGCACACAGGTGAACATGCACATACACATATGCACAATTCCAATGAAGCAAACACGTGCAGACAAAAACATATAGTATGTGTATGCCACTCACACACACACACACACACACATACACACACAAACCGATGTTCAAGAACTTAGATTGATGCAGTGTTTGAAGAAGTCCAGATGGTGTGTGTGTTAAACAGTGCTCCCTGCAGAGACACACACTCACAAATATGCACACGCTAACACACTCAGTAAACAAACATTATCATATATCTTTGTTCAGCTGACTGCAAATTAGTTCCTCAAGGACTTCATTCAGATGTTTTTGCAAAATGATATCTTTCTACACATCTTACAAGGGCCTGCAATATTTGACGTCAACACATTGTAAGAACAGGAAAAGCTTCAAATCCAATGAAAACTTACAAATCTGTTAAATTTCACAGGTCTTGCAAAGCAAACATCGCTACTGTTTACATTTCCTGAATTGTAAAGTTATAAAACCAAAATAAGCAGGAAGCTGTGACCACTTACATTCACAGATACATTAAAATGCTGATGCTTTTACTGCAAAAAACATTCTGCCCTTTTCTTTTTATAATGTTCACAGGCCCAGCAAACTGTGTTTAGTGTTTATCAAAGTCGTCCATGCATTTCAACACTAGCTATTTCCCAAGGTAAAGCTGGGGTAGGCAGTTTCATTTTGTCATGTGTCATTCAGGAAAATCTAATAATAAATGGCTGTGTTTTCAGGCCTCAGATAATTCAGTCCGTGGGGAGTTTGCATCGACTGAATTCAAACCGCTACAGGCGCTGAGCGAAGGTCCATCTCCCAAGCTGCTGCCCACACTCCTCCCAGGGACGGGCAGCCGCTGTTATATTATTAGTTATTCATGACAATTTGGCAGCGCTTCAAAATACACAACATGTTCAGTGCAGCATATTTCCATATTGTTGTTTCACCAACTCAGAATTTTTGCCTTCAAGTGTCATGTCAAGTCAAGTCTCATAGAAAACAGCTCTCACTTTAGCTTGTTTGAATCAGAGTTTCCCACACATTCATTTATTTGTGGTGCATTACCACAATATCAGCATTTGCTGCAACATTTTTTTGGAGCTACATTTCTCTGCTTTCTTCTCTGTCTGAGTTCACATCATCAGGATGGTCTGACCAGGCTACAGACGGAGCAGTGGAGTTCCAAGAGCAGTAAAAGTCAAACTTAACGATTCATTAATTCATATAGTTTTAATGTTGTCAGTCACTTTTGCAAGCTTTCATTCCCATGAAAACCGTGCACCCCGCTGTCAAGTTTATCCAGCAAAAGACAGTTTCCTTTCGCTTGTCTCTGCAACAGCTGCCTTTTTAAAGCATCGATCCGATCAGCTCTGATCAATCCAAACACACGTCTTCCTCTCGGCTGCTTTTAGGGACTCGTGAAAACCTCCAAATTCAGAGAGGTGACACAGAATGATCACAAAGGGAAACATACACACATGCAAAAAAAATTTGTCCAACTGTGTACTTCCTTGGGAAACACTGTAACTTACCCGTTTTAACTGTTAATATTTCTGTACAAATGGGACAGGATTCACTTTGGGATTCAAGACGATTGCTTGAAAATTGGGATTGTCCCAAATATTTAAGGACATGTGGTAACCCTATTCATTGGACTGCTTCGGACCAACACAGCTAACATTTAATACAAAGCGTGTTTGCTTCATATAATGTCGGCTGTGAGGCGAGGGTGTGGGTCATAACCCCACCTATGGTCATGAGCTTTGGGTAGTGCCCGAAAGAATGACATCCCAGATACAAGCAGCTGAAAAGAGTTTCCTTCATGAGTTGGCTGGGCTCAGCCTTAGAGATAGGGTGAAGAGCACAGATATCTGGAGGGAGCTGGGAGTAGAGCCGCTGCTCCTCTCGCCGAAAGGTGGTTCGGGCATTTGATTAGGATTCCTCCAGGGCGCCTCCTATTAGAGGTGTTACGGACACGTCCCACTGGTAGGAGGCCCCGGGGCAGACCCAGAACACACTGAAGAAATTACTTAGTTCATCTGGCCTGGGAACACCTTGAGGAGGAGGAGGAGCTGGAAAGCGTTGCTAGGGAGGAGGACGTCTGGGGTGCTTGGCATGACCTGCTGCCATGCCCTTTACATGCATGTGAGAGCACAATGTGGTATTGTCTCCATATACAGTCGTCCAGCAACACTGATTGTTGTGCCTGGTTGTTGTTCTGTTGTTGTTGATTAAAATTGGACTCTCAAAGTCAACGAGATAAGAGAGATTGTCGGATCTTTGATTAGTCTCATTCAGTTGACAGAGTGTGATAAGGTGCACTTTGGCATTAGGCATTTATATACAATATTTTCATATTAGATTAAGTGCTGCATATAATGGTGATACCTCTCATTTAAACGTTTAAACAACTTTAAATCTTTTTGCTCTTACAACAACTGATCATATTAAAGTTCCCTCTTATAAATACTCCCATCTTTGTAGTGTGGAAAATGTTCAGTATTTCAAGAGGCAAACATCCCCTCCAGCACATAAAACATAATTACATACATCAAGTGATTTTTAAGCATCCAGGCTCTCTTTATTAAACAAACAGGCATTTCAATCAAATAGGTGTTTATGTCAGGATACTTGACCAATTAAACTACCTTGTACCTGTTTGCAGATACAGAAATTGAACCAGTCGGACTCCGTTGGTGCGAACAGCCCTCCAGCTGTGTGGCTTTCTCAATAAGCACACCGTGTGCTGGACTCCTGCTGAGAAAATGTGTGTGTGTTATGCCTAACTAGTTCACCCTAATTTGCTACTCGTTTTTCTAATTTAGTGAGTTTTAAAGTACACACAGCAACCAGTCATAAATTACGGGGATAGCGCGCTAGGTTTCCAAGTTGGAACGTAGAGCAAATTAACAACAAAGATGACCCAGAGGTTTCTCAGTTCCTTGTCATGTGGCAATTAAATTCGATCTAATGAGAGCACAGGATTTTAATTAGCATGTTGGTTTGTCAGGCTGTGTGATCAGAGTTTTTCTGATCCATCAGTGTTAGTGAAAGTTGTGTGTGCTGTTTGTGCAAGACAGAATAATTACAAAAATGAGCCCTGTCATCACCCACCCTGAATAAATAATACATAAGAGTCTGTTTTGGATCAAAAACAACAACAACTAAAAAAAAAAGAAGAAGGAGAAAAACAGGAAATACAGTCTTGGACACATTGAAATAATAGAGTGAGAGCAAAGAGTCAAACAGAATAAGTGAAGTAGGAAATCTTGTTTTAAAAAAGAAAGGGGGAGAGATTAAAGTAGACTTGTTCTTTTAAATCACAGTAGCAGTGATATCTAATATACTCCTGTTTACGTTAAAGTATGGTAGTTTTTTGGCATCAAGAAAAGCCTGACCAGGACTTTGCTTGTTCAAAATTAATATCACTAAAGTCTCGTGAGTGTTTTCAGTAGCAATAAAAAGTTGAGCAACAGAGGGACAGCCTCAGAGAAGAGAGAAAAGAGTGGGGAGAGAGCTTAACAAAGTGCGCTGCAGAAAAAAATCTATCACTGTTTTTGTCTCGCCTATGAAAAATGTGACGTCACCTTTGAGCCTGGTCGACGTTAATCTGCTACACTGTGGAACAATGAGCACAGTCTGAAGTTGGGAGTCAAATGAGCAGCATGATGTCGAGGTTATGTTGGTAAAACACCTAAAAAACTTTTATTTTTGTAGGTGTGAGGGGAGAAGACTCTTATCAGAAACTAATATCAACTATTAGCCCTGTTATCACTTATTTCTCTACAGTATTATCCACATAAGTCTTCTTTATATTTGATAGTGTGCACAGAGCATATTGCTCATTCAAATCCAGTGACGAGCCAAACACACACACACCTGTTGCTAATAAAAATAATTTATCACAGTTGTCACTCTGCTATATTGAATCAGCATGTGTTAGAGAGTGTGTTTTTAATTTGTTAAAATATATAGCTTGGGGCAACATAAGCTGAAGCACTCCGAAGACAATTTACTGGACTTCAATAAAAATATTATCTCGAGTGCAAACTCACACAACAGAAACAGTATGATGGAATACATTTCTGCAATGCGAGACAGTTTTTACACGACTAATCAATACTGACTGTGGAGCTAAATATTTCAAAACCAGCATTAAAATACAAATTAACAAATCATGAAAAGACATGGCAATAAAATGAAACAATTTGTTGAGGAAAGAGATTTTTTGAAGATTAGAATAATTCAGGCAAAGCTGTGTGGGCACAAATCTCCTGCAACATGAAACTTTCATAAAGCCTCTCATTGAGACTGCAATCAAACGCTGTGCTTAAGGCAGAAAGGTTTTCTTTTAAAGCAAGAATACACTAATGTTGAACAGTTGAGGCTTTATACCACTAAATCAGGTCTTCATCCATGACTTTATGTCATATCTTTTTTATCGTGCTGCCATGAAATCAACAGTTTGGCACTTCCTTTCAGCAGATAGGGATGCACTGATTTTTTTTGGCCAATATTCACCTTGTTGGCTGCCATCGGCCTATCGCCAACAAGATGATGTTCACTGATGGCAGTGGCTGATGTTTTTCTGTTGTGTCACATCACTTCTGTGCAGGCTGAAAGGAAGAGCTCAGAACTAATGGCGTCCTGTTGTCCTGGGGACAATAGAAAACATGTCTTGGATGAACTGAGATCTTCCTCGCGACGCCCTCAGCACAAAAGGATGTGGTGAACTCACTATGAGTACATGAGGGGACACACTCTTTTTTTCTCACTGATAATTCTACATTGTGAACAACACATCCATGTTGACATCAGCAGGCGAAGAGCTAGTTAGCATTAGCTCTTAGCAGCCGGTAGGTGGAACTAACTGCTGACGGAAGCTGCATTTAGTTATATTATGATGCGTTCAAGCTCCCTTGAGCAAAGGTAAATTATAACGTTCTTGTGATGTGTTCAAATGTAATCTTATAAAATGTAGTTTTTGCTGAGAAAATAGAATAAATACAGCCGTTAAAAGGAGAAATTTCTCTCTGTTTTAACAGCAATATAAAATGTATATTAGAAAGAAAATTATGTTATGTACAATAAAAGGTTTTTACAGCAGTTTTTCATTGTTTTTATTTGAAAGAAGGTTATTATAAAGGTTTTCTCATAAATGTGTCAGAGTTTTGCTCATTCCAAGGTTGTGTAATGACAGGCTAAAAGACTGTGTGAACAGGGAAGTTGTTTATTTATAATGAAGATTTCTTTGTTACCCTGCCACGAAAAAATGGAATAAATAACAACAAAAACAGACAAACAAAAAAAACATCAACAAAGAAACATCAGTGTCAGCTATCGGCATATCAATACATTATTCACTGACAGTGTCGATACCGGACACAAACTTATAAACTTACATCTGTATCATTTTGTGTGTGCGAGAGCATCGTTTATGATGGTAAATGACTGTTTTTCATTATCATCCCCCACCCACACTCTCCTCTATCCGTCTCCTGCAAAAAGGACTTTACTCTCAAGCCACTAATTTGTCACAAACAAACACACACACACACAGTTTGCCATCAAAGTAGAAACTCACTGGCCTTGTAGCCGACTGCTTAGCATAGAGAGAAGTGGGGGGGTGTGGGGTTACAGAATAACTTAAACTGTCGATCATGTTGCAGACAACAGGCCAATAACATTTGACGTAACAACATACATATGTGTGGCGGTCTGGGAGAAACCATCAGATGTCATGGCTACTAGTTGGCAAACTGTCTCAGAAGAATGAAAATGAGTGAAGTCTTGTCTTTGGGCTTGTTACACTGCTACAGTTTAATCCCTTCCCTTTCTTTTGATGCCTAAATGGCTTTTGAAAAGGCCTGGGAGATGTTTAAATATCAAGGATTTAGAGGGGGTTGCAGCCAAGACATACGTTTCTTTTTAAGTGCAAGCAGGGAGGCGGGGACACACACGGCTGCTGCTGCTGCTGCTGCTGCTGCTGCTGCTGCTGCTGCTGTTAGTCTCAGACCTCTGTGCAGCATTTTTTTTCTATTTCAGTCTCCTTTAAATCTGCTTTAACTGATTCTGGTTACAGCGCAGACTGAACTCTGAACCTGGTAGCCCTATGCTTGACCCACAGAGCCAGCAAAAGGTGTTGATTGCTGTTGAGGTCATACTAAAGGCAAATGCACTCACCATCCTTGCAAGATGTCATGGATGAAAATCTTCCACCTCTGTCCTGGTCAGTTCTGCAGGAGGAAGACGTGGGTTGACTATTTGTGCTGCTGACTAATGGCGGTTAATGGTGTCATGCTGGCTTCAAAACAGTCAGCGTGACACAGGCTGTAAAAATGGAAATTTTAGCTAGATTATTTTATTCCCTTTGGAAATTTAAAGCCTCGGTATATGACGTTTTTTATGACTCTTGTAATTGCTTTTAATGATTCTATTTGTTGCTGTCGGTTGTCTGACTTTATATTTGTTGTTTCTTGTTTGTGGGTGCCTGACTGCAACTGATTTTTGTTTTTAGGTCTCTGATGGGATTTGCTGATTAAATAAAGTTACTGGTGGCAACTTTTAATTTCGCATTTGTACATGTATTGCTAGGACAAACTTAAAGCAACCTTCCTTTACAGTCTTAAAGCCATGACCTGCGTTGATCAACATCAAAGTTATTAACATCTCCTAGAAATATAAAACCACAAGAAGTTTAAAAGTTGCGTTTGAGTGTAATTTAAATCTCAACTAAAGTGTTATTTTCTGTGTGTTTTTAGATGTATAAGAATTTAATTGGACCACTGAATATATGCATCAGTTGACCTTTCTTTAAGACTACAAAAGCTTTCTATTATGTGAAAAGGGAACAACACAAACAGACACAATATCTATATATAAGAGAACAGGTTAAATAGTGAAAAGAAAAATCCAATTTCTCAAAGCTCAAGGTGACATATTTAAATTGCTTGTTTTGTCCAAAACACAAAGATAAAGTATTCATTTCATAAAGAGATTTAAAAAAAAAAAAAAAAGACAAAGGTTTACTTTAGAGAGTCTGGAGCCACTTTTTCGATTTTCGCTTGATGAATAACTAAAAAATTCATCATAAAGAATGTAACATAAACGTTTTCTGTTGATCAGAGAATCAACTTATTGTTTCAACTCTAATGCAAAGTTAAAAGGGCCAGAGCAGATCATTAAAACTGCGTGTATGCACAAAGGCAGAAATATGCATATGCATTCTTTTCATCAGATTTGAAAAGCCGTGCGTATGCCTGTCATTGTGGCGCTGGTTGCATATGCACGAGCCTCATTTCCACACCCACACTTTGTCATAAATGGATGTATAAATGCCCTTAATCATCTGTTTGCATATTGAAAGCTGTGCCCCTCCACCACGCATTAGACCTGTCAGTGAGAAATTTAGTGAAGTAAGTGCAACTTCACCAACCTGTGATGCATCTGTGAGGTTCTCAAACAGCGACAGGGACAGCTGTCATTAGCTGTGGATATTTGTAGCATCCGTACCACTAATTTATCATATTTATGCAAACTGTCATCGCAGTAAAATCTTTATGATTATTAAGCGTCAACAGGGTGATCAATGATTCATTCATAGCGCTCATGTTGACAGTGACTTTATAAGGTGCTTCACAGGACAACATTCAATGATCACTATCAAGTAGATGAATGTGAATAGAAATAAAAATAATTCAAAATTAACTTTATGCACGTTTGATTGCCATGTTACAGAATGCTCTGTAACCTGCAAAAACAATAACACAATCAGTGAAATTGGCAAGCTATCTTCGCCAAAACCATGTGTATGCATAAGGTGCACACATTCTCACTGCACATTCTTCCTTTCTAAATACCAGCTTATGTGTGGGAAAATGCGCACACATGGTTTTTTGTGTGTCCACGTCGTTTATGCATCTGGCCCAAGGAGTAAGAAGTAAAAAGCAAATGTTGAGCATTATTAAAGTTGCAGGAGTTGGAAAATTTACTGTCCATCCATCTATCCCCTTTCCCTTCTTTTATCGACCCATCTTTCATCCACTCAACATCCCTCGATCAAGGTACGACTGAGAGAGAGGGAGAGAGATGGAGATTTTTTCCCTGGCTTCACAGTAAAAGCCCTCTGAACAAAACACTGACTGTACAGGTCATTAAGTTAAACCACGCACACACACACACACACACACACACACAACATTTGGGCCAGACCAGTTACCGCTCGTTAGTTGAGGTAATGTTTATATAGCATTATGCCACCACACACACACACACACACACACACACACACACACACACACACAAATGGTTATACATGGCTCCAACATGGGTACTCAACAGTAAGAAAGAGAGACAGAGGGAGGAGAGGAAAAAGAGGGGAGATTGAGCAAGACGCAGACAGAGAAAGAGAGAGAGGCCGAGATGTAAAGTTATATTTGAGTCAGATGTAATAGCTGTAATTATATTGGCGATATGGAAGGCCTGAGTCTGGGTCTGCTATGTGTGTGTGTGAGTGTGTGTGTCTGTGTGCGTCTGCAATCGAACAAAGGGCCGCTTGTGTCAGGGGCCTGCTCACTGCAGCTCTTACCGTAATGATATTCCAACGCTTGCCGTGTGTGTGTGTGTGTGTGTGTGTGTGTGTGTGTGTGAGTGCATGTGAGTGTGTGTGTATCTGTATGATGTTGAGTCTAGAAGGGAAATGACTACCATGCAGTGCCAGATTCCCCCCCACCGTACGCACAGACACACCCCACACCCGGGTCTCTCGCACACACACTCACATAGGGGATTAGTTGTACCTGCATAACATAGTTTGATATTTATGTATGAGGGGAAAAGGGATAGGGGTGGTCATATACAGACTGATTAGGTGTGTGTGCAAGTGTGTATGTGTGTGTGAGACTCATTGGACCTTCTGTCTTCTTCGACTTCTGTCATCTGTCTTTCTTTACATCTACGTGTTTCATTTTTATCTTTGTCTCTCTGTCTCGTTTTCTCATCTCTCTTCTCTCTTCCTCCCTCCTCCTCCCTCTCGGTTCAATGAGTTTAGTCAGTGTAACTTTTACTTCCAATTTAGAAACAAAAATAAAACGTTTCTGCACAGAGTGTGTGTGTGTCTGTGACGTCATTAGGTGTGTGTGTATGATCCAGATGGATTTTCCACAGTGCTTTCCTTGATGGGCGGCGCAGTAGACAAGGTAGCATGCCAGCTCGCTTTCTTAAACGCACACACACACACTCGCTGTTATTTTTATTCCTAGACATATGATTCCCTTCACTGTGTGTTAGATCCAGGGGAAATATTCCTCCTCCCTGAACCACGATCATCTATCTGTTTTTCTGCTTCTTATCGAGCGCTTGCTGCTGTTGTGTTGATGACCTCTGACCTCCTTGACAAACATGGGGGAAAATATGGAGAATATAGACATGATTATTTATGTGTGCATTTTATATTCAGGGGTCCCACACATTTTCATGGACAAAATTTTAAAACTTTTCCACAACTTTTCAAGGACCCATATATAGGGTTGGGTATTGCTTGTTTTTTTTCTGATTCTGGTGCTAAAACAGCACTTTTAAAAATGTTTCATTGCAAACCAATGCATTTTTTTTAAAAAGCAAAGCACAAATTGATGATAAACAACATTAAAGAACAGCTTTTTTTTTATTGCAAAGGTAAACTTGAACTTGAAATTGAATAATAAATTGACTGAAAACAGTTTGAAGTGTAATTAAATATACAATATTAGGAGAAATTTGCAAAACAAATTCAGAAAATAAATAAAACCTTACCCAACTACAATACTTTAACACTAAATAACAGTTGTAGCACTAATAGACAAATACATTTTGAGCTGGAATCAATAATTGTTTTTGTAACTTAGCAGCCAGACATCTCTCCATTATCTGTTTGGAAGAGGCTGAGATTTTCCCGACAATGTGTGTAGTTAGCTGTCCACCTTAAGTGTACCTTGTCAGGTACCAATGGGAGACTAACTTCGCTCACTGACCTCAGGGCTAACCCTCTCCACTTTGATCAGCGGGTGACAAGCTAGACACGGAAACTTGTCTTGGGTGTTGAGAATTGTAGCATTTATTCACTAACGAATAATCTAAATAACCAAACACGCACATAATTTGGCACCAAAATGAGGCACCAAAATCTTGTGCCAGTGCCATATTGGTACGAGGCGTCAATCACACTGTCACAACAATATTCTTCTCTTATTTACAGTTAGCAGATTCAAACTATTCAAACGTAATCCCAGCTAGTTTGGACAAATGCGGCGAGAAAAACATGTGATGGTTCCCAAACGCTTTCACACTTCTGCGCATATTAGTTTTAAGTTATGTCAACAGCTACAGAAAATAAATTTGCTGTTGTGTTACATGACTGCGAGGGTTATCCTCAAAGATTACTGTAACAAATAATTTTGTTGAGCACAACAAAACTCCAGGTCTTTACCAAAACTTTCAAGGATTCTACTTATTCCGTGACTTTCCCAGGCCTCTATAATAAGAGAAGCACAAGACAGTGAACTTACACCATAGCGGCCTGGAAAATGAGATTGTGAAATTCCATGACATTTCCAGGTTTTCCCTTACCGTGGGAACCTTGTATATTCTTATTTTTACTTATGCATGAAATACCTCATTACTTACTCATTGGCTTTAATTTAGTGTTTTTCTTTTCTATAGTGTTTCCATTTTGCGTATCATAATTTCCCTCTTATTGGTTGTGCTGTGACTCACAGTTTTCATTTATTTCACAGTGCTCATATTTCATGTTGTCTCAACACTGCTGCTATTTTTCCACAGTGCCATAATGTGTGCCTTTTCATACTTTCATGCATAATTGTCTGCTTAATACAGTCTAAAACTGTCAGACGTGTATGTTTATGCAGCCTCCCATTTACAACTCACTTTCATCCAGAATGTCACTCCAAACCCCAAGGATTTTAATTTTTTATTTATTTATTTATTTTTTGTTATTTGTGCTGAAACAGCCAGAAAAGTTAGCGAGGAAATCTCATCGCCAGCAGAAAATCCATATTCATTACCATAAATGCTGTAAATAAAGAGAGGAGAGTCTGATGTAGGTTCAGATAACATCAGACATAAAAGAGATAGAAAAAGATTTAGGGTGGCACCAGAGAAAAAGACAAAAAGATACAAATACAAAGATTTAAGGACATGAAGAAACGCAGAGGGGGAAAAAAGCTAATTTACAGAATGCAAAAAGGGAAAAGAAGAACAGAGAGCCTAGTGTGGTCGATCCATTTTGACTCTTTTAATGCTCTCCTTTCCCGTAAAAAGATGTTGTCTTCTGTGTGGTTTACATATTGTCAATATTCTGTCTCCAATTTAAATGGTTTCAATTCTCTTTCACTACACAAGATGTAACTCAGAGCTCCAGCAGGCCTCCAGCTAAATACAAACACACAAATGGATACAGAGTGGAGATGAAATGGAAGTGAGTGCTTCCATTTGATCAGTTTAAAATATAAACAGTGGGCCACTTCATTTTCTGAAAATGTTCATTAAGAGTCAGAGGTCTTTCCGATGTTTGAATGTGTATAAAGTCAACGTCCTAAAAGACACACAAACACAAGCATTTTTGTCTTTGTCTGTTGCTCCTTGTAATGTTTTTAATTATATGTCTTCTTAGCTATGCATACTGTGTGCATCTCTGCAAAATCTCTGCTTACTAATATAAAAGAAAGACAAAGATAATCTCTTTGCAGGTTTCAGCAACGCTCGGGTCTGCAGGTCCTGTCAGAGAGCAAAAGTGAAATAGATCAAAGTAACAAAACACAGTTTTTATGAATTAATTCATGGCTCTCCAGCCCTGGTCCTCCAGGTACAGAGCTCTGTTGGGTTTCTATCAAACCACCTGGTTAACTGCATTCACCTGCTGTCCCACATGTGACTCATTTCTGGATTCATTGACTCGAATGAAAACCAGCAGGGCCCCTGAGTCCTGAGGAGGTAGGATCAAAAACCAGTGAACTAATTCCAAGGTCAGCGTCCAGCGAGTAGAGTCTTAAAAAAAATGTGCCGGCTGAAATTTAAGTAGACTTTTTATGATTTCTGCATTTCAATTCACTGTAGTTTTACACAGTGTAAGGAACAAAAGCAGCATGGAAAGTGGTAATCGTATGCCTCTGAATGCGTCAAAGATGATAAATGAAGAAAAAAGATGTTTTTTTAAAACAGCAGGAAATAGATGCAAAAACACAAAAGTACAGCATAGTCCTTGACCGCAAAAAATGATGACACTTTTACAGAAAAATTTAAGACATACTGAATGATGGTCGTAACATTTTATTTCTCCCAAAATGCCAGTGAATTGTTCTGAAAATGAACTCTCCAGTCACGAAGAAAAAGACAGCAACGATACAAACAGTAAGCTCAGGCAGATATTACTGATATTTCCTGACGCTGGGTTCAGAGCAGCACTGCTTCCCGAACACTTACTGATCATTACTACCGGCCGTTACCATGGTAATCAATCTTCACTCCACCGCTACCTATTTCCTCTCTCTGGTTGGCTTGTTGACAGACAGCCATCCCCAAATCAATCCCAGGTTGCACCGCTGCAGCATCCATCACAACTTAACAGAGAACTCCATTTTTCTTGTCTCTCTGTCTTACATTCTCCCCGCACCTCCTCTTCTGTCTGTCCGCCTGTCTGTCTGTCTCCTGCTTTCCTCTTCAGCACTGTCTCACTTTCTGTTTTGTCTCTTTTTTCTCTCATTTCTGACGCCACCTGTCTTTTTGTCTCATTCTTACTTTACTACCTCCATCTTAGTTTCACTCTTCTCCTCTTTCAAATCAATATCTTAACAGTCTCTCTCAAAAACAAAGAACTGCTTCTGTCCTGGTTTTAGTTGTCCCTAGTTTCTTCAGGGTATACTTGGTAATTAGGTAATAGCACTGGATGCATCTGTGATTAATACAGCCATGTCTGTTTTTCATACTCCATCTTGATAAAAATTACAGGACAAATTACCGACCGTTGCACTCAGTGGTACTACATTCAATGACTGAAACATATTCAATATATGTCCTTTAACAAATAAACTTTAACTACTATCTAATACCTTAAACCCTATTTGTACATTTTGTTTTATTAATGATTGTTAATTTGTTACAATTGTCCCCAATAATTGATTAAGAGATTTTTATTTATTTATTGGCAATGTTAAGCAGTAACTAGTTACATGTAAATGAATTGCAAAATAAATAAGGAAAAAAATGTGATTAAATTAAAGTCACTAATGAAAATGTTGGTGATTACAAAGGGGTTACATCTGAATGTACTCTTTTCGGTAAAAAATGTAGAATATAACATTTATTTTGTTGCTATAGCTGGACATTCTTCAGCTTTATTGCCCAGTTTACAATATCTATTAGAACAGTAATCAAAAAGTATCAAATATAATAAGTTACATTACTGTAATAAGTTATTAAAATGTTACATTACATATTAAATTGGGCAACAAGCAATCTGTACCCATTTACAGTTTAAAGGTTACCTCCCATCACTGTGCATTAGGACAAGTTAAAGGGGCAGAGCCTTACATGTGAGAGCTAGACAGTGTTTTGCATTATTAAAAAATGACTTTAAAGGTAAACTATGTGGGATTGTCAGTTGCTGTATTTTTGGTGTTTTTCGATGCTGTCTCTCCTGGATGTCTGTTCTCTTATGGCAGCTGGTCGCTACCTTTTCATAAAGGCCTGACCTTACCTAAGCACTGTGGAGGTACATGCCCAGACAACATCCTGAGCACAGAAAATAGGAAGAAAATAAGAAAATACAGGCGGAGGGCAGATTCTCTGCAGAAAATACAACACCACACACTTGTAGTGGGTCATGAGTGATGATTCTGCGTGACTTCTGTGTGAGTCTATACATTGTTTTATAGGAAACTCCTGCACAGAACATGTTGAACGATGACTCGATTATCATATGCCGTTGAATTTCTGTTGATCTATGTAATGAATTGACTAATTTGGCTCCATCTAACACAACTATACAAAATGCTCCAACAGTGTGCTGGATGTCACACAAGATACACAACCGAAAAAAGAAAAAAGATGGCATACCTGCACTGCCTGCTGGGAGTTCATTGTATAATGAAAATAAACAGAAATAAATAATGCTCAGTGGACAGAGACTGTCACCACGAGAAGCCTTAGTTTACCTTATCTTCATGTCTGAAACTTTAACTTAACTGTAACAAGTTGACTGCTAATGCTGGTTGGAAACTACGGTAATTCTAATCACATCTGAATGGGTACATGAAAGCAGCGTCGGCCTTTGTTAGTAATTATATCTCAGACGTTTGTGCGGGAAACTAATCCCATCCGAATAGAGCTTTTGTCTCCTGCTCTGTCTGTCTCCCTCTCCCTCCCCACTTCAAGAACACCAAATGAAGACCATATTAGCAGTGATGTATACTGTAGATGGATGATGTCATCGTTCCTCAAAAGCCTCATTGATGTCGCTGCGACGATACAGATCATAATCAGCATGATTGATTACTACAACCTTTCAGGGTGAATGTGCATGTGTGTGCACGCGTTTGTATGTGTGTGTGCATATGTGTGAAGCAGTAAGTGAGGACTGAAAGAAAAGGAGGGGAGAGAGTGGGCAATGCAGTGAAGACCGATGGAGAGGTATGGAGTGAGTGAGAGAGGGGCACCGCGGAGATTTAGGGCCAACGTACGTGAGGAAGTAAGATTAAGAGACAGAGAGGCGGCAAACAGGAGAATAAAAGAGAGACGGACAGAGAGAGAACGAGGGAATGAAACAGAGAAAGAGACAGAGTTGTCCAGCACTCTATCACACCAAACAAGAGTAATGTTAAGGCCTTAAGGATCTTTCACACGCTTGATGGATGGTTTTGTGTGTTTCTATGTGTGTATGTGTGTGTCACTGAGAGAGACGAGGGGTTGTCAGTGTGTGAGCCATTGCTGCCTCCAGTGGCAGAAAGGCAGAAAATGATGGCTGTGATGGCTGCACTGCAAATCCTCCAGTTCATTAATATTTAACACACACACTCACCCACAGATATCCTAGACACAAGTAGACATAACACACCATCAAATACACACAGCATTTCATCTGCATCTGCATATATATATATATATACACATACATATATATATATATATATATATTTTTTTTTTTTGTTGTTGTTTTTTTTCTATTATTACACAATTACCATTTAATGTGAATCATTAGTGACACATGAACATAACATGACATTAGAGGATGATATATTTTAAATATCCCAGAGGGGAACATCCATTTTTTTTTTCACTCTGTTGTCATATACACACAGGCCTGTAGTACACACACATGCACATAGAGAGATTTTGGAGCAAGGGGGCTGCCTTGGACAGGTGCCCCGAGCAGTTGGGGGTTCAGTGCCTTGCTCAGGGGGGCCTAGGTGGTGCTCAGGAGGCTCCAACCTCCCGTCAACCCTCTGGTTCTCAGGCCAAGTCCCCTATGGACTGAACTACTGCCGCCCCATTACACTGCATACAAAAAATAATTCTACAAATGAAATACCAGTGTGTATGGCTCCCTTCAAACAGGTACATTACATTTTTAACCAGAAGAATTCATGTCATTATTCATTAGTCACTAAAAAGTGTATCTCTTAAATTATTTTACAAATGAGGCTGTAGTGAAAGTTCAGTCAGCCATCAGCCATTCACTATCTCCTGGTGTCACTGTCTGGGGAGGTGAATTGAGTCACCAGCTGTTTTCAGCTGATTCACAATCAATCACCTTCTCTGTCAGCATATCATCTGACTGCTCCTCATTTTAAATATAATTCTTTCTAGCTGCGCCCTCCACCTCCCCATCACCACCTAGTCTTCATGGATTCATCAGCCTCATATGCCTCAGCAGTCAGCAGCCTCAGAGTCAGCAGCCACCACCACCACTGTCTAGACTCCATGGGGGGGTTTATCCTGCTTCTGCTCAGATGTCCCTCAATCTCAAAATATCTCCCTCTGGTGTCCAAGTGCCAAAGACTTTTGTTAAACACGTGCATTCTCGCCAAAACCTTACTATTTAAAACACCTTATCACCAATACTTTAATGCACGGCTGAGTGGCGTACAGGGGCATACACGTGTTTTAACTCTGGTCATGTGGAACTCGCTGCGTTTTTTTTAGACTGACCGTTCACCATATGTGCAAGAAAAATGTTCTTTACAAATTCAAGGTAACACAGTTTCAATACTATGTCTCAGTTTTTCCACATTCAGTCAACTACTCACTGTCATTACATGTGGATTGAGTTTCACTCCAGTGTAGTAATGCTGGCATCACCACATCAACCTAAAGAGAAAGCTGTTGTGGTAGCAGGTTAGGTTATCTCCTGCTTTACAAACTATTTACAGATCAAAAGTGTTGGCAGTGCTTTAACAGTAGGGTTCCTTCAATACTGTTTTAAGATATAAGTCCAGTACAGATTTTTTTTTGTACTGAAGCTGCTGAAAAATGCAAAATGTTCAATATCTTTCAAAATGGCCACAAAAGTATTCATTGGTTTTTCAGAGAGTTGTATTCTGGTCAGGGTGGAAAGCCTCTGAAGCAGCACTTAACACTACTCACTGTTTAACCTGCTCCTGAAACCTGACACCACTTCGTCCTCAGGAGTGCATCAACATTAGGTATGCAAAGTCATCCACTGAGCCAGATTGGTTCCTATGGTGGGTGGATCTGAGCCGTGTGTTTGAAACCCCTGGTGTATATTGCACAGCTATGGGTAAACCATTTGCTGTTGCATGCAAACAGCCTGATTCTAGGGATGACGATGCTGATTGGTGAGTCCGTCACTTTGGTTTAGGCTGAAATATCTCAACAGCTATTGGATAGATTACCATGGATTTTTTTTGACAATCATTTATGGTCTGCAGTGGATGAACCCTACTGGCTTTTCCTCAAGTGCCAACTTGCTGTTCACATGTTTGGCTTTTAGTGAAATATCTTGTCCACTATTCCAGGACCTGCCCTGAAATTTGGTTCAGACTTTTATGTGTCCCTCAGGATCAACTATAATAACTTTGGTGATACAATTATGTTTCATCAGCAGGTCAAACTTCCAAGTTGTCCAATACTTTCTGATTTAATGCCTGCAAAACTAAGACCATTCCAACCAGCCTCAGCTGTACTTTGTGTTCAGTGTAACAACAGGTGAACCAGGTGAGAGAAGACTCAAATGCACAACTTTACAGACAGTTCAGGTAAAATAACAGTCTACTGGTCAAAAGGTAGGTTCGGTACACAGATGGACAACTAGTGGAGGCAAACAAATCCAATAGGGATGAGGCAGAGGTAGAGTCAATCAACAGGCTAAATCCAAAAAACTAAGAACAGGACACTGAGAGACAAAAGACTGAAAAGCAATACATACAAGGAGCTAAGACACATGGCACTGAGAGAAAACAAGACACACACTAAATACTCTGGTGAGGGGAAGGATAACGAGACACAGGTGAGGCTAATCAGGGTGGGACAGACAATCAGACACAGGTGAAGTCATCAAAGGAGGGAAAACACACAGAGGGAGGAAGAGAAGTGATCTGAAACAAGGAGATGTGAGTTTCAAAGTAAAACAGGAAACAACATACATAAAATAAAAATTTAAAAAAACATTACCCAAGAAACAAGAAACATCCTACAACACTGAACTAAGATTGTGGACATAATAAGTATTGTCTCTGCGAACATGTTAGCAAGCATTTAGCTCAAAGCACAGCTGTGCTTTACAAGACTGCCTGAATGACTCTAGACTCTTTGGCTGTGTCAAAAATTCCATAGGTGAGATGTATGAGAGATGTATGTGAGACTTTTAGTGTGTAACTATGTGAATATAGTGTAATAAAATTTACAAGCATAATATATTTTTAAAATGATTTTTAAGGTTAACTTGGGTTACCATGGTTATGTGTCTCCAACTCTTAAGGAAGCACTCAGGAAGTGATGATGTAATTACAGCTCAGAGCATCAGAAAAGATGCATACTACTGTTTACAGTACTGTTACACAAAACCATGTTGCATGATACGGTATGTAGTGCATAGTATGCGATTTCGGACACAGCTCAAATCTTGTTTTTCCTACAGTCTGTATTCCTTGAACTTATTTTCTACTCTTCTATTTTACTCTGATCTGTTCTTCTGTGTTTCATCATACTGTATTGTGCTCTGCTCTCTTCTATTCTTTTCTCTTCTCTTCTGCCCTATTGTATTCTGCTGAATTCAAGGTCTCTCTCTCTCTATGTGTGAAGTTGTTTAGAAGTCTATAATTTTCTGGCTTAGTTGTACTGCCACTGGCCCAAAACTCTGCTCATTCATCAAAATGTCTCTTTTAAACAATCCTCTCTGTCTTCCCTCCTTTCTCCCTCACTCTCTCTGTCGTCCTCTCCTCCTCTTGTTTCTCCTTCCCTCCCTCCCTTCCTCTCCTCTTCCCTGCTCCCACTGTCTCTCTCTGGTGGTGTCTTAATTTTCACATCAAAGATGCCTTCTTGGCATGACTGTCAAAAATCAACAATATTTCCTAAGCCATTTTGAATGTGGTGCCGTTTCACATTGAATCAAAACATTATAGAAAATTGAGAAAGGAAACAGATTATGTCACACACTTTAAAAAAAAGGTTCTTTACGATACAAATAATTGATTTTTGGCTCATTATAACAGTACAGCCACTTAAGAACTGCCTTAATTGCCAAGGCAGGAGCTTTTTGGTACTGTGGAGAAACTTTGTTTGTAATGGAACTAAATGAAACCATCGTGGCTTGGCATCTCGCAGCAAAGAGCTATTTAATGTTATTCACATATCGGGAATTTTATGCTTTTCACTTTCCCTCTATGAAAATATCTTTGTGTCCCTGAGTCTGTCTCTATCCAGCTCTCTGGTTGTTGCTATCGTTTCTGCTCACGATGTAAATCTCAGACTATCTGTATCTCTGTCATTGCTTCTCTCCCTCTCTTTGAGCTGTGGCAGGAATTTATAATTATTTTTTCTTCGAAACTCATAAAACATGTTCTGCTACAGCCCCATGACACACACACACACACACACACACACGCACACACACACACACAGAAAGACACACACATCAGTCTTGTCCTGTTTGTAATTATCAATCCATTTGGGGATTTGAGGATTTTCTCTGTAAAACTTAAAGGCTTGTTTTTCTGTTGAACAAAACCACATCAGAAAACACGCGCGCACACACACACACACACACACAAGGAGAAACACACATGATGACACACAAGACTTCATTGTCTAACGTGGAAATTATACGCACAACCTCACGCACTCACACACACACACATGCACTCACAGGCGCCACAAGAATCTCCGAGGAGTGGAAGCCACATTGTCTGAAGATAAGAATTTTTCCTCTCTTCTTCTTCTGGTGTGTGTTTGTGTGTGCATGTGGCTCTTGGGCCTTCTTATGAAAACTGAAGTTTGAAGGATTTTACTGCATGAAACATTTGTCACAAATCAATGTATCCTCATAGAACAGTGTGTATGATATCCTACGAATTAGAGCCCCACAGATGACTTTACGGCCTTAATGTATGTTTAGATGATTAATGTAAAGTTACAATGGTTAGCTTTAGGCTGGGTTTAGGAAAAGAAACATGGTGAGTATATACATTAAATGACTCAAAGTTCACATGATTCTGAACATACGTCTCCAGAGGAAAGTCCTGCTTTTTTGTGACCTATCTACAACCCCAACCTGCCACATTACAAGACTGCTCAGGTCTGCTTCCTTGTTTACTCCCGTCAATGCATAGTTCACATGATCGCAGCCCTTAAAATGGGATATGTGCGAATTTAGGTGCATTACTTTTCAACACAACACAAACTGACACATGCAGGAACTAAAACATCCACACGTTACATTCACAGTAGAAAACTGCCAAATTAACTTTTATTAAGTTTTTTTAGAGAAAGTGGAGGGACTATTACCTAAAATGCATTGCTACAAGGGCCTGTAAGAGCTGATAGTAATCATGATTGAATTGGATTGGAGTGAACTTTTGTCTGACTTTAAATAACCATTAATGTAACTGTTGGGGTGAAAATTTAGACGGGCACTGACTGCAGAAATTCTTCATTTTCTCAAACTTTTTCATCTTCCATTACTTGAGAAAAAAAATCTGAAAATTCCGAGCTTTCTCAGTGACTGAGGCAGTAATGGTCTGAATAATACATTTAATCTAAACTTATTACATTTGCCTGGGCACTGTGAATTAAGAAATGGACTGAAAGAATGTCCAACTCTATCAAGAAAATAGACATACAGACAATAATTTCACTTATAAGTGACTATGATTTAATGCTGTGGTAATTCTTAAAGCAATGACAAGAAACTTTCATTTTGTGTTGACTTTGGCGGCACCTGTGGACAAAAACGGTAATGTTTCTATCATCACCACTGCCTCATGTTTTAATGATCTCATCTAAATACTATGTGGGTTTGTTTTGGAAGTGAGTTAAAGAAAGACACATCTGTTTGTAATACTGTTTTTGTTTTCAAAAATAGCTGTTTGCAGGATGCAAATCGATGAGGTAATATATCTATCTTTGTGGCTGTTAT
Source organism: Cephalopholis sonnerati (assembly GCA_019142605.1). NCBI lineage: Eukaryota > Metazoa > Chordata > Actinopteri > Perciformes > Serranidae > Cephalopholis > Cephalopholis sonnerati. Next base: position 22,087,834 of record JAGQAX010000014.1, on the reverse strand, counting down.
ATAACGATGGTGAAACAAAGTAAATTCATATATTGATCAAAAATCACACCTTGCACCTTGCAACGTATTTCATAAATAGACTTATTACATACCTGTCTAGGGGGAAGTAGACCGATTCAGAGTCGATTTTAAATCCTCTTCACATCTTGTGATTTTCTCCATTGGTTGAATGATGGGGTGAAAGTTTGCTCAATCACTTTTGGCCTTTTTTTAATTGACTTTTGCTCATCCTGCCAAAGTATCAGCCATAACTACAAAATATAATGTCAAAAATAAAATTCACCGAGAAAAATCTCCTCCCGCCTTTTTAAATCTGGCTAACATACTCCTCCCTGTGAAACTTTGCCTAGGAAAAATTTAAACATAGGGTCTTGCAATCTACCATAAACTGTGTAAATCTAATTTTGTGGGGAAGTGGACTTGCGGATAGGCATTAAGAATAACTATATGAAAAAAGCCAATCTTCTCGCTGATGGTCTGGTTTGCTTATGTTGATCAGTACTAAACTGACGCAGGTAAAAACTCCTTGTAGCTGCTTTGATCTGCTTCTCAGTAGGGGAATGATTACCAAATAAGGTTTTCGTATACACCTGATATTTCAGAGCCAGGAAAAAATGTTCCCTTAAAAGTTAATTCCAGACTTGGTCAAATTTGTTTTGAGTATATTGCAGTTTCCTAGGCTTAAGATAACTGAAGATGCACCTTTTGCTGATGCACCTATAGGCTGTGGGGATTAAGCATGACCCCTCGAGGAAGGAACATACTGTACAGTAGCAGTCACACAAACACAGACAAAAACACACAGTACACTCCTCCTCTCTGTTTTGCTCTCTAGACACATAAACACACATAACAAATTTCTATAGTGTGTCAGTGCGAGTTTAAAAAACCATTTGTCATTTTTTTGTTCCACGTATGCATAAAACAATGACATTCACATGCACATACACACACACTTTTGGCCCAACAATGGGATGAAAACACCGCAATCACACACACAGAGAAAAAGGGGAGGAAGCAGGCTTTTTCATGATGCTTTGAATCTTACTGAATTAATTATATTCCCTCAAAATATATGATGAATGTAATATAACCCAAACATTAAAAGCAAACAGTCTGTGTGTGTGTGTGTGTGTGTGTGTGTGTGTGTGTGTGTGTGTGTGTGTGTGTGTGTGTGTGTGTGTATGTTAACATGAATAAAGTCTGTGTTTAATCACATCCTCAAAAAACAGCTGAAGTTTGTAAAGCCTGTTTTGAAACTTTTGTGTGTGTGTGTGTGTGTGTGTGTGTGTGTGTGTGTGTGTGTGTGTGTGTGGTGTGTGTGTGTCTGTGTCTGTGTCTGTGTGTGAAACTATTTGTTATGAACAGTAGAGAAGAGTCAAGCGAGGGAGTTCAAGTATCTCAGGGTCTTGTTCACGAGTGAGGGTAGAATGGAGTATGAGATGGATCGGCACTTTGGTGCGGCTTCTGCATTGATGCGGGCGCTGGCCGGACCATCGTGGTGCAGAGGGAGCTGAGCCGGAGACAAGCTTTCGATTCACTGGTCTATCTACGTCTTAACCCTCAACTATGGTAAGGAGCTCTGGGTAGTGACCAAAAGAATGAGATCGCAGATACAAGTGGCCGAAATGAGTTTTCGTCATGGGCTGGGTGGCTCAACCTTAGAGATAGGGTAAGGAGCTTGGAGTAGAGCCGCTGCTCCTTCACTGTCATGAGTGGTCCCAGTAAAGGTCTTTGAGAAGTCAATGAAAATACAGCTTTTTACATAGACGTCTCACATATTTCGTTTTGGTTAAATTGAACGAACACATTCTCACCTCGACCTCGTCTCATATTGACGTTTTGGTCATGGACTTCCCACGCACACGCACGACGTGCAAGGTACCCAGGGTGTGTTGGCTGTTCTCAGACAAGTTGTCTTCTTTTAAGATACACTTCCATTTAACCTTTACATAGAGTTTCTTTCAAAATAAACGCATTGGGTTAGTACAACACCACAAATTGAAGTTTTGACCCGTCAAACACACACAGTTGGGGTCAGGCAACAGAAGAAGTGGTTAGGTTTAGGAAAAAAGAACAGGGTTTGGCTTTAGAATCTTATAGGACATTGTTTCTCAGGGTGATAGACAATTTTAGTTGGACCCATCCAATGTTCTGCTCTGTTTCTGTAACTTACTGGTTAATTTTTAAGAAAAAAAAAGCCAGCTTTAGCACTGCAAGTGCTATGCATTAAGAGGGGGTGAAATTTTAATGTTTTGTGTTGTAAATGCAGTTGGTTGGCTGCCTAACGTGCACAAACTTGCAGCGCTGCTCTTTCTGAGATTACTGTTGACTGCCAGTAAGGACACACCTACCTACCCTCCAATCTCCCTTACCCTGATGAGTAAGCAGCTTTATTTTGAGCTGCTTTAACATTGTTAACTGCGTTAGCACCACTGGTCATGTTGACACTGCTAACAGTGCTAACAGAGCTAACACTGATACTTAAAGGTGTTTGCGGCTCAAAATTGAGCCAGGTACTCAGCGGTGAAATTGGAGGGTGGACACATTATTTGTACAGCAAAGATGTAGAGGAGCAAAATTAATCTATAGACCAACATGCATAACTAAAAAAAAATCAAAACATTTTCGGCGCTTAATCGACTTGTGGTTAACCACTGACATCACTGATGACAAAAGAGACAAAACAACGACAAAAAAAACACCCAAGTAAACATTCAACTTCTCATACACACGATCATTTTTATAGATGTTTTTTTTATCCTTAGTGGAAGAGACTAAACACTCTGTGTTGAACCAGCTAAAGTCATCATAAACAGCCTTTAACCATTTGGTATTTGACAATTTAACAGCTGATGCTATAACAGTATGGCAAAACAAGAGAGTGTGAGAGAAAAATATCACAGGCATACACACCCTTTATCACAGATAGACAGACACAAAGCACAATTAACAACAAAATTACCTCTTAACTTGTGAGTCCTGCAGCATTTTATGCTATTTCATACTTAAAAATGTATTTTCCAAAGTCCCACAATGATTATGCCTTTCATATTTAAATGTTACACATTTAAATGCTCTTTTTTAGACTCGCTTAGTGTGAGTGCAGGAGCAGCATAAATCGTCACAAAAAATAACAAGAATTTTACAAACAGAATCAGATTTGTTTCTTGTTGAACTCAAACACATTTCTATCACAGGTACAAATATCATTTCTTTCTTCTAATCTGAGCTCAACGTGGGTCATGGGAAGCATCTGCCGAGTCCCTACATGACACAAGTGCTATTATATTTTAATGAGACCGTGTCCCAGGGTGAGAGACTGCATTTACACAGTTTGGGTCCCCACACGACAGGAGAATTAATATGTTTTAATGAGTCGGTGCCAGGCGGAGTGACTACATTTATTCATCATAGCTCTGAGGCTGGATCTGAGAGACTCTTCCTTGAATGACTTCTGCACTGGTCGAGTCAATTCAACACGAACAGGCTTTATTGACAGAGCAGAAACAGAAAGGTTCAAAAGACTCATGAACTTGTTTGGATTTCAAAGAGGGAGCCAAAGTTTGGTGAGATCCTACAGCACCAAACTTCACATTCAGCAATGTTTCTCAAAAACTACAGTGTGATGTACTATTTTAGTTTTAAATCAATATGTTTTCATTATTCTCCATGTTTTAGTTATTGACACTGCTGCATTTCAGTCAAAATAAATCAATCAAACCTACAGCAGCACATGTATACCCCAAGCGCCTGGCTGCGATTTCATACAACAACAGCATCATATTTTTTGCTCCAAAACACATTTGCCATACATTCCCAGGTCACTGAACACAAACAAAAACATCTTGATTGCTTTTGAACAACTGAGGGTTGCTTGAAGCTCATTTGGTCTGCACCTTGACACCACTGATGTAGGCGTTATTTTGAAGAGCTCCTATGCAAATTGTCGACCAGCGGCTCTGTGCATTTTCTATTTGTCTGAGATGGTTTCCTTGATCCAGTGGAACAGGCTATTAAACAAATATGAGCTAAACTAATTTGGCCTGCTGCAGCATATACAGTATTTAAGCCTGTTTGTGATGGCAGCTGTTAAATCAGTGCTCTCATTTGACCCTGACCCCACATGACTTTGTTACATTTTGCTACAAGATTGAAATGTATGCATGTAGCACCGAGTTAATGGGGTCATCGAATATTAGCACTTTGAATACAGTTTAGATAAAACACTGTACTTGCCATTGAAATTGAGAGTCGACTCCAGATTTACTCTTGTTCACTATATTTGCGTTTTTTTGTCCACAATTTTTGCGGCTTCCTCTTGGATGTGTGCTGCTTACACTCCGAGAGGGCAGGCTCACTACATACACATACACCACTGCACACTTCTAGTAGGGTCATAAGTAATGATTGAGGTTACTTCTGTATGAGTCTGTACATTTTTTGTCCTAGGAAACTCCTGCATATACCTTAACGCTGTTGATACTGTCACTTATTGCAACTGATACACACACGTGCACAAAATGGGACCTATACATGCATTAAATGGAGAGATGTCAGAGTGAGGGGGCTGCCCATGGACGGGCGCCCCGAGCAGCTGGGGGGGGTTCAGTGCCCTGCTCAGGGGCACCTTGGCAGTGCCCAGGAGGTGAACTGGCACCTCTCCAGCTACCAGTCCACGCTCCATATTTTTGGTCCGGACAGGGGACTTGAATCGATGACCCTCTGGTTCCCAAGCCAAGTCCCTATGGGCTGAGCTACTGCCACCCCGTTTCTAAATATGCTCGCTTGCAAAAGTATAAGTAAAATTCAACCCCAGATTTCAACTTTGTTTGGTGTTTTGCCTCAGCAATATTCGCATGCTTTTCTGTGCTGTGTCTTTTGGAGGCCCGCTGCTTACTGATTTGCCACCTGGTTGCTGGCTTTTTAATAGAGATGCACCGATTTTGAAATCCTGGGCCGAAACCAGTGTTTTTATAGGATTGTTTATTTTGTTTTTATTGTTATTTCCCCCCATTTGTGTCAAGGAAACACATAAATGTACGCTATTAAAAAAAAAAAAAACTGAACTGTTTTAAAGTCTGTTTTTAAAATAACTGTTCACATGACACATCTTTTTTTTAAACTGCATCAAAAGCCTTTATACTATATTCAATATATCAGAATCCCCTCTCTAATATCTATTTGATATTGCTGTGAAAACATCAACAAATTTCTCCTTCAAACAGCTGCATCTATTCAAGTTTCTCATCAGAAGCTACATTTTACAAGATTACATTGAATACATCATGAGAACATTATAATTGACCTTCATCTAATGCTCATTTTCACTGATTAGAGCTTGAACCGTCATGATGTAACGCAGTGCAACCTCTGTGAGCTGTTAGCTGTGGCCACCAGGTGCTAAGGGCTAACATTAACTAGCTCTCCTCCTGCTGATTTTAACACTATCTGTTGCTCACAATGTAGCATCATCAGGTAAAAAATAGGCTGTGTCCCCTGATGCGTCCCGAAGGTGTACCAGAGATCTCTATCCGTCCCAGGCACTTTTTCCATCGTCCCCGGGAGGTCGAGATGGCAGCTGCTACTAGCCATCTTGTCACACATCAGTGACTCAGTGACATTTTAGAACCCATTTGCCAAACAGTCATAGGATTCTTCTTGTACCTGCTCATTAATTTAAGTTTGTGACTGTCAGTTTCAGGCCCTGCTTTTTAGGCTGCACAAGACTGATGTGACACAATGGAAAAACATTGCCCATTGTCATTGGTGGATGCCACCTTGTTTGCCAAAAGGCCGATGGCAGGTAAGGCGGCAAATATTGGCTGATACCAATGTTCATGCGATAAATTGGTGCAACTTTACTTTTTATGAAGCCCCAAGCTCATCTGAGCACTGTGGAGGTGCACGCCTACGCAGAAAATAAGAATTAAATGATACAATGCAGGTAGAGTGCAGAGTGTCTGCAGATAAATACACGGCTACACTTCTAGTGGGTCATAAGTGATGAGTGAGAGGGATTACGTCTGTGTGAGTCTAGACATTGTTTTTTAAGAAAATCCTGTAAAGTATATCTTTAAAGGTGAGGTTGCAGGATACAACCAACTGAAACTACACATGCAAAATGTAGATAGAAACGGTTTACTCTGTGATAACAAAATCACAATGATTCTTAGAGGTTATTATATGCTAATGAAAACATACTTATGAATATTATATCGCAGTTCAGCCCGTATATCCCCCTAAGTCCTTCACACTGGACCTTTAAGTCAAGCCTTATCAGCCAGGATGTTTTAATATAATATAATAATATCATGTAACCTGATCCCAGCATAAGGAAATGTACAGTCCTTGAGACTAACCAACCAGGAGAAGCTGACAGGTTACACAGTATAGAAGCCAGCAAATAGGTGAGAACAATGATGATATTCAGTATTCATTGGCTGGAGCTTGCCACTGGGAGTACCCCTCACCACAGGTGCAGACAAGCACCTTGGACAGCTCCTTGGCTGCAGCAAGGAGCAACATCAGAGCCTGGGCGGAAACATTTCATGAAACCTCACAAATATTTGTTTTGAAAATATGTTGAAATGATCTTTCAACACAGGCATGTCACCGGCAGACTTATTCACCTGTGTTATAAAGTAAGACTTCTTCTCTCGGACTGAATAACAGACTTGTTAAGACGGAGATTTGTTGCAGTGTGTCTGCACTGTGAAGTGAAAAAAAGGATTTGTGACATCCAAAAGGAAAGGTGCCACAGCCAGACAAACACCTTGGCAGGTGTGAGGCTGTCACAGTTTAAAGGGAGATTAGCAGTGTGCAGGTTTCTCCGGGTTTTAAAAAGATCAAAAACGCTGGTGAACTACCAAATAAATGTGAGATCATGGCACAAACACATTTTCCTCCATCTCTCTCTTTCCTTACATTTCTTCCTCTTCGTGCCTACGTTTCTCCCTCTCTCCGTTTCTCTCGCCGTCTCTGCCCTTTGGTGTCAGTTCTCTGTTCTGGCATTTACGAGACAAATGCTAGTGTGTCACACCTTGTCACTCATACCCCACACACACACACACACACACACACACACACACACACACACACACACACACACACACACACACACACACACACACACGCACAGCTAAATGCTAGAGTGTCAGCAGGCCTGTCAGATCGAGTGTCAATGTGCAGAGACCTCTCAACTTGGCAGGACACACACACACACACACACACACACACACACACACACACACACACACACACACACACAAGGATGTAGACACGAACCAGGTAGAAACATGCAGAGATACACAATTGTGCACAGTGAGAGGGAGGAAATTAACAATATGCAAACAAGTAGCCCACCATGAGATGTTGACACTTAAACAATGGAAACACAATTACTCTCACTCTCTATCAACCACACACACACACACTCACACCGAACACACACACGTAGACTAAACAACAGCAGGCTTCAAAGGCTGGACAGAAGTGAGACAAAGATTAAATTCCCCTGGCGTTTGGTACCAGAAGCAGATGGTGACAGAACTTGGCAGCAGAAGCAGTTTGGTACCAGGGTGATATATGGACAGTCCCTGCTATTACTTTATACCAGACAGTTTGAACCATTACACTTTGAGTAATAGTTGCCCCACTTGCTACCACTTTTTTGGGCATGCTCTTCAGGATCATTCCTGTGATGTTTAACCTATTTACTGCAAATAACTGAGAGCGCTGGCACTCCAGTAGTTTGGTTTGTTTGGCCCGACCAAGGGGACAAAAATGGCACCCTGTTCTGTTTTAGTGGGGTGCTTTAACTGAAGCAAACAGGTCCTAATACTTAGGGCCCTGTCCACACGAAGCAGTGTCAGGGTGAATTCGCCAAAGTTTTTAACCTGGTTCGGCCTTTCATCCATACGAAACCTGGCGTTTTTGGAGGTCGAAACCGCGTCTTTTTGAAGTGCTGCCTTTGTGTCTATGTGTATACAGCCAATGCACGACTTTCGGCTGGTAATAATGTCATAGCCCCACCTCTCTAACCTCTGACTACCCCTGGCAGGAAGCTGTCCCATCACAGCAACAACAACAATGGCGGATTACATACTCGTGTTCCTGCTACAGAACCTGCTGAGCCTATTGGGGCTTCTATAGCAAAATCTTTTCCTCTTCCTTCACTACAACAAGCAGCAGACAGCAATAGACAACTATTTACGCTACAGCAAGCATTTTGCGCATGCTCTGCCTCTTCTTCTTCGGTTCAGAGCTGTATGCTCCGGTTTTTAGTGGCGCGCCATCTCCTGGCTGGCATATATACTGCAGCCTTTTTATGCGGTTTCAGTGGCTTGAACCGGCTTCATTTTGACGCCTGGATTCTCGAAGTCGGCGTCATGTTTACAGAACACTATTGCAATCCGATCATTGTTTTTGGCGGTTTCAAAAAGACAAGTCTTCGTGTGGATATAGCCTTATTTGCAAACCATAGTTGTGGCTGTTTAGATTCAGGTTTCAAGAGTCGGTTGTTTGATCTCATCCCAGATTTACTGGAAACTACTGGCTGCCTAAGAGGTAACAGAACACTATAAATTACACATGATTAGTAGATAAGGGTGTAAAACTTGCTTGTAAGAGGAGAGCATCAAAAACACATAGAATTTTGAGCTGTTTTCACTTTTGTCATTGTAAAGATACTTCAATAAATAAGTTCACACCATTTTTCTATTTTCTTTTCTTTTCTTTTGTTTTTTTTTTAAAGGCTGCCTTGATTGTATTTGATGCAGATGATTTGGGAACTCATGATGTAATGTTATAATGACCAAGAGACACTACTGTATAAGCAAAGAACACTGATGCTTTCTTTCCAGATACCAACCAGTAGTTTTTCATTGTGGCTGCTGCGCTGTCAGCTGTCAGAGTGCTAAGAAATCAGATTCTTATATCTGCACCGCCATTTCTGGTTTATTTTTCCAACAATTTCTCCCTATCATTTTTCATTCACAAGTAATTCTTTGTGATTTTCAGTGTATGATATTACAATACTGATATTCCACCTCTCTGATGTTTTCACGCCAGACTGTACAAGACACTGACAGCTCAAGTAAATAAACAGGATATCTGTTAACGCCTTGAATTACAAACAGCAAAATGCGCTTCAGCAGCCAAACTTTCAATTTTACAGACACATCCACTGTTTTTGTCTCAAAACACTTATTCCCTCTCTCTGTGTCTCTCCCTCGCTCTCGCTCTGTCTCTGGGTGTCTCTCGGGAAGCAGAAGTTGACAAGTGGAAGACAAATCGGGCCATCACCACCCTAAAGAGAGGACCCACTTAAAGCTGGCATAAGGTTACAGCACCCGCACACCCACAGACACTCACAGGCATGCATACACACACAGATCAGAGTGGGCACACGCAATCTGACAGCCGTCAGAGAACGAGACATAGAGACATGCAGGGAGACATGAAGAGAGACAGTCAGAGATAAATGCAGCACTGTACAGTAGGTGTAACTTTGCACAAAAAGTCAGCCATCTAATAAACCAAGTAACTCTTAACAACACACACACAGAAACTTCCTCTCACACACACTCTTTCTTTCGCTCTGTCTCTGGTTCTCCAGACTTTAGGACAGCTCTTATATAGAAATGTATTATTCATATGAAGAATTGGGTGTGTGGGTGTGAGAGAGAGAGAGAGAGAGAGAGAGAGAGAGAGACTGAGTGTGTGTGTACATGCACACATTGGCAAAAGCAAGTAAAAAAGTGTGTATCTGAGTCTCAGTGCGTGTGCGCGTGTGCATGTGTGTAAGGTGGCGCTGCATTTAGAGGCAAGCAGCAGGTAAATTGAGGTCAGGTGAAGTCAAAAGAAAAAGCCAGACAAAAGTCAGAGTCCCAACACACACACACACACGCATACACACGCGCATACACCAGTAAATCTATAATTATAAACAGCGGTTGGCTTAGTTCATTGGCTCAGCATATTTTGGAGTACATGGTCAGAAGAGCATTCTCCCGCTGTTTGTGAATATGTGTGTGTGTTCGTTCTATTCTTTTTAATGTATGTGTGTCCAGCGTGTTGGGTTGCAAAGTGTCACACTCTGCAAAATGTTCGTTTTGAGCCAAAAAATGCATTATGTGCTCAAAAAGCACCGTGGGACACCAAATGTCACATTTCAGGCCACATGAATTTCAAAGTGCAAAATATGAGCAAATAATTACAGAACTATTACCTTATGCATTTGTAATACTCCTGGTGAAGTGCACTTAGCATTTGGTGATAATTCAATTCCACAAAAAGTATTTTTATAGGTATTTTAACAAGATTTTTAATACGAAATGGAGGTTTCTGTAAGTGGCTTCATTAAATACGGTGAGCATTTTGTCCAAGCATGTCGGAGTCATCCTCAGGCGATGATGCAAATAAATCTAAAAATGATATTGTGGGAAGTCAGTGTCATTTCCTTTCATTTCATGTGATCAGCCATCAGATGTCAGTAATGTTAATGGTTTTGTAATCTTGTCACTTTAAGGATTACAGACCATTTCTTTAATTAATTTAGAAAAACAAGAGTTTAGCCTGCACATTAAAGCAAAGCCACAACAGTTCTTGCCTACAGCTAATATGGCCGTTAATATTCCAGAATTCTGGCCACAGGACAACTAGCAGACATATGTTTTAAAAAGCCACATAACAACCTACATTAAACAGCAATGAAACACTTTAAATTAAACAGCTTGAATATAAGCCAAAGACGCAGTCTATTGAACAGAGTTACTATTTAGAGGTTTAGTGGCAGACACAAATGAGGAAAAGGACTCGCCCACTATCCACCATCTGGCTCACGGCGATGGTGTGAAGCGCATCTCTAGTCTGATCTACGAGGAGATCCGCAGTGTGTTGAAGGTCTTCCTGCAGAATGTGATCCGTGTTGCCGTCACCAAACTACAAGAAGATGCTAATAGGAATGCCGCAACTGCCTCGAATGTGGCATATGCTCTGAAGGGGCAGGGACACACTTTGTACAGCTTTGGTGGATATATAGAGCCATCTGTTTTTAAAATTCTAAAATCTGATCTGCATAATATAAGTTTATAAGTTCTCTCGGCAACATGTCTCATTGGTCACAATATTAGCCAGTCTAATATGCAATTAATAAATTCATTTATTTATCTGGCATGTTTCCCACTGGACATTTTGGCTGTTGATATTTTCATCTTCCTGGGCTAACTACACAAGATACCAGCAGAAAGCCAGCATATGCCGACTAACTGTAGACCCTAAAGGCCCCCGCACCAACTGCACACCATCTCCGCTGTGGCTTTGTGGGCACTGTTTGCACAACCGTGCTTCCATTCATGCAGAAGTGTCTCCTAAAGAGCTATGACTCCTTAGGAGACACTATGGACAAATATACACGGCTGCTCTTGAAGTCAAAGAAAGATGGAAAAGCCGTATGTGATATTTCTGTGTTAAAACTTTAAAGATGGCTGCATGTCACCTTTGAACAGAATGTGTGTTTTGTTGTTTTCCTCTGTTTGCTCACTTACTCTTCTCATCTTCAAAATTGAGCTGGACTTCTGGATGCAAATGTGTTTTTTAAGGAAGTGATTGATTTTAGGGCACCACATAGCAATAAGCCAATCATCAACAAAGGCCTGCACACAGCTGAGGACCTCAGCTTCACAGAGGTCTCCAAGCAGGCTCAATTAAATCATTGCAGAGGTTTGCTGGTGCGCACACAAGACCATGATAATAAACTTATTAATCTGTTTAATCAGTGTATTTTATCTGATGTTGTTCTACTTCATGTCCCTACAGGTTTAGTTTTATCTGCAACTAAGACAGCATGGATCATCACATCACAACACCCCATGTCAAAGTAATTGCATGAGCTATTTTAGGTCGTCATTTCCCTGTTTCTGCTCTTTAGCTTTACACTGTGTTTATGCAAACTCCAAGTGCCATTGCTGATGTATATTTTCACGGGTTGGTTGTGGAAATGGATGTTGGATGTGATCTGTACCTTCAACTTTTTCTACATTTACCCCAGTCACACTCGGTTAGAAACTGCTGTTACAGCCAGGAAGTAATCCTGATCCCTGCAGAAGAGAGATTCAAAGATTGAAAGGTGGGGATGAAAAGTTTTAACAGCCATGATAAACGCCGGGGAAAAAAGAGATTGGATGGAGATGTAGGGGCATCGACCGACACTTAAGCTTCAACAGGACAAATAAAAACTCCTCAGTGGCAGTCATGCAGCTGGGCAGAAGTAGTGGGAATGGGGGAGTTTACAAGATATAATACCGCAGAAGACAGACAGAGGAGACGGGGCTTTGCTTGATGATTCTATGAGGGAGACGGCTGGATGTTTGAAAGCAGCAGCAGCAGAGACACAGAGACATAGAGAGAATGCAGGTTTTATTGTGCTACCAACCATAAACCTAAGAGACAACTGCTGTTATTGAGCCATCACTGTGGAGGTTAACACAGTACCACAGAGTGTGTGTGTGTGTACACATGTGAGGATGAATCAAAATAAAACTCAGTATTTGTGCCATTCAAACCCGTGCTGCTGTGTTTCCACACCACTAAAAAGACAAAGAGGTAAGCACGGTGAGCATCAGCTGACGTGTCGCTGCTCAACGGAAAATACACCTAGAATGAAAAAGATCTCTGGATGCTGGTCTCCTGAGTTATCTCCTCCTGCTCATGCTATCCCCCCTGTCATCTCTCATAACACACATGAGGATATTATTTAAGGGGTGCAGAAATTATTGCTGTTGTAAAAATCTTTGCAGGACACTAAACTTTCAGCTTCGGCCTAGAAAAGTATAAAAACTGTAAACGTAGGGAACATGAATCCTGCTGTCGGCCTGTGCAGAAGCCTCACATGGACTTATACTTTGTACTGACCTTCACACACACACACACACACACACACACACACACACACACACACACACACACACACACACACACATACAGAAATAGCAACTATATTATTATAGTAAAAGGTCAGTGGGAATTGATTGTACATACTGTATGAATGTGTAAGAGTGCATGCACACCTGTGCGCGCACTCGTATATTTTAGGTTACCGTGAACAGCCTCATAAATCCTTCTTTTGTGTGTTCTCTAACTGACGTGAACTCACTTTTTTAGTGTGTGTGTATGCGTGTGTGTGTGTTCACTTTCAGGTTTCAGACCTGTAATTGCATCACCGCTGGAAAAATCGTTTCTTGATGCAGGTAGAATGAATCAGAAATAAATCAAAACTGCTTTTTTTTTTATCTTTCACACACCCACATACACTAACTCTGCACACACTGATCCCTTCTCTCTCCCTCTCTCTGACACACGCCCATGAGGTAATGTTCATTAGGGGTATTTCCATGGTAACACACACACACACACACACACACACAACGACTGGCCTATGCACACAGCTCACACACATACACACACACATTGCTAAAACAGCATTTTGTCCATAAAGTCTATTTCCATGGTTAAGTTGTGATGAATGGGACTCAGTTGAAGTCAATGAGATAGCGCCATGCCATAATTCAATTCAGCACACACTCGTGCACACAAGCAGACACACACGTACACACCAGAGAGTGTGGGCTATAATTCAACACTTACGCATATACACACTTAGAGACACACACTCACACATTTGTGCACAGAGTCAATGAGACCGCAGTGTACCATAATTCACTGTAAAGATAAATGCCCAGTGTGCATTATCACTGGCTGCTAGTGTGTGTGTGTGTGTGTGTGTGTGTGTGTGTGTGTAAGCGTGTTACACCAAGTGTGTTCTGTCTGTTGGAGTTATTGCTAAATCTCTTGAATGGGATGACGTCAGCAGCACATCAGGACAGACATACACACACATTTATGGTACTGATAATATAAACCAGTTCCCACTAGTTATTTGTGCTCAGCTTTAATATAGTCATTCTTATTAACTGTGTTTCTTATTTTGGGGCTTTTTATTCAAGTTGTGATGCATAAAAAGTTCTGCAGGGAAAAAAAGAAACTTCTAATTTCCAGTGAAGTGCGTGGGTTATGGGTTGAAATCTCCCAGGCAGACATGTCACCTCCAAACTTCCAAAAACTCAAATAAATTAGCCTTTAATGAGGGGTTGAGGGAGAAAAATACTACCTTGAAACTGCAGTAAGTGAGGGCAAGTGGTTTAGGTTAAAAAGGAGGCTGCTTTTCTTTGGGTTTTATCTTTTTTCCTTTTGAGATGTTTGTGAGGTATTCGAGGGTGTTTGCAAAATGCAATTGCGAGTCTCTTCTACGTTTTATAAGTTCTTTCTAACAGCCAAAGGTTTTGTTTTGCACCTTCTACATTATGACTGTCAGAAAAGATGAAGGAGAAACTGACAACGCTGAGCTGATTTTATTGAAAAAGAATCGATGGGATCAGGGCGTGTTATTTTAATGTGAGTCATCAGGATGCAAAAGCTTTTCAGGTATATTAACGTTAGTGAACCTGCGAACGTTGGTGTCAACTGATGTATTCGTGGCGGTTAATCCCAAACAAATAACACAAAGTGGAGCCAGAGAAGTAAATGCTAGTTGAATAGCTACACCCTTACATTTAGACTCTAAGAACAGATGAAATGAGACAGAAAAGAAACTATAAATATCACATTTGCATGAGTGGAAAAAAGTGGTATAATGTACGATAACTTTCATTTTGTGATGCTAACAATTAGTGGTTAGTGTTAAACTGCACTGTCTCCTTTAAATTAATGTCCCGACATGATCAGGAGAGGCTTTACTTCTGTGCTTACTCGTATCTTCTCACATGAATCCTTCCAGATTCTGTACACGCTCGGTGTAGGCTATGATGAACGTGGCTCGCGAGTAAGGCTGTCGTCCCGGTGCTTGTAATTTTTCACTATGCTGTGCTGCTTTCAAGTCCAGTTGTTTTCAATGCACCAGTAGGCCAAGTTATTAATTTAATTTGCAGTGAGCTTTAAAATGTGAACATGCTTCCAGCAGTGCTGTCTTGTAATGTATTTTTTTAATAGTAGGCAGACCGATGGACCTACGGACCCCCCTCCACGCATCATAGCTATATCAGCATGCTTTAAAAAATGATGTGGATGATGTAGATTTGTAGGTGTGTGATAACAAAATTTAAACATGTGGTTTGTAAATGAACACACTTAACCTATGTGTTCTCATGTATCACGCCCCACCCTTTGGCGGCACTAAAGGGCAAACAAAACTCCATCACTGACCCAAAATAACTACATAAGACATCTTTAATACCCTCAGATCCAGGCAGCAGGACCAGCAGTCCCCACAGCAGAGGCCTCTCTCCTTTGCTGCTGGCACAGGGGCTCTTTATCACCTCCTCCATGCCAGGTGCACTGCACCTCATTAAATAATGCAGCACACCTGGGCAGATCTACAATGGAGGGAAAGGGACAGCAGCACAGAACACACACAGCCGTTACTAGTGTATGATATGTTTCCTCAAAGTACAATCATTTTAAGCTTCTGGTTTCATAGTTTAGCCTTTCCCATCTGGCAATGCTGTGATGATATCTCTTAAAGTCTCTCAAAGTATGCTAACTGCCCTGTGCAAAGTCTCAAATGTTCAAAGCTGGCTATGAGTTATGCTTTATTACATGACGCTCTAGCGAAAGTTCAGTCAGGAAGACAATACTTTTCATGCTCAGGCTGCATGTTTCTTTCTCAGCCTGCAACTCACTCCTTGCATGTATGCTCACTTACTGTCTCTAGGTGTCACTGTCTGGGTAGGTCAATTGCATCATCAGCTGATTCACAATCAACCAATAGCACAGCAACACACCCTCTCTGTCAGCCTATCATCTTACTGCTCCTCATTTTAAATATGGTTCGTCCTTTACTGCCGTCTTGTTTCCATCACTACCTAGTCTTTACGGGCTCATCAGCCTTATATGCCTCAGCAGCCTCAGAGTCATCAGCCACCACCACCACCACCAGCAGTGTCTGGACACAGGAGGATTTATCAGATGTCCCTTGATCACAAAATATCTCCCTCTGGTGTCCAAGCACCAAAGACTTCTGTTAGATCTTAATCGGCACTAATCATCTGTTAATCTGTACACTCATATTTTGTATTAAATATTATCTTTACTTCATTTTCTGTCTTTTTTTAGACTTTTTTCTGCTTACTTTCTTCAGTTTAAGGTTTGTTGACTGTTGGTGAGTGCAGGATGTTTTCAGTTAAATGACAATGCAAATGTACATGTTAGTACATGTAATGCATAATGTCTATTTAATGGCTAAACAATACCAACCCATAGCTTTATTATCCGTACTATATATCTGTCATGAAACAATACACAACATGTCAATTAAAACATAAAGTGGTACATATTAAGGTCTGAGGTCTCTCTGTATTCTTGTAATATTTAGTTGACATCCCACTCATATTTGTACTCATCAGAATTACGCATGTGGTTATTCCTCCATGTAACTTCCTCTGATTCTTAATTTCAATTCTGATGTACTTCATCGTCCCCGTGGGGAATGAAACTCGTCTCCGGCTTCATTGCGCTGTAGATCTGCCTTAATTACAAAAAGCCACATAAATGAATATACAGCTCAAACTAATTACAAAGAGTAATAAATAAGTAAATAACCCTATGCGACACTTGAACACAGCACAGTCTCATCTAATCCACTCATCTCAAATATGCACATTCACAAGTGGCATGTGCAACGTGTTAGGGCATCTAAACCCTCTCCTCCTCGGTTGTTTTGTAGCAGCGACAGTATATATATATCACTTTTCCTTCTGGAAAACACAGTTTAGTTGAGCTGCTGTCACTGAAAACAAGCATTAAATGGGACAACAAGTCTCTTCCTCTGGGTCTGACAAAGCAAATATGGGTCATGCCGATTCACCCTGAAGCTCTGGAAGGTGATGTAAATAGCAGTTTTTGTTGAACTTATACATTTCTTCAGAGTCTAAAACCTGATTCCTCCATCCAGAGGTGCAGCATGCCTGGTTGATCCAGACCAAAGTTTCAGAAGATGTTAATAACGCCTTTCTGTCTGCACCTCTTCATCTTCCTCCCCTCATTAGTCCTCTTTGTCAGTTTATGCCTTTTAGAGGATAAACTTTATTACCTCTGTAGGGAAACTCTGTTGGTCAAATGCAATAAAAAAACGGATACAAGATGAATTATACAACAATGTGAAGTCACCCTTCACTCCCACTCGGACATCAATCACATGCTCGCTCGTGTACACACACACACACACATACACACAAACAAGAGAGATTAGGTTTCAATAAAACAAAGCTCCTGAAATCAAATGTAAAATACAGCCCCTGCTCTTCTAGCTCATTCCCTCTCATCCTCCTCCATCCATCTAACCATTATTAAATGACATGTCTCCTGTTATCCCCCCTTTTATGTTATTTACATCTGTGTTGTCAGGTCATTTTCATAAAGATCTTCATCAGAACTGCTAAAGAAAAAAAAGAAAACAGCTAAATCTCCTCCTCTTCATCCTGTTTCTATAGCAAACAGCATTGTGCATCACGATCAACATCTGCTACAGAGTGGGAAAGACAGTCTGGTTATTCTGCTGAGTCACAGCTGGTTAAGCCTCTGCTCTGTCCTCTCACGCTCCCCATGATCATCTGTATTGTTTTTCAGTGGAGTTTAGGCATAAAAATGAGCTGGAGAGTTTATTCACAACCTTGAGAGTAGTAGTTTACAGGGGTTTTACAGGGGTGTTATGTACTGGACTAATTCTTGGCTGGGCGCAGGGACTTCCTGGTTGTCTTATGCTGACGACAAGACTCCAGGCTTTGTTGTTGTTTTCAGATTTATCCTGTCTGGAGAGTTTTTATGACAAGCTCAGTCTGCAGGTAAGAAAAACACTGGCTTAGTGCAGACAGACAGCACAGCAAAGTATCCTGGGAATTACCTCGATATTGGACAATACCACACTTTAGTATTAAAGCTGAATGCCAAAATTCAGAGCCAGAGCAGGTTGTAGTGTTGCCCTGTATGCAGCAAGGGGGAGAAGGCTGTGAATTGGATTAATGCTGGGCACCAGAGTTTCTGTCCTGTCACAGACCTGCAAAAATTGTGTGATTTTCCATGTAAGTGTAACTGCAAACTTTTTCTAACCATGATCAAAGGCTGCCTAATCATAACCATTAAGGCTGTGTATTGGCAGGAATTTAAAATACAATGCAACAGGATTACACGATAGGTAAAAAAAATCACATTGCAATATTGTTGATCGATATTGCAATGGCGGGCTTAGCGAAGGGTCAATTACAGTAACATCTGTGGTTATTAGTAGCAAAAAATAAAATAAAAGTGCTTGCAGGACCACCACCATACTCAAGTGTCAATATTTTTTTTTTATTTTATGACCATGCCTACAATACTGAATGTGTATGATTTGGGGGATATATCGGCAGAAATGGAACATAATACAATAAGTATGTTTTCTTTAGTGTATAATCACCCAAAAATAAGAATCATGTTTTCGTTACCTTATAATGAGCTGCTCATATCTACATAGGGAGCAGGTCCTCGTCCACGGAGTCAGCTATGTCAGCAGCCCCTTCACAATGAGCAGCGTCAAACTGCTTTATTCAGTGTTTTTACTGGTTTAATTCAGCTCCCAGTACAAAGAACAAAGTGCAGAAATCTAACCGAAATCTAAAAAGGTTTCAATTGGTTGCAATCTGTAATCCTCACTGCTGGATGCCACTAAATCCCTTACACACTGCTCCTTTGACCACCTTTTTATCTGCCATAACCAAGATTTTCCCCTAACTTCATACTGTCATATTTTGTAGAGGAATTTAATGTTGGCATCAGACGTAAGAAAGAAAAGAAATAGGAAAAAATATTAGGTGTTAATATGTAAAATCTGGGGTTTTGCAGAATCGTTCTAAGTCTGCATCCTTGTCTGGCTTCTTTCCATCCCTCTCACTATCACTGGAAAGTTATGACTCGCTACCTGTCTCTCTGTATCTCTCTCTTTTACTCTCCCACCCACTCTATCACTCCAGCTGCACATTTCCCTCTCTCACGTCTCTCACCATCTCTCTCTGTCTCGTATCCTACACATATTTCTGTTTCTCACATTCTCTCCCTAGCTGGCTCTTCTCGCAATGGCAGCCTGTCTGTTCAAATTCAGCTCCCATCAGTACCACTACACACACACACATACACACACACACACACACCACATACATCATTGGAAGGGGAACAAATTATTCCAGGACAGGAGAACTGTTTTGTTTGGTTCACCCTTGTTTGTTTTCTCTCCCCCTCTCTTTCTCTCTCTTCCTCCCCCCCTCACCCTCTCTCCCACCAACAGATGGGGTATTTTAATGAAATCAGCCTTGCCTGTTCCCATCTGTGTGAGAAATGAATTTCACCATTTTTTAAATGAGGGAATTTACAATGAGACAGGCTGGAAAGCAGGGAACCCCAGCACCAAGGTTTTTTTCTTTTCGTTTCTTTTCTTCTGACTCTCCTCAACTCTTGTACCTATTATGCTCTCGCTGCATTTGTCTGTGTCTGTGTGTATCTGCCTGTCTGTCTCTTCCTCTCTTTCTTTCTGTACAGAGGCTTTCTTTATTATATCTCATGTTTTTATAACTTTGCATGCTTTGCTGAAACAGCATATCTAAAGAAATAGACACGCTTATTTGCTTTCTTGCCAAGAATTAGATGAGAAGATTGATACCACTCTCATGTTTTTACGGCAAATTTGTAGCTGGAGTTAGCTTAGCTTAGATGATGCCTGGAAAGAGGGGGAACAGCTGGCCTGGCTCTGTCCAGTGGTAACAAAATCCACCTAGCAGCACCTCTAAAGCTCACCAATTCACATGTTATATCTCGTACAGTATTATAATTCTCATCTGACTCTGCAAGAAAGCAAACTATTTGGTCACCCAAAATGCAAAACAATACTTTAAAGGTGATTTTACAGGCTCTTAAATATTAGCGTAACATTTGATTATTCATAATCAATGTAATAATAAAGAAAAAAGAGACCACAAGACCTTAGCAAAGACAACTGGCAGTCTCCATGTCAGTAGCACTGTAATTGTTTCTCAAAATTGAAACCACACTTCCCATAAACCCCAATGCTTTCTGTTACCAGAGGATTATATCTTCCCTCCCTGTCTGTGTTCTTCTCTTCCACTTTTCTAAAAAACAGTAAGAAAAGGCTTTTTTCCTTTTGTGTTTGGTTTTACACCAATCCTCAAAGTAACCACTGAAAAAAATCTTTGACAACTTTTGCTAGTTTTCAGCAGCATCCTCCTACTATGTGGTGACACGAAACAGCCTGTGTAGCAGATTTCACCTGTAAGTGAACCTGGTGGCATGCTACGGTTTAATTAGAGTAGCAAGGAGAGATAAGCAAAGCTTTGTGACAGTCTCATTAGCTCGAGAACTTAGACTGCACCTTAACAGTCTTTAAAACACATAATCAGTGTGAAAGACGTAATTTGTACTGAGCTTGCAATCAAATTAAACACTGTATCTTTTACATCATTATCCGTGGAATTTTCATTATATTAATCACAACAATTAATGCAAATTCAGCCAATCCCTGTGAATTCTGCATGGCTTTGCAGTTTTATCCAATCACCACAACTTTACCGTAAATGTGACTATTATTAAACAGGTAAAATCTAATTTTGTTGTAGAGCTGCATGCAGCATACTGATTCACTTTCTTTTTTTTTTGTTTATTATGACACTACTGCTGCCCCTGAGACAGGCACACATACAGCACAGGGATAACTGTTAGTTGGCTAACATTACCCAGTGTGTATGTGGGTTTAATGACAGAGTCGAGCTGATCAATGTCCGAGTTTACATTTTTGACTCAGTGTCGTATGTTAGCTGTTAAACACACTGAATGCTCATAATAATAGGCTCAAAATCCAAAACAGTATCACAGCTATGTTTCCAATTTTCATTTGGTTCCAAAATTTTGTAGCAAATTAAAAAAATGCCTAAAATATTGCAACATGCAGCACAATGTTTCAGGCTACAACAATTACAAAACAGTCTGCTAAATCCTAGAGGCACTGATCATATATTAACTTTGCAAGAATTGTCTAGTTGAGTTGGAACCTTATTACCAACCACTTAGGCGTCACTGAGCATTGCATGAAACTTCCAACTGCTCTAGTGCGGCTACACAGTGGCCATCAGGTCAGACTGTGTTTGCTTTTTTTTCTCATGGTGAATACATTCATCATCAAATAGCCATCAGAATAAAGGCTTTTTAATGTTTTTCATCATAGTACTCTTAGTGGTACTTAACCGCTCCAGACACGTGCTTAAACCCGGTACATCTGTTCAGCGTTTCCTCTGCACACAATACTCCTAATTGTAGGCAGGGTTGTTACTCACTGCTCCATCCAGCTCTTGCAGTGTCTCCTCTTCACAGGTGAGGCAGAAGAATGTCTGAAACCTTGTTGATTGACCACAGAGCAAATGTGTTCACAGTCCCTGGTGCAATCGGTGGGATATTTGAAAATGGCAGGTTTGTGCAGTGAGTCCTCGGAGAGCAAGAAAAGTCTCTCACTTGTCCAATCAACAGACTGCAGTGTTTCTAGCTCCACTTTTTAGTATCAGATCCAGGTACCTCAACAGAGGGGTGCCCAAAAAAAAAGCAGACTGGACTGGTTCTATTAGATCCATCTACATCTTCTGGAAATGTAAAATAACCGTTCTAATGTGTAATGAACTGAACAGAATTAAACCTGACTGCTTGGTGAAA
This sequence comes from Cephalopholis sonnerati, assembly GCA_019142605.1. Classification (NCBI taxonomy): domain Eukaryota; kingdom Metazoa; phylum Chordata; class Actinopteri; order Perciformes; family Serranidae; genus Cephalopholis; species Cephalopholis sonnerati. Next base: position 22,066,036 of record JAGQAX010000014.1, on the reverse strand, counting down.
ACAAAACTTTTGTGTTCTTGACCAAAAAGAACACTTGTTCAAACGTCCTACACTCCAGACTTTTTCCTTTTTTAATGAATCCTGTGGTTGTATCGGGCAGCTGCCGGATGTTAGTGTTTAAAATCTCTTCTGTCCTCTGGATGCAGCTGTGTCATGCTCTGTGTTCAACAAGTATCTATTAAGGTTCAAATGTCCACCGAAAGAGAGCATCTTCACACAAGCAGTTTTTAAACAGGAAGATTTTGTGTTGTTTGGTTCATTTCCATTTCTCTGCTTTTTTGCTTCAAGTGTAGCTAATTTAAGATTTTTGTTGTTGTTGTTGTTTCACTAACATTTAGTGTTTGATAAGGCTTTACTTCACAGCAGGAGTCTTTACTTTCTTCTTTCTCTCTTCAGACTAAAACAGATTTTGTTGTATATATGAAATAAAGAAGTCAGCAACAAATTCAATGCATCATTTAATATTTATGTAAACTGTCAATACATTAAGCCTTTAACCTACATTTGCAAGTAACTTTCTGGAAAAAAACTTTGTAAATAAAGCAAAAGAATCCCTGCAGTAGTTATCACTGGCTTTTTACTGTGCGAATTACAAGTAAAATCGACAAAATACTGTATTTCACAGCATTCAAACCCTGTCTCACTGTATCTGCAACCCTATTTAAAAATAAGGTTTCATAGGTTTCTTTATGAGTACTCTGAGTTGTACCACTCATGCGCGCCTTCAGAACTTAATTCTCTAAACAGTTTTACCAACAGGGCTATCAATCAGAAAAGGTCGCAGACTGAAATGTTGACTTTTTGGAGATGTCAGGTTTTCATCTGTCAGCAACATGAGCTGTGTGTTGTATTTTCAAAAGCTTGTGTTTGGATTTGTGTTTGCTTGTACACTTGCATCTGTGTCTGCATAAATGTGTGCTTGCGTTTGTGAGGGTCCGTGTGCGCCGCCACACATGTGCATGGCAGCGCGTGTTTTTCCAGGTGTGTTTTCAGGAAGGGAGCTGTCAGACATGACGACTGACGTCACCCTCATTATACACACTAACACACGTAAATACGCGCACACACACATAGGTTGGCGGGTTAAAGCAGTTAGCTACTTATAAAACAGAGAAGTCATTCAGACAAACGGCACCTGCTTTTGAAAAAGCTTAACAAGCAATTACACAGGCAGAGACACACACTGGAACACACACACAAACACACACACATAAAAAGATACCTAAATTCAATTCCAGGCAGACTATCGGGAAGTAGCCAGAATAATTACTGATATAACTACCAACAGTGAAATAGAGAGACAGAGGGGGAGAGACGGGATTAGAGACTGAAAGCAACAGATCCTGAAAGTCTAAATTTAACTGAGACGCAGCTCTCTGTCACACTACCTGTGTGCGTGTGTGTGTGTGGGAGTGTGTACGCGTGTGTGCTGTGTGTGTGTGTGTGTCCGCAAGAAGCAGGTGATGCGTCAGTAACACACTTGTTGCAGCAGCAATTAAAATATGCAAATCCAGGAGTGTCGGGGTAGAATCTGATAGGCTATGCTTAACTGCACTCTGTGCTGATTGATCATGAATATACATGAGCCGAGGCAGCATTTGATCAGAAAATCACTAATGCATACATACACAGACAGACGGATGGACAGACGGATAGATAGATAGATAGATAGATAGATAGATAGATAGATAGATAGATACGTGTTAATCCATGGGCTCACACACAGCACACACAGCTTTGACACCGCCATGTGTGTATGAGTGTGTGAGTGCATGACTATGAATATGTGCATGTTATGATTGTAAACAAATATGCAAGCCTGCATCTTCCTTATAACCCTCATCATCAGGACTCGGGCTAGGTGCCTGGAAAATATGCAAATAAATTTTGCTCCGAAAATATGGTAATGAGGTTTGAGCAGAGAATTAATTAGACCTCCGACGTTCTACAGAGATTCTACAAAACCTACCAGCCGTCAAACTGTGTGAAGTGTGATTATGAGATCATTTGCATATTAGTCCTATTAAGGGACATTAGCAAGCCTCTCGGTCATATTAGGCCTAAGAAACCGGTGTTTACTTGTTACATTAATGAGGGATGTGAAAGGTCAACAAGTCAAAACTCCACTGTGGCTGGAAAAGTCTGGGCAGAGGGGTGAATGAATGAGTAATTTATGCTTATGAGTGAAGTGTTGCTGACAGGTCGACTGAACTTTATAATATGATACTCCTCATTAATAGCTCCTGCAATAATGCATAACATTACTGCAGCAACTAGTCCAGCTGAGATTTGTCCACATTTGACAGCAGGACACACTGAAGAGCTATTTTGGTTAGTTTGCAAGGGCAGGACATTTTAAAATATGACCAGAAAGAAATTTAAAGCTACACTAATCAATACTTTTATATGAACAAAGGGTCAAATGACTGTCTGGAAGGATTGCTCGTAGTCATTAACCTACTGAGAATAATCACCAAAATATGCAGTTACCCATGGCTCTATGGAAGATTTACTATTTTTCAGCTCATTGATTTGGTTTTCCAACCCAGTACTTTGACTTCATGGGTCATTATTGGACCACGGTACACATGTCACCACTCTCATCAGTGTTGCCTTGAGCTGTAACAAGTAGCTGCTTTCTGAAAAAAAGGCCTTGCAATTTCACAGGGGGTCTACAAACTTTCTATATTTATTTTGTGAGTGTGACAGTCTCTGTCCTCTCTCTTAATTCAGGGGTTTTTGTGGGTTCACAAACAGAATGCAGACGGAACTCTTCATGACTTTTTCTTTTTTTTTGAGAGAGTTTGAGTCGGGGGGTTATTCACTGATCAGTCGATCCGATCTGATCAAATTGATGAATGAGAGGAGCAGCTGCTGCAGAGGAGAGTAAAAGCAAACTTTTAGACTCAGAGAAATAAACATTTAAGTTTCACTTTCACTGCGCCCGCTGCTCTGTCTATGCCAAAGTCATTCTCTGAGAGTGTGGTGCAATGAGTAACCAAATGCTAAATATATTCCAGTAGCACTCCTCATGAACAGTCCAGCTCAAAAAAAAAGAAATCAATACTTAACGGCTGATGTTGTTGCTGTGGTAGGCAAATAAATGAATGTGTGAAAACCCTACATTCTCACTCCCAACTTGCCAAATACAAGAGCTCGGTCTGTGGTCCTATACTTCATACTATGATGCTCTTGGTACCCCTTTAGAGTCTGTTTTGGACACTCAGGAACCACATGTCTATTTTTGTTTGTTACACGTTTAGTGTCTTTTCAAAATAAACTTCCATGTTTGCAGGAAATGCAGGTTTTGTCACCAGAACTACTTTAGCTTTAGGCATCAAAACTACTTGGTTAAGTTTGGAAGAAAGCTCATGGTTTGCTATTTGACAGCTAAACAAAAAACTGAACTTTTCACATGGGACATGGACACTAGTCTACAGTTCTGCGTTTGTTTAACCCCTTCATCACACCTCCCTCCTGCCCAACTGGAATCTTCTTGCTCTTTATACTACTGACGTTAGCTGAAAGCCTGGTACATCTCACACAGACACTAAAGAGTGCCTTGTGCGTCAGAATCACAATCTGATGGTCACTGACCAAGCTGCTGTAGCTGACACCCTGGAAATAATGGCAGGCTGCATTTATCCTCTCAACACACAGATAGTGTCGGATTGAAGTCAAAACTGTCATGCTGGCATTGTTAATGTCCTTGTACAAGTTAGAAAATGCTTTCTTGTATAACTTAAAGCTGAATTGGCCATTAGGGAGAAAAAGTTGTCAAAGCTGACAGGCAACATTTGTTGCAAACTATGTTTATTTAAAGAGCTAGCTGATACTTCATTATCATCATGTTTACAGTCATTTTGTAGTCACTTATGTCCGATATTCATGCTGCAATCCGAGGACTGCAGTGTGCCTGGGATCCCCTGGGACCCAACGCAGATCTCGTGGGAATGGGCGGTTTTATTTTTGCTGCGGGTGGGAGCAGGCAGACAGGAAAAACGTGCGGGTCCTTGAGATTTGTTAACACGAAGGATGGAAACGTCACCAAGGGAAATGGAAAGGAAGATAAAAGCGGGACATTACAATACAAAAGAAAAGCAAGGCAAGTCGGACATTTGCAGGAATTTCTCAGAAATATTACAGATAGTAAAATGGAATCCCAGAGACACCACAATATCTATGATTATGGATGGGATCATGCTACAGAATGCAGTTTCACCACTTATTACCGTCAGGAATGCATATTTTTCTTGATACCACAGTAAACTAACGTGTTTACCCTGTAGGATGGGAGAACTCAATCTATTGATAATCAGTCTATTGTGAGGGAATGTTTACAGGTGCAGGTAGCAGCTGACACAGACCCTGCGGTAATGGGTGGGAATAGATAATAACTGCGGGAGTATGCAGTTGTGATCATAAATTTAGAGGGAGCAGGCAGGGGAAGGGTTGGGAAAACAATCCTTGGCAGGGCCCTCGTTAGGTCTCCAGTCATATGGGTCTTTAGATTTACTGTTGTTTTCATCAAGTCCCTTACATCTGTCTGCTGCTTAGTGTTGGGCAGGTAGAGTACAGTCGGCCTACTAGAACCAATGACAACAGTTGACCAGTACACTACAAGAAACACCACAGAGCTCTAGTTTGAGTGACATCCTATTCAATGTTGATATCAAAAATACTGATTAATGCAGATTTACATGTAAGACTCAACTACTTAAGTGCCCTTGAGCAACTTTATGAACCCACAGCACCTCTGGTGGAGCAGCTGGGTAATGTATTTTTACAGTGCAGGACTCACTGAACTGTGTGAGTGTGAAGCAAAGCATCGCTTCTGAGAGGTTGGACCCTCAGCAAACAGCCCCTGGGTAAATACAGGAATCACTGATGCTGATTAGCATTCAGATATTCTTCTTAACAGGGCTGGCTTATCTCACGTCTCTGTGTCATTATGTTCACCAGCTTCACTCTCTGTCTGTCATTTAGCAAGTTTCAGGTCAGTGGGCTCCAAGCAGGCTTTCAGCAGTACGCCCTCGTTGAAATTACAGACAGGAAATGTAGACATGAATGATAACCAGCGACAGGCACTGTGCTCATAGAGTGAGCAAACAGCATGTACTAATATGTGTGTGTTTGTTTGTGTGTGTGCGTGCATTAGTGTGTGTGTATTTAAAGGTGCAGCAAAGAGCCCCATTAATTATGCTTTTCTATAATCTGTTTCTGGTGTGAATGGACTCTTTTGTGCGTGTGCTGGGGGGTTTATCAGGGCTAAGCATAATGCTCGTGTGTGTCGGCGAGGATAAAATGAATCATTACTACAACATGAATCATTACTAAAGTCTACCATTACTGCTACTTCAGGGCCTGAACTTTTAAAGCTGAATTAGATAAAATGGATCCAAGCGTCTCTTCAGGGGGCTAATCTTTGAGCTTCTGTTTTTGCTGCAGTTCATTTGAATGGGTATTTTCAATGAGAGCTGAGTAAACACAGGAAGTTGTGTCTTCCACTTGAGACAAAGCTGTTATGGTAACCAGTGTGGAAAAGAAAAGGCAGTTGTTTGTGGGATTAGACAGTGTCGCTGCACTTGAAAACAGTGAGGCCTCTGATTTGACTGCGCAATTAATCCTCTTAGCTCGGCATGTTACTGCCATGCTTTGTGTGGTGTTCTTGATGTGGGCATGTTGTTCTCTGCTGCTGAAATTAAACTTTGTCCATCGCCACCTGTGACTGCTAATTGGCAAACAAATTCAGCATGATAAATCAGACTCAACTTGCCATTTCATTTTCATGTCATTATTGAGTCTGGCATCATGTTCATGGTAGTTATTATCTGTTTTCGGGGGAAGGAGTTATTTTGCCACAACCATTCAGTGGCGAGTGATTTATCCATCCTGGCAACATAATTTTTCATTTGACATGAAAGCTGTGGTAGCAGCTGCTCGGAGCAGCTAACTTAATGCTGTTGTTTTTCTTTTACAACAACCTTTGTAGCTGCATCCATCTCCTCTACACAGTTTGTTTCATGGTCATTTTTTATGTCTCAGTCTTTCACATTATTTAGGGAATAACAAAACACACACACACACCCACACACACACACTGAAGAACAAAATGAAGCCAGAAAAACTAAACTAATACATAAATATATTGTTTGTATAATATTACATCACATAAGTGAAGTTTCAACAGAAACTTACTAAACTTATGTAGCAGTTAACCTGTACTGTATTTCTAAATATAATGGTTGTGACAACTTCTGCCTCACAGATAACACACTGTAATTTCCAACATTGTCATCCTTTATTGACAACTAGAAGATGAGCAATATGCCCAAATTCCATTGTGGGAAAAAAGCTGGAGTCATGAAAAGGGATAGCTAATTCACTAACGGTGCAAACTACAAATGAACACACAAGTGACAATAACTAGCATAAACCATCATGTTCTGAACAGGCAAACCATAGACAGTAACAAAGATGATATTTGCGTTATGGAACAAAAAACAGCAAACTTAATAGCAACTTAAAACTACTCAGTCCAGCATGCTGGCAAATGTGGGCGTTGTTACAGTATCCTAAGGTGACTGTAAAGCCAGTAAAACAAGGCACATGCTTTTAAGGTTTAGGACACGTGCCACGTCTTATACCACCTGGAAAATGCAAGGATGGGAACTGGGTGCTACTCTATGTCAACTTTCAACGGTACAGAGGCAGGTTGCGTCTGAATTCGCTATGACCAGCACAATGTCATGGCCTTCTTACCATAAATATGGGCTGAGAGCTGAGCTTTTTGTGTGTATTAGGCCTAAAATATTTTTCCACTGGACATAGGTAAAGCTCTAGGTTGCCCTGCACTAAAATGATTAATTTTTTCCCCATTATATGGGCAACAGTAGCTCAGTCCATAGGGACTTGGCTTGGGAACCGGAGGGTCGCCGGCTCAAGTCCCCACCCGGACCGCCCGGAGCGTGGACTGGTAGCTGGAGAGGTGCCAGTTCATCTCCTGGGCACCACCGAGGTGCCCTTGGGCGAGGCACCGAACCCCCCAACGGTCCATGGGCAGCCCCCTCACTCTGACACCTCTCCATTTAATGCATGAATAGGTCCTGTTTGTGCATGTGTGTATTTGAGGCCTGTGTGTATATGTAAATGACAACAGAGTGAAAACATTGAACTTCCCCTTGTGGGATTAATAAAGTATATAAAATTCAAATTAAATTAAAATATTTATAATAGACAGATATTTACAGAACGAAGAAAAGCTGTCTCCGGCCCGTGATTGGTTGCTCCTCGTCACATGACATGCAGCAAGCACTGCTGCATTCCAAAAGTTGAGTTGTGTTTATCTCAGGGTTCAGCCAACATGCCCTGAAAAACAGACACTGGACCTGGGAATACTGTATGCTGCAGCAGCGTTGCTCTTTCTATTGGGCACACCCTCTGTGCATCTACATTGGCAACAATGGAGCTGAGTAGGGCTGCACAGTTATTCAAAATATTATTGAAATCACAATATGGTCAGATGCAATTTATCGCAAGAGCTTCAGTTTGTTTGATAAAGGTAAAATCTGTCACAACATACCATTATAGATGAATTACTGTGGTGCTACAGAGATGCCTGAGCCTACAAATCATATTCCAGATGTCACATACACAAACAAATTACAATTTTTTTGTCATAGAAAAAAAATGCAAACATTATATTCCCACAAAAATCATGACTTGCATATTCTGCAGCTCTTGATTTGAGGGCGCAAAATTGCAGCATATGTATGAGCCCTGACTTGTAAGAATTAGGAGCTTTTGATTATAACAAATGGTCCTTATCAGCTGATGAAGTTTACCCAGTTATCATGACATAATTTCCATCTTTTCATATCACACTGAAATTTCATCCATGTCGACTTAAAAACTGAGGTATAAAGTTTGCTCTTAATTGTTGGGAAAATACACTGCTGATAATATTTAACACTTGCCACCAGAGACCTGCAGTATACGTGTCATCTTCAACACACATGAGTGAGCAGGGACCGCACACATTGATGCGTCACTTTTCCAGCCGCCTTACGGTATATCACTCTCCACACATAAAATTAAAGACTAATAACTCCCGGGTGGGAACTGGGTCATTTCAGGAAGAAAAGGCTATAAATATGGACAGAAATACAAACGTATTTCCTCCCTGGACTACTTAAGAAAACAAGTACTGTGTGTGTGTGTGTGTGTGTGTGTGTGTGTGTGTGTGTGTGTGTGTGGGTGTATGTGTGTGTGTGTGTGTGCGTGTCTATTCCTTATATGTGTGTTTGTCTGTGTCCCAGTAAAGCATGACTGCCGAATCTGTCTTTTAATGAATTTAATAGTTCCATCATTTCTCTATCAACCATCAACGCTGGTGTTCCACACACACACACACACACACACACACACACACACACACACCTACACACACACACACACACACATTGATTCTACGTTGGTGTTCCTTATTATTTACTTCAATAGTAGAAACATGCCAACTGGAAAAGTGACTAAGCAGATGTGTGTGTGCGTCTCGGTGTTTATGTGCGCGAATACCTCGTTCTCTGAGGAATTTGTAAAGTAATCTGACTGTGGAATTGAATTATGTCGTCATAGAAACAAGGATTAGGTTATGGGATGTTTAAGAATGGTCAATTAGTGTTACTACCGCAACATATGTGAGAGGAAAACAAGGAAGGCAGAGAAGCATGCAGAAGAAGAAAGAGATACACAAGTGAAGAAAGGAGGGAAAAAACAAAAGAGGAAGTGAGAAGCAAGACATTTTTATCAAAAACCTCCTGACAGAAGTGTCCATTCTGACCTTTGACCCAACGAGAGTGGAAAACTGAAAAGAGAATATCCTTAAAAAGATCAATACTGAGGAAAAAAAAACAACAAACATTTTTCTGGATGCCAGCTGTGTACAAGAAGTCTCAGTAGCTTGTTGGGCAGAGATGTCTGGACCAAAAACAAAGCTTACCTCACCTCAAGACACACAGACCAACATAGAGAATGATAAAAAGGCACAAAGACAGAGAAGAGACAGGGACAAGGAGAAAAAGAAACGGGGAAGAAGAGGAGAACCAAACTGAAACAGTCATCAGACTTCAAAGCGTCCTTTTATCCGATCTGTTTAGAATTTTAAATCGGGAGTCCAGATCCACCAAAACAAAAGATGAAACGATAATCCGATAATCGTTACAATGTTTCACAGAGGGAAAATATTTCTGAATATATTTATGTGTTTATGTGATCGCTGGAGTGAAATGTGCTTAAAGCATGATAAAATGTTTAATTTTGGTTTAACTGGATTTATGTTTTTTCCTTTTGTTTGTCAGATTGGGCATTTTTCTGGTTGCGGTGGGCATCTGCACGTGTGTGTGTTTGTTGCAGAACGTCTCTCTGTGTGTGTGAGAAAGAAAGTGAGAGTGAATGGAATAAAGGCCTATTGTCTGCATGAGTGTTTGTGTACCTCTACTGTATACAGTACATCCAATGTGATCTCTGGGCATTTTGAAGAAAGCTCATCTTGACTTTTTGTTTTCACTGGTGTAAACCCTATTTTATGATACTTGAGCTTGCATCATTACAGTTTTCATTTATTAGAACTGTAATATGCACCAAAGACCACTCACAAAAGTCCCGATTTGGCTATTTAGAGAATTAGAGAATCCAAATAGAGGAAGCTATCAGATGCGCTAAAAGAAGTTGCTACGTCACCAAGCTTCCAACTGTAAGTAATTGAACGCAGCATTTTCTGGTATCAAGGCTAAATAATACCAAACAAGTAGAGTGCACTCAGTGTGGGCAGCCAACTGGGCTGATTGTGGCAACCGTAGACAGTTCTTGAAATTTTAGCAGATGTGCCACAGCATGTTTCAGAAGCTAATAAAAATACACGCCTTCTCTGTTTTTTGAAGAAGCCGCAGTTTGTTGCACAAAGCATATCGAGTTTTCCTGCTAACAGGCACTGTGTGCCACAAATCTTTGATCCACGTCATTCATAACGGGGCTTTTAATGGTATTAACTTTGTCTGTAGGCTACAGACCAACAAAGTACAAAATAATAATTAAAATAAACAAAAGAAAGAAAAGAAGCCATTTAAATATGTAGCTGATTTACTTATGATAAACCACAATTATCAGGGAAAAATAACCAGTCAACGAAATCTGCAAGTCTGCAAAATTGGGCAGCAAAACTCTTCACTTCTGCAACAGTAACCGTTTGGTATGACACCGTGAGGCAGATGGAACAAAACCGGGTCGCAGGCTAACTGTAGGAGCTGCGCTACGGTAGAAATTGTCCCTCCCGGCTCCCTTACAGTCAAGATGGTAGTCAAGATAACAAAAACAAAGACTTATTCACGTCATATCTTAGCGAACTTTAGTGGATCACTTTTTTACGGATGTCAGTCTTTGAGCCACAGCGAATGCCAAAATGTGGCCTGTAATAGGCAGTAAGGCTTGTGTTTTTTCAGCCAAGACGATAGGTGGAAAACTTGTGCTCCCTACTGGCCAGTTAAGAGGAGCGAGGATTCAATAATGGTATAAAACAGTCAATTAAACAGGTCTTATTATGAATAACTGCAACCATAAGAGGTCCCTGAGCATACAGTTATACATGTGATTACACAAAATATTAGACACACACACACACACATGCGCGCGACCAAACGCATGATCCCCTCTAGGCTTATGCCTGGCGGAGATAATTAAGCAGTTCTCTAGGAATAGAAGGTGAGAAGCTCATAGTTGAAAAGTTGCACGTCGCAGTCTTGTCAGTCAGACCAATTTTGGGTTAAATTGTGCCCTGCAAGCATAGGTGCATGAGCCCCTCAGAGAAGCTGACAAAGTAGAGCTAAATTTTATGAAATTAGGTCCCCATCTGAAAGAAAAAGCAAGTTTAGCCTAACTCAAAATCCTGAAGCATCAATGACAAAAGCATTTATGTCAATAATCATTCATGTTCACTGCATTTGGGGACATGTTTGGTGGTGTTGTTTCTGTTTTGCACCTGTTACATAATTGAAATGGCTCAATTAACTCTTTTAAAAATTAAAATGATTCTCGTCAGCCACTGTGACTCAGCATGCTGTTTATGAAACTGTGATTCTAGAGAGGCGCCCACACACAGAGCCCATGCTACCAGTTCAGTGTGCAGGCACCTTTATGTATCATGTGTTTTTGCCAAAGCATTTAGTACATTAGTGTGACGTACATACACTACGCTGAGTTTGTGAAGTTATTAAAATGGAGGACGTGTGGACAATTTTGTATGATGATTGATTTCTTCTTCATCTGCTCCAAGATAAAACAATCTCCCTTTCAGTATTCTCGTCACTTAGCAGGCAATCTAATCAGTGGGCCAATCTCCCAAAATCGCAATATGTTTTTTTAACAACTGTTAAATTAGTCCATGGCTGCAAGCGCTTGGTTGAGAGAGCACTGATAAATGCAGCCCATACATCCTCGTTTACATGGAAATGTCTGTTTAGACAATCTCCACTTCAAAAATATCCCAAGGCCATGTAATCTTACACAAACTGGACGGGGGCAGCGTTTCCATTCTTGGGGTTAATCACATGTTGGTGGGGCAGGACGGTGCCAGAGGGAGAGGGAGAGAGAGAAAAAGATAGAAACAGGACCAATTGAAGGAGAGAAAGATAGAGGTGCTTAGAAAAAGAGAAGAGAACTTGGCATGTTTGACAGAGTTCCCTTCTCCCACATGTACAAACACTTGGACTCGGCCGTATACCCAGCAGCAAGGATTACGAGACCAGATCAATAGGAAAAATCGCCCCTGGACCTCTGACCACAGGGGTCTCAGCCTGGGCAGGACTGAAGGCGAGACCACTGGCGTTTAGAGGCCCCTGGGCACAGGCTGAATATTACAGATCTAAAGTGTGTGTCAGTTTAGCTCTTGAACCGCAGTGAATAAATAATAGCGCAGTGTGAAATAAGTAAAGACTGTTTTCAGAGTGCCTGGAGCAGTGGTTTCCCTAACAGAGAAGGTCAGGGCAAAATAAATATCTTACTCTGGAGATCCAGTGTTAAAGGTGTGACAGAGAACATACTCTAAAAAATAATTTGGGAGAAAGGTCATTTTACATCGTATGAACTGTTGAAAATGTCTACAAATCTCTGACCGACTCAAATTCAGATCACCAAGCTAGAACCAGCTGTAATTTTACCGTCCATAAGTCCCGACCTTTTCCTTCTGTGCTCCCATTTTTTTCCCCAGTGGCCACTTGCAGTATTGCAGCTACATGTACAAAATTATTTAATTATAAATGATAAATGTTTGATCCGTGGAGGTTTTACATTTGTAAATATTTCCTTGTGCCAAGAAAAGTGATTTACAAATCTGTGACATTATCACACTGTAAAAAGTCTACAGGCTGAGCAGGAACTCGTGGGCGAGGCCAGCAGGAAAAACCTACTGCACATATTCAGTGGGCTGCATTCTGCAGAGGTAAACCAGGAAGCTGGAACTTTTTTTGGCAGGTGAGCAATCCTCATCAGACATAATGGGCGCCATCTTGGGACCTGGTATTCAGATCTAATAATACATTCATGACTTATATGTTATGTGCTAGGCTCGGATTTGTTGAGAAGAAACCCAAGTTTTGAGGTTGGTGAAGAGATGTGGCAAGTGTATGTACGGACAAGAGTCAAAAATGGCATGCACCAAAAAATATTCGACAATTTCCAAATCTCCAAATGTTCGTAAGCATGGGTTAAAGTTTCTCCCATTACGTCTGTTTTCATAAATCACAACTTTTGCATGGGAGGTAGCGTACACTTCTTTGAGGCCTTGTCTTGTGCGTACGCAATGTTTTTATAAATGGGACCACTGATTTTGTAGTACCTCTGAGACAGAGAGAGTCTTATACAAAGTCGATTTTCTCCTGATTTGTCTGTCTCAAAAATTTTTGTGTCAGAATGTTCAGGAGATATGTGGCTTGTGAAAATTGGGTCCCATATTTACTTCGGCGAAGTTGGGGGTGAAAGAGTCAGTCATAATCTGTGCTCACTTTCACTTCTCACATTGGGATGAATAGACTCAGGATCAGCTAAAAGTCCTACATGCACAGATAGAGGGAATGTCTCCAAAGTGCGCTGTCTCCTTCCTAAACTGTCTCTGGTCAAACTTGTATGACCTAGCGACAGTAGCTAAAGGGGGCAGAGCTTTGGATCGGCCATTTGTCATTAGCACTGAGGTTTCTATAACAGGTTGTACTCTTCTTGAATACAGAAACAAACAACAAGATAAAAGGATTTCAGTCTTTACTGAAGGCAGAATGCAGCATTTACAGCATTATGTTGTGAGTATTATACTGTGTATAGATTGATAAAGTGGCTGCAGTGGCCTCCTCAACCCTGAGTATGTCCTCGCCAACTCTGTGTATACAAATGTACACATAAGCACAGCCGTATATAAATACTGTACATACACGCTACTGCTTTGAGTTGGCAACAGAGACAGAGACCATCTTTGTTATTCCCCCTCCCTCTCGCTCTGTATATTTCTGTTTATATTCATCCCACTCTTTGAAGTGGTCATAACATTGCGTGTTAGTTTTGATGCTCTAATGAATAGACTGTTTTCATGTGACGCACTGGAAAATGGAAACTATGATTCTCTCTTTCTCTCTTTCTTCAACTTTCTCTTTCTTTCTCTCACCCACAGCGCTTCTCCTCGTCTGCACTTTAACCCTCTCTTTTATCTTTTTGACCCATCATTGTGTTTTTGTTATTGTTTTAGGTAATTATGTCTCTTTGAATATCATCTCCTGCACCATGTTGCCCTCTTGTCTTGTTTTCTCTCGCCCACTCACTCTTTTTTCTTTTTTTGTCCCCTGTATCATTATCATCACTTTGCCTGATGCATTATATTTATGCTGTTTTATATTCTCGCTCTCTGTTCTTCTCTCTCTGTCCTCTGTTAACCCAAATGCTGTTATGAATAGCCAAATTCCTCTGTGTTACCCTTGATGCAGTTGTGTATGCGTGTGTGGGGTTTTCCTTTTTTTCTAATTGCGTGACTCTGTTTGAGAAAATGTGCAAGACGTCATGTTGTGCTTATCATCATATTTGTGCGAGCTGGTCCTCATCAGCAGCTTGTAATGATCAAAAATCTGTGATCAGAGAGAAAGAAAAATGGAAAAAGATACAAACTGTTTTTTACTTTAATCTTGCGGCTGGTCAGCATTAATATACTTCTACTATTCAACACAAATCCTGCAACTATGTAGCTTTAGCGTATGTGTTTGACGCATCAGTTACTTCAGCTTCAACTTATTGATTTCCTAAACCGATCCAGGTGTTGTGATGCACAGCCTTCCTCTGTTGTGCTGTCTTGAACTGTTTTTCTTTTTGAGTTGTTGCTTTTTTTTGTGTATCTGTTTACTTGTTGTGGCTCTTCTTTTATGTGAAATACGCATGGCAGTTGTGTTACACAGGGTTTGTTTCATGTCTCAAAGTCCCATGAATCCAAAGTTAAATCATTTCACCATTGTGCAGCCAGTTTCAAAGATGCATGAACATCAATTTCAAAAGATTGTTGTTACGCTAACAAAGTTACTTTTCTCTGCTGTAGAAATAAATGCACTGACCGGAGCCGGGGTGTATTATAAACATGTTGCTTTTCATTATATTTAACCAAGACATGTTGGCCTGAACTATAAATTACATTTTAATACATGACTTTGAAATACATAGGCGTATTTATTTATCTTGGTGCCTTTTGCAAGGGAAAGGGACAGGAGCTGTGGCCAAACCCCGCTGAACTATGTTAACGGTCCACTGAACAGACACTTTCTTGAAAAACCAGCCAGTTCCCAGACTTTCCACAGTTGTCATATATCCAGGTCTGTGAGTATGCATGTATGTGTAAAAGAGGGGAAAGAAGAAAGACTGCCTGTGTACTCTGAGCGTGTGTGTGTGTGTGTGTGTGTGTGTGTGTGTGTGTGTGTGTGCCTGTGCGTGCGCATGTCTGATTGCTTTCCCCTTGTGTTGTGTGATTAGATTTGTCTCCTTTACCTTCAGGGTTGTTGTTTTTGTCTGCCAGCCAGTATATAAAAGCTATGGGTTTACACACACACACACACACACACACACACACACACCTACACACACACAGAGCTACAGAGTGATTCACACAAAAACACACACATTAAAGACCCTTGTGGCACAGCAGTGCATAGTCATGGATGGCCGCCAATAATTCATCTATACTACAATATTACTCATGTAGAACGCACACACACGCTTATGCACACATACTGTACACACACACATGGCAAA
Organism: Cephalopholis sonnerati; assembly: GCA_019142605.1. NCBI lineage: Eukaryota > Metazoa > Chordata > Actinopteri > Perciformes > Serranidae > Cephalopholis > Cephalopholis sonnerati. The sequence continues at coordinate 22,050,712 of JAGQAX010000014.1, read as the reverse complement.
GCCATTAGTTGCTCTGCAGACACTCAAAGCTCTGTAGTAATAACTGCTTTTGTCGAGGATAATAAAAGGTTTATAGTAATGAAATATATAAACATTTTTGACTGACATGTTTAAAGTTATAAAATACACAAACCCAGCAGTAAATAAGTCTTTATATGTAGGAATCCAGAAAGGAAGCAATCAGGTATTCAATAAAAGCTTGATAAATGATTGCTCAGAAAATGCCCTGTATTGTATTCCTGCTCTGATACACAGGGCTGGGAAAAAACAGGTAAATTGCATTTCCCCTTAATGAGAATACAGTCATCTGTGCAGCCCTGCAGGTACCAGGAGTAATATGTGATAATTTGCTCAGACAAATTACTAATTGAAACAGAGAAGAAACACTCTAATATCTTCAAATCAAAGGTATTTTCCAGGATAACACATAATGTTGTGTTGAAGAGACACTGATGACACCTGATGGCTCTCACTGTTTATTTTGTGCTGCATCACCTAGCAGCCATAGCTGGCAAAGAGTACGCACAGAGTGCCTGAAACAATGTCTAATGTAGCTCCAGACCTATATCAAAAATGAGAGGAGAGTGGTAACTTTCAAGAGCTGTAAAAGCCTGTGTCATAGTATTATAAACCACTGTACAGTTTTGGGGAGGTCTAATAAGCCTTCAAACTTATTGGGCCTCAGTTACTGGTATCTTTTCTTAAATTTGTTTTCAAGAAAGATCCAAAGAAAAGTCTATGTCTAATTTATTAAGTTTCTTATACATCACATTGTTTATATTGGTGTTCTTATAAAGATGAATTCCATTGTCCTCATGCGTCAAAAGTGCGTGCCAGTGGATCCAAATCTGAATAGGTAAATGCGCTGCAAATTCCATAAAAGGGCAGAGGACTGCGGGGCCGTGTGCACACAAGAAGTAGAAAAGATTGAGAGAATTAAGCTAAGAATGCCTAACAGAAAGTCTTAACAGGGTGGAGCAATGCACTCCAAACACAAAAAAAGAACAGAAAGAACAAGTTGTAAAGTGGAGGTTTTAAGGTGTCATATTTAGTAGCCTCAGTAGTGCATATATACTAACACACGAGAGGCTACAAATACACACTAATCAACCTGCAAACTACAAACTTTATGCATTAGCACAATTGTAAGGATTGAGGACGGAGACCAGAATGATGGCGCCCTCTAATGTGTGCGTGTGTGCGCTTAGAGAGAGACAGAATGAGAGGGAGAATAAGTGAAAGGTGTGCAATTTCACACAGTATTTCTGTAAGTTATTAATAACTTACTCTGAACGCTGCTTTTCCACTTTGCGTCCCATCTGTCCAAACCGCCACTGATATTTTCTACAATGATCTCTCACTAATTATTAGATGGTTCCCATTAACATAACATATGTAATTAAAGTGTGGCTTATGTAAAATAATTTAAAACAAATCTTAAAAATATCATAAATTACAAAAAATACTATGGTAATATTTATTCCATAATATAATGTAACTGTAGATTGTGCATAAGTGTGCTCTTACCTTCTTTCTTTCTGATTCTGTTCTAACCTGAGAACAAATCCCAGGTAAGACTAATTAAAAGTAATTAAACTAATTCTTTGTGAAAACAGCGTAATTTGTTTTAAAAATAAATTTCCTCCTCAGAACAATTGGTTAATGAGGCCCATTGATGTATCACCAGAACCTGCAGCAATACACCAGTGCAGCGCCTTGCATTTTAACACAGCAGTATTTTGGCAACTACTTATGTAATTTGTGCACCAGGAAGCCACAGCTGACCAGAAAACAACAAGCAAATGGTGCTGGAACAATGTTCAGTGTAGCATCAACACAGTATCAGAAACAGTAAGCATATACTCTTTGGGTGTAAATGTTTCGGTGTCATCTGAATTCAAGTGTATAGATTGTAATAATTGTTATCTCTGAGGGAAGCTATAGGTTGTGGAGGCATACAGGTTGCAATGGGAAATAAATTCAGAGTTTCCCTCTGCATTCTGTGACTGATTACCGTTTTAAGAAGGCAATCTGTAATCTGTAATGGATTATATGCGGAGGGTAACTCTCCAAACTTTTCTGCTGGTTCACATGAAAGATTTGTAAAGTGAAAATGAAAGTAATTCATTTCAGCGCTGTTTGTGCACCATAGTTAATATTACCACCGCAACTCTTCTGCTGCAACTTGGTCACAGCTTGTTGATTTTTCAGAGGTACAGTTTGTTTCCAGCCGTTGCTGCCATCACCCCCGCCGCCGCCCTCCCACACACAGATACATAACACACACAACTGGACAGCAGTCCCCTTGTACTACCCACTGTCACCATGTCGGAGCTGTGAGTCAGTGGATGTCGACTATACAATTAAAGGAAAATTCCACCCTCAGGTACTCTTTCGCTCTTAGATCCCATCAATCTGCGATGCTCAGTGCATTCCAGCAGTTATTTTGTGATTAAGTGTTGCAATTTACTCCTTCGGTGTACCCACTCCCTCTCAACCTGTCTTAATGCTTTTTCTGCATTTCCCAGAATGACTTTAACCAATCCCCTCAGATCTGAAATGAACTTGTTGCTTTCACTTGGCTGTGTGTAGGTGGAGAGAGCAGTAGTGAAGGCAGAAGGGTGAGATTTGTTCCTATCAAGAAAAAGTGAGTCACACTCTTCAGTCAATATGCAACGTGTCTTGAGGCTGCAATGCATTATGGACTATCCAGGCGACCATGGGTGGAGAATTTAAACGCAGTTTTTTTTTTAGCGAATTTCACTCTTTATGATAATTAACTGTCAGTCAGAAAGTTTATAAGGAGTCCTTTCTATTACTGCAGGAATGACAGATATCTGACCATTATGATGGATAGTTTAGCCAGCTGAAAAATGTCGTGCCATTAAAATTCACTTAGCTGCACTGGAAAATATCTCAGCATAATGGCACCACATTTATAGCTTCTTACACAGATACTTTCATATAGAAGATACTGTTTAAAGAGGAAAATCCTCATACTCAACCAATTATCCCATTTTCATCAGCAGCACAGTCCCACCCCTTAAAAAAGGCATAAAAATGACTATTAAAGACGCAAAATTTCACTGACAAAATATATAAATATTACATTAGAGCTTCACAGTATGATGAAAATGTTAAATATCACAATAATAATGTTACTTGCGATATATAAACAGATATAACAGTGTACTTATTTCTTTTGCTTCTTTCAGTATACTGCTAAAATACAATAAATTGCTTGTTGAATATAAAAAAATCTGAAAGGAAATTATTTCCAATATTCTTTTATTGAACATATTGAACACTGAACTGAACACAAAGGCAGCAATGCAAAAGAATGGCAGTAACATTATATAGTGCAGTTTTCTACTCATACTTTTTTTCAATTAAGTAAAAAAAAAACCTTGAGTGCAATATCACAGTCCTTCACCGTGTGAGTATTGTGCAAGTTGACATCACAATGACAACTGAAAGAAAAAAGATATACCCTGTTGTGTAACCATAGTCTGTATTTTATTTTTTCATTTATAATTTACTCACATATATAGATGGCCAGGGTTCCCACACATTTTTATCAATTAATTTTCAAAACTTTTTAATGTCTTCTGTATTTTCCATGACTTTATTTAATAAGTTTAAAATGGGCAGGCCTATAGAGCAAAACAGCCATACATTATTACAAGTATGTGGGGATAAGCAAACCGAAGATCCTGTAGATGTCAGCACAATTTGACTTGTTTGGATTAAAATGCAGTTTCTTGTTTTTTCTTGTTCAACAATTTTTGTTCTACAGACATGTCTAACAATTGTTTTGTGACCTTGCTTGAACCTGAGCGTGCGTAACACCTTAACAAATTAAGGCTGCTCGCCGTCATGCCCCTCAGTCTTCCCCAGTCCAACTGGATCACTGATGCAACACCTTGGCCTGATATTGCACATTAAGATCTACATACTTACCATACCAGGTGAAAGTACTGCAATACCAGGTACGTAATTCTACTCATTTTTTGTATTTTAATTTATTTCTTTGAAGACATTTAGTATAATAAATATCAGAATTAGTCGTAAAAAATAATCCTAGACAATATTTCTAGAAACGTTACTAAGGACACAGACCTGATGTCCTCTGGTCAATTTTCATGAACATACTGTATAGGCACTCTGAAATGTGAAGCTCTTTTTCTCATTTTGTTTTAGTCCAGCAGAAGAGAGACTTTACCTCTGCAATTTAATTTTGTTTTTTGTCTTTGTTAGCAAAGCCTAAATAAATCCTCAACATAATGAATATTGTTTATAGATAAAGAATGAGCCCTTTTTTCCTATTTCTGCACATTACTTTCTATTGTTATTTTCTGCCAGCTGCTAAATTTGAAAATAAATACTGTAAAATGTATTTGGCCGATAAGCTACAAAAATTAGGAAAAATAGCACCCACAAAGAAAGTTGGCCCAGGGGCAAAACAAATGACGAAGCTCTTTGTTGTGAATAATTTTAGGGTGTTCTTTTTTCAATTACCTCATCGTTGGGGAGACAGTTATTCCAATTTTTGATTGATACTTGGAAGAGTTTTTGGCCAACTCTGTCTTTCATTATTTTACTGCTCCCCTGTAGAAGATGAAATCTAACAGCTCCTCCTCTGTGTCCAGTTCTACCATCTATATATAAGCACTTCTGACAATGCTAGCTCGTACCGTCCACAATAAAACTCAAAGGTTTAACCACTACAAATCATCTCATGACAGAAGAATATACTGCCCCATTTTCCAACCTGCCATCCCTGCTGGGGGGCCAGTTGCCTGTGTATCGTCTGCAGACAGTGCTATCTGATTCACACGGTGATGCTTGGAAATTAGTATGAAAATAAACCTGCCATCACATCCAGAATAATCGCTATGACTTGAAACCCTTAACCACAGGAGAATGTTTCCCTCAGGATGTTTTCTCCTCCCTCGCCTCTCCTCTCCTTTTCCAGAGTTTCTGGTTAGATGTCAGAAACAATGAGGTTGTGTGATGATTTTATTACTATAACACTCCATAGCAGGAGCAGGATTGTGCGCTCACACACAGACACACATTTTATTAATGTAAAACTAGAACAGCAGGCCTGTAACACATGTGGTTCAAATACAGCAAGGGCCCTACAATCAGAAACAGCAGTAAGTGAGCGACACACGCACATACCGTATGCACTAACCTACATATACACACCCACCTATTCTCTCGCAATGCCTCTCCATTTTTCTCCCAAGTGCGCACACACACACACACACACACACACACATACGGGCAGGTATAGTGAATAATGGCAGGTTTGTGCGTCTGGCTGGAATATTGAATTTATTATTCCTGTTGTGGAGGCGAGGAGACCGGATACATATAAGGTTGTTATGGCGAGACAGATAGATTTGGAAATATTACTCATGTAATCCACATTCCAGTAGAAAACCCAACTCCACCTTTGCCATTTTTTCTTTCATTTTGCAGCTTGACACTGTTTACCACATGCAGCCCAAAGCGTCATTTTTTTTTTTTTAGATTTGTGGTAAAACCAAACAGTTTCCCTTTGACATGGATGTGTCTTAATATTGCAGAACGTGGTGTGAAGAGTGCCAGGGTCAACTGAATCATTCAGGAAACACTGGAGACAATGAACCCATGCAAGGAAAAACTATTTTTCATATTTAGGATTTTATCCTAGGTAAGAAAACATTCACACGTTGTCCATACCTGCTGTATGAGTCATGTACAGATCGTCTGACTTTCTCCACAAGAACAAGAAAAAAAAAGAAAAACACTGACTTTGGAGTCATAACACCATATGTAGTTAAATTTGGAGACATGTCATGTCCCGCTGACAACCTCCCATGATGGACCACTTTGCCTTTTAAAGACATTCATTTTTTAATCATTCGTTTTTAACATTCACAGCATCACAGTATGAAATTCTCCTTTTTACTCTTTGGTTATATTTATCTCCACCAGGAGTGAGCCTGAAGGGAATCATGCATTTGGCCGTGTGTGTGTGTGTGTGTGTGTGTCAGTCTGTTCGCAGCAAATCTCACAAACTACTGGACCAATCAGCTTCATCTTTGTGTGAATATTTATGACTCTATGTTTAACAATCTCTCATGGTTGCAGGTAAAAAAATTTTTTTATCAACTGTTTTATCCCGTCATTCACTGCTGAATCCTCAGTCCTCAACCAGCCAAGTCAGCTCTGCTAAAAACAAGCGTTACCGTCTGTTGCAGGCCACATTTTGGCCTTTGATGGAACTCAAACTGACATCCATGAAAAAGTTTGGTGTCATTTTGAACCACAGCATCTGCAGATTAATTCTATACCTGATATGTTATGACCCATTAAAGTTCAGCACAATACGAGATGAAGAAGTTGTATTATTAACTTCACCGCCATCTTGACTTAAGGGAGCCAGAGGGACAATTCCACAGGGCATAGCTGCACCGCATTTCGGCTGCCAAGTCTGCAACCCTGTTTTGCTCTGTCTGCCACACGGTTTCATACTACACTGGAAGCACTCCAGAAGATGAGTGTTTCGCCTGCTTGAGTTTTTTGATTTGGTCATTTTCTTTGACTTTTTTGCTTCCAAGTAAATAAGTAGGGAGATAAACGGTTTCTATTTTGTCTGTTTTCATTGTGTTTATTATTGTTATTTTCTACGTTGCATACAGACGAAGTTATTACCGTTAAAAGCCCAATTATGGATGACATGGATCACAGATTTGTGGATGTGTTTCAGTTATTAAAAATACATTCATCCTTATCATTCTATTGTATCTACATTTCACATGCAGTGCCTGTTAGCAGGAGAGCTCAATCTGCTCTGTGAAATGCACAGCAACTCAAAAATGGACGAGGCTTTTATTTTTCTTAGTTTCTGACATGCTTCTGTGACACATCGCGCTGCTTCTGCTGGAATTACGGCTCAGTGTGCTTTTCCAGTCTTGTGAATAAACAGCCTTGTATCGCAACTTGGGGGCATTGATTATGTAAATGATCAAAGCTGATAAATGTGCGCCTTCTTGTGAACAGGTGTCATTCATCAGGTTGAAATGAGCTTTTTCTTTTCAAGTTTGTGAAGTTTTGTGAATCAAACCTCACAAAACAGTAAGAGAGGTTTGGGATAAATAAAAAATGTCCCTGCATGAGGCCCAGTGTAAGTTATAGTAAAGAAAAATGGCAAAGTACAATTATATTTAGGGAAAACACTGTTATCGTTTGTAAAATTCACTTTATGTATGCATTGGTGTACAGATGTTAACTCTTTTTGAAGTAAAGGCAGGTCAGCTCTCTGGTAGTTTCAGTAAAACTATGCAGATTCTATTGTGCTTTTGTGTTGAAGCACTTTGTTGTTGTAGGTGTGCTGTTGGGGGAAAGGGAGCCATAAACAGCAGTGAAAGGGGTTTTCAAAGTCAACCATGGTGCATGATGGGACAACTGGGACATCCCGCTTCTTAAATATATCTTTAAAATGGTCTTGTGTGATCACAAAGAAAAAGTAAACACTGCTACATGGCAACACCACACTGGATGGGAACCGTTGAATAAAACCATTGAGGGATATTGGAGCATTTCTCATTCCCTCCCCTCCACCGCTCCAGGAGCGGCAACTGTCTGGCTGCCAGCCCGCTTTCCAAGCCGGGGCGTCTTGTAAGGCATTGCATTACCGTATATTTTATTTATCTGCTTTTGCATCTGTGAAGAATGGTGCTATTCATTGTTGTTGTTTGTCTTGCTTGGCGAAATGGTTCAGCAAATGGTAAAAAGAACGAATGGGCCTGTTGTTTCTGAGACAAATAACTCTCAGAGGTGAAAGTACCCTCCATCTCTCTGCTTATTCTGTTTTTTTATTCCCAGCTCATCTCTCCGAGGACCATTTGAGGGTCAGAAGAGGATTTTCAGGGCGCTGAGCCGTGGCCTGCTGGTTGTTGCTAATGATGATTTAGGAATTGAAGCTTATTCTGCTGCTGTGCTCCTTCGTAGTCAAGCTGCATGATAGTGGAAGCTAAGTGCCAATAATTCTGAATGTAAAATGTAAACAAATATGAGTTTATCTGGTAGGATAGCTTGGCCGGCACAGACAAATAAAAGAGGCAGTGTTTTGTTTTGTAGCTCAGTGATTTATGGTAAACAATCCATGTGCATACACATAAAAAAACATGCAAACTCATATCAGCTATAAAAATGCACACAAACAAATTACGTTGTTTATAATTTAGCCAGCTTTCTGTGCAACAGTAAGACAAAGATAATGACAACCTCATTTCACTGATACACAAAGTATTTATTTTTTTAACAGAGAAAACAAACATAATTTTTTATGAGACTAGACTGATTTTGGCTGAGTTTAACACAGATACTGTCCCACCCAAAAGATGCTGTGTTTCATGCCATGAGAGGATCCTCAGAATGTGCCTCATTCACCAATATCCTCTTGTGTTTTTTCTTAAATTTGTTCTTAAGAAAAGTCCAAAGAAAAATCTACATCCGAACTTAAACTGCAGATTTTTTTGCGTCTGTGTTCTTATAATGGTAAATCCTGTTGTCCTATTAAGTTGAAAGCACGTGCCGGTTAATCCTAATTAGCATCAGGAAAAAAGCCTCGCCAAACCCAATTAAAGGGCATGAGTCTGCAGGGCTATGTGCACATACTAAGACTTAAGAAGAGTAGAAAAGTCTAAAGTGAAGTCAAGAATACCTAAATTAAAGTCCAAGGAGGGTGGTGCACTGGACTCCAGACATAAAAAAAACTTCAGTAGTTCTAAAATGGAAGAACTTCTGCAAAAAGTGAACGCCAAACAAGCTCTCATATGTAGCTGCACCAGGGAAAAAAGAGATGCATGGGCTGGGATCAGCGTTAATCAATGACTGACCCTTAAACTGCATATTTTAAACATTAATTGTTGGGACTGAGGACAATTCACTTCTTTAGCATGCTCAGTCACTAATAATTAAATGGTTTGGGTACCATTAAAAGTTTAAGTGTTAAATGTAATGTTTATTTTAAAAGACCTTAATGCTTTTTGTAATAATCAAAACTATCATAAATTATGAAAATATTATTGTAATTTAAATCCAATAATATTCTACAACTCTAGTACTGATGAAAATGTATGATGAACTTTGCACTAAGATGTCAGCACACAAATGTGGATAAGTGGGGGTGTGTAGATTCTGTTCTTACCTACGACAAATCCCAAATAAGCTCACCAAAAAGGAAATACTTTTCAAGAACAGTTGTTGAATGAGGCCCAGTATTATCTAAATAACATAAACTGAGAAAAAAGGAAGAACATGTGCAAAAGACTTTACCGTAGATCAGCTGTTTTTTTTTTTTCAGAGTAATGATAAAATGAATAAATGGTGAAACTATGTGCTGAAAATTGTTTTTTTTAATGCTATTTCCCCCAAAATATTTGCATGTAGACCACTGTTTTTTAATTTCATTAAATCCTTTAATATTATTAAATAATATATTATATTATTAAACACTAAGACTTCATTAAGTGTTCATTCCTGTTTATTAAATACAGCTAAAACAACGATCTACTGCGTCAAGTTAACTTTTTTAATACTGTATAGCACTTAAAACACAATCAAAGTTGATCCAAAGTGGTCTAACAGCACTCGCAGAGGAAAGCGAAAACAGATAGAAGAGAAACAAAATTTGGAATAAAATAGAAATTAAATAATCGTAGTAATATCAAATCATTACTGTTATTTTTGCACCTGTAGCGAAAAAACTGTATCCTTTTTTTCTATACTGTCATTACATTGACAGCAACAGCAACAATCACAATCACACTATGCGCAGTTAAACACTAGGGACTAAAAGTGTGTTAGCCCTGTCCCCGTAACACTTAGTCCTAGATCTCAGGACAGACAAGTCTTTGGTCAGATGAGAGAGGAGCTGTATGATGTAAGAGGGGACGAAGCTGTTCAACACTTTGTAGACAAACATCAGAATCTTAAAATGTATTCTGTAGCTAACAGGCAGCAGTAATGTGCTCTCTCTTTTTTGACCTTGTTAAAACACTTGCTGCATTTTGGACTAGTTGAAGACACGATAAACAAGACTGAGTGATGCCAAAATATAATGAGCTGCAATAATCGAGCGGAAGGAAATGAAGGCGTGGATGACTTTCTCCAAGTCTGATGTACAGAGAATTGATCTGAATTCGGAGATGGTGCACAGCTGCCTGAAACTTAATTTTACTACTTGATTGATTTGTTTGTCAAATTTCAGTTCTAAATACTAGTTGCTCCAGAAAAAATGCCTAAAATTCAGTTGTTACAGCTTCTCAAATGTCAATATTTAGTGGTTTTCTTTGTCATTATTAGTCCAGTGTATTGGAAAAAAAGAGAGAACATTGGGGGGGTGGTTGTTGAAGGCGTCACATTGGGCTCCAGAGCCTGTGATCTACTCTACTATTTCCTGACACTTTACAGATTAAATAATTAATGGATTGAACAAGTGAATTAAAAGACTGATTAATCAATGAAATAATGTGTTAGCTGCAATCCTAATTAAAGACAAAAAACAAAATAATGAGCTCTGTGATACAAATTTATCACGCACTCAACAAACATTCACCGAGTCACTGGAACACTCTGCCTCTCACAAACACACAGATACACACAGCCTATTGTCATTGATCTATGCCTCCATTATAACAACACATGCACACAGTCACACACACACACACACAGACAAACACACAGACAGTCCAGCTCATTGCCAATGATGTATGTGTCCAATAGAGACAGTATTGATTAGCACGCCACGGCAACAATAGATAGCTTACTGTCAACTGTAAAATATTCTGTTGTGTGTGTATTTATTTGTGTGTGTGTGAGAGAGCTAGCTAGAGAGTGTGTGCACTGTGTGAGGATAGTTTAATGTATAGTTAACTTTGTTTGTGTGTGTTTTTGTGCGCATGCTTTGTGTCCTCTGTTCACCTTGTTCTATAACTATAAATACTGTTTGTAACTGACTCATACTGTCCAGCGCACACACACACACACACACACACACACACACACACACACACAAACAGCCATAACTATAATTTGTATCTAACTGCATCACCCTGTCCAAGGTACTGAGATATTTTATACACACATTCTCTCAACATGCCAAATCAACTGCTCCTCCACAACTCTCCGTCTCCGTGTAACACACACACACACACACAGTCAGCTGTAATACGAAGAATAAATGTGTGTTTGTCTTTCTGTGTGCTGATAGCCAATGCGATGCATAAAGCAGGTCGTTACTGATCACAGGTCTTGAGTTTTTGTCCAAAGGGAGTCACAAACTGCCTGGGAGGTTGAGGTTGGGGACGGTTACAACACCCAGAGCCATTTACAGTGTATATGGGGACATTAAAGGAGAAATCCTCCCTAATATAAAATTCAGACACAGTAGGGTGTTGTATATTACTCATACACTGCATATACACCAACAGGTAATTACAGGGTGCAGCTGACAGGTGAGTGATGCCGCTCTTTGTCATTTCACCACAGGGAAGATATTTTTTTTATCAATTAGCCTCATCTGTGTCATCACTTGTGTCAGTTATTGTGTTACAGTGGCCATCAGAGACAACAACAAAAATGCATGTAGTGTATATCCTGCTCCTCCTTTTACCACATGAAGAATTGTGTTTTATTTTCCTTTTATGAGACATCATTCCTGTTAGAGCTCGGAAACATTCAAGCCCAAAGATCAGAGTCTTTTGTTACTTACATCCTCTTTGTTGTGGGATGTCTTTGATTGAGGGCCTCAGTCAGAGCACTGCGCTAAACTTAGCCAAATGTTAGTGGGTGTGTTAAAGGGACAATTCACCCCAAAATCAAAAGTACATATTTTGACTCTTACCTGTATTCCTATTTATCAGTTGAGAATGTTTTGCTCTAGGTTGTCAAATGCTGGAGGTATCAGCCATAGAGATGTCTGCCTTTTGTCAGTTGTAATGAAACTAGATGGCACTGTTCTGAGCAGTTTCATGTAGGAACTATTTTCTTCCTACTGAATTACGCCCATCAACCACATCAAAGCACAGAAGGAAGCGTGCATCTGCTCACAGACAAGAGGCTCGTGGCAGAGCAAGATGTAAACAATAATGGCGTCCTCCTCAGCTGAGCTGTAACGTTAGGTAGCTCAGTGGTGCTAGGTGGCTGGTGTAGCTCAGTAGAAAAAAAAATAGTTCCTACGTGAACCTGCTCGCAACAAGGTCTGTGGATTACCTTGACTGACTGGGTCATGATTTCTGAAACGAAACATTACTGTTGAGCTGTTGAAATGTATTTTTTTGGCATTTTAAGCACCATAGCTGTGGCACAGGAGCAACAGCAGATCGTCCACTAATCGAAAGATTGGTGGTTCAATCTGCAGCTCCTCTAGTCTGCATGTCAAAGTGTTCTTGGCCAAGATACCGAACCCCAAATTGTATGAGTGCATGTAAATGTTTAAACTAAGTAGCAATGGCACCTAATATGGTAGCCTCACCAGTGTATGAACATGTGTGAATGGGTGAATGTGACATGTAGTGTAAAAATGCTTTGGGTGGACGAAAGACTGAAAAAGTGCTGAACAAGTGCAAGTCCATCTACCACAAGCTGAGTGCCATCTGGTTTCATTATGATGGAGAGAGGGCCGATGTCTTGAACACCTGGCAACTCACTTGATTTTGTGAATCTTTTTAGGGAAACTGTCTTTTTAAGGTAAAAAAAAAGGCAAAGTCAGTACCACCTCTTAACTTACAAAATACTGATCATGGATCAAAAAGCTTTAAATAGTTTGTTGTCTGTTCAAAAGCCAAGCTCAGGGTACAAAAAACTTTATAGATCCTCTCTTTGTCCTGTCAGTACAGATGCACAGGACTGTTGATCCAATTAGGCTCTTGGCACAGTCTGAAAATGTTATGAAACAAAAAGGCAACACTGTACATTTTTTAACTACACCAAAAACTTTCTACTCTGATTTTACTCACACTGACTAATTGGCATCTAAGTCATGATGTGGTTGGATCAGATTTTATCAGGCAAAGATTACTGCTGTACTGAGGCAAAACAAGACAGGAGATAAAATGGGTTCGGTCACAAGCACAGGGTCGGTCATTGAATATTACACAGCTCCTATTAATCACTTTATTGTCATTTACCTCTATCACTGTCACAGCAACTAACCAATAATTTGCTTGTATCATTTTGCCGTGTAGTTATAGAGACAAGGATATAAACAATTAATAGCTCCTACCTGAGAGGTCAATGCCGTCCACAAGCTCAAACTTGCATGACATTGCAGAGCCTCGGTGATTTCACAGATCACAGTGATCAGACTGAACAAGGTGGGATCAATTTGCGACCGCCAGCGGATACAACTCATCACCTCCTCATTGAAGTGAATGGGGAGCGAAATCTAGTGTGACTGCAGCCTGTCTGTGTACAGACTGATTAACATCTCTCTCACTCTCCTGTTATTAAGGGACAAGTTACATCAAGTCTAATCAGAATGACTGAAAACATCCGTGTGGGTTTGCAGGGCCTTTGAGCTTGATCACCCTGTCCTGGTGTGCAAATTGGCTTTTGACTATAACCTCCTCTTTTTTACATGAACATTGAGGACTCAAGACAGAAGAGAGAGTTCTGACAAACTCTGTTTTAGTGGAATCTATGATAAATGGGACATACAGATATTTTCTTTATCCAGTCATATGCTACAAATGTACTACATCTGGACCACAGGGAGCCTATTTTAATGTTATATAAAAGCCTCTGGGAACAAGCCCCAGATTTGGTCTGTGCTGGAGGTAAGGCTGGATTTAATGATCCCTGTCATTTTGCAATATGTAGCAGGGGAATCAGAATGAGAAATCCAGTGTGATTCAACTCAGTGATACATCAACATTCGACAGCATGGGAAGCTTCGCCTCCCAGCTGCAGGTGAGCTGCCCTGACCTTTGACGTCTGTCCGTGGAGAGAGGGACAGCAATGTTGAATTTCACTGAAAGGATAACAGCAGTATCACATTATGTTATCCATCATCCAATAATCTTAGCTCATTCAAAAGCTGTGAACATAAGCAGGTCTCTCTTAAAGCCTGGAAACAGAAGAACAAGGCTATCTTTATTTTATTATGCCATCAGGACGTAAATCCTCAAGCTGCGAGACAAATCCTTAAGCTGCTTCAGTGGTGGTGAAAAGGAAGCTGAATCTGTGGTCACAGTGGCAGCACCCGGTGTGATTTTCCGGGGATACAGGCACATTTTTCTGGTTCACACCTGTTGGCTCTACAATGGCGTTAAGCTCAGTCGTGGATAACAAAGAAACTCCAGGTGATAGTGTTGGCATATGGAAATTTTGTAGCACAGAGAAATACAAATGAAGGACTGAGACATTTGAAGGAGACAGTTTTTTGGTCGCAAGACGAATGTTGGATGATGTCATACAGGTCCTTAACTTGTTGTATGACACTGGGGTACTTAAACTCAAATGCTAAGACGACTTAGCAATGTCCTTGGGACGTGTCAGACTAGTTTGCTACTTTGCAATTTTGTTTCTGCTGAGAAAAACATGGCTACTTTCATTGATATGTTTGATCTGCCAATGAAGGGACAAACTTTGAAGCTATTTTCCTTCTCTTTGTGCTTTTGTACTTGTTGTTTGGTTCATCCAGACCGAGAGAAAATGATACATTGCTGCAGTTTGTTCATACTAACTTTTTCCAAACAACCATGAGGTAACTTGGTGACGGTCATCCTGCATCATCAGGACCCACGTGGCGTAATCAAATGCTGACAGAAGTTTATGCAGCATTTTGATGATTTTGGTGTCCGTATTTAGGATCTTTGTTGTCACAAACCACTGTTGAAGAAACTGATTACGTGCATTATCTGTATTATTAGACTCCAACTCGACCACATGTTATAAATAATGACTATGAGGTAAAAACAAGACAGAACGGAGGCGTCTTGAGCTGAAATGATTCAGGGCTCATTACTGTAGAATCTCTGTCACACATTTTTTTATGAGCATAATGACTTGACAAAGTACACAGAGTCAGATACAAGCACGGCATATTTGCGTTTGACCTATTAATCAGGGAAAATACCTGCACTGATGAGCATACATGTAACCAAGGTTACCAAATGATTTGCATCAGCAGGTTATATCCACGGCTTATACAGACCAATTATGAGATTGTGAACAGATTTCACTTTCAGCAGATGGACTTATTAGTAGTTAGCTTTTGAAATCATGCTGTAATCACACATCTGCTATCATAAAAGCCTGATCTCACACCAGCCAAGACCCTTTTCAAGCGGTTATGGTTCGGCTGTTTCGACAGCACCAGGGTTTGATTGACAGCTTTCACATCAGCCTAAATGATTTTAGTTTTAGTTGTAATTTAAACCAAACCCAGGGGTCAACAATAAGGATTGCCCCATTGCACAGGGCAAGTAAAATGCAGTAAATGTCGGGCTAGTAAATCTAGCAACTCACTTGGGGGTAAGTACCCGATCAGTACCATGCTTGCACAACTCTTAACAGAGATTAGAGGGAAGTGATTTGGCTCACTCCTTCCATCATCAGCTATGGAAATAAACAATGTGTTTAATTCTTTTTACTGTGTGCCCTATCGAGTGACACTTGCGAGAAAATGGCGCGGGGTGAAAGCAAAGTTTATGAGCTGAAACACAAGGGAGCATTTCACTTATCCTGGAAACAACAGTTAACTTGAGTGGCGTTATGAGGATGTGGGCGAAACTCCAACTGTATTGAACACTTTGCCACAAATGTGAGAGCCAGGCAGATAAAACAGGGTCATTTTTCATGACAATTAACTTAAGTCTTTGTTGTTACTTGATACCTGCTAACAAATAAAACAATTTGCAAGGGGGTAAGCAAAAGCTGATTTGGGGAAAGTAGAGTTCTGACCCACTTGCCCAACCGAGCAAGTGAATAAAAAACATTTACACTGAACCATGAAACCAAACAGATTGGGTGTGAAAGCACCCTGAGACAGAGAAGAAAGAGACAGCGCTCAGTGTTTCGATTGCTGAAGCAGCTAAATAGAGTTCAGCCATCATACATTTTATTATTTACACCTGTGCTTTTCCCACTGTGACATGTCAAAATGTCCTCTCTGAAACAGGACTGCGGAAATGGCAGAAGATTGTGGCCTTTGGCAGTTTGATTGATGCAAACGCAAACAACCGGTGACACGCTGACACCATAAGAGCAAACAGGTGTGCCTCCGCTTCACTACACTCAGATGGGGGTGTGGCCTCCAAAAATAAATATGCTTGCTTTCCCCTGAAAATAAAAATATCCCATTATAGAAGCTTTTTGCAGTTACAATAGTTAAATGATGATGTAAGTATTATCTGTCCTGCTTTTTAAAGAATAAAGAATAATCATAGTATTTAAGGATATTTTTGACACTCAAGACAAGGTAGTATGTTTAAATTGAATACAACTAATTAAAGTAAAGTAAACTGAGCTGATAGATTGAATAGAAGAAGAATGAGAGAAACTGAGAGCACAAAAGGGAAATAGAAAACGCAAAGGGACAACAGACTGACGGTGCTGTTCAGTAAAATGGTAACTAAATGTGATTGTTCTCAATTGATCAAAAGAAACTGACTTTTCAGTGTTGCTAATTATTCATAAAGTCGTTACTAATTCATGACAATAGGAGACAAAGTGGTTTTACTGTTTTTTATCCCTCTCTGTCTCTCATTTTCTCTCTCACAGTATCCCTGCAACCCTACTGAAGTTTACTGTTTGAAAACTTGTGAAAAGAGCTTCTACTTTTTATATATTGCACCTTTAAAGAAGCACTGAAACAAGTGTTAGAGTAACATTGTAATACTTTTCGGTTTCCCTCATACTCTCCCCGTCTCTGTTATGATTTCATTTTTAAAATAAGTTTTACCCTTCTCTCTTCCGGCAATCTCTCCTTCCTCACTGATGTCATTCCTTTGCTCCGTCGCCTCTTGTCTTCCTGTTGTTCACTTTCTCATTGCAAATGTTTTCAGGTGTTTCATCTCCAGTTCAGTTTGATAATTACAGTATTACCAAAAAGAAAGACAATACTTGGAAAAGAAGAGGAGACACTGAGCGTGGAAAGGTTAATTGAATTATTGAACTTGTATTATGTTTTGCTTGCTTTGTGTGGCACAATCTTTCCCCACTGCCTGCTCAGCTGCGGAGATAAATAAACTGAACCAAATTAATTTGTTCTCTCAGAGGCACGCTTTCAGCTGCACGTGAAAGCTGACATTACGTGACGGAGAAAAACATTTCAAATTCCTTCAAAGCAGCCACGGTATCAAAGTCAAATGTCTTCCTGACCTCATGGAAATGTGGAGTTGATAGTTTCAAATGGAAAACATGCATTCGTGCTATTCCTCTTTTTCACTTTCTCATTTTCTCCGTCTCTAAATTTCCTTCCCCTTTTCCCATCATCTGCCTCATGAGTATTCAACATCAATTCTGTATTCATTCTTTCTTTGTAATGCATTCAAACAGAACCGTAATTTGAGGAGACTTTATACCTTGAATAGTAATAAAATGAAATAAGATGGAGCAGTTAAAGCAGCTAATGAGAGAGAAAGGAAGGAAGAGAGAGCAACAGGAGGGATGCAGGGTAGAGTATTAATATAACAGATACTAAATATTAACTTTAAAAATAACAATGTGGACTACTTCATTACTCTAACCCATGTTTGCTTTCATGTATTTTCCCACCTTCCTCTTGTACAGAATATACAAACCCTGAATTATTTAAACCCTGTTTCATGAGAGATATGTTCATATACAACTAATTTGCATCAGCAAATACATTTTGTTGGATATGTGAAGCTGCATGGATTACATTTTTAATCAACATAACAAAGAAGCAATTATATCTTCAAGCTGTTCAATGCCAGTGTACATATTTGCTTTCCATACAAAAAAAGGATGATTCAGGGCCTGTATCCATATAGCGTTTTTCTTCAGCGCTTCATCCCAGACCTACTTTTTTTACTACCCATGGGTTTTGATTCTATGATGACAATATCTTGACATTAACATTAACTAAGTAGCTAATGTAGCGCTACGTTAACGGATGGTTGATGCAGTTAACAACAGGCTTACAATGCCAGCAGCATTCGGTATCCGACAAATCTGCTCCCATGCATTTCTCTTTCTGTTGCGATAGTTTCTGACTGACATGTCATACAGCTCTGAACATACAGCAGCTAAAGGAGCGCCAATGATGACACAAGCACCCTTCTGAAAAGTTCCGACTCGAAGCACTGGAGTGGTCACAGAAAAAAGCTAAAAACTGTTATTACTGTTTTGTTCAGCAACTAAAAGGACGTGATCAGGGAGAGATGGTTGTTTTGTAATAAAAAAGGCAACGCTTGAAGCACGAGACAGGAATGCAGCTGTTTTAGAACCCTAACTGTATCTTCCTTTATAACACATGGGACTCGGCAAGCAAATTCCGAATTCTGGCGTCAAAGTTCTGCACTTTGTTTATCCAAAAACTTTCACATTCCTCCTGTGTGCACCCCAAAGCCAATTATTAACCAACATATTCTTTATTAACACAATTAGCTGGACCTGTAGCATGTCTCCTGCTGTGTTAGATGATGTTCTGAGCACCACAAGCAGCATCATGATAGTTTACTCAGTTTACTGATTACCAGGCTGAAGGTTATGCTCTAACTTTATGATAAGCCATTAACCCCACATGGATGCTGATGGAGACTGAAATAATTCCTGTATTCTTAGTCCCAAACAGATGGTATGGAGATTATCAACGATACATGGTATCTCCCAGTAATAACAAAAAAAAGGACAGTTGGTCTAAACTATGAGGCTAAAACTTATGCACCCTTGATGCAGAGGTCAGATCTTAAGCAAAACAGGTCTCTAGAAAGTATTATACCAGGATTAACATTTAAAAGTACAATTAAATAACGGTAAACAGGAATTTAAAACAATCAAAACCTACTTGACTTTCCAATATCATGTCTAGCAATGGCCATGAGGATGAATGTGCTGAAAACAGAGCCAGCAAGTGGTTCTGACAGCGTTAATGAGATGCTTATGAACAGCTAAATGGATTTGCATGCCGCTACACTCACGTTATTCAACCTAGCATTCGGTTAAGCTGTTTTTTTCTCGACATCTGGCGCCAAGGGTTTATATCCCCATTTTATAAGAGTGGAGACAATTGAACCTGAGTAATTACTGAGGTAGATGTGCGAGCGGCAGTCTGGGGAAGTTATTAAGCAGCAATATAAACAACAGACTGATCAACATCCTTAATGAGCACGTCTCCAGCAAAAATGTGCCCAGAATGTTGCACAATTGACCACTTCCATACCCTCTGCACCCTCATTAGCAAGCAAAAGCTTTTCTTTTTTTGGCAGATTTAAGAAAATAGAAGTATTTAATTTATTTTGGCATGTCGTTCTATAAATATTTGCGGTCTGAAAACAGATGTGCAATCAAAATTCTTCTTCATGCAGAGAAGAAAGTGTCCGTCATTGTCTCCAACGATGCCCAGTGTTTATGTAAATGAGTTAGCAGTGCAGCTAGACCAATCTAAAACCCCGTTTCTGTCTGAAGCCACTGTCTCTTGGAGTGGAAAGCCTGTTCCATGCAGATAACCAAGTGTTGCTGTCCTCCACGCATCAAACAGACAGATTGCTGAATGAATCTGCTGGAGCTGGGCGGCTAAAATTGGGCCCTAGCTGTAAATCCTGAAACACAGCAATAAAGATTAACAAAAATGATGATCTGAGACATGAGTTCGCTCCAGGTTGCTGTACACCGCCGGCCTTGAGCTCTGAGTGAGCAACACTCACCTTGGCGTAACAATCGGAGCGTCAGAGGGTTACTTACAGCATGGCAGTAAATACATGAAGAGTAAAGGCTCGTAGCTCATCGTGACGAAAGATGGATATTCAGCTGATCTATCTTCCCCACAGCGTGTTTTCTATTATGCACAACCTTCCAAACCCATGACTCTTTATTCCCTTTAGCTGTGTGTATTTATAGTGTGTCTGAGAGTGATTTTACCTACAGTAAGCAGATATTTACATACATACATCATTTACAGTTACGTGTGTGTGTGTGTGTGTGTGTGTGTGTGTGTGTGTGTGTGTGTGTGTGTGTGTGTGTGTGTGTGTGTGTGTGTCATGTGGTATGTGGTATGTGTATAGGTCATTTAAGTTTTGAGCAAATTGCCAGTGAATTTATCTGCTGCTATGTCACCTTGCTGCCTTGACCCAGAATTTACTACTTTACAGCTTTGGCTGTGTGTGTGTGTGTGTGTCAGGTGTGCCTCCACTAGAAAACTGTTGCATGTTTTTCCTCCATCTTCACAAGATAAAATGCTGCACCTCTTTTTTGAGATTAGGGGTTAGGGTTACAATGAGGGTTCGGTAAAGATAAGGGACAGCTACGGTTAAGGTTAAAGGCTGGGGAACTAATATTAGAGAGCGTCCTCATATGGGTAGCAACCTGTGAATTTTTTTTTTTTTTTTTTAAGTGTGTGTGTGTCGAGGGGGTCTTTGGAATAAGAGGCAGGATTTGAAATGGAAATTAAATGAGAAGACAGATGGAGAAAGAAAGAGGGGGTGAAGAGTGAGAGGGAAAGGAGGGAAAGACGTTGCTGAAAACTTTGAATCAGATAATAAAATTCAGCTCCAGTGTTTTTATAAATTATTTGCAGAAAGACAGCTACAGGAAGGGAGAGAGAGAGACAAACAAAGTAAGATAGAGGGGAGAATAAGACAGAAGGATACATGCTTGCATCGATATGGTGCAACACCTTACAGTTAAAGACAACCAACTGTGACACTTCACCAGGGTGACGCAGCGTTGTCTGTACGCCTGAAATAAATACCCCAGCAACCAGATGGTAATTTTCCAACCTCCCTGAACAACTAGTGGGAATAGAAACTGTTATAGGTTGGAAACATGGAGATAAATTATGCAGATTTGTTTTCAGTAAATATGTTTCAATATTTAAGACTTGATGTAAAAGACTGCCTTGAAGTCAGGGACTCCTACACCAACAAGTTTAAGTTACACAATCACAAAGCAGCCTGCCAGAGATCTTTTAAATCAAGCACAATGGTAAAATTGTAGAAACCCAACTTGGGGATTAGCAGCAAAACACACAGAGATGAAGAAGACAAAACAATGATTTTATCCGGCTCAAACCAAAGCTTAGAAGCAACAAGAGGAGGGGGTAATGTTATGTAAATAATATACTTTTCATTTAAAGAAAAATCTGCTGCAAATTAAGCACAGTAAACAGCACAGCAGGACAACATGGGAAACAAATGAATTCATTTCTATCATATATAAATTCAAACTCAATAAATTTGCACTAATAAGTGCTTGGGAGCCAAAACAGAATAAAAAGGTGAAAAAAAAGTATGGAGGCATTTTCTAAAGTAATTAAACATTAAGGTGTGTTTTAGGGCTGGAGGCAGCTCAGTGCTGGAGGTGCTAAAGGGTCAAAAAGTCATCAGATCTGAGGTTGTGGAGTTTGGGAGTGTACAGTAAGAAGTTAAACTCTGTTGATGCAATCTTACTTCCAACACGTCAAGCACAGATGCTTGGTTAGCAGCCCTACACGTCAAACTATGATGCACAAGTTACTCATCCAGCATCAGTTTTGGATGCACAGGCACATGGTTATGTTAAAAAAAATCATAATGGTTTGGCTTAAAGTAAGTACATGTTGTTACTGATGTAATGTAACTTCACGTGATGTAGCGTGCACACTAGCACACTATGCTGTTATTAAGCTTGACTGACTTTTGGTCTCACACAGGACACAAACAATCAGTAATTGTTGTTACAGGCAGTGTGTCTTTCCAAAATAAACCCCCCTTTTTACAGGAAATGTACATTGCTGGTTAAATGAGTGTCTTTTCAAAATAATCTCAGAATATAGCTAAAAAACTTCATTTTTAGGTTTATGTCTTTACTGTGCTGCCGCTATGTACCATGCATATCATGTGCTGCGGGGCATCAAGTGTTGGAGGGGGACCAAAACAGGTAATGATCATCAATCATAATCTGATGAACGCTTTAAATCTAATTGAAAGCACGACTACAATATGCACCATCAGACCATTAAAGACAATATGACACACATAAGTATGACACACATAAGTATAAGATTATTTTCTCTGTCTTTGTGCTCATGCCACACAGCCCTCAGGCTCTCTTTTTCTCTTTTTCTCTTGGTCAAAATTTCACTTCCCTGTCGTTATTGTCTGGACTGCTACAATGAAAAAATTAAATTTGGGCTGAAAGTTATATTATAACCACAGAAAGCAAGCACAGCTGTTGTGTCAATCTCTCCTCCACTCTTGGAGAAAAAAAACTTGCAGTTTGTTGTAAAACTGTTGAAATATAAGACTGTGAAAATACGTATTTAGGACGACTTCACGAGTCACATTAATTATGTCATAGAATTCTCTCTTGCTAAAGCTACGACGCCTGTGTTTTTTACCGGGATATGTGAGGGAGGAGAACGCTAGGCTGGCCAAAAAGTGACAAAGCAGCATTCCAAGTAATCACTAAAACACTGCAATCAATAGTCCACAAAGCAATTAGGCTGAGGGCACCCAAATGGCCAGCAGCGGCCCTGCTTTCTAAGAAGCAACAAAGGCACTATGTTTGAAAAAAAACATCATGGTTTGGCTTGAAGTAAGTACATTTGTTACTGACGTAATGTAACTTCACGTGATGTATGTCACTAGTGTAGTATGCTACACATATTACCACACTATGCTGTTATTAAACTTGACCGACTTTTGGTCTCACACAGGACACAAACAGCAGCCTGTTGGTGAAAGTCCAGTTCGTTTGACACATTCACTTCCACTCCCAGCTGCCCTATGCAGACGTCCTCACTCTTTATACTGCAGCTGGTGCTCAGAGCATCCTCACCACTGGTGAGGGGTGCCTCACTGCGTTGGTATTTGGCGCCAATGGCCACTGACCAAGTGTCTGCGTTGATGAGTTGGGAGTGAGACCGTGCTTGACTGTCCTGAAGGAGGATGATATTGAATTATGGTATTCCTGCTCTTTCGTTCTGAGCATCGTTCTAAATCCACATTTTTCTTTTTCTACAGACTCCTGGTTTGGATTCCAAAGAAGAGAAAGTAGTGCTTCTCAATGGTCCAACCTTGGATCAGCCTCTTTTTGTAGTGCTTAGTGCAGAAAAGAGCAACTTTAAAGTACTGAAGTGGATGTAGAATCAGGGAACATTCATATCAGATTCTGAAAAGTACTCACATCCTCCCTTTTTTTCTTTTATGTGTAATGACCTGACCAACAGCTGCTCCGTTGTTTTTACATTCCTTCCCCATTTTCCAGATTTAATCCAAACATTTGGATCAGTATAACTCAACATTTCAATATTAAATGATTATAGCAGTTTAATGCACAATGCAGCACACACAGAAAAAGTTAGGGCATGCACAGACACATGAACTTGGTAACGCACTTAGAGGTGGCCTGAGGACCTCTGACACTCTGCAAGAAAGAGCAACAGAAAAAGGGAGAGAGATGGAGAGGGAGATAGAATAGGAGCAAGAGAAAAAGGAGAGGATGCTGAGCAGAGGAATGGAGGATGAAGACAGGATGAATAAGTAAAATTTGTCTCTTTCCATTGTCTCTTTCTGTCCTTCAATTCCTCAGTCTGTGTGTGATAAAGAGCAGATTGCAGCAGTTGTATTTGTCAACCACATTTCCGAAAATCTTTCAGGACGCTGTGAATTTCAAGCATTGCCTTCAATATTTCATAAGCTCATTTACATTAGTTCAAAAACACGTTCACCTCCGCTTTTGCATTTTGATGCGCCGCAGTGTTCTTTGAAAATGGATTCATTTTACTTTTCTGACTTTTGCAAAGAATTATTTGCTATTCAAATGAGAGAGAAATTACAGAATGACTTTGAAAATGAAGGGGGGGAAAAACGCATTTAGTTCATTAATAAACAAAATGTTCAAGTTATAAAGCAAACAAATCCTTACCAACTCAATGATAGTGAGTAAAAAGGGGCAATTTCAGCTAGATTTACCCCCAAAGCTCCATCATTGACTTCTAAGGTGAAGCTGGAGCCAATATTCGCAGCCCCTATTTGGCTCTGATGTGATTCAAGTGCCCTGTAGGATGTGTAAAATGGGATTATGTATTTGCTGACAACACGGTGCACCAAGACACAGAGTAAAATTTGGCATGAAAGTAAATGTTTTAATAAAGTGGAGTCTGTTAAACTATAACCTTCAATTAGAATTAAAATAACTTGCATTTTCCTCTTCTTATAGAGAGTAAGGAGTAAGTAAAACACACACTGATAAACCTACAAATATCACATTATATTTCTTTATCAGTCAAAATATTGAAATAACAGCCCTTCTTACCAAATTTCTCAATAAATGACAGTAATTAGTTGTCTGCCATAAAATATCTGATTGTTTTGTCCAACCACAAGACATTCAACGTGCTATCACTGAAGACTAAAAGGGTAGAGACCCCACAAAAAGGAGAAGCTGCTGACTAAATTTGGTATTTGAGCTTGAAGACAGACTCAGCAAATTGGACAATTATGCCTACCAAACACTAGCAGACTTTGAAAAGACTTAAAAGACTAAAGTCTGACACTCTCAAATCTGTGTGAGTTTTTAGTCACACACTTCAAGATTTTGCAAAGACTGGGTATTTGCAGGGTCACTGTTTGCAAGAATACAACTCGAATCCTTTTGAGATTATTTCCCATCCTGCTTAAAATCTTATTAATCGTATTAACCCTTTCCAAAATTAAGACTTCTCACTAACATAAGTGCTTGTTGGTGGATCAGATTGGAATGATTTAGTACAAAACTTGGACCCAGTTGCAGAGAAAAACACCAAGAGCAGTTTATCAGATCTTTACTTAGGAGGTCAGGGGTCATACACATGAAGGCAGTCAGTGAAGGCAGAAAAACACCTTCAGGGAAAACACACAAACAGCAAAATCCATAAAACCAAGCAGAGTTAAACAGCAGGGAATCAAACACAAGGAACAGGCTGGAGAGCGTGAACACACCAAATACACAAGGGCTGATTACTAACTACACACTGGTGAGTGGAATAAGACTCAGGTGAAACACATGAGGTAATCAACAAAGGCAGGAAAACTCAGGAAGTAAAAGAAACACTAAACACAATGAGAACACATTTCAAAATAAAACAGGAACTGGACACAAACACCTAAGAACATCACAAAGACACGCTGAACTAAACATTGACCTGTGTTCACTTTACAACTCCGCCATTTTCTACTCCTTTACCATGTTCTTGTGCGTCATTGGAGTCCAGTTTGCTGCTGTTTGTTGTTAAGAGTGTTCATGTCACTGAACTTGTTTTAATTGAGCAAAAACTACAACATGTTTGATTTTTTCGGAACATCGAGACGAAAAAGGACTGATTTAAGACAGCTCAGACTGAGTTTTATGACCACCTTACACCAAACGATTGAGATCATGACAGCATGCACCAACCAAACAAAACTCTCATGATTTTATTACGATATTGGAAACTTGTTTGCGACAGTAAAATCTCTTGAAAAGTCGTTTAACATAAGGCCAACATTATTGATCACCAAAACAGAACTGACTGACTTTCCACTCCAAAAATTAAACATCTAAATTAAACAGCTTCAACTAAATAATGAAGGAAATAAATAAGGAAAAAGGTAAACAAATATATACCTAAATGTTTACACAGAAATCTCAATTTAAAAAAAAAGATCATGAAATAAAATCAAATGTAAAACACCCGTGCCCATCACTTCAGTCAGTGATACAGTGGTGTTTTACTGCTGGGTAAACTTCAGCGATCTCATCACTCACACAACCACCATCCACCTACACAACACAAAAGAATAACCATCAAAATCAATTTGAAGAAAAGCGACATCAATTCAGGCTTTAGTTCCCCTTAAAATAAACCTTTTCCCATCTAATTTCTATCAATTTAACGCATTTTGCTGTGACACAGTGTGAATTTCAGTCAGCCTGTAAAGATGACTAACCGTTGCTCAGCAAACACAAAGACGGGTAATGAGAGGGTCGTTGGTTTGCCTGCAGTGATTGGCTCAAGGCCAGCGGCTCCTGGCATCAATAACAGAGCTAGCGGGAGCGCTGATGAGGTTTTCAGCGGGATCATCAACAGGTGGCAGGACGCCCGTTTGGTGGCAGCTCTGTGCAGTTGAGCAGAGCGACTTCAAAGTCCTACTGTTGTT
The DNA here is from genome assembly GCA_019142605.1 of Cephalopholis sonnerati. NCBI lineage: Eukaryota > Metazoa > Chordata > Actinopteri > Perciformes > Serranidae > Cephalopholis > Cephalopholis sonnerati. The sequence goes on along the minus strand of JAGQAX010000014.1, from coordinate 22,024,370 downwards.
TGTCTGTCTGTCTGTCTGCCTGTCTGTCAGTCAGTCAAACCCAGAGGAGCAGGAGGTCTCAGCTCAGTGTCCAAATTAAGTCTTACTCCCGTGGCCCATGACACACTGGCACACCACTGACAGTCTCCAGGTCCCAGAGTGGGTGCACTTTGACAGAAGAAACTAGCTGCAATGAGTCACTGCGTGTGTGTATGTGTGTATGTGTGTGTGTGTGTGCGCGCTTTTGTAATTCTATATCAGAGGGTAACACAAAGAAAGAATGACAGCTAGATTCACACAGGAAACAGAGAGTATAAACAGATTAGAAAATAAAATTAAAGTGAAACCAGTTGCAGCAGAACGTCTGACAGTCTTGCATTTTCTTCACTGAAAGGTAAATATGTGATATGTGATAACATTGTTGAATATCCCAATAATAGTAAAATGTACGATAAAACATTTGTACATTTTATAGTGGATAGGTTGAAACTTAACATTTCTCAATGCTGTGGTGAAGGTGTGCTTAGGTTTAGGGACAAAACCACTTGGTTAAGATTGGGAAAAGATCATGCTTTTGCTTTAAAAAAACACAACTGGTGGCACAGAAGCCACTGGAAAAGCAGGGATGTGCACCCATTTTACCAGGTGACCTAGTGGGTGCCCCATTTGGACATGTTCTTTGTGTTGTTGTTGATGACCTTTTGACTGTTGAGCTCATAAAAAAAAACAGAAGGGTTTTATTTTAGAGTGCACATTTTTACTGATACACTTTTTCTCTAACTCAAAAAGTCCCTGAGTTTAATATCGCAATCTTTCATGATGTGTTTATTGAGCAAGATGACACCTTAATGATGATTAAGAGTTCATATATAGCATACAGTGCAGCCCTAACTAACACACATGCAAATGCAGCATCCCCTTGAGTGGCTGTCCAGTACCCTTCACCCTGCATTGCTTCGTGCACTTTGACAATTTATCTACAGTCAGTGTGTGTGGGTGTGTGTCTAATGCTTTTTGCGATTAGGATCATTCATCCATGTGCGTGGGTGTGTGTTTGCACTTTTTGTGTAACATGGGCTGTGGACAATTCATCTACATTAGCAAGAGATTAACCTGCTCACCTAACACATCCATCACTCGCACACACACACACACACACACACACACACACACACACACACACACACACACACACACACACACACACACACACACACACGCACGAACACTGCCTTAGGCAAGGGCAGTGGAGAAACACAGTGATATACACATGCAAATATGCAAAACAGTGTGGTGCAGTGCAGCTACAATCATACAAACACTTACAGAATCAGGAAAAGTACTTAAAATATTGTACATTTAAAGCACACCCTCCAGCAGTCACACACAGTCTGACCAAATGTGATGCACTCGGATTGCCTTCCAGTCAGTGAACTCTAACATGTGGAGCCATATTTGTGTCTCAGACAAGTAAAGGTAAAAATCTGAACTACCAGCAAGTCTTTATTAGCCATTGGATCATCCATCCATCCATTTTCTAACTGCTTATCCTCTTGAGGGTCGCGGGGAGGCTGGAGCCTATCCCAGCTGACACTGGGCAAGAGGCAGGGTACACCCTGGACAGGTCACCAGACTATCACAGGGCTGACACATAGAGACAGACAACCATTCACACTCACATTCACACCTACAGACAATTTAGAGTCACCAATTAACCTGCATGTCTTTGGACTGTGGGAGGAAGCTGGAGTACCAAGAGAAAACCCACGCTGACACAGGGAGAACATGCAAACTGCGCACAGAAGGGCTCCTGCACCCGGGATCGAACCAGGAACCCTCTTGCTAACCACCACACCAACGTGCCGCCCGCATTGGATCATAATCAGTTAAAATTAATAATCAAAAAAAGGCCTAATCAGCAATCTGTGTACAAGACAAGCAGAGAAGGAAAAGAAGACAGCTGGATGATGACCCTGGCCCAACCCAATTTCCAGAAACAATGCTGGTATTGAAAGTTTCTGCAAACCCCAGATATGTTACATTTGCCTGTTATTATGCAGTATATACCTTGAAACTTATAGTTTCAACAACACTATGGTAAACATGTGATTAAGGCACAAAAATCACTTGACGGTGGTTTGGAAAAGATCATGTTTTGGCTTACCCATACCCAGTTTGGGGAGCAAAATCCCCGCTAGAAAGCCAGTGATGTCTCAGGCAAAAACAAACACTTTTCAAAGCACTATCCTCGCTGGACAAACAATGACAGATCACTGCAAAATACCTACTTTGGAGGTGAAAAATCCGCTGGAAACACAGCTATGAGTTGAGAAAAACAAGCAGTTTTGTTGCTTGTTTGTCTCAAACAGTGGTCCACAACAGTCTGCAGCATGGCAGGCATTTTGCCGGGTGGCAAACCATCTACCACCATTACTCTTTTGTTCACCTTATGTGTTGAAATGCAGAAAATCTCTTCATGAGGCATTAGACAACACTGTCACTGTACAAATACTGCCCACAAGCTCAAGACTGACAAACATGCCCCCTGTAGAAAGTTAAACTAATATACAGATATACAGATCTATACCATCACTTTCTGAGGGCCTGATCTTACTTTAGCCAACTGCCTACATCTGGGCGCCCTGATGGCCTATAGGATTTAGGCGCTGACAGTGTAAACACAGTCAAGCTGAGGAACTTTGCTGCATTTTAATTCATCTCCCTCTCCCCTAATTTCCTGTCAGCTCTCTACCATCTGATAAAGGAATACAAATACTTTAAAACACATTGCTTAAATGATATATATTATATTTCAATCAATCCTCAACTAAACCAGACTAACCTGAACAATTTAAATCACAAAATTCTCTGAATTCTGTCAACATTTTCTCTTAGTCTTTGGATTTGTTTTGAAGTGATAAAACCACTGTAGCTTTTACAAGCATGCTGATTCAAACTGAAGCACACGCCAAAAATTGCCTGCTGCAAATCATGTGTTCCTATAATGTCAACATACTAATAACATTTTACAGCTGCATTAAATTAAACTCCAGCTGTTTGCTTGAGATGGCTGCACTAATGCAAAGCTACCATAGGACTAGGTATAGGTGTTTAAGTGTAAAAGAACTTTTACAACTTTAGAAAGCATTTTCTTTTGTTTGTCACAGAGCAAAGCGGTGATCAGTGACCCGTTACATCCTTATTTGTTATCTTATTTAAACACAAGATGCATCGTCTTGAGGATCTGCTCTGAAAACAAAAAAGAAACTTTACATTTGAGCGCACAAACACGCATTGACACACACATAAATCTTTGTCCCTCTGCAACAACAGGAGAATAAATATTACATTAAATAAAATTGAATCAGAGGGTCGATACCCTTTAAAAGTTAAAATCCAGTTTTTATAGTCCAGTAAATCAGATATGTAAAATCACATTGTAAAAAACACTCTTGAAAATAGAGGTGAGTAAGAAAGTTGTTTATGTGTGAGTGAGGAAGAGCCTGTGACACCTCTGGAGTTGTGAAAATGCAACTTTTAGCCACCAAAGACTTGGCTCCAGAAATGACAGAATGTCGTATTATAAGGATTAAAATAAACTAAATATGTAGTGAACCAAAATCTGAACATAAATCAGTGCTGAGTGTAAAGAGAAAAAGTGACGGAAATTGGATAAAATGATCCTTGAAATCCTTTAATGAGTAAAATCTTTGCAGCCTTGAAACAGTTTGACATTAAACAGCATGTTAATGGACTCAGACTTCATAAAAATGTAAAATACTAAGACCTAACACAAAAACGATCACCTGAACATTGGTACAAAACCAACTGGACTAAAGAGTTATTTACAGGGCGCAGACAAAGAAGCACAGAAGCACAGTATGGATCAATGCTAATGGTGTCCACATTCACACACACCTTCTCTGTACCACTCACTTCATCCTCCCCTCAAACATATATGGACACACTTTTCTTCTGTTTCTCTCTCTTTGTGAAAACCATAACTCTTTCTTCATTTCATGTAGAAAGCAGAAACAGAAATTCAATTTAGCAGCCTGATTGGCTGAGTCGCCTTTGGGAGAAAGACAGTCCGGGAGGAAAAGAACGAAAAAACGTAAGAGAGAGAGAGAGAGAGAAGGGAAGAAAAAAATTAAGAAAAGAGAGCGAGAGAAGAAGAAGTTAGCAAAGCGAGAAAGAAAGATGGAGGAATCTGGACTGGAAAGGCAAGGAGGAAAAGAGAGGGAAGCCGAGAAGGGAGAGAAGGGACGAGGTATGAAGGAAAGTAGTGAGGAAGAGAGACGAGAAATGATGCAGAGAAGGAGTGACGGGCCGAGGGAGCGAGGGATGGAGGGATTAAGGGACTAAGGGAGTACACAGAGAGTGAACGAAGAAGGAGAGAAAGACAGAGAGGCATTGTGCTGTGTGGCAGCCCCCTAGTCGCTGTTTGCTTTGGTTGCCGTGGCAACCGCGAGCGAGTGAGGGCTGATAAGTTAACCAGATGGTCAGAGACTGAGAGAAGAAGCAGAGTGTGTGTTACGGTGTGTGTGTGTGTGTGTGTGTGTGTGTGTGTGTCAGTGTCACCCAGGCTTATTTTTTGAATCTCTGGTGATGATGGGTGACGGCTGTTTGAACTTCATATTAGTGTTTTAATCTCTTTATATTGTTTCAGCAAGGCCGGACTAAAATCCTGGGGACACAAGTCCTCTATTTCAACTTTTTTTTTAATCCATCTTTTCTTTTTTTTCTCTGTTATTCTTCCTCCTCATCACTTTTTTTTATTCCCTTTCCCATTGCTTATTTATGTGAGATGTGTGGCCAGTGCCAAGGTGTGTGTGTGTGTGTGTGCGTTTCAGAGAGCGCAGGTCGTTGTCAAGGCCAACTAGAAAGAGAATTTTATCAGTTTAATTTAAAAGTGAGAGAGCGTGTGTGTGCGTGCGTGTGTCGGAGTGTGTGTCTTTGTGAAGGAGGACCAAGGGAGATGAAAGAAGAAACTTTTTTTCTTTTTATGAAGATTAATTTTTACAACCTAAAGGCCTAAAGCAGAGGGAGGGGGAGGAACAGAGAGAGTCAGGGTGAAGGGGAGGGATGAAGGAAGTAAGGAGCAAAGGAGGGAGGATGGGAAGAATATGCAAAACAAAAAGAGAAGGAAATAAGGAAAGGTATTACAAGAAAGGGTAAGGGTAGGTAAAAACAGGCTGTGGTTTCAGTGCTGGTTTGCATCTTAATTTTAACAAAATAAAAGCACAGCCTTAATGCATATTTTTACATCCAATGCACAGGTGGCACGTGGACAGAAATAGTTCCCCACCACTGCAAAGACCAGAGTTCATTTCCTTTCACCAGTAGTAATTGCACAAGGGTGGGAAGTAACGGATCTTGCCCTGCAGTAGAGACTTCTTCTGATTGTATGAAATGGGGTGGGACTCCTCACAGGCAGGTGGAAAAAGCACCAAACTGACCCACATGCAGCAAAGACCATTAAAACTTACAAATGGACACCTTGAAGGGCATTATCCCACTTTTACTATGGTGACTTAACAAAGAAATAACAAGTGAAAATATTCGTTTGCAATCAAATCAAAAGCTTTTCACAAGCCATAACTCTGTTTCCCTGGTAACACCTGAGAGTTGACCTAATACCTGGAACAATCACTGCCGCCCTGTAAGGTTCTTATGCAATGGAAAAGTTATGCACTACTCCATTAAATAGGACAAACCTTTGTGTGCTCAGCTCATAGAACCCTGTAGCTCAGCTAACGTTAACATCAGATAATAAGGCACTGAAGGACTGCACTCAGTGCTGTAAATTAATCGTAAACAGAGGTTGGTACTCATAATAGATACAGGCTGATATGATTATGTAGTCGGCACATTGATTTGGAGAACAGTTTCACCATAACTACTTAATAGGTGTCCATTATCAGTTTTTAAAAGACACCCTGCAGCCAATCAGAGTCAAGTATCCACTCAGACTATAATATAAAACTGTTAATTAGTAGTGATGATAGATGGATTTTGTTACTTATGCACAGAGCCAAGCTAGCTGCTTCCATCTGTTTCCAGTCTTTATGCTAAGCTAAGCAAACCATCTCCTCACTGTAGCCTCATATTTATCACACACAGGAGTGCATACCAATACTACCATACCATAGATGTTCTACTGCATCAAGTCACATTTTGCAGTATGCAAGCTAGCATGCTCTTCTGGTTATTCTGATCTACAGTCCGTCTGTGCAGTGGAAGATACATCACATCGACTGAGCTGCAGACGGATGACAGCTCACTGACAGCTTACAAAAGACACAAAAACGATCACAAAAATTATCAGTAACAGCAAAAGGACATAACTATGAAAGCAACAGTGACAGAGAAATGCATGTGTGATTTTACTGTTGTCAATATAACGCTGCATGTTACTTGCACCTCTCCAAAGTAATGATTCGGCTGCGTTCCAAATCGCATACTTTTTCTTCTTACTTTAAAATTTGTACTACAGACTGCGCAAAATTTATGAACAAGAAGGTCAAAGTTCAAGTCCCAATAATATGAATACTCCACGCAACAATATGTACTTTGTAAGGGCAGCTGCAGTACATGCTGAAGCAAAAATTAGAAGCATGCGATGGAACGCAACTAGAATCTCGTCATCTAACTCTCAGTAAGAAAGTGAATAAGCGTCTTTACACAATGTCTAAATAATTAAGTATTTGAGATTTGTTTTAGATCATCAATTAACCAGTGGTTAATGACAATAAATGGCATGTAAGTTAATATATTAAAAGGCTTATGGCCTTATTTTATAATCTTGTATTTTACGTCATAGCGTGTATTTTTAACAGTTGTCACATATTATTTAAATGGAGGTAATCAATAATCTCTTTTGGGCTTTTTTCCTCTCTTTTTGACATCATTTGTGCAAACAAACTAAAATATCAACATAACTGATGGATCATAAATACTGATATTTATTTTCAGTGTTGTCAGAGTACTTTATATATACTGTGCATGCATATGCGTCATTACATACATGACGCACACAGACAGAAACACAGTCATACTTTCCCCAAAGGTGGTTAGGCTGTATGAATATGTATTATGAGTTTTAAAAGATGAATAAATAAAGAAAATAAATAGAGAACAGGTCAACAGTGCTGCGACATATCTGGTGTGTGTGTGTGCGCATGTTTCTAATTCTGTCTGTCTCCAGTGTTTGAGGTGTGCCACCCTGATGCCAGTCTGGCTGGCAGTGCCCTGGACACACACACACACATGCACACAAACAATTCATTTAACAGTCGTGCTCTTACACCAGTGATCAAATACAGTAAACATGCAAACAAAAACATCCGTACACGGGCTTATGGAAATAGTAGTATTTGGACAAATGCGCACGCACACATGCATAAAAAGGTGTGCTGTTTTTCTGCTAGCAAATATCCAATGAAAAACAACTTTGTTTGTGGGAAGAGAAGTAAGGGAGGAGGGAGGAGAGGAGAAAGAGAGAGGAGCAAGACAATAAGTAGGTGAAAAAAAGAGAAGTAGAAGTGAGGGCATAATAATCCTTAAGGAGAGAGAAAGAAAAGTGTTTTTTAGAAACCAAGAAAGAAAGAAGGAAAAAGTAAGAAGGATGGAGACTGAGAGGAGCAGGAGAGAGTGGAACAAATAGATATATGGCAGATGTCTGTAGATAAAGAAAGACAGAAAAATAAAGGAGAGATAAGGGGGAGAGAAAAGGGGGAGCTGCAGAGGAACAGAGAGTGTGTGTTGACAGTATGGCAGCAGTAGCAGTAACATTCCTGGCTGAACAGATCAGCTGGCCTGAGGAGAAAGACAAACACAGGAGAGGAAACCACGTCTAGACTACTGCTAGACACACACACACATATTAGAGCAGCACACACACGCAATTTTTTGCGCGCGCACACACACACTGCGCAGAGACACAGAAAATACACACATTCACAGACACACATCAACCTGCTAGTTAGACAAGGTGGGCGACTGCCAAGCACTGCCAAGAACCTGGTGGGGGGGAGGAGAAAGGAGGAGGAGGAGGTGGAAAAAAGGGTGGAATAGAGATACTGCAGGAGGAATGAAGGGGCCAGGAAGAGACTTAGGGAGAGGTGGGAGAAATGGGCAGAGGGTGTTACAATGGGACACCAGTTTAGCCACAAAGTTTTGTAAGCTTTGCTTTATGGAAATCAGACTTTCTGCAGGACAGTGTTGATGTGGAAAAGTACTGTGGGAGGATAAACACTAAAGGAGGAGGCTGAACACTGAAGGTGCTGAGCAGCTATGACATTTCTTACAATTTCTCCTGAATTCAGGATTAATTAGTGGTTACTTGGAGTCCTGTTCTTTAATTAAAGTCTGTTACTTCAGGGCATTAAGATTTAACAATCGAATCTCTACTTCGCTGCAAAATATTCTGCTTCTCCTTCTTTTTGTAACATCTCCCTGATAGTCAAGCTTCAGAGGTGCTACCTCCATGTCAGCTTCTACTTCAATACATGATGATTTGTAGGCATTAGAAAAAAATGTGCTGAAAAGAGTGATTGTTCCTTCCAGCCTCTACACTGCGACACAATCAGATTTCATCTGTTGTGTTGCATAATGGCACAAAGGAAGATTATTTAATGGCACAAATCAAAACTACTGCTGCTGTTCCTCAACAAGAGATGCAATTGAAAGGTCGACATATAATGCTGTCCAACAAAGCATTTTGAAAGTACTTTTGTAAACTCCATTGTTGAGCTCGCAGCAGCAAATTTTTCATAGAAAATGGTGTGGCACATTACGCAGATGCATTCTGTGTCGAGCATGCTTCGATCGCGCAGTGGTGGTGCGAGCAGTACTGGAGTGAAATTAGACTGGGATGGAGTGGGAGATAAGGTGATGCTCCAGCTTTTAAAAAATCCGCTCTGCACTCTCTGCTTGCTCTGTTTACATGCTCTGCTCCTGAAGGTGAAGAATAAACAACCCTCGCTCAAAGTCAGATTAGTGAGTTTCTTACAGCGTATTTCTACCTGATCTGGTGACGGAGGGCATCTCAACACCTTCTATTCATTTTCTATGAGAGCAGGAGAAACAGTCGTGCAGTGCACGGTAGGTTTAATACGTCAAGTTCGAAGGAAGGGTTGTGGTGCATTCCAGATCTTTATTTGCTAAGGTACACTAGATTAGATTAGAGACCTCATGCAAATGAGTCCCTGCAGCACGATGCACCTGGCTCACAAAACTAAACTAAGCTATTAAACTAGGTGATGTAGTTTTAAAAATGGAAAAAAAAAAATTAAGTTTATTGGGTCATCGTGAACTGTAAATTAGTATAAACTTTGACGAGCTGTGCCATCTCTGCCTCCCTTGCTAACCGGCTTTGCCCACATTCCCCACAAAATGTGACAACCTGAGAGTGAACAAGGCCGTTGTCACTGTGTAATGAGAAGCCAAGACAAGCAATTTGACATTTGAACAAAGACTAGGCTTTACTGATAAGTCTCCGGAGCAGTGGGTGGAAGAAAGAGTAACTGAAATGAAATTTCTCATGGCCTAAGGCATTCCTCAGTCAAGTCGACTTAAAAAAGTACAACCTTTTCAAAAACATAAAGAAAGCAAAGAGAGTGCTGACCCCGAGTCTTATCGGGTCAAGTATTGGCTAGATGGGGAGACTGAGCTTTCTCTAAAGGTCAGATAGCACATCAAGGTTACATGCTCACTGTCATTAAAAGGAGCTGTCACTGACCTATGAACTAACAGCGTAGGATAGAGTCCATCTTTCCAGAGATTTCCAGGCCTCTGGGAGAGTGGCGGGTCAAACAGGCTGTGCACGGATTGTTAATTGGTCACAGGTAAGTCTACCCCCAAAGTCCAATCAGCTACAGTACCTGGAGTGGAAAATAGACTTCCTGTGACACTTCAACAGGTTTCACAGAGCGGTGTCCTTGGAGCTGACCTGCTGCTCTCTGTCCCCTTCTTTCTGCTACTGCTGTTTAGTGTGTCTTGCCCCCTGGGACGCCACTGTTGTATCACCACTAAGGATGCAGTGTTTATAGATTTTGATGGTATAGCTGTAGTCTGAGGAAAAATCCTGGTTTCACAGTTTCAGAATTTTAATGCAGTAATTTATTTCACAACACCACAGATAATTAAAATCATATGAGCACTTTTAATAAGAGGTTTAATTGTATTTTATCCATGATTAATTAAAAAAAAATCATTTTTAATAATCTAATTTTACATGTGACCTGAGAATTGTTATTATTTGGGATTTATTTGGGTGTGCGTGTTTGTTTGTTTTGTTTGCAAAATTGAAGAAAGAAATTGAGAATCTATCTCATGCAGGTGTTATGACCTTAACCGAAATTACATGGCATTTTCGTAAGTTTCACGTATAAATGGCATCCTGCTCCTTTTTCACTTTTTCTCCTTTTAGCTCCACTTTAACACATGAGTTGCTCTCGTGGCAACATGTGTGACTTTGTTTGCCTGAACTTGTTGCTGCTCTGCATTTTAAGCTGGTGCAGCAGGTTTGTTGTCATTCTGCCTGCAGTCTGGGCATTTGTCTATATATTTTTAATTTCCCTCACTGTACAACTGCTGTTCATAGAAAACTGAAGTCGTTTTTTTTGAGAGAGTAAACAGAAATTCTCGGTGTAGCTGAGCCGTTGCAGAACAGTAGCATTTAAATTGTGGTTAATAGTGAAATCTGTTGCTGCATTCCTAGTAATCACTCTCAGTCCGGTCAATGTATGTCTTGAAATATGTTGAAAGACGGTTAAAATTGCTGTTTAACAAATACAAAAATATAGTGGTAATTTACACACACAATGCTGAATATAACATGCTTTTATTTTGTCAGAAGGGAGCATTTGTTTCTCTTCCTTCAAGCTGATGTGCCTCCACACAAAGGAATTTATGTCCATTAATGGTGGGCAATATGATATTATATACAGTGTGGTGAGACAACATAAATCAGTCAGAGCTTTTCTCATATTATTTATACCATGGCAGCTGTGGCTCTAATATATTTGGGAGTCTAAGGCTATTATGGGCAACGCCGCAAATCAATAGGGAAGACTGTTTTATGGCAATATTGGATTTTCATATGGTTTTTACATTATTGTGATAAAGTACTTTAATTTGTCAGGTATTTGATTTCCTGGATTAATCAGAGACAAACATCCCCTGTCTAATTATTTTATCCATTAACAGTTTCTTAATCGATTTTCCAGAAAACATACAATAATTTATACCAACACTGTACAGTAAAGTGACATTTACGGTGATATAGAATTTTATTTTTAACCATATTGCAAAGTGCTGGTGCTAAATGTAATTTAATTTACTGTATGCAACATCAGACTGTAATGAACATGTTAATCATGAGCATGTTGATTATCGTAACTAAGCACAAATTTAATCTGAAGCATACATCGTACTGTCATTAGTACAATACAATTTATCTGTCAGGTTATTATTCACAGTCACATTATCAACAGACTGCATTATATCACAGTCTTATGTAACCAAGAACAAGGCTTTAAATCTGCTCTAAAGATATTGACATATATATATAGTATATTCAGTCCATTGTTATACTACTCAGAGTGTGCAAAATAATTTTGTCTAAATGGGAAAGATGGGTTGTGAATGTTTACATTTTAGCAGCCACCCATTAGATAACCATTGTTCAGTCAGGAACACTTTTGTCAAAGAAAACTTTATTTCCATTTGCAGTATTATATTTGGCAGTATGGCTCTATTCTGGGGCCTCTCTGCCTTTCCTCGGGCCTGCACAGAAAGTCTCCTCCATACGCCTACGTGGAAAGCATTAGGCGGAGAAAGCACACCTCTCTGCCCTTCCACGTGCAAATGAGGAAAGCCTGAGGCAGAGAGGCAAATGTCCTGCCCTTCCATGCGCCTACATGGAAAGCCTAAGGCAGGGAGAACAGCAGCAAAGACCCCCAGGAACAGAACAGAGCAGCATCAATGACAAACAAATGACATTGATGAGTCACTGAAAAGGAGGAGCTGGGGTTGCATCAGCTGACTTTCTTCCATCAATCAGCTGCTCCATCAGTTGATTGGGTTGTTTGAAATCAGCTGATGTAGCTGGGATGTGAGCTGCGTTTGACATCGTGTCCTGCCTGAACTATGCTCAATTTTGTTTTTGTTTTTGTTTTTTTTTTGCTGGGGAGTGAAGCAAAATATACCACTTGTGTGTTCTACCAGTATTTGGCTTGTGAATGGTGCTAACGCTGCATCTATTGTTATGTACTTTCCAATGGTTCTAATGCTTATTAAAAAAAAAGACTCAAACTACAAATCCATTCCTTAAAAACTCTATTGATGTATGGTACAAAGCTCACAGACATATTGGCGACATACCTCCCATCTCTCAATTTTCACCTGTTTGGGGAAATGAGCAGTTTACTCCTGGCAGGGCAGACGGTGGTTTCAAGGCCTGGGCCGATAGTGGGGTGCAAAAAATTGGAGACTTATATGTTCAGGGTACTTTATTAACCTTTAACGACCTTTGTGCGAAATATCCAATTCCCAAAAAACACTTTTTTAAATACTTACAATTGAAGCACTTCATTTCATCAAAGAGTCACCAGGATACACAAGAACCGCCGCTGTCCTGCCTTGAGGATATTGTGTTGAAACATATGAATGGGAAACGCCAAATCTCTGTATTATATGCAGTACTTGTTTCACATGATGATGAATCTAGTCATGACAGAAGGAGAGCATGGAGTTTAGATATTAAGGAAGATATTGAAGAAGCTGAGTGGGCGACAGCTTGTATGAAAGCTCAAACACAAACCATCAATACTCGCATGAAACTGTTACAACACAAGTGGTTATTGAGGACATACATAACCCCTGAGAAACTCAATAAATGGTCCCTTAACACTCCAGATACCTGTGTAAAATGTTTGACTGAGAAAGGCACTCTGATTCATTGTGTATGGGAATGTCCTAAACTGGTAGCTTTTTGGAAAATGGTTGTTGACATTCTAAGCAGAATTACAGGTACCCAGATACCCTGCGTAGCAAAGCTTTGTATTTTAGGGATATACCCAGATTACTTTTCTGTTAACTCTAAGTCTAAGACTCTGATTAACTTTGGCCTCCTGCAGGCCAGGAGGATGGTTGCTTTGTCTTGGAGAGAGACTGAAGTTTCCTCTGCACAATCTTGGATAAAAGAGATGGCAATGCATGTTACATTAGAAAAACTTACCTATGTAATCAAGGGTAAAGCACACAAATTTGAAGAGGTGTGGACACCCTTAATGGACTTTATCAAGCAACAATAGAATATAGCTATCTCTAGGATTATTGGGTGTGACGACTTAATTTTAATTTAATTTAATTTAATTTAATTCAATTTTAATTTATTATATTATTTTATGTGGGTATGTATGTCTGTGTGCAGTTTACTTTTATTATTATTATTATTATTTATTTTTTTTTTTTTTTTTTTTTAATCCGTTGTTTGTACATATGGGTATGCAGCGAGGTTAACCTGCAATTTATTGTGTGGTTGTATCAATGTGTTCTGTACGTTTATTTTGAAAAACAATAAAAATATTGTTCAAAAAAAAAAAAAGACTCCTCCCAATAGTCAACTCCCATGGTTATTGGATATTGGCGCACACTGATGATAGAGCTGATTTGGGATTAAACAACCAGCTTTGAGTCGAATAAAGACTAAATATAAATTCACTGCTGCACATCATGTTGAAGTGAAAAGGGGAATTCTACAATAATGCTAGATATTACTGCAGCTATCATTGACACACAATCTGCAATTAAACCAGAATCATTTAATTCAACACAGCCTATCTGTGGTAACCGAGAATGAAAGGAACCTGAATGTGTAAGTCATCTGTGATGCACACTTGTGTTGTTGCTAAATGACGGAGTGACACACACTGTTTATTCATCGCCCACAGCAGCTCAGTGAGACTGTGTCTCCTGGGGACGAGCTGTTGCAGATGGATAGCTTATTGATAAATGTTGCCTTTCTCATATTTTGATGTGCTAGGTTTATGGAAATCCATTTAAATGTCACGACAGGACACCAGACAATCTATTAAGACATGGCTGAAGACTCCTCTCACCAACCCAACACAACAGGAGGGAAGCAGCTGGTTCAAAGTGTCGGGTTCATATCAGTCTGGCTGCTCTCTCTCTATGACCTCTGCCTTTGATGAATCATAGGTGTTTTGGTTATTTACTGTATCTCATCCTGGAAGCAACCACATATGAAAGTTGTTTTCTACAAAGTTTATTTCAGCTTTCTTTGTCTGAGGGCTCGTCTGGACTACAAACTACATTTGGCTGCTGAAAATGTTCACCTGAATGCTTAATGCCTTTAAAGGGATACTTCGGAGTTAAGAGCCATCCTTAGTGTAAAATGTATGTGGGGTGCTACTTTGTCCTGTATGGGTCACTGTTCTGTCATGGGTATCTGTCAATATCAGGCACAGATGTTGCTAGACGGAGGAGTACATGTAGTTTTTTTTTACCGCAACACTGGGCCATTTCAAGCCAGGTGTGTGCTGTTGAATGTTATGGTGAAATATTGTTCCTTTGAATGGTTTATGGACAGATTTGTGGGTACTTGTATGTTTTTCATTGAAGACTACACCAGTGAGAAATAAATTATGCATCAAAGACAAGAAGAATGAGTGGGACTCTTTGTTTTCGCCTGATGAACAGCAGTCAGTTATGTCAGGCGAGTGTGTCAGTTAGTAAGTAGCCTGTCTATGCAGCCCCTCAGTGGCTTTAAATTAAGCCTTAGCTGCTATCAGTGATACTCAACCAGCTCTCTACCATAACAATGTGGGTAGTATGTGTCAATCAATGGTGGTAAACTTTCCTTCATCTTACCAGTGCCTAGTCCTCCCTGCTCATCTCTTAGCTCAAATGGATTTTCACTGGCTCAAGGGCTGTTGCTCGCACTGCAGATTTTACTTCCACAGTTCGTATGCCCACCACCACGGACACAATGGGTGCAGAAACGGATCAAGAGAGAGACAAAGACTTGCCCCCTGCCTCTCAAACTCAGATCCAACAGTAAAAATAGGCAATGCTGATCAAATATAAAACAAGATTTTGTCACAGTATTGCCTACTCCCTCTCTAAAATGTCTTCACAACATATTTTAGTGTACTGTTTGGCTGTGATACGAGAATCTGTGAACAAGAAGCAGGTTTCTTGCACTGTAAAAATGGTAACATGTTTTAGCTTACTGTTTAACTGTAATTCGAGCTCATTTGTTATCAGCCACCCGCCATATTGTTTCCTGTGGAAATACAGCCAAGCTCTCATTACGTCAACCATAAGGTGACGGTGTAGCATATTGCATTTTGGTAGATTAGGGCTGCCCCTTAAAAGTTGGAGACCCCTCAGTGGACATTTTGGTCCCCAGATTTTGCTGTAGAGTAAGCACTCTTGACTTTCACACTACTCCTTGGTACAGGGAGCCTTGGATGAGATGCAGCAGCACAGAGGAGGAGAAACTTTCCACTGTAAGGCTCAGAGATTACATTATCTTCTCTCTTCTGCTTGGAAGTAGTGACTTTTCAGCTCACAGATAATTAATACGACATAGTCTCTGGCTTTCTTTGATATCATTGTCAGCAAAAAAAGCTGTTGCAGTCTGTTGTTGACACAGTTGGCTTGTTTACTGTATTACATGAATGTCACTGTCACACTGAACGTCCCACTGAGCCCTGTTTAAACTTTGAAACTTCATATGGGGAAAAAAAAACAGTCGTTGAATATTCATAATAAACGGCCGAATCTGATTCAACAGACATAATTCTGAGTGGATAAAACCCTAAGGTAGTTGTAAGTTTTCTACATCTTTAGCAAAAGTGAATCCCACAGGCCTTTTCCTCTGTTTTCTCTGAGTAAACAGCATCAAATTCAAAAGTATTTGAGTCTTTCCGCTGCATAGACAGCTTAGTTTTATGAAAAGACCATCTTCCAGCAGTGAAATATTTCTTTAAGCCATTCAGTGATACACTGCATGATTTGTAAAATGTTGGGGGAAATATATAAACATTGAACAAAACCACCATGCCACCCTGCTGCTGTATTTAGGGTTTCATGTTTGACACAGTTCATTCCACAATTAAACAGTGTGTTTGAATAAAGTATGTATTTTCCATTTTGTGGTGTTGCAGCCTCAAGTTCTTCATTTTTCACCAAATCTTCACAAAATGATAGTAACTGAAATGTGGCTGTGAACTTCCAATTTAATAAAAAAGGCAAACCTTTGAAAAAGGCACCTCAAGCAGTCATTAAAGCTGTGGGTTTTCTCAGAAATGTCTGTATCAGCTCGGCACATCTGGATTTTGGGTATTTCCTTTTATTCCTCTTTGCAGATTTGCTTAAATGCCTTCATATCTGATGGGGAGCATCTAAACTGTTATCTCCAAGTCATTTCCCAAATTTTAAAATCAGTTTCAAGTCTTTACTTGGCTGGGCCACTCAAGGACTTTCATGATTTTGTTCTGAACTCATTCCAGGTATATTTTGGTTCCATGCTCAGGTTAGGGTTGCTATCATCTTGGAAAATACTAAATCTAAGACGTCTGGCAATCTCTGGCAGGTTCTGCCAAAAGATTTGCCTGCCTTTGGTTCCAATCACTGTTTCATCTTTCCTTGCAAGTCTTTCATTTACTGACACTGAAACCTCCCCAAAGCACGACACTACCACAGGTGTGCGTCAAAGTACAGATGTTGTGACATGGGTGATAACCTGCGTGTGGTATCTGCCAGATGGAACATTTTTCGGGACAGCGTGAGTTCAGTTTTAGTGTCATCAGGGCACAGACTCCTTCAGCTCATGCATTCAATCTTACACCGTTTTTGGCTAAATCAAAGCTGCTGTTATGTGTGTTCACTTCTTCCACAGGGCAGATATGTGAAAAGCTGTACTCACTGCAGGAGACACCTCACTTAACACTTGACTTGTGTTGAAACAATTCCTATTTAAACCATTGAAGATTTGGCCTCTAAGGCTTTAAAGAGAGGGAATTGGTTGAATGCTTTGTGAAAGAGCTGCATGTCAAAGCCTGATGTCTTCTTCATACAGATGTTGTATGTAAGGATTGATGTGTGGCCTTCAGTCTCCTTATGTTGCTCTCCTCGTAGCCTTATTTGTTTCACTTTTGCTGTATAAGTGCAGTTGAATATTTGCAGTTTGAAAGTCTCCCTTATGTCATAAGATAGTCGACTATTTACTTTTTCTTTCTGGCATTTAGCATTGCTCTCGGGTCTGCGCTGGATTGTTTATTTCCTTTCGAAAGAGTTGCCACAAATGATGCATGTCATCTGAATCCATTGTCACAATTAACACCAATAAACCAGTGACAACAAACTGAAGGAATCATCAGCATCCGTGTTTCGGAAAGGCAGTGTCAAATTATGTGAGCATTAAAGGAATTTCAATACAGCCTTTCAGTCATTCACAGAATTATTTTTCAATAAACTCTCATCAACACTAAACAATAAATTATCATAGTGGCTGTAATATGAGGTGATCTGATGCATGCTTGGGAACAATCAACAGTTATGAGTCTAATACCAGATGCTAATAATTCAGTGATATCAGGCATCATTTTGGGAGATTGCAGATGTGAATGTTAGTTGCATTGCATGTCATTTTTTCCCATACACACATTTTTTTCCCTATGCCAACTAATAAGTCATCTTTTCAATCTGAATGATCTATTTTTATCTCATCACAATGGCTGAAGCCTGTTCATAAGTGACAAATAGGTTGTCCCTCTGAAGGGCAGGACCGTACTAAGCAAACGTAAAATGTAACTGACTCTATAACTCATTTCATTTGGGAGATATTAGACAGTATGAATCAAATTACCAGGAAATTTATGGGTTTCCCTACCAATACCACAGTTTACATTCAAGACTACGTGCCCGTATAAGTTATGTGCCCTTAACAGCATTTCTCCTCCCCAATCAAATTATTTTCATCACCCTCGGAAATTAGTTTTTTTTTCAATCACTTTATGACTGTCTATTGAATCAGTTTTTCCTGTTTAATAATAAAGAGGACCACTTCAGAGATGAAGAAAATGATGCTTCAGTATTGTTCTACCAAACAAGTGTTTTTTAAAAATATGCCAACCTGCTGCTAGGTAAACAGTGATGCTATTTTGGCATGCTGACATTATCTTAGCAGCTTTGTGCATTATGTGACTGACGAGAAATGCACTGAAAAATGTATTTTGGCAAGACAAAATGTCTACAGTCAGCCCAGTCCCCAGTACAAAATGCTGGCATTGTACATTTCTGCGAACCTTGAATAGGTTACATTTAGGCATATCATAAAAACATTTCTAAAATAACATAGATCTGATTACATATGTATGAAATGACATTTTCATGTGGAGGTGGGGGTGATGGTGGATGATGTGAGACCTAGGCGAAACCGCAGACCACTGCAGACCAGTGACTGAGACCAACAAGTAATAAACTTGGTGTTTTTTAGCAAGACATTGGCAGCATTTCTAGCCACGATTGTGGCACTAAAACCATGTATTTTAAGCCAAAACATGATCCTCTCTTAACCATAACTAAGTGATTTTGTGCCTAATCATGACCACATGTTACCAACAGTATTGTTGAAAAGTATGAAATGTAAAGTTTCAACAAATCTGCCTCATAATAATAAAGCTGAGCATAAGTTCAACAAGGAAGACTTTTTTTGTGCTCATCCATTAATGATTCTCTCCATCCCACTCTCACCACTTCCTCTAATCAGCTGACTATGGGTGTTCACTCTTCCAGTTATCCGATCAAATTGTACCACAATCTACATCAGCCAATCAGGAGGCCACTGCAAAATTTTTAATCTGCTCTCTCCTCTGCTGCTGTCAGGTGTCATTTTAGGCAGAACTGGTGCGCCCTCCTCCACCTGTTCACCTCTAGCTATCGTATCCAGAGTCCAGGACAAGCTCAACAAAGGCTCATTCCTCTATCATCCAGATCATCAGCACTTCTCCATCTTCCTCTCATCTCATCTTCACCACCTCTACCACCACCAGCATCTACATCCTATTCAACTATGGATTCATCACCCTCCTTACATCATACCATCTGTAAGGGGTCTAATGGCCAAAGACTTTCCACATTTTTCATTCTTATGTGCACATGTTAATAAATATTCTTTTTACTTAAAAATGAGTCTCTCCTGATTTAAATGTACAAATGTCACATATCTGTGGTTTGCAGAAACATACAGCTCTGTCAGTCTGCACTTAAGCACAGCAGGGCTGGAAGCTAAATGCTAACCTCATGCTGATTTCAATGCTAAGATGCTAGCGTGCTATCATTAGCTAATTGGTAGTAAACACAAAGCACATCTGAAGCAGATGGAAATGTCATTAGTTTTTGCAGGTATTTGGTGATAAAACAAAGTATTTTACAACTTAAAACTTTCAGCGGATGAAAGTTAAGTGGTTACCAAACTTTTCCGAATCATTCTCTTGGGGACATGAATGTCTGCACCCAATTTCATGGCAATCCATCCAACAGTTCTTGAGACATTTCACACAAAAGTACAAATGTCAACCTCATACTAGTGCTAAAGGAAAAGTCAGGGGTGACCAAAGTAAGTGGGCCTCTGGGGACCATGAATGTCTGAACAAAATTTCGTGGCCATTCATCCATCTAACCGACCAGCACTACCATTCCTTGAGCCATGCCATTAGCATAGCTAAGGAGCATTTATGAAACAGTGGTGCCTCTCATCTGTCTGTACCTATAAAACTACACAACACTGCCTGACTTGCAATCTCTGCTGCAGATAAATATGATTTTACAGGTTTACACAGTGCATATTGTACATAACTGCAGAATGTGTTACTTCACTGTTCATGATACCAACCAGCACTGCCAAGGCTAGTTTTCTGAAGGCTAAACGCGTGTGTGGTCCCTGCAGAGAGGCCCTGCCGCCCACTCCCCTGACACTTAGGTGAGATATGAAGAGACAGAGCGCTGCAGAGGATATATCTATGTGTTGACACACTGAAACACACACTGTCTTCCTCCCTTTTCCCTTTCCGTTCCTCCCCTCAGTCTCTCTCAGTCTCCCCACCATTTGCTCCCCACCTTTCTGCTACACTTCTCTCTGAGGGAGAGACCTTTAACCACATGAAAATAGATAGTATTTCATCTTTATCTGAATGTGTACGTGTAAATGGAGCATGCTACATCTCTGCGGCAGGTTACTGCACAGTTATGGGGGCTGAAATGCCTTCGCTCAGCACTGCTTCAGCAGTCTTTCAGCAGTCTTAATTGGCTGAGTTAATTTCTGAATGACCTGAAATACGGTAGCTGAGTGTTTAGTTTAACCTTAAACAAGTTTTCCCATGGTGATGAAATGTTAAATACTGGCCACCAGCCTAGTTTGAGTCAAAGCTCTGCGTGCACTAACACACCTTTTATTTCATAGTTTTCTAATAACTCAAGGTCATTTAATCTCCAGGTTAACAGTTTGAGCTCTGTGGAGGAGGTGACATTGAAACATTTAATACAGAGAGCATGACAAATGTTCTGTTTTAAGGCCTTGACTCTATAGTTTGTAAGGTTTTTCACTGAGCTGCGGTGCAAGGTGTTGGGTGGAAAGTAGTCTGGCGCCTGAAGAGGAGGAGGAGAAGGAGGAGAGACTACTGATTTGGATCTCAGCTTGAGGAGCTGAAGAATCCCTGACTTGCAGTATTGCAGATGGCCAAACAGCAGGCTCAGTGACTGTTATTGTTGACATATTGAAAACTGATGAAGAAAGTTTGGGTGTGTTTTCGAGAGATTTAAGATCTTTTACTTCAGTTAAATACAACAATACACAACATAAAAGTACAGGATAATCAGCAGAATGTATTTAAATGATCAAAACAGAAGAAGAAAACGTACTTAATTGATGCATGAGGGGAATTTAAACTTTTTTCCTCTGTTGTTAATTAAATATATTGCACACAGGCCTAAAATACACATGCACAGAACTAGGGCTGGCTATCAGTACTCGATACCTTTGAAGTATCGACCGAAATAGCCCAGTACCAAGTAGTATCTTAACATCTCCAGTAACACGATTCATGCAGTTCAATCCTTTTTGCTCTGGGGGTTTGATCGAGGACCGTCCCAACTCTAACTTTCTGTTGTTCATGTCTCCAGACTCGGAGCTGCTCCCCATCCAACACCAAACCATTAGATGGACCCAAAAAACTCACGCTAATACCTAAAAGCGTAACCCTATCATTAAACCCATTAAGTAATGTTAGTAGTGTGATGCTAACAGTTAGCCTTGTCACTGTATGTGTGGCGGGGTGGACTCTTACAACTGTGCCCTGGGGCGGAGCTCACATTCCCACAGCAGCAGCTAAAACCCATACTGTCTATTGATAGAGTATGGCTTTTTACGACACATTACTCCATACGCATTATGAGCATCGAATAAAGTACTCTATTGGCATAGGTATCCCTCTAGGAGTATTGGAATCATATTTTTTTTAGCAATACTTAGCTCTATACAGGACAAACACGCTGCCCACGGACAAGCAGTTAGGGGGTTTGGAGAGCCTTGTTCAAAGGCACCTCGGCAGTGTCCAGGAGCACAAACTGGCGCCCCTCCAGTCTGATCCGTACTTGGTCTAGACTCCAGGGACTTGAACTGGATAATCTTTGGTTCCCAAGCGAAGTTCCCAAGGACAGAGCTACTGCCACCCCAAAATAAAAGTAGGTCCTGGCAACAGAAAGGCCCCAGTCTGTGTTAGAAATCTACTGTGTTCTTATTACATTATGGTAAATGATAAAAGGACATGAGCTTTACACTACATGTCATATTCACACACACTCATTCACTGGTGGCCGAGGCTACCATACAAGATACCACCTGCTCATCAGTTAATTATTCACACACACTTACACACAATTTGGGGTTCAGTATCTTGCCCAAGGACACTTAAACATGAGGACTGGAGGAGCCAGGGATCGAAACACCTTCCAATTAGTGGACAACCTGCTCTGAGCCACAGCCACCACATTGGATTGCTGGATTATTACTGATGCATTACTCTGTAAGTAGTGATGAAATGTACTTGGTTCAAATGGAGCTAATTCAAATTCAAGGTTTCCTGCAGTGTTTTCTAGCAGAGGGGGGTATCTTGCCTAAAACAAAGACCAAGTTTATAATAATTATAAATACCTTATAAATAATGATACATTTTAAAATGTAAAAACCTGCAAAAGTATCTAGAAATTGAGGCAATTAACAAATAAATGTTGTGGAGTGAAAGTACAATATTTCTCTTTGAAATGAAGTGAAGGAGAAGTATATAGAAGCATAAAATTAAACTACCCAAGTAAAGTAAAAGTATAGTGCAGCACTTCTGCCCCTGGTTTTGTGTACTTCTATGGGACTTCTATGCAACTTGAGCCCAGTCATATCTGTCAAAACATTTCGTATAGGGCCAGCTGGTTTTAATACCTGTCCTTTAAACAGGATTGTGGTTGTACAGGATGTATGGCAGTTAGGTACACTTCCTGAGGGAGCACCGTCAGCAGCAGCAGCAGCAGTATTGGCTACTGTCGCTGTGAGGAGTCAACCAGCAACCTTTGTTAAATCGGATGTGATGGCTGAACTGTCACAGCTCGGTGTCTGTGGCCAAACTTCGCAGCCACTTTGTGTCCTGTGCCGTGAGCAGTCAGTCAGACTGTCCTCACCTCCTACTTCACTTAAAGGCCTTCATGCAGAGCAAACTGTTCTCTGCTCGATTTGGAAACTTTGGTCGAGTGTGTTCATAAGTTTGTGATTTACTCGTTCGCCTTTATTGACCCGGTACAATATTAAGCTTCTTGGCAAGCATCTTAGCGTTTTAACTGTCAGCTCCACAAAACAGCAAATTTGTTTTGCTGTTGTGTTTCAGAGGTGTGTGCCTGGCACTCCTCGCCAGCTCACTGATGATGAACAGAGGTCAGACTTGAAATCTTGATGATGAATAGTGACCTGTCTGCAAATCCTGATTAAGCGTGTTACTAACTTAAAATTCACTGTCATTGGGGGTGTCCTCTTCAGTTATATATACTGTTTAGTGGATAGACCTAGCTAAAAGTAATGTAGTCTAATACAACAGCCCTGAAATAAATCTTACCTTCATGAAGGTTATAATATACCGTCTCTGCTAAAACTATTTTGGAGAAGCTTTGATTGAACTTTCTGGTCATTTTTGAAGGCTGTAACTTGCAGTTTTAATTATAAAAATGGAAATCAATCAAAATGAGCTGTCGATTTCAATCATCCAGGATCGGCAATGCTACTGACAGCTGAAATAATTTAATGTTCTTCAGTACATTTTAAATAAAATATTTAATTTGACCATAGGGCATTAGTTTGGTACATTTCCCCAAAACTCATGATAGTTATCACACTTGATTTAGTATCTTTTAAAGAAGAATTTGAAAATGTAAATCACAGTTATCGGTAGAACTTCAACTATTAATTGATTAGGCTAATTAATAGTTGTCAGCTAATACAATAGTCGACAATTGATTTGATTATCGATTAATAATTTTGAGCCATTTTTAAGAAAAATAAAATAAAGTAAAAAAAAAAAAAAATTCTCTGATTCCAGCTTTTTAAATGTATTTTTTTGACAGTAAATGGAATATCTTTGGGCTGTGAACAAAACAAAACATTTGAAGATGTCTTCTCAGGCTTTGCACTGATCGAGATTTTTCACAATTTTCTGACATTTTTTGGACAACTAATCAATTAATCGAGAAAATAACCGACAGATTAATTGACAATGAAAATAACTGTTGGTTGCCATCCTAGTTGTCAGGGTATATAACCTATGATCCATTGACCCTTCGTAAAGACTCCATAGTCCAACAATGGCATAGCTTTCAGTGCTTAAAAAATAAATAAATAAACTGAAAGTCAAATCATATTGTGGATTCGAAGAATCCTGAGTAGTTTGTATTGCTGCTCAGTGACTTAAAAAACAATTTATGTGATTGTTTTTTTGTTATGGCATCACTTTTTAGTGGTTGGAGGAGACAGGATGCAAACCACAGTCTTTACTGTCAACATTGGACACTTTCCACTCATAAAATCACCCACATAACAACCTCTAATGTATCAAGGCGCTTTAACAACATCACTCTACTTGCATCTTTACCTCTGAGAGAGGACAGTCATTAGCAGCATGACCACAAGAAGTCACTTGACAGAGAAGTGTAAACGTAGGTCATTTTAAGCATTTGATCAAACAGCTAATGCTGTCTTTTTTCTGGTGAGGACCACCTCATGCTTGTGTGTTCTCTGTGTGTGTGTGTCTGTTTTGATAACCAGGTAGAGATGATCTTGTTGTCTTGCTGTTAACTGAATTTTGGGGGTGGTGGTTCAAACTCTCATCTCACTTCACTGAGATTGGATGAAGTGCATTCTGTGACACAGCGAAGATGACTACACCGCTGTTCATATTTGATCTTTCAGGGTGGGGGCCTCCTCAAAAAGAAGAGAAGTGATTTGGTGACCAGGCAGACGACACTTTAAATCCCCGCAGGCAGAATAATCTGCGGGAGTGGTGACTGAGAGGTAATCCACTCTCCCGAAGTGCTCTTCAGCAAAGCACTTCTCCCAAAAAAAAAACTATCCAGCTGACAGTAGACGACTGCAGTAACATGCAAGTTTGTGAATGTGAGGCAGGGTTTTGCAGCCTGTCTGTCTCTACTGCAGCAGCTTTGGATTACATGCTACACCGTTTTGTAATTTCATGAATCACACAATGCTGCATGCCTACTGTAAATCTTTCTGATTTTCCATCACTTGGCTGCTGTAACAATGGGTTTTAGTATTATGGGGTGTCTGTTTTTGTAATAACGATACATTACAGCGGATGAATAGACAGAGGTAGTGTAAGTGTGTGTGGAAGAGGGAGAGAGAAAACAGCCGGCGGAGAAAAAGGGTGTATTTATGTGTGTCAAAGAGAGAGAGACAGAGACAGAGACAGAGAGGGAGGAAGACAGAAAGACAGACAGAAAGCGCCTCTCCATCTCTTGAGCCTTAGGTAGCGTTGTGTTTGCCAATCTGTGCTTGTTTGTGTGTGTATGTGTGTGTCTGTGTGTGTGAGCTGAGATATGGCAACAGTGCCATCTAGTGCACTCACTCATTTTGGGGATTGTTTTAAAGTTGCGTCCACTATGTCAGACAGTGGAGACACACAGACTGGATCACATGTGATAAACATCATGAGCCATGTCAAAACTCAGCTTTTTAAGGACAGTGTGTCTGTTTCATTTTCCTGATTTTGCCTCTCTCTGACAAACTTTAAAAGACAAAACATTCAGTTTGGTGTGCTATGCAGATGAATCTGCAGATACTTGAAACTTGCTTTAGATGGGTAATCCATCACTGCGACATTTAATCAGCCTTATTTTTTATCAAACTTACATTATCGTTGCATGGTACTGCAGCTGAGAGCAGAGACTGTTTATCAACCGTCCTTCATGGTGCGTTCAAGGATGCTCAGGCACGTGACACTTCCTAGTCGGCTGCCTGAAAGCATCCTTTTTACTGCAACACTGAGGAATCTCTACTGGATATTCAACATTCATAATGTGCTTTCATAATATCTAAGGAATTGCATATGTTCATGTAAATGTTGTATTAACATACTGTCACTTATTTACCAGTAATTTGTCCTCTTGGGACTTCCATACATGGGGTTTTTCTATAGCTATCCCAAAACTAATGGTGCTCTTATGCACCATCACTCGTCAGGAGACTCAAGGGATCCGACTGTCAGGCATTGTGTCAACCAAACCCACTGTGAGCCCCAGATGTTGCTTGAAGGAGGGCGGTGAGATTGGAGAGGAATGCAAAGAGCTGAATGAAAGGAGGGAGAAAAAATAAAAGAAAGGATAAGATGAGTCATGTTTATTACTGATTAATTTACTGATTATTTTCTGAATTAATCAACTAAGTTTGCACAGATTGCTGTGGCACTAAATTCTCAGCAGCCCACCATGACTGAATGTTTTCAACTGATAACAAACACCGAGTTTTCTGAATTTCATAATGACATTGACAAAACAAAAACTTAAACTGTGGCAGTTGCATTATGGCCAACACGCATTCACTTAATCAGGTCAGTATTGAGGTATTGCTGTTTACTTTTATCTAGAAAACAAAATAAATTGGCAGATGATTAGTCAAAGAATGTCTTTTTTGCTTGAAGAAAGAGTGATTCGCTTTGTTCATTCCACAAGCTAAAATGTCAAAAAGGAAATTTTCTTTCACCTATTTTATTTATTTAACAAAAAAATTAATAAAATACAACCTTTGGAATTCAAGTTTCTCTCTTTCAGCTGAACTAGGATGAGCTTAATTGCCTTATTTCACTGTAAATCACACTTCATTCAAACTCAACAGAAACAAAATAAAACTCATCAAACCGTCTTAGTTAATCATTTTCTTGTTCCTGCAATCGACAACTGTGAAGTGGATGAAATAAACTCTTAATTTACCGGGTCAGATGTGGAAATATGTTGGCGCTATCGCTGTTATTCTATGCTGTCTCTTGTTGGTTGCTTTTTAAGTAGCTTGTAATGTTATCCCACTTTTCTCAGCTCAGCAGACTGACCTCTGGTGGCTCCTGATGTGCACTACAGAACCTTAATACAGCATCTCCCTATCAGTTTAAAAGAAATGTTCTCAATACCCACTGTTATACCTTGATACCCGCCAAGTCTAACCAACAATATATCCAGATGAATGGATATGTACAAGGCTGAGTATAAAGGAATGATAGAAGATGTATTGTTGATAAACAGTGCGAGAGAGACATGTGGGTTGACAAACCTGAGAAAGGGATAAGTTATCAGGTACAACAGGGTTTGAAAGTGATTAGAGGTGTGAGCTCAGCTTTCACCAAATCTCTAAAACTCCTTCCAACCCACTGTTGCTGTTTTGAAAACTGTGAATTGTGTTAAGTCTCAAAACATCACCATTACCTGCATTGTGCTCAAAGGAAATATCCTTGTCCTCTTACATGTTCACAATAAAGCCTCTACAACAAATCAACAGTTTAAGACAGTAGCCATGTTGTATAAAATACAATATATGACAAATAGCTGAGAGTAAGGTGCGATCTAATGCATACAACACATTCAATGAAAAAAACAGGTTACCAGTGTGGATGATAAATATAAAAGGACTGGTTATAAATATGTTTGTACAGTGTCAGATCTGAGGTACTTGGTGTAAGAGTTCAGTAGAGCATGGTTAATACAGAATGTTCATGATTATGTCCATGATAAAACTCTGGTCTTAATCATATGCAACTAAAATCTTTTCAGATAAAGGTCCCTGAAGCAAAATCTTATTAAATGGGGGTCCGTGACCTAACGTGTTTCAATTTAGGGGAACTTGACATGAAAAAGGTTGAGAACCACTGGTGTAAGCCATTCAGACGACTGCACAGACACAGTTCTGCACAGAAATCCCATTTTTATGACAGACAGTAGGCTATTGGGTTTGATTGTGCAGACAAAGGGTATAAATATTTAACTAGACTGGTTAAAGCATGCTGTTTATATCTACACAAACCAAGCCTGTTGACAAAAAACATCCTTTTTTTCTCAGCAAATGAGCACTTTCGGAGGTTTACTGCGACTCTCAGTCAGCTGGGAGCTGCCCAGTGTAGTCATGCTCTTTTAGCCGCTGAGCAACTGGAGCACTTTAAGGTCAAGTGCCTGGCCCACAGGCACTTCAGTAGCAGTTGGGAGGGCAGAGTGTCGCTCACTCACATTCTGCACATATTTTAAAAGCATGTCCAAAGGTCTAACCACTGTGGATTTCCTTGCCCATCAGGCTACTAAAGCCAAAGTGCCAAGTCAAATGCTGGGGTCATACTTTATTCACATATGCCAATTGTGATATTTACCCAACTAACAAGTAACTATTGCCTAGCAGTAAAATTCAATAGGGTTATCTGACAGTAGTCTGTGTGATTTGATTGTCTGTTGGCCTGTCGTGATCATTACTTTTGACAGATGACATCCTTCCATCCATCCATCCATTTTCGTAATCGCTTATCCTCTTGAGGGTTGAGGGGGGGCTGGAGCCTATCCCAGCTGACACTGGGCGAGAGGCAGGGTACATCCTGGACAGGTCGCCAGAGTATCACAGGGCTGACACATAGAGACAGACAACGATTCACACTTACGGACAATTTAGAGTCACCAGTTAACCTGCATGTCTTTGGATTGTGGGAGGAAGCCAGAGTACCCAGAGAAAACCCACGCCAATACGGGGAGAACATGCAAACTCTGCACAGAAGGGCTCCCTCCTGGGATTAAACCAGGAACCCTCTTGCTGTGAGGCAACAGTGCTAACCACTATACTACCGTGCCACCCAACAGATTACACTCTGTCCCAAAATGAATTGCAATGAATGATATTAGTGCCATTGTGAGACCATTTTATGCGACATGATAATGGCATAATAATGCAAGTGCACCCTTTAGAGAGCTATTAACTTTCCCCTTTTTATAATATTCAGATATTGGAATATGGGAAAAAAAGGCATATTTAAAAAAAAAATTAACATATGTTAATGTGCGCAAAAAAAAAGTATATTCAGAATTACAGCATCTCTATAGGAGTAGCCCAGACTTACTCAGGTTGAGAGTTAATACAACATTTTGCCAATTAAAACAAAAGCAAGGGATGCTTCTTGTGACAAGCTTATCAAAGCTCCAGGAACACCACCTTCGTAATATGAATGGACGGCCTGGGAGCCAGGCAGTTTACTGGTGGATTTAGAGCGGAGGATGAAGTTTTTGGGCTTATTGCCAGAGGATGGCAAGCTTACAACTATCAAGACTACACCTCTTCCACTGCAAGTGCAGCTGCAGGCTACCATCAAGCTACGCTGTGTCATCTTTGAAGTGTTGTTTTATTTTTCTTAGGACTCTTGCAAGTATGCAAAGGTGGAGAGAAAAAAAGAGAAAAATTGCTGCACCCAAGTCTTAAAAAGTTTGGGAAACCCTGCTGTTTATCCTGGCATCATGTTGGCTAAAATGTTGGTGACATCCTTTTGTAAACAAACACGCATGTAAACACGATGGGCAACATCAAGGTCAGCTAACATGACAGGCCTTGTTATATGAATCTTAGGGCTGAGGTTAGGATTGAAACTGACTGTCAGTCGCCTTTCAACGGCGGAGTATCTGAGTAAACTGTTGTTGGAGTCTCGTCACAGGGCAGACTATTAAATATCAGCCACAGAGTTAAAAAACAAGATGTTTGGATTTGGTTTGCCGACATTCTGAAATAGTGTCTTAGAGGGGAATCTAGGAGCAGTGTGTGTATATTAGTGTGTATCCTGTTGTTGTGTGTGTGCGTGAATTGCTCAGCTCAGCCTCTTCGTGGAGATCTATTTCAATGCCTTCACTTACAAAAAAGTAATGTTTCGGGCGCTGCAGTCATTGGAGTTTTTGAAATATCAACTTATAAATATGCTGATAGCCTTTCCTCTTCAAAATGGATTTAAATCTTCTTCCGTGTGCGTGTGTGTGTGTGTCTGAGATGAGGAGAGGGTCATCAGCAGTGCTTATGTTTGCCGTCCTCCTCCCGAAAGACACACACAAGCTCACACACACACCTAAACACACTTTGTCTACGTGGCCTTTTCCCTTCACAACACTGGTTGCCGACAGCAACGTGCCCTGAGCTGATAAACTTTATCAACCGACACACACCTGTGCTTGTGCACAACCGCACACACACCACTCACACAAACATGCGGACAGATCCACAGAGGCACTCTTTTTGCTTCGCTCTCTCGACAAGGTAGACACCTGCTACGGCTGTGTGTGCGTATATGCACGTGTGTGTTTGGGTGCGTTAGGGTGCGTTAGGGTGGAAACCGTATAAATGATGTTAGAGGGCCTGGGGTGACAACAATACACTCCTGGCTTGAGTACACGACACACATCATTGCACACTCACAAACACACAATCAGAAACACTTAAGAAACACACAAATACATAAACACACACACACACACACCTGGGCACACACACATAAAAACATAAGAACACACACGAAGCAAACTCAAATAACATTTACACGCCTCTTTAGAGCTTGTCATTATCTCTGCTTTTCCACCGTGCAAATATGAATGTGTGTGACGGTCAGTCTTGCTGTCTGTTTGTGTGTGCTTGTGCTTGCGTGCATGTGTGTGTATGTGTGTGTGTGTGTGTGCAGTGCTGGGCAGAATTAGGGCTGGGTATCAAAGCTTAATACTTTTAGAGTGCTGTACAGGGCAGACCTAATCTAAATCAAGTTACTTTTCTAACTTGAAAACAACATTTTACTGTAAACTATATTTTATACAAAGCTCTTTATGTAACACTGATGCATTGAGCTTATTGATTTAAATGAAAAAGGGGTTAAAAAAAAAACGAGGTATCCAAAAAATACACTGTTTTGGTATTGCAACTGAATTCAAGAATCATATTTGCACCGATACTGAAATTCAACCTTAGTCGGGACACTTCCTGTATATATTGAGTCTATTTGGCCCACTAGATGACTTTGCACACCTAATATTGATGCACTTGTGAAGGCTAGTATGTGCCAGATTTTAAGGAGCAAGTTAAACAGTGAGTAGCCTATTTTATGTAAAATGCTGCTGCAGAGGCTTTTTCACCCTGACTAGAGTTTGAAAAAAAATGAATACTTATTGTAGTCATATTTTAAGATATTTACCATGTATTAATTCAGCAACAACAACATAATCTGTATCAGACTTTTATTTTAAAACTACATTGATGATAAAGGACTGCCAAAACTTTCGATTTGCCAAAGTTTCTAAGGCAGGGGATAGCTTAACCTGCCTCCTCAAAAGCGTCCTCTTCAGTTTGGTGTGGTAATGCATTTCTAAACAGGACTAGAAATTTATATAAAAATGCACATGTAAGGACAATAATTAGTACACTGACTGCTGCTGCTGCATGCTAGCTAACTAGTTAATGCTTTCTACTAATCCATTGCTTGATCATTTCAGTTAATAACTTCCCCTCCTGCTCATTTAAAAAAGCCACCACATTAAAAGGTATTCTTGGTTTATCATCTTTAGATTGGTTCCCCATAAGCGTCACTTTCATTATGCCATACTTTCTGTCACTGGGCACAATCCTGGAAAACAATCAAGGATACAGTTGGCGGGCTAGTGCGCTAACGCTAGCATGCAAATGTTAGCATGCTAATACTAGTGCGCTAACTCTTGCAGCCAGAACATCTATAACTCACGGTCCCTTTGACAATCCAAACAAAGAACATATTTACTTGTGGTGGCCTTTCTAAATTGAGCAGGAGTAAAAGTGTAGGTTGAAATATTCTGTTTTGATCAAGGAGTTAATACTAAGCAGCTAGCATGTTAGCTGGCTAACTGTTAGCTCACCTTTGCAAGCTAATGTGAGCTTATTTCCATGGTGGAAAAATACTAACAGTTAATCTAAAAAGTAAATATATATTTTAATGTCTGTCGTAGCAGACTAGTGTAAACTAAAGTACAACTCAGGTTGGGTCTCATCTCATAATTGTTGCCTCTTTGCACAGCCATTTTGTATATATTTGTTTATATTTTGCAGGGCACTGGCAGCACGGCTCTCTTTGATGACATCACAAACATTGATTGGCTGAGGCAGTGGTTGTCCCCGGCTATTATACATAAATGCTGTTCTCAGGACAAGAGCTATTTGGCAAAATCAGGACGTGCGATGGCAAATAGCTGGTTGAAAGTTTCCCTTTATTGTCACTGTCTTTTGTTTCAATCTCCAGGTGATGTGGTGGTTCACTTTTAGACTGCTATCTGCAGGCTTTAGCTTCTATCTTTATTTTTCCAACCTGTTTACGATGCTGACTGAGTATATCATCCTGGATATATCCTTCAAACGCATATTGTAAACTCTTCTGTCTGCTTCTCTCTAAAATTGCTTTTCCTTTTTTTTATTATTAATAATATTTCTTCAGGGATTGCATGTTGGCAGTGTGGCTCCATGCAAGCCTCAACAGCATGATGGCCCTTCACAATGGGGTGGGGCTTAGCGAAGGTTTTGTTGTGCTGTTTGTGGCCCATGGCCTTAAATGAGTTTGACACCCCTGGTGTAAACACTAAATAACTCATCCTAAATCTGTGAATCATTAGTATAGTACAGTAGTTGCCCTGATAATCTCCATGTGCAGGATTTACAGCTAATCCAACCAGAAAATACAAGAAAACTTTTGATTAATCTCCACCTCACTGAGCGTATTCTTACACGTTTCACATGGATTGAAGCAAAAAATAAACAAAATTGCTTTACCAGTGCATGGTAAAACAGTGTATACCCACTGCTGTCTAAACAAGTAGCTATGAATGAATCTCTTTCACATAAAAAACTAAAATAAACAGCAGAGACTGAGACTGAGAAAACCACAGTGAAATGCAACATGTTATTTATATACATGTTGTCCATATCTATAGCCAAACTCTGCTGTGATCACAGTGTGTTCTGTGCTGACGATCCATCTGTCAGTCTACCACTGCGTGATGCACGCAGCAGGAAGTGTGCTCATGCTGGTTTGAAAATAGCTCACAGTTTGTATGAGTAAAAAGGAAAAATCATTTTCCTTTTTTTTTCTTTTTTTTTTAGCGGTAAGGTATTCTGTTAATCTGTCACAGTAATAAAAAAGGGAAAAGTGGGGTACAGGAGAAAATATGTTTATTTGTTTTGTGTTATTTTTTTTTTACATTACTCTCATTGTAAAGAGGCTGGGTCCTCTTCCATACTTTTTAGTTGTAGAGAAAGAGAAGAGGAAATGTAGCGACCAGGAGGTTTTGTTTTGTTTTTCTGTCCACCGTGAACACACACATTCACATACTACAATTTCCTATTTCAACCTTGTCAGTGGACAGGCTTTTATATAGTTCAAACATAGTAAAATAATAAAATAATACCTTTTCCCTTGTTATTTTGGAGGGGAAATGATATATTTAAAAAAGCATCCACTGATTCTCATGATTCTCACCAAGTCTTTGTGTCAGTCAGAAACGTTGCGATGATGAACGCCAGTCACTCTGCTTTTGTCACTCTGTCAACCTCTCTGTCAGTCACTCTGTCAATGTCAACTAGCTAGCTAGCTCCGCATGGAGGGGAAACTGGCATCAATCAGGCTCTGTCAGCAGCGGGGCCCATTACTTTAGAGGGATTATGATATCGGAGATCGTAGTCTTCTGGGCTAACAGACCGAGAGACAAATAAATGTTGAACTTCTGAAAAGTGCCTCCATTAACGCCTCATCCAGCTCATCTAACTGTGCAAATATTTGCAGTCATAAAGCCTGTTGTTTCTGAATCTAAAGTACTTGCACGCAACGAGAAAATCGGGGACCTTGATGGTTTTCATCTCCACACACAAATACAAACACACACACACACACACACACACACACACACACACACACAGACTGAGCTGTGGCCTTCAGGAAGACATTAAGGCAGTATGAGTGTGTATTATGGATTCAAACATAAATGAATTGGAAAATAAAGGAAGAGGTTACCAGCAGAATGCCATTTATTCAGTGTGGATGATGTTCATTTTAAATTATGTTAGTGTGATCGCATCTAGCTGGAACCTGATGCCAGTTCGCAGTCTGGCAGTGTCATGGAAACTAGGGCTGTAGCAAACCAAAGAAAAGCTGAAATTCTACCTACTCTGCAACCAATCGATTGGTCAGTGGGGAAAAAAATCTGCACATTGTCTCTAGATTGACAGAATCGGCCACAGTGCACTGAGTGCACTATACCTGGTAGATGGTCTCCTGCAAAGGGTTTTTTTCAGCAGTGCTTATGTATTGTGTTGTATTAACACTAGATACAAATGCTGGCAGTGTGACAATACAACCAAGCATCTATTCTGGACTGAGTGCTACACATTTGGTGGGTTTTTTCTTCTAGCTGCAGAGAGTTGAAAAAAGCTCAACATTTGGTAAAGCACAATAATGCTGACCACACAGACCAGCATGTCCATCCTCTCTCTACATGCTCCAGCCTTCCCTTCACCCAGTCAATGGTCAGAGCTTTACCTTGCACCGACATTTTTTACTTCCACAAATATATCGTATCATAGCAACCAGATGCAATCAAAGCTTTTCAACCACTGATGTATAAGAGGAACTGGATACAGCATTAGAGGTGCAGCCAAGCGGCTAACTTCCAGTTTGGCCCTTCGCTATCTTGAATGGACATAACAATGATTGTGCCCCTCTAGACTTTCGAAATGTTATTGGACCGAATGGATCAAACACGATGGCAGGAGTTGTGACGCTAAAAAAAATGTATCCACTGATGTACAGACATCTCTTTCAGATTGTAAGTCTATCAAAGAAAGTCTTTTTGGGACCAGTGGCATCATGACATGGACCTGGATATTATAATTCCAAGTTTGGACACTATGAAAAATTGGCTTCAAAGCCATGGCGCTGGTCCTTGGGGCTTGGTCTGAGCTGAAACAACACTGTGTCTCAGAAGTGCTCTGCCACTCCCGGCTTTACGTTTTTAAAAGAGCGCCTGGTGTTTTTGTGCTGGGAAAAAGTCTTTGGTGGACACACGGCCTCATGAAAGTAACACCAACGATCAGAGACCACCGAAAATGTGGTTCGACAAGAGCATATCAACCAACTAATTGACTACTCAGACAGGTGTCAGCCCTGATGAAACCACTCACTCATACATACATACATACACATATATATGGATTTCGTAACCTTCCTACACACACACACACACACACACACACACACACACACACACACACACACACACTCTTTCAGCCAGTCTCAGTCACTCTTGCTCCCCCCCACCTTGCTCTTTTCCTCACAGTACCACAGTGACCCTGACTGGTAGAAAAGTGGTACTGCAACGCCAGGAGGTATGACTGGTGTACAGCAGCGTGTGTGTGTGTATGCACGCGCCTGTATGTGTGTGTGTACTGTTATTGCTAGAGAAGATAAATCTTGTTAATGAAACAGACGGAAAGAAGAGGACTCTAGAGAGGGAAGGGAGGAGCAAGAAGAAGAGAGATGAGGGGAGAAGGGCAAAGAGGGAGGAGGGGGGGAGACAGACAACAGAGAGAGCTAAAAGAGAAGGAGAGGGAAAAAGGAGGTAGTAAAGAAAGAGAATTAAAGAATATGAAAAGGAGAGAAGAAACAAGGGAAGGGAGAGACAGGTCTGATGGGAATAGAGTAAGGGGAAAAAAGTTGACTGTCACGTTTTGTGTCATTGCATCATATATCAGTATTGAGAGAGTGACGCAGAGGAACAGAGGAGGAAGACAAGGATGGCAGGGTAAGAGAACGATGGAGAAAGGGAGACAAGTGAGTGCAGACACAGGAGAGGAGGAGGAAAGAAAAACACAACCTGGAGAAGCCGCATTTCCTTAAGAAATATGTGTGTGCTTGCTGAGTTTAAAGAGCTGGAGTGTAGCTGGTCATGCATATTAATACCAGCAGAGTGTGTTAGATATCTATTGGAAGGACACTGAATAAGCGTGCAAAGCCTGCAAGACACATAAGGTACACGTGGATGTGCCTTAGTGTTTTTGCATTTGGAGGATGAAAGAGACATGAGCAGGCAGAGCAGGAAGGTGCTGGAAAATATAAAATAGAAGAAAGCATCATCTTTTTAACTGACAGACCAGGAGATAAAAGCAGCCTTAGCCTGGAGTTTGACCCAGAGCAGCCAAACTCAACTCTCATAAAAATACTTCCTTGTCCCTGGTGGGGCTGTCATGATCTAATTAACCTCACGATACATGCATTTTAAGTAACTTTGACACAAGCAGTAGTGCAAAGCAGGTCCTTAACATTTAATCATAATAAAATAAAATAAGGTCCAAATAAAAACCAGACTGCGAAAACTAAGTGAGGGGTGCAGACACAAGTTGAATTGTTTGTTGTTTTATTCTGACTACTGATTAGTAGCTTTAGGTGGGTTGTGGGGAAAACAAAAAGGATCATGTAGCCTACATCTTCAAGTCCATCTTACCCCAAAATATTTTGAATCAACACTAAAAATAAAGGCAAGTATGTCTGTGATTGCGTTAACTGTAAACTGCTGTATAAGAGGTAAAATTTTGGTGGAGAAACCCATGATCATTTCATTGTCCATTTATTTATGGACCTGAATCATAAAAAACAATACTAAAATCACACTTTTTTGCAACTGCAGGATGCTATTGTCAGCACAATAAAAATTCAGTTACTTAATTTTCATATGTGATGTCTCCTCCATAATGAATGTCAAGTAGGAGAAAAGGTAACCAATAAAAATTTTGTGTTTACATCAAAACGCACCAACGCACGTATCAGAATTACAAATTAAATACGATGCAAAAATAGCTCACATGCAACAATTCATATCAAAATAATTACTCACTAAAAAGCAAAGCAAGAAATCCAGTCCAATAAGCAACCACCAGACTTCCACATACTATTACATAATGCAAAGCCCTGCAGCTTCCGTCCATACTGAGTTACTGGACCTCATCCAGTGACAAAGGCAAATGAGCTGCATTACATTTTACCCATTGCAAGCAATATAATCACATCAATATTGCATAGTAGCATCCTTCACACAGGCAGCCACGGCGGGCTGTTTTGCCATCAGGAAAGCCACAGAGCCAGCAGAGAATAGTTGGGGTGTGTTTGTCTCACCTGCAGGTATTTAAAGAAGACAACAGGCCATCCTTTATGGTGGAAAAGTAATCATAATCACATCATGTCATTTCCTGCTGGATCTGAGGTCTTCTGCCACAGAGAACTCCAACTCTGTCATATCCATGTACTTAGTCCTCTTTTCTGAGTCCAGCTTGAGTGTTGCCCGACCTCTGGTTTTCATTCTCAGACACCAAGTCCACAAATCCATCTGCCAACTACTGGTAAGTAACTTTAGTCTCAAAACATATGATATTGTCAGCTAGCTAATAGTAATGCTATCCATAAAACTTGCTAACCCTCAGGCTGTTTCTGTTTCTAACTTACTGTGGTTTCATCAGCTTCCAGTCACCATTTTTAGAGTCTATTTGTAGTTTCAAGGTAACATTAAAGGGCCGTCCAAACCAAGAGCAGTGACTATAGAGTGGGGTGGCATAGCTAACAAACACTTCTGTTTTCACAGGAAATTAGATGTTTTCATGCAGTCTCTTTCAAAATAAATGCACAACATCAGTACAACTCCAAAACTTGCAGTTTTTTCCCCTCCAACAACTAACGCACATGGTTGGATTTAGGCAACAAAAGCACGTGGTTAGGTTTAGGAAAAGGGAACAGGGTATGGCTTTATAATCTTACGAGACGCAAACACTGCTCTCCCAGGTGAAAGTCAGTTGCTGGGCTCATCCAGCACCCCTCCTGCCTGCTGTACTCAGACTTTCACCACCTTAACTTCCATTCTTGTCCTGCGTTTCCCTCTGATGTAGCCAAGCACTATTAAACTATAACAGCGACCAGCCACGTGTCATGCCGAGGTTACAGGATGACTGTTTTTGTCAGTGTCGGGTGCTGCAAGTCACTGCCCAAGTGTCAGATTTCAACGACTTTGAAGTGAGACCGACTTGTCTAATGACCATTATACTTCAACAGCAAAACTGAATTCATGAAATTAGGTTATATCATTTTGTTTTGGTGTGCCACCCATAGAATTTCAGTGTCCCCATCTGGCCACCCCTGTGAAAAATTTCTGGGGGCACCACTGGACATGAGGACACATGTAGGGGTCATTAGCCAATCAGGTGCAAGCTACAAACTAATAAAGAGGCTCATGAGCTGCAGGCTGCCTCCATACTCAGAGACTAACATGCTTTGTGTGCTCCCCCTGTGTTGCTGAGACTGTTGAGCTGTACAGCTGTGGCTCTGGTTAGCCAAACCTGCGGTTGGTTTTGGATCAATTATGTTTTATATTCATTTTAGTATTTTTTATTGTTTGGGTAATGCAGGGGTGCAAACACCCCAAGGTATTGTATTTTTTATGATATAATGTGTCTGCCATAACTTTTATTGTGGGGTCAGGAGCTGTCAGCTGGTGCAGAGGTATGTAAAGTATCAACTTAACAACAAATAACAAATTATTAATGGCTGACTCAGCAAATTTGTAACAGTGCTCTCTTTGTTTACAAGCAGAGCACTGACTGATTTAGTATTTTAATGTGTTAGTCTTATTTATCTTACTGTTTAGTGTTCTCTGTTGGGTTGATTTTATATAGTTTAGGGTTTTAATCCTCCTGTCTCCTGTTGTTTATGGTGCTGTGGATGGTGGTGGCCTCAAGTCACGGGTGTGGTTGAGCTGCTGGGAGTTCACTCACTTTTGGTGGTGATAATGGTTTGTGGTGGCACATTTTATGAGCGTGGTTTTTATATTTGAAGTGTGTTTTGGTTTGTGTTATATTTCTCACAGGTAGAGTGCTCGCAGTGCTCCAAGATTGGGTGGGTGGCTTTCTGGCTGTGGCTCTACTGTCCGTCCTCTCTTTTTCTTTTTTACTAAATGTTATTAATAAATGGCCAGTTATGGCAGATAACTCACACTGACTGTTTCAGTCAGATCACATATTAATTTCAGGTTCAGGAGAGACACTCACATGAGTGGATTTGATGCACTGTTCTTACTCCACTATATTCATTTGACAACATTAGCTACTGGTTACTTTGCAGATTCAGATAATTAATATAAGTCATGGTGTTTTATTACGGATTAAGCGATCCAGCATTAGGCCCCCCTTTACCAGCTGCAGCATTAATGTACAGTATTATCCTAGGATATAATGTATTCTGATCTGTGCCATTCTACATAATGAGTAATTTGCTAAGTTCATTTTAATGCAAATACTACTTGTGTACTTTTACACCCGAGTTTGAATGCAGGCCTTTTTCTTATAACAGTGTTTTTTTTTCACACCTTGCTGTTGCTACTTTTACTTAACCTTTACTCGTTCCAGCATCTCTCAGTGTGAGGGTTGTTGCTTCTCTTTGTTTTAATACCATTGTAAATCTTTCTGTTTTTGGACTGCTGGTCAGACAAAATGAGCCGTGACTTGGGTTCTGATAAATTGTGGGCCTCACTCCCAACTCATCAAATCTGAAAGCTTGGTCAGTGGCCCTCAGCGTCACATACCGAGGTACCCTTTAGCAGCAATAAAATTGGCATTTTTTGGCACTCCAAGCAACTGCTGTCGTATAAAGAATGAGAAAGTCTGCATGTGGTGGGCGGGAGGCGAAGTGAGGTGGATGGGTCAAATAAACTCTGGACTTTTACCTGGGGAGACTGCTGTTCATGTCACGTGTCAAACAAAAAAATCAATCAAGTTATTTTAATAATAATGTAGTGTGCTAGTGTGTGTAGCATACTACACCTGTGACTGAACATTACATGATATTAGTAACAAACATACTAATTTTAAACCAAATCATGATGTATTTTCTAAACCCTAACCACAAACTTTTGTTGCCAAGACCTTAGTAAGAGACTGTAGACATTAACTGGGTGGAAACTCTAAATTTCCTGTAAAGATCAAAGCTTATTTTGAAAAGACACAATGCAAATAACGAGCATAAATTGACACGCTGCCCCTGAGCATCCAAAAGTGACACTGGTGGGTACCTAAAATGTCTTCATTGACCATGCACTGACCACGCATCGGTAGCTGGGAGTGAGAATGTGTCGGAAATGACCTTTGCAGGGTTTTTTTAAACAATAAAAGCATTGAGAAAGTCATTAACAGAGTAATTATGACAAAAATAATTCATATGTCACGTTTCAGTTTAAGGGAGGACCCAAATGCAGACCAACAGACAGTCTGACTTTCTAACAAAAAGCCAGCTTTAATGTAGTGGATTGAAAACATCCAGTACAGGCAGGTAACTCAAAGTCCGAGCGAAAGCAGAACAAAAACCAAACTGAAAACCAACCGCGAAAAACACAATGAACAGGGATATACACAGGAAAAACACAGGGATGAATGCAGGAACAACCACTGAATGCACTCAGGAGGAACACAGATGAAGTGACCAGTGACAAAGGGAAAAATACAGGTATATACACCCAGAAAACTAATCATAAGAATAAGACACAGCTGGAGTAGGAAGACATGGGCAAAAGGAGGGAAATGGAGATTGGCTGACAACTAGGGTGGAGCAGACAAGACTAATACAGAACAGGTGTGAAGGGAAGACTCTGGGAACAGGGAAGGATTAACGAGACAGGTGTGACAGAAAGTAGGCGGGAAAACACGCAAAGACAGGAAGTAACCAGACACGACACATGAGGAGAGAATCTACAAAATAAAACAGGAAGCAGATTAAACATGTATGAATAACATGAAACAAGGAACACAACAGAAAACTCTGAAACAAACTCCATAGGATAACAGAATATAAACAAACCCAGGATCATGACGTCTCATTTTAAGACTTAATTCAGTTTGATTCCCAGTGAAGTCTGCCAGGGCCTGCCCCCTAAATGTCATGTGCATTATTCACTCTGATGTGTATAATGCACCTTAAAATCAAAGTAAAATGAATCAATCACATTGCAACTTTAGGCCAAAACATTAAACTGGAAAAAAATTGGAAAGCTAGTTATCTGTCAGACTTTCATGACTAAAACCATTTTTTGTGTTTTGTCAGTAACTGAGAGCTGCGCCTTATAAACAGTCACAGCTCCACTGGTTTAACTGTCTTGCCCAGCAGCACTTCAGCTCATGGACTGAAAAGGGGAATTAAGGCGGTAACTTTGTGGCCATTTCGTGAAGTAAGTTTTCATCCAGGTTTTGTCCATAAAATCTAAAAGTTGGAGGTTATAAAAGGTCAAAGTCAAATCTCCCTTTTATGAGAATAATCATAAGACTTACGATTTGAAACTTGACTTATCTATCTTGTTCAAGCAGAGGCATACAAAATCTGCCATCTAGACGCATATAGGCTCTCTAACTGCATGTACACCCTTTGAAAAGTACGTACAAGTGTGTGTGCGTGTGTGTGTGTGTGTGTGTGTGTGTGTGTGTGTGTGTGCCCTGGTAAAATTGAACTGTCATGGCCAGAATGGGCACTTTGATCATTTTATGTTCACAGGAGAGGAGAGGAGAAGAATGTCGAAGAGTGGAGTGGAAAGAAAAGGAAAGGAGAAAGGAGCAGAGAGGAGAAAGAAAAGGAAAGGAAAGCAAGGAGGAAGGAGAGGAGAAAAGGAAAGGGAAGAAAGGGGGGGGGGGGTACATTTAGTAACACTTTGATAAGAGGGAATTATAAGGAGAGGATAAAAGTAGAGAGGAAAGGGGAGGAGGAGAGTGGTAAACTATAGGAAATTAAAGAAGAAGGGAGAGGAGGGAGGACTTAGGAGAGGAAAGGAATGTGGGAAGGAGGAAGGTGATGAAGGAAGAAAAGACAAAAGGAAACCAAAGGAAAAGATAAAGGAAGATTAGAGGAAATTGGAATAGGAAGAAGAGGAGAAAATAGTTAATTTAAAGAGAGAAGAGAAGAGGAGAGGAAAAGAGGGAAGGGGAAAGTGCAGAGGAATTGAGTTGAAATGAAAAAGGAGAGGAGAGTAAACAAAGGAAATAAGTGGAAAGACAAGGAAAGGGAAAGAGCACTGGTGAAGAAGAATTTGAAGA
Organism: Cephalopholis sonnerati; assembly: GCA_019142605.1. Taxonomy (NCBI): domain Eukaryota; kingdom Metazoa; phylum Chordata; class Actinopteri; order Perciformes; family Serranidae; genus Cephalopholis; species Cephalopholis sonnerati. The sequence continues at coordinate 21,982,639 of JAGQAX010000014.1, read as the reverse complement.
CGTTGAGTGGGGAGAAAAGCAGCGCAAAGGAGAGGAAACCTGAACGAAAAGGAGAGAAGGAAATGGGTGGAATGAGGAGACGAGATGAGTAGTGGAGGAGAAAAGACAAGAAAAGAAAATACAATAGAAAAAAGAGGAAACTGAAGACGAGGGAGAGAAGAAAGAAATGGGGGCGAGGACGAAGAGAGTAGACAGAACGAGTGGATATTGATAGAGGGAGCGGATAAGGGATGAAAGCCTTCTTTCACTGAGTGATGAGGATGTACTCACATCACACGCTACTTACCCAGGATTCATAGCGTGAGATGAGTTCCCAGCATCCCTTTCATCTCCACAACATCCAGTAGTGGTCTATCAGAAAAGAGCCTGGGGAGACACTCAGCCGCAGACAGTCACACATGTCGACACACGAAAAACACAAACACACACACACACACACATATACGCTAGAACAGAGACACACACACGTACGTATAATTTTCCTTTTCTTTTTACAAACACACTCAAATGAAAAAGCAATCAATCACACACACTTTAGCATTTTCCTCTGATTACTGTACAACTTTAACCTGGTAAGAATCACACACACACACACACACACACACACACACAAGTACATGCAAACGGACACTACAAAGTGGTCAGCTGTCTCACCATATCCGCGGTGATCACAGAAACCACTTGTTGCCATGGCGTTTGATCTCTCAGTTGGCACCGTTGCCTGAACAGTCTGTCAGAGTCTTGCAAGAGTGTGAAAAGACAAAGAAGAAAAAGAAAGAGACAAAACTGTGTGTGTTTTTACATGTGTGTGTTTGTGACAAGTGTTCTGTGTTGTTTGTTAGAGTTTAAAGGAGTAGTTCGACATTTTGGGAAATGCGCTAAAACTCTCTCTGGTGGAGAGTTAGATGGGAAGATCAATACCACTCTAATGTTAGAACACCAAGTATATTGCTGCTTTCCAGATTTTAATTTTTCAGTGGATATTAAGTTAATATATCAAAATTTTAAATGTATAGAGTTTTTTCTTTGTAATTTTACAATAAAATATTTATATTCCCTGCTGCCTCATTGTTTTCCTCTGTTATCACGCCTTTGCATTTCTTGCATTACATGATCTGCTTGCTAGCTCACTAAATTGTTAGCCTCAGTGGCTGCTAGATGCCGACAGTAACTTTTGCCATTGCCTTACAGCAGTGTTTTCAAAACTCAACTGCTTGAACACCAAGCATATCAACCAAATCACATGGTTTGTTTACGATAACCCCCCACGTCACGTATATAAAATACAAATGCTGCTTTAATCGGTCAGTTTTTGGAAACCTAAAAAAAATCTATATCAGTTTTAGTGTGCACCATATTTAGAATATTTTAACCACTTGTCCTCGCCATCAATTTGCTCGTCTGACAGAAAACTGAAGCAGTTATCTCAAAGTTGTCATCTTACTTTGCAGAATACAAGAGCTGCTGGCCTATTGCTGCCCCGATTACTTATTCCTAAGGTAAACCAATATGGATCTTTGTAGGTGGCTAAAATACATTTTGCTGTGGCTCCCATCCACAGCGGTACATTGCTTTGACCTTCGACATCCCACCTCGTAACCACAAGCTTGCAAGTTCCATCTGAAGGCAGCAAATGACTAAAGACAGCAACTAGCCTGGCTCCGTCCAGAGGTAACAACATTCACCTACCACTGCCTCTAAAGCTCACCAATGAAAAATTATGTGTCATTTGTGTACAGTGTACAGTAGACTACAGTGTACAGTTGCCAGGCAACCAGCAAAATGGAGACTTTGGTTTGGACTGACGACAAAGTCGAGCTGCTGCTTCGAGTCACGCTGGATTACAAAGCCAGTAAACTTCAACAAAACGTTGATTGGGAGTCGTGTCAGTCGAAGTAGGAGGGGCTTTGACATCATTGCCAGCCAAAATTCGCGCATTGGCATTGATGTCCGAAAACGCCGGTTTCATATGGATGAAAGGCCGAAGCGGTTAAAAACTTTGGTGCATTCACCCTGACAAGGCTTTGTGTAGATGGGCCCATAGTCCGGCACATTACTTACAAACAGCCAATTGTCACTTTTACACTTCAGTTTTTGTGTGAATCAAACAAACAAGATGTAATGGGTATTATCAGTGAACTTTAGAGGTGCTGGTAGGCAGATTTTGTCACCTGCAGACCTAACCAGGCAAGCTGTTTCCCTATATTCCTATATTTCTAGTCTCTGTGTTAAGCTAAGCTAACTATCTTTTGGCTGAAGCTTCATATTCACCATGAAGAAATAAAAGTAGTGTCAATCTCCTCATCTGACTCCCGACACAAAAAGACGATGAAGCAAATTTCTCAAATTGTCAAACAGTTCTTTTAGGAATTGTTTCTAAAAGTTTCTTTTAAGTTTCTTTACTTATTTTCTTTCGTTCATGCTTTATCCTTTCTGTCATTCCTAACTAAATAAATTACACATATCATTTATATATTATTCATCAAGGGATATACTGTCATAGCTGCACAAAAAGCAAAAACCAATTTCCTGTTGTGTTAATTTTTTCTGTTTGAAAGGGCACAGATTTCCCCTGTGTTCATTTCCCCACTGTGCGTGTGTGTGTGTGTGTGTTTGTGTGTGTGTGTGTGTGTGTGTTTACAGATTGTAACTACACTCATGGCTGCCCCAGCGAGAGAACATCAGATGTCTCTCCATCTCTCCTCCGCTATCTCTCGCTCGGTGCATCTGTCCCTTCGGCCCTCCATCGCGCCTTCCCTCCATGATCCGCTCATTTCGGCATCGCCACAGCAACAAGAGCCAATTCATCCAAATTGACACACATGTCGTGATGAAAAGATTGGAAGAGGAGAGAAGAGGAGAGGGTGAGATCGAAAAGGGGAAAAGAAATGAGGGAGAAAAAAAGTAGTGTGAGATGTGGAGAAACAAGGTGAGGAGTAAAAGACGAGAAGCTGGGCTGAGGATGAGAGAGGAGAAAGGGGGGAGTAGGAAGTGAGGGGGAGAGTAGGAGGAGAGATGAAAAGAGAAACAATCGAAGCTTTACACTCATAGGCACAGTATGGAGGCCAGCGGTCTGTGAAAGTGTTGAAGTCACATCTCAGTGAAAGCTCAGCGGGGCGAAAGAGCTGCAGCACCGAAAAAGAAAGAGGAAGAAAAGAGAGTAAAGACGGAGAACATAAGTGTGTTTGTTTTTAATGCATATTTTTAATGTGAACAGGTACAGCTTGTGGAAAAAAGTTCACTTTTTTGGTGGAAAAGTTATGTAAAAGTGTGATGGAGAGAGTTTTGGCGCGACCTGGATTTATTTCTTCTTTTATTTCTAGCAGTGAATGTGCAGCATTGATGTTTTGCTCCCACCTACTGTTACATGTCTTCACTTTACTTTAAGGCTAAAAAAAAGGCACGACACGTGGGTTTCTATCAAATATAGAAAGTCAACTGGACTACTGACACTGACATGTCGACATTTCCTTCTAAGGAGGAGAGACCAGATGAGGGGGCAATGGTCACCTGGATGTAACCATCTCTCTTGTGGACAGATGAAGCATTACCTCTCTATCAGGCCAGTGGCCAGTGGACTAGACATGTACTGGTGTAGAGGTGGAGAGATAGAGATGGAATAAAGAAGAAAATAAAGAAAAAGCAAAGCTGTCATCGTCAAGAACAGAGATGGCATGAATGACTGCCCGTACAGCCATGCTTTCATTGAGTGCATCTACCTTGGAGGTGACCACAAGCAGATAAGACGATACACAAGATGTCCAAGATCAAGGCTTTTGTCGAGGTGTTCAGCTACAGTCACCTAGTACCCAACAGACACTAGTATGATACTTGCCTCTGGACTAAAACAGTGTCAACAAGGATGTCCTCTGGGTTCCTGCTCTCAAGAACAAAGCAAAGCGGGAGACCAAGACCAAGTTTTGAGGAAAGTTACATGCACAGAATCTAAATTCACTTGTTTTCACAAATAAATGTTGATGTGTGGAAATGGGGGAAATACATGCTTGTATGGAGAAATAACAAACAGAACAAGACAGAAAAGAGACAGAGTGGAAAAGGGGTATTTATTCAGTCTGTTCTCATGCACTGTTCGTATTTATACCTATGAACAGTAATGCACCACAACTGGTATAAAACCCACGTAATCATGAGCCAGTAACTCATGTATAACCCACGTAATCAGGAAGGCTGCGATCACATGATGAACGCACTGTCAAGAGTAAATAAAGACCGAAAGTCCATGTAAGGAGGCAGGTTGGGGTGACGAGTTGGTCAAACAAACACAGGACTTTCCCCAAGGAGACCGGTGTTTAAAATTGTGTGAAACCAAGTGAACTTTGAGTAAATTTAGCTCACGTTGTCACATTTCTTTTCCTGAATCTAGCCTATATTACTTTGCTAGCCTAAACCTAAAGACGCTCAACCATGTTTCATTACCTAGCTAACTTTATTTGCCTAAACCTAACCTCTGTGATTTTACGTCAGGTACAAAACTTTATGTGAAGTACATACAACATTTAACATATAACATGTATTGTTGGATGAGGATGTGTTAATGTAATTTTGGTATGACTGGGGTTAATATATATTGAGCTACATGAACAGTTAACCATGAAAATAAAAACCCACATCACGCTGTATCTCCTCCGCAGCCTGTATTAAACAGCCATCTTAACCTGAGAGTACATGTGGACAAAATAGAGGGAGGAAGGAGAGCTGAAGAAAGAGAGTTGACTGGTGCTTTGAAGAGTTCCTGCTGTTGTGCCTGGAGGTGACTTTGCCCTGCGTGCGTGTGTGTGTGTGTGTGTGTGTGTGTGTGTGTGTGTGTGTGTGTGTGTGTGTGTGTGTGTGTGTGTGTGTGTGTGCTTGGAGGGGGGGTTGGTGTCTGAGATCACCACTGGGATAGATAGCTGACAAGTCAAATGAGGCTATGTCCATCCACTGCTCTCCTCTTCTTTCCTACTTCCCTTCCCTCTCTCTCAGCTGTGCAACACATAATTGACATATTATCAGCCAATGACCTTGTGTCGCAGGCGAATCCCTGCCAATTAAAAAATGGGCCATTTCCTTGTCAACTCTGTATAATGGAAATTCATATGGTCCACAATCTAAATGAGCAAGGCAGGCACACTCTTCTCTCACCTACATACACATATGCATACAAACATGCAAACGCACACCTGCACACTCACCCACAAAAGGTAATTGGGTTGTAATAGATGTTCGCCATACATTAAGCCAAGCATGTCAAATAAAAAAAGAGCTGAAAGGTCTATGAGAGCCAATGATGTAAACAGAGAGGTCAGTATGTGTGTGTGTGCGAGTGGTTAACCTTGGAGGACAGTAGAAGGGTATCCAGCCAACTTCTCAACTCGCTCAATCACAAAGAGACAGAGCAAGGGTGGCTGCAGAGCGACAGAGGATGAGAAAGATGGAGCGAGGCAGACGGCGAGTGACGGAGAGAGAGAAATAGTGACAGAGACGGAGGATGACACAGAGAGACGGATTGAAAGAGGTTAAAGATTCAGATAGACGGTGAGAGAGCGGGGCAAAGAGGGAGAGATGGGAGAAATTAAAAAGAAGAGTGTGGGAGACTGTGGTGGGAGAGTGGCAGCATTAGACAGATATCCTCGGTGTGTGTGTGTGTGTGTGTGTGTGTGTGTGCAGGGGAGAGGATTGTTTAATCACATGGAGGAAAGAGAGAAGGAAAGAAAGGAGGAAGGGTTTATAAAGGGATTTTGAGCAAAAATCAAAGGCAAGCTGATGAGAAGAAAGGAAGGAGGAGAAGAAGGGAGGAAGCAAAGAACAAATAATAGGAGGAATGAATTATGAAGGAAAGGAAAGTAGGATTGAATAATGGAGGGGCAGAAAGATCACCAGAAGGAAAGGAGGAAGGGTGGAAAACCAGAACCATAAAAGATGGGACAGAAGGAAGAAATGATGGGAGGAGGAAGAAAGGAGGATATGTCAGGGTTTTGAACAAAAATCAATGGAAGTATATAGACAGATAATAATAATAATAATGAGAGGCAGGTGCGAAGAACAGGAGGCAGAACAGAGGAGGGATGAAGGATGGGGAAAAAAGGACAGAATTATGAAACAATATAGGATGATAAGAAGGAGGGAAAGAAGGAATTTTGGGAGGGAGGACGAAGCAAGGAGGAAAGACAGAGAGGAAAAAATGCAGGAAAGGACAAAAATCAACTGAAATATTTTGTGTTGGAGGAAGACGTTGAGGATGACGTAAAGATTGCAGGCAGGTGGGAAGAACGAAAGGCAGAACAGAGGGAAAGAAGTTGAGAACAAAAGGAAGGCAGACATGGGAAAGAAGGGAAGAGGGAAGGAGGCAAGGTACAATCAAAGGAAAGAAAGGTTGACAGAAACAGGAAGGGACGAAAGAAGGAAGGACAGACATTTACATGGCAATAATGGTGCGTTGTCGGTAAGTCGGGATTTCCGAGTTCCAAGTGGGAAATTTCAACTGGAATGCCCCCTGAAGTTGGAATTCCGAGTCGGAAAGATGGAGTAATGCAGTAATGCACCACAATTGGTATAAAACCCACGTAATCATGAGCCAGTAACTTGCGTGTAACCCACGTAATCAGGAAGGCTGCGATCATGTAACAAATACACTGTCAAGAGTAAAGAAGGAAGTACTATAAAGACCAAAAGTCCATGTAAGGAAGTAGGTTGGGGTGATGAGTGGGTCAAACAAACAAAGGACTTTCCCCTGGTGTTTAAAATTGTGCGAAACCAAGTGAACTTTGAGTAAATTTAGGGTACGCCGTCACGTTTGTTTTCCTGAACCTAGCCTACATGACTTTGCTTGCCTAAACCTAACCTCCGTAACTTTACGTTAAGTACGAAACTTTATGTGAAGTACATACAACAAACTAGGTCAAAGTCTGGTGTTTGAGATGTGCTGCCGAAAAACACCCGACTTTGAGTGGCACAAACACCACAACCATGGTTGTTGTTTGTTGGACCCATCCAGCGCCCCTCCCATCCACCCTGAGCAGACTCTACACCCTTAGAACTATGTCCATTGCTCTTAGTGTCTATTAATGATGTGGATGGGTTAACATTGGAGTTGGTGGAAAGCCCACTGTCTCTCACACAGATGCTAAACGGTGGGGACACTGCCCAAGCGGCGTATTTTGACGCCCTAGGAGTAAGACCAGGCTGCCAAAAAACTTGTGAGCAAAATGAAACAAATAATTAAAATATAATACATGACAAAAACACACTAATGTGTATCACAGTATTTCTAAAGACCTCCACACAGATGCATATTTTATGTTAACACATATTAACACACGTGTAAAGTTGTGGCTATTGTATGCACATTGAAATAAAATTGTGGTCTGGAGTCAGAATACAGTCTTTTCATCAATGCTGCTTCTCACTAGGTTTGCACCTACACGTGATGTGTGTGTAATTATGCTCTAAAATTGACTGCGAAGGAACCATTGCTCTGTGGCGTCATGGTAAAAAAAAATCGTGTACAGTATGACTGCCAGATTGCAGCCTACCTACAGAAGCCGTGGGTTACTGTCACCACTGACAGAGAAGGTGTGATTGAAAAAAGAAGCATCAGTAATGATTTTCAGTCACGGCAGCAGTGCGGACCACTGGTTCCTGTGTATTTATGCAGCACTGCTGGGCCACAAAAGATGCATGAAGAAATAAAAGATTTTTATGGGGAAACGTGGTTGGGAAACTGTCTTTGTGTCTGATCTATGAGCTCTCACACAATATATTCCATATTCTGCCAACCTGTTGCCATTGTACTGAATCTTCAGCTGAAGACAAATTAGCATTTAAATGAGGCAAGTTATTTTCCTTTTAACGCCCGCTCTAAATTACTAATGCAATAGCTTTGATTGAGATGAGAGGAGGGAGACTGGTGGCTTTTTTAGTGTTATTGACCCAGAAAAGGTTGAGTGAACACGCTCGCTCTTTTTCCAGCAACACCCCACCCTGCGTCTAACTCACAAAGTTACACTCCCTCACAGCTGAGAGCTGCTGCTCAGTAGCCTACAACCAGAACCTCCGATGTTGGGCACCGGACAGCTTGACTGATGCAAGCTGTCTTGCCTAAAGGACCACTCCAATGATTTCCAGCCTTATCTCTACAGTGTACGTGTCACAGAGAGATTCTTTAATGCGCCTGTACACTTGGCAGGACTCTCTGCATCGTGTAGGAAAGTTCAGTTCACCTCCCAAAATACTGCACAGGATGATGCAGTCCTAGGCTAATAAGCAGCAAGAAAGCATCGTTTTCTTCAAAGTTTAAAGTTTCATAATGTGGAAAAGAGTAATATTAAAATATGTAGCCCATATTTGAGGACATTCAAAGGAAAGGTTGGATTTTATTTGAGGTACTCATGACAAATGGTAAACTTTAAAAGCCAGATGAAGTCAGGAACTTCAACATATTCTATTACTGACCTTTTAAATATATTATAAAGACATAAAGACACTTCACACATGTTCTGTGTGAGCCCCCTTTTTTTACATTGTTCATGAATGCCCTTTTTCTGCAATAATTTCCAACTTGCACCTAAATGCAGCAAAATTTGTTGGAACAACTTGGTCACATGTTCTGCTCAGCAGAAGATGAGTATGATGTAGCTGTTAGTAAAGGACTCCTATGATGAACACTCTCTCATATCTAAAGGACAGAATAGGTTGATTTTCACTGACTTCAAAGACAAACAATAACAACAACATAATAATTACTGTCTTCCAGCTAAATCAATACTTAACACATGTGACATGTGCAGCCTTTAAATGAACAAACTCAATATTTTTAGCTGCATAAGTCATTTACTCACTGTTGTGTCTGCCATTGAGGACTGTATTTATTTGCAACATACCTCATGTAAGCTGAGTCTATTAACCATTTGTGACATCAGCCAGTTTAAACATTGTTATTGTACCAAACAAACTACTCATATTGGCTGCTCAACATATCACTTACTGAACACAGTAATTGTATGCAACCCGTTTAAAACTGCTCACAGTAGCTGCTTTTATCTGCTGCTTCATGTTTACAAACTTCTTAACGAAACATGTATTCATTCACAATCAACAATATGAGTAAGATAAGACCACTAACATTACTGTGCACTGTGTACTATTGTCTACTCTCGCACGAGGCCTTCCCCGACAACTACGGCAGGCACGATGTTAGCAGCTAAGGCTATCAATAGTTAGCTGCCTTATTTATGGACATGAATTACGCGGTAAAATAAAAAGACACAACTTAAGTACAAAATTAACATAAATGTGTAGGGCGCTTGTGCACTTTGCTCACCTGCAAATAGAAAAAAAACCTCCATACATGTTATCACTGTGTTTACTTGATGCTACGGCAAGATTACAGCATCTATCACTCACATTACAGGGCCAATACTGACACCTTGTGGCGGAAACAGGTATCGCCCTACAATTACTTCAGGTGAAACAGGTGAGTGTTTTTAATAGTGACACAAATCGTTTTAACCTATATAAATGAGAAAGATAATGGTGGGGAAACCAAGTTAGTTATGAAAACTATTGTAAAAATAATTCTGGACATAATCAAAACCAATAAAATGTCTGGAGTGCCACAATTGCAGATTGCAAATATCTTTTCCCGGTCAGGATTCTTTCAGTGTTCATTGTTCAGGAGGATTTTACCAGGAGCTGAATTTTCAAAGACAAACAAACAAACAGACCAGATGATTAAAACTGGTAAAAACTCTGAATGAATCAGTTTCGTGTTAGAAATATATTTTCCGACAATTCAGCTCACTGTGCAGGGGCTGTTCACTATGGTGGCCCATGCAAAAATGTGAATGACCCTATCTAGAGCCAGTGTTTGGTTTGTCTGTTTTGGGCTGTTGTAGAAAAGTGACGGTGCAACATGGCGATCGCCGTGGATGAGGATGCGCTCCCTATGTAGATACAAATGGCTCATTATAAGGTAACAAAAATCATAACGATTCTTATGTTCAGTTGATTATATGCCACAGAAAACGTACTTTACATTTCTGCCAATATTTCCCCCTAAATCCTGCAAAGTGGACTTTTTGCTACTAATGTTATGTCACATATGTCACATGACAGATGTTACATATGTAATGTCACATATGCCACAGAAGTATGTTGCACATACTTGCATACTGTGCAACACTGTTAATAAAACAAGTCACCAGTGTCTGTGGACCACAAACACCTGTCTCCTGGGTGAAAGTCCTGTGTTTATTTGACCCATCCCACCCACCTTATAGGGCCTTCTTCCGTCTTTCTACAACACTACATGGACTTCATTGCTTTTTATACATCACCTCACTTCTTCCTCTGCTCCCATAATAATAATTACAGCCACTAGAGGGCGCTGCCTTACAGTAAATGTAAGTATGGGTCATAGTTGCCTAAATGGCTACTTGAAGGTGGCTCCAGAGGCCTGACAATCCTCAAAGCCCCAGATGTTAAAATGCCCAACTTTACACCATAAATAAACATGTTTACAGCCTGGTACAAAAATTAGTTTGGGTCTCTTTAGCTAAATTCAACATTCATGACCACTGTTCGAGGGGTGACTATTTCTATTACTCGTCCATTCAACATTTTATTAATGCCTACAGCTGGACATAATTAAATATGTGGTCACCTTGAGTTGCAGGCTGTCTGCAAAGCGTTACTACAGTCTATGCGTCAGATCCACCCCTTCCTCCTCCACAGCTCCATCCTCTTCTTCAAATATGGTCACTTTTGGCTCCAAAAAGCCAACATGCTGATGGCTAAAATGCCAAACCGGCCTCTTAAAATGCGAATTGGTGATGTCACAATGGCTACATCCATATTTTATACAGTCTATGGCCATAATAAGCTGCTTACACCCTACATGGCCTTTTTTTCCGTGAGGGTGGCCTGCCTGCAATTGATGTGATGAATTTTCAAGTCACACACCTAGTATGTTGGCAGTGAGACTAACACAGCACAACAAACAGCAAGTTTTCCCTTGCTTTTATAAAGTGTGACTGCACCCCTGATACAGTTCAACTTACATATCAGCCGTCATACTAGAGAAGGGAAGAAGTCATTCTTCGACATCCACGGGGTCTGTCTCCCCTGCTGCTGTGACTAATCTTTGTGACTAACCACCACCTAAGCTTTAATCAAAGTGCGGCAACGGTCAGGCACATATACGTAGGATATTTGTAACTGAGTGCTACATACACACACTATGTTACAACCTCCCAGCTGCTGTATGGAGCCTTTAAAACTGCATTGCTGATTTTTTTAGAAACCTTTAACGTTACTGTTACATGATTTCTTGTTGTTTTCTGGGATTGCTCTCTCACTGCTGAGCTCAGCCCCGGCCACTCCGCCAGATAATTACATTACGTCCTCCCAAAAACACAATCACAATGCATTATATTAATATACTTTATCTATGACATATCCAAATTGTTTTTGTTCTTTAAATTTGATGTCACATATTGCAGCTTTAATTCTTATCATGCTCTTCAATTCAAACATATTTCAGAACCAGAATCACCTTTAGTGGCCAAGTATGTGCACACATACCAGGAATTTGTCTCTGTTTTTTGCATTGCTCTTGATGTAATGTGGTGACGAAAAGACACAGAAATAGACATAGCTAAGAACAAGGACAACAGAGCTGAGCAGAACAGATCAGAGCATACTCCCTGTATCTGGATGAAATAACTAAATGTTATTCAATATCTGACTGCAGTGGCGTGGTTCAGAAAAAGTAAAGAGAAAGTTGATATGAAAAGGCAATTTATTCAAATAAAGGGAGTGGGTCAGTGGGGCTCAACCGGCAGGAGAGCAAAAGGTGTTGGGTTAATACACCAAGACTGGCAATTGAAAATGTGTGGACAGGGACACATTCTTTCTATCTGGGAGGTCATTTGGAAATAGAGTGCTGAGTAGCCTTCTCTCTGCCCCTGACTGGAAGGCTGTTTTTTTTTCACACTCTCGATTTCTCTCCTCCACGCCCCTGACTGCGAAACTCCATAAAGAGTGATGGATGTTGATGGAGACGCACGGAGTGGTGATTATGGATCATCGCGGAGTATCAAGGAAGGACGGCGACAGACAGACGGAAACCGAGAAAGAGAGAGGCGATGGCAGTCTCAGAATGGTTAATGAAAGAATTGAAGCCATCTGTTTTTTTGTAGATGGAGCTGTTGCGCCACTGAGTGGTGGAATGTTTAACTACTGCCAAGGTGATTATTGAAATACATCAGACTCAAACTACACAATGTTAGTAAACATTAATTAATTAATTTATGACATTTAAAAAAATATTAATTAATTAGATTTTTTTTCCATTTCCCCCTCAGCAGGGTCAGCCCCTACTGTACTATGTTAACCAGATCATTTACTCCAGTAAAAGCACAAAACTATTGGAACTATTGTACTGAAGGTATCAAAAGTAACAATACTCATTATTCAGCAGAATGGTACCTGTCAGAGTTATCTTATCATGTGTTATATTATTGGATTATTGATTATTACTCATGTATGTGAGTAGCCTTTAGATGTTGCTGCTTGTCTATATGTAGCTCATGTTAAAAATTGTACATACTATTGGGCTGTTTGTTCTTGTATACTTAACTCAAACTAAGCCCAATGCTAAAACTAGACATGAAAAAACATTTTAGTTAATTGAAATAAAAATAATAGCTAGACTTTAGAAAATTAAAGCTAACCTAACACAGTATTGTGCAGTGAGATAACTAACTAAAATAAGAGAAAAATACTCATATGCATATGTTTATTAACACTAGGATGTCTACGTAACTGTGAGTCAGCTCCCCTTATAAAGTTCTCAAGTCTTGCCCCAGATAAATACCCCCCATAAAAATAAAAATTTAGATAAAAATAAAAGTGAAAATAAAAAATAAAAGTAAAAGTAAAAGTAAAAGTAAAAATGAAAATGAAAATGAAAATGAAAATGAAAATGAAAATAAAATTAAAACTAACTGAAACTAAACTGAATTGAAAACAAAAAGTATACTAACCCTGGTGTAAACCGATCTCATGTTTGTATCTAAACTCTTAATCTGAAAAGCATCTACACTTGTCCAAAAAATAGAGCAGATTCAAAAGTGAAATACTTCCCTCTGAAATGTAGCGGAGTAGAAGTATAAAGTTGCAGAAAATGGAAATACTCACTGTATTAAAATTAACAGACAACTTTGTCTGAATAAAAGTAAGAAGAGAAGTGATTTAAAAGACATTGAATCTGCCAGTGTTCATTCCCCAACTGGGCGTTTCAGAGTTGGGAGGCCCTGAGAGCAAAAAGTCGAGTCACCTTTAGTCTCACACTGGGACTGAGGGACGGTTGGAAGAACCTGCCTGAGGATCTCCGCCTGCTCGCCAGCTCACAGGAGACCAAAAATTCAGCAATTTAGCTAATGTATGTGACTCAGGTTTCCTGAGGGAAGGGAACGAGTACATCACTGGTATGGGAACGGCTGAAGCCTTTTAATCACATCTGACAAGTGAATGGGCGTGGAATACATCAGGGGAAAGTTTGAAAGTTCTGCCCTTCTCTTGGTCATATATCTAAAATGATGCCTTTTTTTCTTTGCATTTCACTTTTCCGCACTGTTCTTGACATGCTGCTCAGCCCAAAGGCTCAGGAACACTGACTGAGTACTTTATTACTTTGGGAACTTTGACTGTAATTCAGATCCCTTTTATTCATGAACTCTTTTTGGTTCAAGGTTCAGTAATTACAATAAGGGATTAAGTTGTCAAAATAGAACTCAGAACTTGTGAGACACTTAATATTAAGACTGCATGATACAAACTAAGGACATTTAATCTAGACAGTGGTAGGACAGCACCCCAGACGTCCCTCTCCCCAGCAACGCTTTCCAGCTCCTCCCTGGGGAACCCCAAGGCGTTCCCAGGCCAGATGAGATATGTAATCCCTTCAACATGTTCTGGGTCTGCCCCAAGGCCTCCTACCAGTGGGACGTGCCCGGAACACCTGAAACGGGAGGCGCCCAGGAGGATCCTGATCAGGCGCCAAAACCTCAACTGACCCCTTTCAACACGAAGGAGCAGCAGCTCTACTCCGAGCTCCCTCTGAATGTCCAAGCTCCTCACCCTATCTCTAAGGCCGAGCCCAGCCACCCCACAGAGGAAACTCATTTCGGCCGCTTGTATCTGCGGTCTCATTCTTTCGGTCACTACCCAGAGCTCATGACCATAGGTGAGGGTTGGGACCTAGATGGACCAGTATATCGAAAGCTTCGCCTTCCGACTCAGCTCTCTCTTCACCACGACGGTCTGGCACAGCGCTTGCATCACTGCAAAAGCCGCACCAAACCGCCGATCCATCTCATGCTCCATTCTACCCTCACTCGTGACCAAGACCCCCAAGATACTTGAACTCCGTCGCTTGAGGCAAAAACTCTCTCCCAAGTGCAGTACTTGAGTAAATGCGCTTAGTTACTTTCCACCACTAAAAACACAATTGATACATCCCATTTTAGGATGATGGTCCTTGATGCATTTATCTGTTTTTCTCCACAACCTGTATATTGGCATCAAGTCATGGAAAACAGCAAAAAGATACAGATAAAAGTTGCATCAGATTCAGCTGTCAGTATAATCAAAGATCAAACACCACGGACGAATGCAGCAAGGCAGCAAAAACAACCAAACAACAAGAGAAATTACCATGGGACACACGATTCAAGGTTAGTATTATCCTTTAGAGGAAAAATCATAAAAAAAACCAAGAAAAAGTGGCATTTTTCTTTGCAATTGCCTCCTCGCCTTTAGTTTTTGTAGCATTTCCAGCTGCTATCATCCCTTTCATTGGTGTTGATGACACCCAAAAGGGTAATAAGCAATCTCACAGACAGGAATCAAGAGATGAGGAGTCACCTGTGCACAGGGAGTAGAGTCGTAGATAGAGCGCACATCTGTCACGGTGATACAGCAAAGACAGGTGGGGTCACGCTTGATACAGGAAGTCTAATAATATCCAGCAGCAGATTTATGGAGTGATGTTCAGTTGGGAAATTTGCCCACAGAGCACTTTTAAGATGATGGTGCCGAATTCACAGCTAATGTATATTCCACATGTAATATCTCCATGGCAGAGTCTTTAAGGTCACAGGAGTTCTTTAACAAATTATGACCGTGTTGACACTGCGGTACACCTCAACCCCGTAGGCCAACTGCAGAGGGTCAAGGAGTGAGGCTGTAATACATGTAAGATAAGAAAAACACTGAGAGATACGAGGACTCCATTAAGATTGAGGTCAGTGCCTCTGGCCTGTGCTCACAGAGGCAGGTGGGATTGACCTCTGTCAGTGCAGGAGTGATTGCAGTAGGTGAGGACGTCTTTTAAGGACAAACAGTGCCTACTTAAATGTCACTGATTAAATGTCACTCTCATTGTTAGATTTGGGCTGTTTCACAGTTCTGAGAATATTTTATAGGTAGCAGTAAAGGCATTAAAAAAACTCTTATGTACTTTTATATCTGTTATATGCCCTGAGGTTATGTGGGAGAAATTGGTGTTGGCTGTTAAATCATTTTACCCACAGGGCAACTAGCACCCTCCATGAGCCTGTATTGACAAGGATATTATTCTCACAGTTTAAAACACCACCTCTGTAAAATTCTTACATATGGTAGATGTAATTCAAAATGAATACTGTTGTTTATAATTCATATAAATGTAGTAAATATTTTTTGTATTATCAGTTATTTCTGCATAATAACGAGCCTTCATTCTTATACTAAACAGGGTGTGAATCAGTTTATATCTGGTTGACCGGGCTGATGTGGGTTAAAGGGAGTTCTGGTGGTAGCTGGGAAAGCTGGAAAATGTGCAGCCCTTTGGTGTAGGAAGTCATGACAGAAAGATTTCATGCAACCAAAGCTGGATGAGCTTGGATTAATAGTATAATCACGTCTAAAATACTGTGAAGGAGTCATTATACGGTCACGACTACCACCACACTGATTTGTGTTCATGGTTAATGGAGAGTAGCCTCGCAGTGGATGCTGATAAAATATGTATGGAGAGTAACATATCATCTAATAGATGCAACTTTTTTCACAATTGGGATTTGAAACCATTAAAAATTTAAAATAAAAACGTGCTAAGCATTGTTCAAAGAATGGGAATGGGAACTTTTTTGCCAAATTGCTTTAATCAGTCTGTGACCTTATGTTGTTCTGTGTTACTCACTGTTTTTGTTTACCTATCTTGGCCTTAAAAAAACGTATTGGCTTATTGTTCAGTAATCTGGTTTTGCTAAAAATGAGCATCATTAAGAAGTTTAAGAGACATTTTAGCTTGTCGGTGTAGGAGGCTGGATTGTTCATGCTCGTCAAGTGAGTCTGACATCACAGCCAGCCGTGATCGTATAGTGGTTAGTACTCTGCGTTGTGGCCGCAGCAACCCCGGTTCGAATCCGGGTCACGGCAGCCTGTTTTAGAGAGAGCCTGTTTCCATGTCTGTCTGTTCACACCCGGCATGAAAATGCGTCTTAACTGACCACTTGACCAGATCTCACTTCCCTGCTCTGTAAGTGAATAATTTCTGTTCACAAAGACCAAATGTGTTGTTGTTGTTTTTAAACAGCAGGGGTTGGGGGGGCGACTGCCAGGAGACTACCGCTGCAGGGGTGTCAGCTTCATGCTGAGGACAGTTGGTAAGAGTCCACACGGCCACACACAGAGTGACAGGACTGACTATTAACAGCAAACCTACGTACGTTGAGCCATTTCACAGTCGTGTTTGTAAAAAGAGAACTGGAGGCAGAGCATAGTTCATTACTATTAAAGTTGCTCAGTGACGCATGAAGCCAAAAAGGTTCAAGTGCTGCGTATAAAATTATCTGGATAATCAACACTGCTTCAACACTGTGTGGCCCATAGAGCAGGGACACAAGAGACTCCCATTTGCAAAGCCAGCTTGTAGTTTAGCATTCTGCTAACTTTCATGGAGATAAAATGATTCAAGTGTGTGTCTCTTTTAGACTTTCCAAATGTTATTAGACTGATGGACTGAATCCCGGTGATATAACAAGTCATTTCATGGATGTTGTGAAGCTCAAAAAAATGTATCTACTGATTTACAGATGTCTCTTTGGCAATGTAAGTCAAATGGAGATGTCTTTTTGGGCCACAGGACATCATGTGACAGTGTAAGTCCCCTGTTTGGCCACTACAAATATTTGCTTTGAAGCCCAATGCACTTCCTGGAAGCTTATCGTGAGTTTGGTCGAACTGTTTAACAGCTGCTGCTGTGTTAGCTTGCTAACCAGGTAGACGCTAAACTGACCATTCACTGGGAGTAGAGTGGCACCAGAGTACTTCAGCTTTGTGTCTGTGTAACTGCACCAACAAAAATTCACAAAAGTTATCTTTACCTAGTGGGGCGTCAGATAAGCAAGGACGTCAGCTTAGTAGAAGGCTGCTAAAACAATGTGGCCACATGCTGCCCAGGCCTCCTCCAAGTGTAGTCTGAGTGATCAGATCACAAGAGCTTAGAGTTTACCACTTGAGATCCGATCACCCAGGACCTATGATTCAAGGTGTAAACAGGTCCAGAGAAAAGAGAGATGAGATGTCTTATAAAGAACGACTCCACCCTGGCTTCAATCACAGCAGATGACTGGGAGACTGATACATCTGTAAAATATGCAGACATCACAGCCTGATTTCTTTGACAATATTTATAAAAATATGAACCAAACGAACAAAGAAAGCATACTAATAAATCAGATTACTGGGTTAAAAAAGGAGCTACTGTGTGTGAGCCCAGTATTTTAATGCATGTCTTTTTTATAGAATGAGTGGAATGTATTCCTTGCTAAGAAATGGGGGATGTTTAAAAAACCTTTCAGCTTGTGTAGAAATAACTTTGCCTGGCCTGAGCTCACAGAGGCAGGTGAGTTTGACCTTCTTCAGCACAGGAGTGATTAAAGTGGGTTAGGATGTCATTTAGGGACAAATTGTGTCTAAAGGTCACTGATTAAATGTCACAGTGACTGCTCTAGATTTAGGCAAATACAGGCAAATGGCTGTTTCATATGAAGAATAGCTTAGGCAACATTAGGGAGCAGTGAACCACATGTAATTAAATTATTAGTTTAAGTACATTTTGCTGTAGCTTGCTGGCCGCTCAACTACATTCATATTTGCATAGATTCAAGTGTTATTGTTCCATGTGTGCTGTTTTCAGTGTAATTAACTACTGAGAGTTTGAACAGTTTTGGGTAAACAAAGTCATTTCAAGTACTTTTTCTAAGTGGCTTTAGTTAACCAAACTAGATTTCTTCTAATGGTAGCTTTGCTGTTGTTCAGTGTCATTCACTGTGAAGTAATTTGCAAAGCTTTTATACCTGTTGTATTCCCCAAAGTAATGTGGGGCAATTGAACCCCTCCATGAGCCAATCCAGTCAACGGTGTCAAACGCGGTGGCCAGCCGTGATCGTATAGTGGTTATTACTCTGCGTTGTGGCCGCAGCAACCCCGGTTCGATTCCGGGTCACGGCAGCCTGTTTTGGGCGATCCAGCGCAGACCTGTCGTCAGGCGATGTCAAAAATTGAATGGTCAAATATGTACGGCTGTGTTAACATTTCATTGACTACAGATGCGTTAAAACACGTTCATTTCGAAGACGAGTTCGTTCAGAATCAGCTACTTATCGATGTTGTTTACTTCTCATACATTCCCGGATGCTCAGCGTCTCTGGGGGTGAATGGAGCTGTGGGCGGGCCTCGGCCGGGCTGGACGCTGAGCTTCCGCATGATGATTGGAGGATCAGTCGAAAGGGTGAATCCCGTTTTGATTGACAGCTATTTGGAGACATACACCATCACTTGACAGCTCAGCTCAGTCCCATCGCGGATTGTGCAAGTGGAGTCTTCTGACAGAGTCATAGCTGTCAAGTCTCCCGTTTTGGCCGGGAAACTACCGTATTTTACCCCTCTTTCCCGCCATCCTCCCGTATTAGTATTCTCCCGTAAATCTCCCCTATTTTAATAAAAAAAAAACAACAACATTCCTCTGCCTCTCCAAACTGAACTCTGTCACTAGCCTCGCGAGAGCTGCCACCTGCAGTAGCCTGGGTGGCAGTTGTCGCGAGGTTAGTGCCGACAACGGGAACAAAGCCGGAACAACAAAAGAGAGAGATGGATGGATGTGACGGAGGAGAAGGCATTCCTGCCAAAAAAACAAAGAAGTCCTGTAAATATCTCGAAAAATGGGACGGCGAATTTACTTTTCTGCAGAGGAGCAGGATGGGGCACATTATGAACTGAAAATATGTTTAAGCAATAAGCCCCGAGAAGCCGTGAGTTGATTTTACAACGGCTGAGGGGCGTTCAGGGCCCCTCCGCCGTTGTAACATCACTGTAACTCACGGCTTCAAGGGGCTTATTGCTTTTATAAAACGGTTACCCTACATATAGCCCATAAAATAAACACACACGAAAAAAAATCATCAATTTATTGGTAATAATGCAACAATAAAACTGAGAACTATTCATTCTTCCACCAAGCAAGATGGAGTGGACAGAATGGTTGCCAAGCAACACAGACGCTGCGGTCTGCCAGTGGGTTACACTGATTTTACAACGGCCCTGAACGCGGCTCAGCCAATCACATTTAAGGATGGGAAGCACCCGTTTTATAAACAATAAATAAATGTGCTTCATATACCCTTTGTGTGTTCATTTAGGCTGTATTATAACGTAGGAATGTTCACAGCATTTCAGTGTCAACAAAGGTAGGCCTATCAGATTCTGATCACCTAACTGTAGTTAGTAAGCGGTTGACAAGTTGTTTTTAGATATCTTGTACACCTGTCTTAAAATGTCAGGGATACTGGAGCTTGGTTGGGGTGGTGGGACGGCTCGCAGCGAGCACTGGAAAATTTCCCTTATTTTCAAATCCAAAACTTGACAGGTATGAGGTGAAGTCGAAAGACAAACTGAAACCCATCTGTTGGTATTTGCTTGGCGAAATTACTTGTTAATTTCTTACACTGTAAATAAAACACACTCATAGTATTTCCTTGTTTCAGTTTAACATAATTTCAACATTTCCTTGTTTAATATCGTTTCGGAGGGCAGAATTTACTTATATAAATAAATTGACAAATTTTATGATGTAAGCCGACAAAGAGCTTCCCCTCTCTGAAAGACCAGCAGCTGCCACTGGTCGTCATCATCATGCATCTGATCACAACTGGACAGCTCTGTCTGGTTGTTCACACCTGGCATGAGTATGCATCTCTTACTGGGTCGAAAGTGACCACTTGATTGGATCTCACTTCCCAGCTCTACAAGCAAAAAGGACAGAAAAAAAAAATCGGTAAGGCAAAGGCATAACAAATCACCTGGACTTTTATACCTTGTATATGCCCGAAAGTTAAGTGGGGGAAATCAACACAAGCTGTTATATCATTTCAGCATTTCGGAAAGTGAAGCCCTCCATATTCCTGTGTTTAGCATCAAGGGCAGGTGGCCAGCCGTGATCGTATAGTGGTTAGTACTCTGCGTTGTGGCCGCAGCAACCCCGGTTCGAATCCGGGTCACGGCAGCCTGTTTTAAAAGAGCCTGTTAAGGCCCAGTGTCATGCATTTGATCACCAGTGGACAGTTTCATGTCTGTATGTTGACACCTGACATGAGAATGCATCTACGTGACCATTTGTTTCACTTCCAGCTTTAAAGCACAAAGAAATGAAAGAAAAACACCTGAATAATTTCTGTTCACAAAGACCAAATGTGTTGTTGTTGTTTTAATGTGCCATACGCACATTTACAGCTTTAACTTTCAATCATGAGACTACTGCTGCAGGTGTGTGAGCTGAGCTGACAGATGCGTCTCTTATAGTTTTTTTTTTTTCATTTTGATAAAATGGGACAAAGGCCTTTAAACCTGTTGTATGCCCTAAGGTAATGTGGGGGAAATCAGTACAAGCTGTGATGTTCTTTCACCATCAGGCAACTGAGGGCATCCATGAGCCGATCGCATTGCACCATCAAGGCAGGTGGCCAGCCGTGATCGTATAGTGGTTAGTACTCTGCGTTGTGGCCGCAGCAACCCCGGTTCGAATCCGGGTCACGGCAGCCTATTTTCAGGAGGAGATGGACATGCACACATAAGCAGCATGCATACTTAATGTAACATGTGCAACACTATTACATTGTTGTTATCAATATCAACCCAAAACGCAGCTCAATTTGTGACGCATACGCATTGATCACCACCTACATAAGCTGTTAAAACCTAGTATGATCATGCATCTGGTCAAAAGTGGGCAGCTCATTGTCTGTCTGTTCACACATGGCATAACAATGCATCTCCAAATGCCTCTAAAGTGACCACTTGGTCAGTTCTCACTTCCCTGCTCTACAAGAAAAGAAGAAAGGTGAATAATTTCTGTTCACAAAGACCAAATGTGTTGTTTTTAATCAGCGGGTGGTTGGTGTGCCATACGCACAGCTTTGTTTTGTTTTTTTTAATGACTAAAATATTTTTGCCCCTCTTTTCAGATGCGTCTCTTCTTGACTTTCCAAATGTTACTGGACTGAGTGGATTAAATCCCGATAACTAAACGAGTCATCCCACGGGGGGTATGACACTAAAAAAATGCATCCACTATTTATTTGTTTTATTTTTATTTTTTTATTGTGATAAAGTTGCTCGTGTGTTTTTTAACATAGTAATGTGAACTAATTTTCTAAGTAGTTGACCAAGCTGGATTTCTTCCAGTGGTGGCTTTGCTGTTGTTCCAAAGGCATTGTAAGAAAAATCTGTACAAACTGGTAGGCCTACGTTATCTCTACATCAAGCTACGTGTCCTATCGGAACAGGTGGCCAGCCGTGATCGTATAGTGGTTAGTACTCTGCGTTCGAATCCGGGTCACGGCAGCCTGTTTTAAGGAGGAAATACTTGTGCACACATGAGGACTCTGCATATAAATGACAGGTCGTGTAACATGAGTAACATTACTGCACACCTGTTACTGATATCGACCCAAAATGCATATCCATCTGTGACGCACAGGGCTCTGATCACCATCACATAAACCTGACCTGTTATCATAAATTAAAACAGGTTATCTACCTTTGTTAAAAAAAGGTCTTAATGTTTACAGGTAATACAGTATAAATGTACAATATTTATAATAGCTGTTTATGTAGGTGTTGGTTTAAATACAGTTTATGCTCGTCATTCTTCAAGTGTCTCAGTGACGTGAAGTCTCGCGTTACCAACTCCCAAATCTCGTCCAAGAAATCAACCAGGAAGCGAACGGCGGAAATTTAGATCCACCTCACGCTTTCAGCTAGCAGTTTTTGGGCAGAGCAGTTTTTCCTCTGAATGGAGAGGCCAGTGGAGTAGACAGCAGATGTCTAAGGCTAAAAACACTGCACGGTTTTGAGGAAACGATGCGTCTAACTACCCGGCAGGGTCGGTGAAGTGAATGGACGGATAGCCAGCTGAGAGTGTCCTGTCACTGACAGCCAGCCACATTAAACACCGGTAGGTTTAACATTAACGTCTGGATTTTACTTTCATTACAACGTTACGCCACAACATATGAAGGAAAAACAAGTATGAAACCTTAAAATCTGGCAGCATTGACGCCGCGTTAAGATGAATTGAAGAGAGCAGATTTTAGTAAACATCAGAAAACACATAATTTGATCGTGAAGTGCACTGGACAGCTCTCTGATTTTACCTAAATTTATCGCCTCTAGCCCACTAGCAATCATTCAAATGTAGGTACATTACCACCACCAGTAAATACTTGTGGTTATTTACTGTAATGTACGGCGAACAAGTGGTAGATAAATCTGACAGCTCTGCCAGTCAAAGTCAAAGTGCTCACAGCAAGTCTGTTACTTTGAGACATTTTCTAAAATGTATATGAACATAATTTCCCCGTCAATTTCAGGCCTATGCTCTTATCACCATCTACAGTTGTGCCTAGATGTGGGGCTGTGTCTGCAGTGTAGTATAGCAAAAACTGGATAGGCAAGTTCTGGTAAATGTAAAACACCAGCAGTGTCTGACTGTTGCTTCCACACTAAAAGGTAAAAAGAGCTGTTTAATGCATGAAAGCTTATTGTCCAAATCCGTTTCCTATTATATTATTTTTTACCTTATACTGTAGGAAATGTAATAAATTAAAGCTTGCTCTTTCTACATAAATTACAAGTGCTGTGCAATCTAAATGACTGACACTTAACTCAGACTTCACGTAGGCTATCTGCACGTATGTCTTTATATAATGTAATAAAGACTTAAACATTGGTTGAATATGCTCGTGAACACCATTGTTGGTCTCTTGGTAAATGTTTGGCTGATTAATTGCAGTCAACTTAACTATGATAGCTAACATTAGTGATCGTCGATTGATTCGCACTTGCAAATCGTCCTGTTTTCACTCTAAAGATTAAAGATTAGCAAAGTATTATTTATTGCCAAATTATAGTTCCAGTGCAAAAGGATGCATTGATGGCTTCTGCTTTGGTACGGCAACACCACTTGGACAAACCACATGAAGCGCTGCAGTACACTGTAATACTAGAGCTGGTAGTAATAAAACTTGGCCAGTTTGTGAAGCTTTTTTGTTATTATTTCAGATGGCGGTGCCTGTCCTATTTATATTCTATATCAATGAGGGGGGGCATTTCATATCTGAATATTTGGGAGGATGTGTCCCCCATAATTACTGCCACGTGTCAACAGTTGTACAAGACTGCATACATAATCTCAGTTTGGGGAAGGCCATTTCCTGTTTCTACATGACAATGTCCCCATGCACAAAGCCACATCCATACAGACATACTTTTTTGTTCGAGTGGAAGAACTTGGCCTGCACATAACCCTGACTTGACTCTCATTCAACATGTTTTTGATTCATTTAATTAACACAGACTGTGAGTCAGACCTTATCATCCAATATCAGTTCTCTACCTTTAAGGCTTTTGTGGCTGAAACGGAGCACATGCATCAAGGCTCAAATCTTGTGAAAAGTCATTTCAGAGGAGTGGAGGCTGCTATAGTAGTATAAAGACGCCCCTGGTTTTGAAAGAGATCTTACACAGTCACATGTGGGTGCACCATGCAAATGTACCAGTAATTTAATTTCTCAGACAACTAGTCATTCATTAGCTAGAGTTAGGAGGAGAGGTCTCTGCAAGCTGAGGGAAACCTAGCAGCTTTCTTTTATATCATAAAGTTAGTATGGATTTTTGGATCATACTACACACCAACTGACCCTCCATCAATGACTCTCAATTTGCAGACGCATGGCCCTGCTCCTCAGCTAGCCGAGGTAGACGACGTAACGAGACGACGAGACTAGCATCATGTTCCTGAAAACATCCTTCACCACGCTGATCGTTGGGGTGTTTGTGGTGTACGTGCTCCACACCTGCTGGGTGATGTATGGGATAGTGTACACTAAGCCCTGCGACAGACCCAAAGGTGACAACTGCATCACACCCTTCTTGGCAGGGGAACCGAAACTACAGGTCAGTAATTTGCAGGGATGGATGGTTGCACTGCTCAGCTTTGATTCCATCATGTTGCCAGTAGTGTACTGTATGATTGTAGTAATATCTGTAATATCTCCCTGTGTGTATCCAGTTGAGTATCTACACTGCACTGAAGCCCAATGCAGAGGGAGGACATACCTTGATCCACAAAGAGGAAAAGTTTGATGTCAACAGCAAGTTCGAGAGGTTGGTGGGACTCTTACTATTTAGTAACTTTTTACGTTTTGCATAGAATAGTTGTAATAGACCTGGGAAATTAATTGTGTCGGTCCCTCAGAGGTCAATTCAGAATCAAAGCTGTGAACTGACTGATGGGACGCTGAAGTTTAACAAACCCAAAAGCCTGAATGCATCCTTCAGATGAATGGATATCAATATTGCTTGGAAGTAAAACAGTTGTTGAGGTTCAAAGCACTTGACAGATTGATATATTTAAATTTAAGCAATTAAATAAAAATTAAATACATATGTTCTTTATTTAACCAGCTAAAAGTCTCATTGAGACTGAAAATCTCTTTTTCAAGGTCAGTTCTGACCCCGGGGACCAACATCAGTAGAATATTTTCAGAGTGCAGGCCATATTGATTTTGTTTTTTACTTCTGTACATACACAAAAAGAAGGAACCAATGCGAAAGTCTGTGGATATAAAGAGATGGCCATTTAGTAGCAGCATACAGTGTACAGCCATGTACAAGATTTACACAGCCAGTAACAAAGTGTAAAGCACAATTGTATACAGTATCCAACGTCTGTATGCACTGGTCATGTGCATTCATAAAGAGCAGATCACCATAGATCAATAATAGTAATACTTTCCTTCCTCTCACCCTCTTTGCTCTCTCTCTCTTTTTCCTCCAGGATAGTAAATGTCTCCCTCCCTAAGAAGACCCGCAACAATGGAACATTATATGCACTAATATTTGTCCATCAAGCCGGCTACACTCCGTGGCAGGATCCACGACAGGTCCACCTGGTGGCTCAGCTCACCACATACATGGTCCCTAAACCACCGGAAATCTCTTTGATATCCGGAGAGGATCAAACACAGGTACTGAGTTGTTCATGTTGTTTTAAATAAAGGATGCTTAAGGGCATGGGCAGGTGATTAAGTAGTGACTTAAATGCATTATAAAATTATCATTTAAAAATATATTGTGAAAAAATACTTGCTTTTACTTTGTGATTGATTATGATGTTCTTTTTTTGTGTCTTCTGTTTTAGTCGTTTTTTCATTCTTGTGTTTTAGACACTGACCATTTGTTTATATCATTAGTTCTTTTAAGTTGTAGTAGGTGCTTTATTTTGTAATAATGTTATTAATATTTGTAGTATCTGGATCTTAATAATTTAGATACAGAAGAGTTTATTCACTATAAACTCTTGTGAGTGACATTATAGTGATTAAGTTTATTAATGAGTTTATTTTCAGAGTAATATTTCTTCGTCTGTGTGATCACACAGGGTAAGAGAGAAGAAGCCCGGCAGAAGAAACGGCCGAACGGTAACCCTGCAGCAGGGGATGGAGCAGGAGGTGGTCCCACCTCTCTATCAGATCACCCAGTTTCCCACTGGCGCACTCGCCTGACACTCAACATTGTCAGCGACCACTTCCTGTTTGACAGAGAATACTTGCCTAGTGATGTCCACAGATACCTCAGAGTGTAAGACAGTGAATACAGACACACACACATACACTCTCTGAGAATAAAAAAAGTCTGGGATGTGTAAATAAGGATTCAGAGGCATCAGAGGTTGTTTTGTTTTTCCGTGTTTCAGATTCCAAAATGGTAAGAAGATGGTTTATCTACCTCTGCTGTTTGTTGACGAGCTCAGCAACCGGGTCAAGGACCTTGTCGTAAGTTTTGACATTTATATAAATATTATATAACACATTGTAATTAACTATCAGATGGTTTATACAGGGCAGATTTTCTTATGAAACTTATTTAGAGAAAGGTGCAAACACTAGTACTATGATTCAAGGTTGGTGTGATGAACCACATGGTGTGTTTGTAGGAGATCAACAGTACCTCCACGGAACTGCCTCTGACCATCTCCTACGATTCTATTTCTCTGGGGAGGCTCCGATTCTGGATCCACATGCAAGATGCTGTTTTCTCTCTGCAGCAGTTTGGTATGTTGATCTGTCACAGAAATACATGCACACACACACATTGCCTAGAAAGCCTTGCACTCTAATGTGGTGTATATTGTATGTCTCCCTGTATGTGTTGCAGGTTTCACAGAAAAAGATGCTGATGAGATTAAAGGAATCTTTGTGGATACTAACCTGTACTTCCTGGCTCTGACCTTCTTCGTAGCTGCCTTCCATGTGAGTCGTCGCAACAGAGCACCACGAGATCACGCTAGAATAGAATAAAATGCAACATTCTGAGCATTGTGCAATTCTCCGAATTACAATTTCTTGTTATAATAGTAGTGGATATATTCCTGATTAGACGTACTGGATTTTCTTAAAGTGGAACCTTCTATCCAGCTTATAAAATCAGCATGACAGAAGAAATGATAAACGTTGAAGCAAACCTAAATACTAAAATTGTGTAACCACCACATACAGTATAGCATTTGTCAGTGTCAGTGCATAGTGACCAATTTCACTGTGTCGCTGTGGATAGCAACAATAGACTGTGGCTTGACAGATATATGTTTATATTTATTGCTTTTTCAGCTCCTCTTTGACTTCTTGGCGTTCAAGAACGACATCAGCTTCTGGAAGCAAAAGAAAAGCATGGTGGGAATGTCCAGCAAAGCAGGTGCGTAACTTTGTTCTCATGACAAACACAATACTGGAAAAGAAACAAATGTGAAACAGATGACAAAGTTGGAAAAGTCTGGAGATTCAGATGCCAGCTATAAACATGTTGTAAATGATTTAAAAAGAGCATTACAGCACAGCATGTAACTGTCAGTCCTGTAGAAAAATATGTAACACAGGTGAACCTACAAGAAACCAGCCATCGGCTGTGTGTTGTAGTTTATAATCTGACTGGACCACTGGGTGGCCAGATGTTGCGTTCTGCCTCCTTATGCTCAGCAACAAAAACAGCAACAGAGTAAAGTATGCTCTTGCGTGCTCGCTGTCAGGTAATGGCAAGAATTAGCCATCTGCAAAATGCTGCAGAGCAATATATCACCTGCAGCAATGTACGCAAGAAGCCTGTACTTAAAAATGTTCACCCAGACCATTCCCCTGCACTGGAGCTCTGTATATCCACAGGTCTGGCACTGTGAGGAAACTTAATTTATGGATTACCAAAGTAGAAAATACAGTGACATTGGTGTGGACAGAATATGATGCAAATGCATTAAAAATTTAGGATAATTACTGAAATGCATTCATCATTAGCTGGGGTAAGTATAAAGTATAAACAGCAACGTTGCAGTAAAACATTTTGTTTTGTTTTCCAGTGCTGTGGCGATGTTTCAGCACCATAGTGATTTTCCTCTATTTGTTTGACGAGCAGACCAGCCTGCTTGTCCTCATACCTGCAGGCATCGGCTCTATCATTGAAGTGAGTGCACACAAAGTGGAAAACACACCACTGCGTCCATACAGAACTGAATAGAAAAGAGTGTGAATTCAAAAATTCTGTGGATGATGATCTGATTATTGTTGATTAATGTATAATGAGGGAATGCTTTATTGTTGCAGGTATGGAAAGTGAAGAAGGCCTTTAAAATTCAGGTTTTCTGGAAAGGAGGCAAACCAACATTCCTGGTAGGTGTGTGTGTGGGTAACTGGTTGATCTTTTTTCAATCATCTGCCATTTATTATAACAGATGAGTATAAATAAAATCATGTCTTTCTGGGTTGCTCTGCAGTGTTTCACTGTTTGTTATCTCAGTGGTAAATGATTTGATTCGTGGACCATCAGTGCCATTTCCTCTAACTCCTGTGCACAGCCAATATTCATTTTCTCTTCCTGCTGCTGTAACACAGCTCTCTGCTAAATTAATGTTGAAACTGAAAGCTCAGAGCTACAGCAACATATTGCGACCATGATAAACAAATAAAGGAAACAAATGCTATGATGCAGTGGTGTATGATTGGCCTTGTTATAAATGTAAGTGGAATATGCTACAGTGTGTGTGAGCTCATTTGTGGTTTTCTTTTCTGTGCAACAGTTTGGGAAATTAGATGAATCGGAGAGGAGAACAGAAGAGTATGATACTCTGGTAAGACACTATAGACTCACACACTCGTATGTGACTATACTTTATATTGTGCTGTATCTGGATTTACACTACATGTGTTTCTCTGTAGGCCATGAAGTATCTCTCATACCTCCTTTACCCGCTGTGTATTGGAGGGGCTGTCTATGCTCTAATATTCCTACGATATAAGAGGTACTGGTCTATGTGCACCTTTTTTATTACCTGATTGCTAATCATATTCTGCTGATGTCATCAGTCTGACCACTCATTATCTCTCTTTGTTTCTGTGACCCTGTTTTAGTTGGTACTCGTGGTTGATCAACAGTTTGGTTAATGGTAAGCTTTTTTTAAACTCTGAACACTGTGGAGAAAACACCTTAAACTAATGTATTACTGACAGAATTAGAATTACAAGTTGATAGCTTCCTTGTGATTTCCATTTTTTAATTAAAAAGAACAGGCTTTTAAATGTGTTTTTTATGATTCCAGGTGTATATGCCTTTGGCTTCCTCTTCATGCTTCCTCAACTGTTTGTCAACTATAAGGTCAGTTAATCGTGGTTAATATGTGTGTGAGAGTGGTCTTACTTTTTACACAATTTTAAAATATGGTAAGAGAAAAAATAGTGCTACATGTAATGCTGAAGGTTAAAGGTCCCCTGTGGAGTCTTCTTGTAATCTAATAAAAAAATATATTCACAAGATCAACAAAACGCAGACCCACTGATAGAAAAATAGCTCCACTAGGAGTGTTTGCTCTGGATCAATATATTGATTCAATAATCAGTGATCTAATATTATTGATGCAAAGTGCTTAATTAAGCTACACCTTCATTTGAAATATAACCGTTTCCATCCAAGCACACCTCCTTCCTAAACTGGCAATGTGATGTGCAATACCACACCTGCTCCGCCATCCACACATATGATCAATGACATCCATTCAAAGATCAACAGCCAGTCCTGAAACAGCAAATCTTATAGTACCCATGCACTGTTCAAACAAATTTGGTCAGGCAGCACATTTTAAGTGATCATTTTGGGACATTTCATACATGTTTTTTATGAAACCAACAAATGAAATGATTGTATTTACTTGCACTCATAATATTGAGCAGCACATCTCCACAGTTAATGTGCGTGTTAGTAGCACACTTGATTGAAGTGGCTCTCATATTCCAGCTGGCGCAGAAAACAGCCAACATACAGAGACAGCAGTCAGAAGATTAAAATGTTACAACATTAGATTCAATTATTATTTTCATTTTGGTTGAATATTTATCATCCAACATCTGCGATCCGACCCCCATGTACTTTTTTTTTTTTTTTTCACCCAGATCTCCTTTATAAAATAAAGACAAACTTCCACCCGTGAATCACCTTTTTTGCAGGTCACACCTGGGTACTGAACCTGATGCAGGACTCACAGGGAACCTTTAACTGCTGTAGATCTTACAGGAAGCTGCTTGCTAAAACATAAAATTGTTCAGATATTGCCTGAAAGTTTGCACCACAGTGTTGAATTTAATTTGATTTACTGTTTTTGTCTGTCAAACGTCTCACTGATTTATTCTGCTTAATTTAATAGCTGAAATCTGTGGCCCACCTGCCCTGGAAAGCCTTTATGTACAAGGTGAGAACAGGACTCCATTTTGTTAGTTATTCTGCTTATGCTGAATAACAATTGATTGTTCAATCAGCAGATTTTCATCTTAAAAATTGTGGTGTTTGTTCACAGATGATTGATTGACAGATACTTAATTATGTTTGATTATATAATCCATTTTTTAGTATTGGTATTTTCATGTTAAATAAAATATTTAATTCAGGTTACTGTCACTGAATATCCTCATTAGTTATTAGTGCATTTTTTAAAAGTTATTAATTGATTGATATTGATTTATTTTTGCCAGGCATTCAATACCTTCATCGACGATGTGTTTGCCTTCATCATCACCATGCCAACGTCTCACAGACTGGCCTGTTTCAGGGACGATGTGGTGTTTCTCATTTACCTCTACCAGAGATGGTACGCACACACACACTCACACACACAGATTCCTAAGTTGTCAACAAAACACACCCATCAGTATTCTAACCGAAACCTCTCTCCTCCCTGCCCTAGGCTCTACCCAGTGGACAAAACAAGAGTAAATGAATATGGAGTTTCCTACGATGAAAAGCCCAAAGGAAAGTCTCACAAGGACTAGTGAGGAAGGACGAGTCATGGCTGCCCTGATCTGGTATCTGTGGGTTTTGTCTTCAGTCCACCAGTATCCACTGACTGTTATTGGTCATATCAACTGAGCTGGTTTAACGATCCAGAGGCGCCTGGAAAACTGTTTTTTGTTCCGTGTCAGTTAGTTGGAAATGGACCAGGCGCATTAACATCCTTTTGGTTTTTGACATTTTCACTCCGTCCCATAGTGCAAAGTATTGGAAGGTCAACATATGCTTATCTGCCTATTGCAATCGGGAGAGGATTTTTTTTTTGTTTTGTTTCGTTTTTTGCACCATGTGGCGGGACAGAAACATTAGATAAACCACTAATCCATTTCAGACTGACCGAACAACCTGGAGAAATGTGTTTCTGACTGCTCGTGACTATGACCATGTCTACAACAGCTTAGACACTGCTCAGCTTTGGGATGAAAGAGTACATTGATATTGGTGGCAAATCTGAGTCTTGTCAGCCATAAATTTTGCTCTTCCTGTTTATCAAACATCATGTCAATCCACAGAGCCAGCCACATTCCTCGTCTATTGGAACAGCTCCATACTGGTAGTATAACTGGGGGGCTTTTTATTCCACCTTGATTTCCAGCTTTGCACATCTACAAACCCTGGCTTGGTTGTGCTAAGCTGCAAGAGTAGAGTATGATTTATTTCATTGGGTGCGACTCCCATTTTAAGCTCAAAACCACCTATTGAGGACCATTGTAAATATTGTATTTTTAAAATTTTAATTGCAGTGTCAAAAAGGGATTATTATAATTTTAAATATTTTCATGTTTACAAATTCCAGTTATCTGACTGAGTACAATTGGAGCCTGGGTCAGACTGCTTTGAAGAACCTATATCTGAATATACTGATTTTCCATATTGCTATTCCAGAAGTGCAAAGTCTGATTCATCGCAGCTTTCAGAGGAGTTTCCCAGTCATAAGTGGATGCATTGTTAATGCAGTTAATTATTCCTGATGCCGAAATTGAATGCTTCTCTAGGAATTCTGTGAAACTGTGCTAATTATCTGTCAATATTGCTCAGTGAAAAGGCTGTTAATAATTTCCCTCATAGAAAGTATCAATGTGTATACATTTAAATTTTTTTATTCCGGATTATCATAACAAAACTAACCTGAGACAAATTCCAGATTGACAGACCTTGTTTAACCTTTTTGTTTAAATGATAATATACATGCTTAAAAATGTTTGCGGCAGGAGTCAAAAAGGACTTAAGAGGTAAAAAAAGAATTAGTCAGAAATGTCAAATGGATCACTCTAAATTTAAGATTTTTACTAATGTACTTTCCATCTATGTTCATAATGATGGCTGTAATAGTAGCGACGTATCAAATTCCACTGTGTTGCCATGGTGAAGGGAACATTATAAAATCTTTAGCTGCTGTAGAAGCAGATAGAAAATTCTACATTTGTTGCCACGGACGTAGGGATGACTTCCCTAAACATCTGGAATGTGTTGGACCACTCTGTCCACACATGGTACAATGATAATGACCTTTATTACACTGTAACACAGGAGGGTACCACTGAGAGCCACTCTGTCCTTTCCATCCACTCTAGTTTTGTAGTTTTACCTGCTCAAGTATTTTCTACATATCAGGGCCAAGGAAATATGTTGGTGCCAAATGTGAGAATGATTCTTTAAACTGTTATGAGCTTTGTATGTTCACCATAAATGGTCCATCTGATGTTTTTAAACAGACACTGACATTGTGAGGGAAAACAGTAAATAGTAAGACTTGAGTAAAGTATTACTACATTTGGATTTACAGTCACATTCTATTTTTTTGCCATAGTTTTAATGTTATGTGTATTGTTTTGTTTCGCTTTTTTAATTTGTTGATTTTTTTTTAAGTAGAAAGATATGTGGATATATTAGGTCTGTGCACAGGTTTTCTGTTCCTGTGTAAAAATGGCCGGGAGAGATTTGTCAGAAAATTGCCTTGAAATGGTTTTACTCACTGTAATTTTTGTGTTTTTGATTGTGATTGAATAAAATTGCTGACTGAATATGTTGTTTGTATTGGATTCAGAACTTCTGAACATGTTTCCTTTGTAAGTTTTTCACACAGTTTTGGTTTTATCTGATGATAGCAGCAGAAACTACAGAGAGCATGCAAAAAGCACCGTGTCGAATTCCTATAAAATAAGTGCAAAAATAAGTGCACCATATGTACATGTATCATTCCCTGTCTGCCCTGTAATAAAGACAACAAAAGCCCTAAAAAAATCTAAAAAATGTACATGCAGAAAAAAGATATAAGTACATGATTTATTATTATTATTATTATTAATAATACATTAAATACTGTGAAGTATATTCAAAATAAAAAATATATTTAAAATAATTTATATGAATTATATTTAATGTATCTAACTGTATTCAAATTAGCAGAAAAATCACTTGTGATTGGAATAAAAAAATGGAGGGAGCTTGATTACGTCTGTCGTCACTGTGTGCGTAGTGACGTTCAGGTCACGCAGTTCTGACACGTCGTATATTAAGCTTGCTCCCGCCCTCTGCGTTCCCTTTTCCGCTACAGGAAGTTACCGTGCCTAAGGTGTTTGGTTCTTCACCAGAAGCTAAGGCCCGAAATCCGGCGACTAGCACCGCTAAATTTAGGCATCCACCTCGACAAATATAAAATCTAACATCTACAATGGCCTCCGTGTCCGAGCTCGCCTGTATTTACTCCGCTCTGATCCTCCACGACGATGAAGTCACCGTCACCGTAAGTGCCCCGGCTGATCCCCGTCAGCTCCACCAATACCAGTTAACTGCACCCTATGGGAGTATTGTGCTCATGGCTAAACCCCGAACTGATATTATCTATATAATAAGGACTTAACTGACAAATTAGCACCGTAAAATGTCCGTTAAAATTCTAGTTTAGGTGTTCAGATGTCCAAACAGTCCCATCTACCGGCCAAGATGGCGGCATGCTTGTTACTAACGTCAGGCCACGTTTCTGTATCAGGACAGCTCTTGACTGTGTTGTGACCTCATGAGTTGTATCTACGACATGTGGCTTTAGTGTTTGTTCCTCGCCACATGTCTTACGCACCTAAAATCACAGTTGAAGTTCTAAATAACCTCAGCTGTCACTTAAATGACAGGTGCTAGCTAATGCTAAGCTAATCTACACAACAGCACACATGCTTTAATATGCAGGTTCATGGCAGTGAAAGGTGCGACAAGTGACTTCAGTGTGTTACTATATTTTAACTTTAGTGTAAGCCTGCTTTGATTTATTGATAATAGAAATTTGTTGTCTTGATTTTATCACATTAGATTTGGTGCACGTGGATGCTGCACAGCATCTATATGACGTGCAAGCCTTTGCTTAAATGAGTATTATAGTGTGGTAGCAATAAAACATCATAATAAAAATTATCAATTTATTATCCATGTAGTCTCAAAGTACAGGGTCTTGGTCAAATAAATTAAATAATATGAAACATGGAGTATTAGCATCCTCACATTTGAGACACTTGAATCAGGGGAATTCACATTTTGTTCTTACATATGATTTAAGTGATAAGTTGAGCTTAAGTGTAGCTGTCAGTTAAGTTTATGTTAATCGACTCAGCATCCCTCTGTTATATGAATAACAGGTGAAATTGTAAACAGCAAGAAAATTGTGTGATGCCCTAATAGACGACTTTACTCACTACTTACTTGTGGTATTTCTATACTGTGTGCTGATGATGTGCATCAAGACAATACAAGTTATTATAGTATGAATGAAGTACACTTTGTAATGGCTGCTGTTTTCTGTGTCTGTAGGAGGACAAGCTGAATGCTCTGATCAAGGCTGCTGGAGTCACCGTGGAGCCCTTCTGGCCAAGTCTGTTTGCCAAGGTGAGAGCAAAACAATACACTCTGTGCTTGGGTGGTACACATGCAGGATGTAAACCATTTGGATGGAGCAGTGTCTGTTGCTTTCCTAAACTCTCATATGCCTTTTTTGAAGCACCACTTCATAGTTGATCAAACTGCTGTGCAACTTGGACTGTGTCGCCTCCTTTTGCGGTCACAGATCTCTGTTGATTGAAAGTAGTAGCTCCAGTTTTGTTTGTGTCTGAGAATGAATTAAGGCTCAGTTGGCCACAATAGGAAAAAAAACTAAATCTTGTGTAGGTTTTTTTTTAATCATATGTCTGGGAATAAATGAGATTTAGTTTTGCAATACTTAAGGAAGTAAGCAGTCACAAGAGTTGGGATTGAACATGTTTTTCTGCCTTTGCTGACAACTCAGACAATCAAAGTTAAAATGGCAGAAGCACCTGTAGGTCATACTAAAAAAAGTTTGCGAAGGGCCTGTGTAGGAGATTTGACTGCACTGTAGTCGGGTTTCCAAGTATCATATGTTAGCTAAAAGCTACCTACACAGACCTGAACAGAGCAGTGTAGGAATGAGACCAAACAAGTGGCTTAATGAGACTACAGAATGTCATCACGCTGGTCATGGCTTTTCAGCATTGTGGTGGTGGTGATGTCAAGTAATGCAGCCATTGTGTAGTTTGTTTGTAGCCTAACATTAACTTTTTACTCCTGGTGATTGCATTTACTCTTCAAAAAACTTTTGTTTGTCATAGAGCTTATTGTTTGCAATAATCGAATCTAATAGAAAAATCCCACTGCCTTTTTGTCGTGGGAACCAGGGTGATGTTAACTTCAGGGTTGGTTGACAAAAACAAGTAATCCCCGCAGCACTCTATTACACAGGCGCTTTCTCTACACAAGAACAATAGTGTTATGCCTTTGACTCTCCACTTCACCCATCAGAACAAACCCCGAACATGTAAATGAAGTGACTGACCTCTGACTGTTGTCATTTTATAGGCTCTGTCCAGCGTTGACATCGGCAGCCTGATCTGCAACGTTGGAGCCGGTGGTGGAGCTCCAGCTGGAGCCCCAGCTGCTGGAGGAGCTGCTGCTGCTGGTGACGCCCCAGGTAACTGGACACACAGTGGTTTAAGTTGGAAAGCAGGTTTTTAAATGGGATTTACATTACAATGCTAAAGATATTTTACAGTAGGTGTTACAGCAACACTAAAATAGGAAATACTCTATGATGAAGTGTTTATAGGGCCGTGCTGTACCTGGGGGCTTTGAAAGTAACACATGGCCTGCTTTTGATGTGTAGACCTGGGAACAGTTTAACTGGATTGATCTGGCCTAGTCTCTCGATTTAGTCCTGGCTAAGGTTTTGCTTTAAGTGACACAACCTTTCCTCACTTTGGAGGGGAAACCTTGTTTTAGTTTTAAATCCCTCCAACAAAGGTTCTTTGCTTAACTACCAGCTTACTCTGATTTTTTTTTTTGTTTGTTTTTTTTAATGGTGATAGTGAAAAGCCAGTCTGGCTTTAACTACAAAGAGTAGTTTGTGCACACTGCTTCTTTTGAACCATACCCTATCTGCTTTACCTCTACAGCCAAGGAGGAGGAGAAGAAAGAGGAGAAGAAGGAAGAGTCCGAGGAGTCCGACGACGACATGGGCTTCGGTCTCTTTGATTAAAAAATATGTTTTTGTAAGAAAACAAAATAAAAGTACAAAAACGACAGCTGCTTTGTCTGACTTTTTGTCATCTCCCATGCTGGCCTCTGACAGACACAAACATCACCTGTCACCACCAAGAGATTTTAACATGTCACAGCTGCACTAGATGACAGAACTGTTGTCTTACACGTTGGGTACACATTGCTGTATTGTATGTCGAAGTCCCTGAACTCAAGTGGACACCAGCCAGAGTTGAATGTGTGGCAGGAAATGTTAGTGAGATACACTCCAGTAGAGCAGAAATTATGCACCAACATTTGGCAGGAGAGTGTAAAGAAGGTGGACTGGCAGTTGTGCCAAAGTTGTTAAAATAAGCAGCATTACAAATGTGAGGTGGGGAATGCACATACTAGTATGGCCAGGTATTGTTAGTATAATTTCCAAGCCCATTATGAATGATGTGTGCATCACTGGATTTACCCTTTTTTAAATGTAACTTCACTAATAAGGCAAAAATAAAAGCAAGCAAGTGAGAGTATGTGGAGGCCCTCAAAGTGTATGAAGAAAGTGTTCGAGATAATACAAGAACGTGGTCTTATATATGTAAGCATGGAGAGAATGACTTCAGTTTGTTCCATGACAGAGGTTTACATCTTCCTGAGTTTATTTTGTCTGGGAAAAGTGTGACACTAGTAAGTGAAAACCTGTTTGTGTGATCATTCTGAAAAGCCGTCCTTAAGCCCTGCCTGCAATAACATGCTGCAGTGCTTTGCTCTTTTGTAATATGCCAGATAATCTCTTGTATTACCTGATAGTGTCCCAATCTAAATTCTGCTAAATTTACTCCCTCTGCTCTAAGTATGGCACTATTAGTCCAAATAGACGAAGTTATCAAACTGAACTGGTGGTCTGTCTCTGACTTACCAAGTTAAATAAAATCATAAAACTCTAAGGTTATGGATGCCTATTCCAGCAGCCTTTGCAGTCTGCTCTTGTGCACAGTTGCCGGGAGGGAGGGTTAGACAAAAATGTTATTTAGGATGCAGCTATTGGTAAAACTTGAACTAATTAATAGCAATAACACTAGTACTACTAACACAACACGAGGTGCATCACATCAAGGCAAAGATTCAAGAAACACCCTTTGAATAACTGCAAATAAGATGCTAAATTCCTAATTATGCTAATTTTACTTAAAGTACAATAAATGTTCGCTGCAAACTGTAAGTGTACAGCTGAGCACATGAACATAAATATTTTCTATCACATACTACCTCTACATAAGACAGAGTGATGCTCTCAAGATATTTTATTGACAGATGAAGCTGAATTCTGAAGAATACAATATATATACAATATATATACATTACATTACAAAGTTTATCCAAAAACATTTATAGTATTAGTGCTGAAACAATTATCAGTCAATATTCACTGGTTTCAGCTTCTCGAATGTCAGGAATACTGCTTTTTTATGTTGTAAACTAAATATTTTTTAATTTTGGAGAGAGAAAAAACACACAAAAAGGAAGTTTTTCCTGCATAGAGCGAAAATGGACGTGACCACCCCAGTCAAATTTAGTCTCACCTCCAGCTCTTTACAAACGGGAAAAGCACTGCAAAAACTTTCAGAGAGTAAAAGGAGAGCTTTCTGTTTTTGACAGGACCACAGCAAAGTGGGTACCAGCCCTGTAAATGTAAAAGAGATGATGAGGTCATAATTAGTCTCCTTTTCCTTGCCGTGATTATGATGCTACTACTACTAAAATAATAACAATAATAATAATAATGGCCCAAAATTGTGTGAAAATTTCATTTCAAGTCAAAATCTCCAACAGCTGCAACTAAACCCTCTTAAAACCTGGGGGAAACTCTTATTGTATGGGTGTGTGTGTGAGGGTATGTTGGGGTTTGGTTTACAGTCACCATCTCTTCTCTGAAACCCATCGGTCCCTTTCAGCCTTTTAGAAGTCAGACTGTTGAATCTCCCCTCAGCTCATCTTCTTTGCCATGCCCTGCTCCTTGTACAGAGAGAGCACTTTAGAGGGGCAGTAGATGTATTTCCCCGGCACCCCAGGGAAGGCGATGTGAATATGAGGGTTGTCAGGGCCCTGCTTAAGAGGCTGGTGTCAGAACCCCTCACAGGCGACCTGTTGGCAGCTACACCAC
The DNA here is from genome assembly GCA_019142605.1 of Cephalopholis sonnerati. Lineage (NCBI taxonomy): Eukaryota > Metazoa > Chordata > Actinopteri > Perciformes > Serranidae > Cephalopholis > Cephalopholis sonnerati. The sequence continues at coordinate 21,943,965 of JAGQAX010000014.1, read as the reverse complement.
GGACTTCCTCTTTGCCCTCTCCTCTGTCACCTTCCTCCACTTGGTTGCACTCTGTTTGATGGCCTAAAGCTCCCGCTCAAAGAACGGAGATGCAGCAAAGTCCTCAAAAGATGTCTGAGGGTCTGTGAGGCCTTCAGCTGCATAGGTGTTAAACACCTTTGTGGGGCTGTGGAAGTATTTCACTGTTTTTGACTGGTAAAAAAATGAACTGAAGAGAGGTCGCCAAGATATCTTGACTTTGGCTGACCACAGGCTAAACCTGGTCTGGCTGCTGTTGCTGATGTTTCTCCAGAATCTCTTTCAGAGTCTTCTCCACTGTGACTCTTCTTGGGGGGGGGGGGCATGGGTGGAGGGCTAAAGGTGGTAGGGGGCAGGGAGAGGAGGCTATGGGCGGTGGTACTATCCCTGACAGGTCTAAACAATAACGCATATGTTCATTATCCTGTTCTTAGCCTAACTTTAAAAGAATCATATTATGATAATACAGTCATATGGTTAGGAACAGTCCTGTCGTCTAAAGTTAAAATTACACCCACATTTTACTGGAAAGAAATGCAACATGGATAAAATAATGTGTAAGTGGCATGTGTGAAAAGTTGTTTGTTACATTTATCAAATGTTTTTCCATAGTTTTCACATTATGCATACACTGTGTTAATAATAGTCGTTAATGGACAATATATGATACCACTGTTGTGAAATTTCAACCACAGTGTCCAAGTTTTAACAGTGAGGCTGTGTGTGAGGGATGGTAGGTGGCTAATTTAATTACCTGTATCCATCAAAGACAGAGTCTCTGGTTTAGCTGGTAGCTGGTATCAATAGCTGCTGGGACTCGTAAACTACTGCAGAGCACTAACTTAGCTGTAGCTAAATTAGCTGCTAAATTAGCTGTAGCTAAATTAGCTGTAGCTGTTGCAGATTAACGCCACTTATAAAACTGAAAGTGAACGGCACAAGCATCTGTCACAAATGTAATGAATCGTTTGAACAATGCATCCAAAACCACACTGCAATAGAAATGACTGTTTCAATATTATTAACCCTCGACCCCAAGAGACGCAACGCTAGCTAGCGTTAGCATGTTAGCTAGCTAGCGTTAGCACGGCTAGCTAATGAAGCTCGATGATCCTCGCAGCATTCAGTCTGAGTTGCTGCTCACATTTTTATTCTATTATCTTAAGTGGTTTGCTGCCAAAGCCGTACAAAATATCCAAAAATCCGCTTTGAAATGTGTTTTAAAACGTCTTTACTCAGAATCACGTAATGGCGGCGCGGTGAACGCGTCGTTTTGGTCAGAGCTCCCCGCCACTCGACCAGAAGCCCTTCACAGAAAAAGGCGGTTCGAGTCCCGCTGTACCCAAACAAAACTCCTCATATTTGGCCCAAAATATTTTGCTTCAGTGTGTCTGCATAACACAAAAGAACTAAATTTAGCTCTATAAAAAGCTTAAAGTGAAAATTACTCACATATTTTTCAACAAATTATGTGGTACTTATTCAGTTAGTTGCCTATTTGTAATGCATTGTAACAGCATCTCTCCTCTCTACACTCATTTCCATGTTTCGCTAATCACCATACAGTCAACTAGAAAGATCAATTAGCAGAGAACCCTAAGGTTGTTGCAGAATGCAAACCTTCTAAGTGAATCCTGTACCTGGATCAGGAGTGTGCAAATCATGCTCTGAGGGTCGTTTTCCTGTCCTATGATGGTGTGCAACTTGTTCTGGAGGATGCATGTGTCCACAGATGCAGGTGATCAGAGTTTACATACATGCATCTTTGTTAATTCTGTCTACTTATTCATTCTTTTTTTACCACTTATTTATGGCATCCTGCTTTCTTTTTATTACTGATGCATCTTGTTGCTGCACTATCCCCTCTGCTGCTGTAGTACATAGTTAAGGACACACACACAGACACACACATACATAGTCTAGGGTCAAAACATCTTAAAGAAGCAGACAGAAGCTAGCAGTATTTCTTAATGATAACAGTGTTTTTATTTGCTTGGTTTAGCAACTGTACATGTGACTCCTTCCTGAGAATACTGCTCACCTCAGGGGAGAGGGAACAGTGGAATGGAGAGAGGAAGACGAGGCTGAAGGGAGGGGTGGCAACAGAGGGAGAAGGAGTAGAAATGTGGGGGTGACGGAGCAGAAGAAGAGAGGGAATAAAGGTATAAATAACTCCAGTGGAGGGAGGTAGAGAGATGGGGAAGGAAAACAGAGGGACTAAAAGAGGAGAGATAAGAGAAAAATCATGTTGGACATGAATGAGACCTGTGGCCAGTTTTAGCCACCATCCCAAACTGTTTCAAGGTGTGTATCAGTTCCTGGTTTTGAGAGGAGTAAGATTATTATGCATGTTGTATCTACTCTTAATTTGTATGTCAATATCCCTAAAAATCCAAAACCTGGATCAACTCAACTAAAGGAAATGTGACGAGGGTGTATCTTGCACTGCATATTGTCGCATGATATTTGGGCGAGGACAAATAGGATAGAGGGAACCCAACACAATCATCAACACAATTTGGCTTCAATATACAAAACAAGCAATAAAGAAACCTTGAATTTTCTGCAGCTAAAAATGTTGAATTATTAAGTAAACCAACGTAATTTGAGTGAAATGTTACTTTTTAGTCAGTTGCAGTGCAGCACAGTATAATTAGGACCTCCACTGTAACTCAAAAAAACCACCCTCCTTTCACCTCTCGCCCCTCTGTCCTTTTACTCCCCCCGTTCATCCCTCTCCCTGATTCACTAACAATTCATGCTTCAGAAACGTGTTAAAAATATAGCTTCTTTGTATATTTACTATGCAAGTTAACTTAAAAAGTGGCCTGTGACGTTTAATTTGTTCTTCAAAATACAGCTTTTATATTTCATTGTTATGCCATCTCTTGATGCCTGAGATAAAGAGATCTAGAGAGAAGAAGATGGAAAAATAGAGATGAAATTATGACATTTATGAGCAGCTGTAAATCAATTATTTTTGCCCACTGAATATTCAAGAGGAAGACTGAACATAGAGACATACTGCGAGAGCAGAGGCTGAAAGTAGTAATAATAACAATTAATAATGATATAAAAGCATGTTGGAACAACAACATTATCATCTTCATTATCCTCCTCATCCTGGCTCTTCAGTTCCAGTTGTTACATCCTGCATTGTGTGGAGACTGTTCGTCATGTTTGTGTGGCACGTTGTGGTGCATCTCTGCAGTCCTTCAAGCGAGCCTCTGAAACCTGTCTGATTCACTTTCTTCAAAGATTAAAAAGTAGTAATGGATGATTTTTTTAAAAACTCATCTCTGAGGATACGTGATGGGGGACAGGAGCGTTTCTCTGGATACAAAAGCAAATAATGCAACAAAAGTACAAAACAACACAATATTGACCGAAACATGAGCGTCGCCAGAGAGAAAAAGGAAGCGATGAATGTTTGAAGGAGGAGAGGAGGGCGCTGATTGTTTCAGTCAGTCATGTTTGCTGTCCATCAGTTCTTTTTTTTCATCCATCCGTTTCTCATATCCATCTTAATGTTCTCTTCTCTTTGTGATTGGCTAAGAGCTACCGCGTTCTCCATCTCCACGGCGACAGAAACTAATGCGGGCGAATCATCTTGAGTCGTGATTGGTCGATGACATCCAGCAAGTTCTTGGCGTCGACTGCGAGGGCGTGAGCTGCCATTAGCATCTGTTTCTTGTAGTCCTTTTGTAAACTGTCCAGAACACAGAAAACAGTCACGGTGTCACCATCACTGTAAACTGAACCATCATGATCAGTAAAACATGTCATACGTGTACGTACCTTGTCATGACATACTGTTGGGCCAGTTTCATCTTCGCTATTAATTCAGCCAGATCTGAATTCAGCAACTTCTGGGCCATCTCAATCTGTGAAAACACAAACAAAATGTCCTCAAATCAATAAAATAAAGCTTCTGTCATTTCAGTACATGTTCCATCCAACTCAATTATAAAATTTTAACCGAGTGTGTATGTGTTTACCTCTCTGTGTGTGCTGGCTGGCAGCACAGGAAGTGTCTCGTCAACTGTAGCTAGCAGAGTCCTCAGCGCCAGTCCCACCTCCTACACACACACAAACATACAATGTTTTTCATCAGTCTTCAGTCAATATGCCATTTTAAACCTGTTGATGATGAACGTGTGAATACATACATAATGAATAGTAAACTGTATCATTATAAAATATCCCCTGTGTTGGAGGGAGATAAAATGTACCACACTGTTGTACCTTCTATGACCTTTGTCAGAGAGTGGATATTGATCCTACCTTGACCATTGGGACGTACTCCTCTGGGGCTGCAGGCTGAATCCTGTTGGACATCTCAATCACAGCTTTGACCAACCCTGTAACGTTCTCATACACTTTGTCGTTCGAACGATCCAAGTTGGCGGTGGGGGGCGGGCTGATCTCCTGAGGCTGCAACTAGACCAAATGAGGAAAGTGTGACCGTTACAATGAGTCACCGAAAAAAAGAAATTTATATGTTTTTTCAAATTATTATAATTTTATTCTCAGAAATTGTATTTCGAGTTCATTTTAATTCTTAAAAACAAGCTCATTCTGCTACCGGGGTCAACATAGGTGACTGTAGTTAGACAGACATAACACTGGGGGGCAGTATTTGACTGGATCTACACACACATGCCATTCCCCTTCTCTCTTTCTTTCTCTCTCTCACACTCACACTCACACTCACACTCTCACTCTCACACAAGCCTCAGATTGTTATTGTCTCTACATGCATTTCTACCTACATACTAGACACCTTGATGCTTCTACTACAACAGAGGTGTGTGTAGGGTTGTTAGTACAGTGTGATGGCAGGACAGACAGGGTCAGTTTTCTAGTGACAGACTCTGCATTAAGCAATAGTTTTCATACTGATGTTAAACGATAAAGTGTCATGTCAAAGGGCAGGTTGTACCTGCTGAATGTTAAAGGTCATTTTGCACCTATAACCTTTAACAACTCGATAAGCTGTTGACACATTCCATTTTGTTTTTGTCTTTCTGGCTCCTAGTAGTCATAAACCCCCTCAGTGCAGGTTTAATTGACGTTCACAAAACTACCCAGCTTATTCCATTCTGTTTAAGCTGCAGCCAATAATGTGGAAACATAATTAAAGCACAGCTGAAGTGATTTGTAGGCCGCCCCTTTAATGAGACAGAACTCTGAGGACACGCCTCAGTAAAGAGATTTAAATAAATAAATCACCTGAAGCCACAATTCAGCTTTTGTGCATTAAATATTGGTTTGTGAATGAGAAAATGTTTCCACAGCTTTAATTAGTTTTATGTAACCCGTTAATGTTTGTAACTAATTCAACTACATTAATTTAACTATGTTATTATCTAGAGGTACAAAAGAAGAAATTCAGTGACCAGTTATTCATGGTTCTATTGATCTATGATAAAACTCTACGGCGACTTTTACATTTTGGTTTTATTTTTCTTTACCAGGGATATTTTTCAGAAAACTCTGGCCGGGGCTGCAATGAGCCTAAAGCCATCTTTGTATAAACAGGGGATTAGTAGTTTCCATTGCTTCGAATGGGAAATAGTGGAACAAGCTCGTAGTAGTAACAGCTCCAAAGTCGACATTTTGGAGCTTTCAACCACATCTCACAGTCTTCAGCACCTTTCCTAATGACCATGAGATGCATTTAAAAGCCCCAGATGAGATTATTTCCATGATCAATTGTTCAGCCTCTGGCAAAGAAAAATAACTTTAGTACAATTCAGAAAGCTTCTCGGCACATACTAATGGCAACTATTACTAGCTCTACAGCGACGACAGACGAACACAAAGATCAGCTTACCCTCCACGGCTATGGGGAGGTTGAGGAGATGGGAGGGAGGTGTGGTTGGGAAAAGGGAGGAGATAGAAGGGGATCGGGGTGTGCAGCAGGTCGTGATGAGAGGGTAAGGGTATGACAGATTGATTGATGGATAGGTGGATGCAGGGTAAAAGGTCAGAAAAGCAGGATAAGTAAGTGTGAAAAGGAAACAAACAGAATGAGTGCAGGGATGTTAATAAGAGAGAGAGGGGGGAGAAGGAGTGAAGGGGGAGAGAAGAGGGACAGCACATTAGGCCAAAGCAGACCACAGGCGAGGCATGGCACAGCATGCAACCCATCAGCAAAATGTGTCAACTCAAAAACAATATGCTGGAATGAGAGAGAGGCTACATAGCAGCATGGTGAGGGAACTGTGTTTTAAACTGTAGAATAAATTCTGTATTTTTAGGATATTCATTGTTCACGGCTCTGTATGTTTTTGACTATAATGTGTGCATATATACCTTGACCCCCTCGTTGTAGCTGTCCACAGGGCAGAGACTGGCCAGGTTGCCTAGGTGACCAGGAGCTCCAGGGCGGGGCGGTTTCTTAGGCGGAGCCACATGTTCTGAAAAAAAGGACAGTATGAGATGTAGCATGGAGTTAAGTATGATACATGCAGAGGTGGACAGTTTGTACGTTGTAATACTCCATAGGAGCTACAGTGAATTAATTACTCTGTGAAAAGGACAGCTGTGTTCTGTGTGTAGTTTTACTTTTAATACTTGAGGTACATTTTGCTGATACTTCTGAACTTTTACATGAATGCAGGGCATTTATTTTTAACAGTGTTTTACAATGTAAGATCGCTCCTTTTACTTAAACAAACACTTCACCCCCCAAACGGCCGTTTGTATTTCAGTTACTCACGCTGTGTTACACTGAATTCAGGGGGAAAACGTAGTTTGTCTCACATACTTCCGTAGTGAACAAAGAATCCAAAAACATAAACTCTTCATGAATCAAAGTCATAGAGGTCCGTGTTTAACATCGTCGTAACTTGGAAACTGGTTTGCCTATCAACAAAGGGACTAATACTTTTAAACTGGAAGGAGCGTAAAGCATCCTGCTTCAGAGGAGACTCTTGGCTGCAGTAATATCTGGACCTACTAAACATGGAACGGGCAGCGTGCCTGTTGAAATACTTTGATAAGGGGCTGGAAGACCATTGGGACACTGTCCTTACACTTTTGAAATTGTAGCCCCCGTTTATATACATACTGAATGTGTGAGATCTGTTGTATGTTACATATGCTACATGAATGTCACCCTTGCATCATCCCCCTCATCCCTTTTTAAAATTTTTATTTATTTTCATTTATCAATGTATTTTTTATTTTATTTATTTATTCTTTATATTTATTTTCTCCAATTGCTGTTTTCTTTGTACTGTTTTGTTTTGTTTATTTTCTATTCCTGTGTTTTTCCTATCTGATTTTCCTTTCTTAAATGTGTGTTAAATCTAAAAGAAAGAAATAACAATAAAACTGTTAATAACAAACATTGTCGTAATTACATCAAAATATCAGTTTACAAACTCTCACACAACCAATGCAATATAATTTAAGTCTCATTTATCCAGTCACATGCTCAGTAGTTCCCAAACACCTGCATTTTTGCTTAAAACAGTGATATTCAAAACACTTTGCATACTAGTAGCAGGCCTGGGCAGACACATGTACTGAAACTCTGCTCGTGCACTTCATTCAGATTCCCAGGAGTTTATGCAGAAGTGTTTTACATTGTTATGTTTTTGCAAATTCATATGTTTGGGAAGTATTGAGCACACCACTTGGACAATGTGAGAATTTGTAGCAGATGTTTTTATGTAGTTTTGCTGATATTAAACGCAGCGCCCTAATGACTTCAATTCATCAAGAATTTTCTTTGTTTTTGGATTCCTCTTTCACTGTGGAGGCATGCGAGAAAAACAAAGTTGTCCTCAGAAACACTCAGTGAGTAATTTGATATACAGAGGATCATTTTGTGGGTGTAGCATTCCTTTAAGTATGTCTGTATTCTCACCTGGTTTCCCTACAGGCTGGTAGATGTGCTGACTTCCACCCTGTGCAAAGACAAACACACAAATACACTCACAGGTTAATCTTTCAGTTTAACATAATCATAAAATAATCATTAGAGGAGACAGGCTCTTTGAATAAGAGGAAAAACTTTGCCAAGAAGTTACTGTAATACTAATTTCACTGAATATAAGAAAATCTATCATATTGATACCCATCAGCACTGTCACCGCTCAGCTGCAGTTGATACAGTGCACAGACGATAAGGTCAATGCTTAAAATAGCTTTAGGACATCATAATGCTCATTTACAGTAAAACTCTGCAGTGTTTCTAGGTTTAAAGTTCCCATGAGCCCTCTGTGGTCATGTGGTTGGTGTGTAGGCAGTACCCTCCCTGGCACACGGACAGAAATACTTTCTCTCCTTCTCCCAGCCTCTGTATTTCCTCTGTCTGTCTGTCAGTCTGTTTTACTGAATACTTTCTCTCGGCCTCCCTCTTGCACTTTTCATTCTTTAATTCGCTCATCTTTGCTGTAATCTGATACTTTTCTTCTCGTTATCCTGGTACTGAATCACTTGCTTCTTCTCTTTTCAGCATTTCTCCGATTACAATTTGAGTGTCAACACACACACACACACACACACACACACAAAGTGACTGACCGGTGTTTGTAGTGTGCCGTCCTCTCTGTCGATGCTTCCTCTGCTGTTTCTGGACTCTGCCTTCTGCAGCAAAGAAACAGAGAGATGACTTTAATGGGAAACAGACAAACAAACAAACAAAACCTTAACTAAGGCTGAGTTCTGGAGCAATTTCAATCACTGCAACAGTTCCAGGTAGTTTTAGGTTAGTGATAAAATAAAGTACAATGAAATCACATTGTTATTTGATTCCAAATCGTTAATGTTTTACATAAGACACACTTTACAAAAGCACTGGGCACACACAAACAAACACAAAATATGAAAAGCACAACCAGTGAACAGGTTGACAGTCACCTGCAGGTCACAGAAATTAAACATCTATGCAAAGCAACCATAGTTATCTGTTCCTAACAAGCACCACATGTCAGCAGAAAACCCAGCACACTTAATTTGCAGGATATGATTTCCACCAATGTCTACGATCTGCTGAAGGTTGCCATCTGAACTGCCAGAAAAAGTAAACAACATCATCATCATCATCATCAAGTCAGTAAAGAAGAGCAGCAGAGAAACACCTGTTCACACAGATAACTTCCTAACAGTCTGTTCACGTCAAAAAGTTCACAGCTCACACCATCTTTAAATCCTGTCCACATTTTCACCACTAAAACCCAAGCATGGCTCCAAACTCCATCTCTCTCTGTTCAATACCGTTTTGGTGAAGCACGCCTTGAAGAGATGCATCCTGGGAGAGTAGAGGCTGAAGAAGACGGGAGGAGGAAAGCAGAGAGTGGAGGCCATCGAAAGGAGGGCGGAGATAGGGACAGAAAGTATGAGAGAAAGAGAGATGCGAGCAAAGAAAAACTTAAGACACAAAGAGAGAAAGAGTGATGAAGAAAATCATAAAGAGGAGGACACAGAGAGGAATCTAAGAACGTGGAAGATGAGACTGAGAGAAGTGAACTGAGAAAGACAGAAAAACTGAGTCAGAGAGAAGAATGGAGGGAAAGGAAAAGACAGAGAAAGAGAAGAAGTTTTTCCAGAGGAGGAAAAGCTCCACTGAGCCACAGAGACAAAATCCTGCAAAGAAAAGATCCAACCGCCTCACTCTCGTCTCCGTTTCTCTCCCTCAGTCTGTTTCTCCCTCCCACTTTTTCCATCTCTCTGCATCTCCCTCTGTTTTCCCTCTCTCTGTTTCTCTTTCTCTCTCTCTCTCTCTGATGGGTGACTCCTTGTTCGTTCCACCCTCTCAATGGCTCATGCCAATCCCACTTCCTTTCTCCCTCCTTCTGTCCTCCACTCTTGTTCCTCCTCACCATCTTTCTTTTCAGGCCTTACTTTGTTTCTCTCTTACTGCTTTTTCATTTTCTTTAATTCGTCTGTCGATCCTCCTTTTCGTTTATCACAAAGTGTATGTGCATATTTCACAGATAGAACTTAAATTCTGACTCCAGTATTGAAATCTTCTACTTTAGTTTAAGTAGAAATACCTCAATGTAAAAACACTTAAACTTCAAGTGAAAGTCTTGCATTCAGAATATTACTATTACTATTATTACTATTATTAGAATACGTGTATATCAATTAATCACCCCATGTTGCACTGAATTCATGAAGACAACTTTGTTTTCTTGCATACCTCCACTGACATCATCAGTGTACAGCTCCTGTGCTTCTTTAAAAATTCATTTGAGCTAAGCTGGTTTTCCAAATTGAAGCTAACTTGCTAATACTCTAGTCTGTCAGCAAGTTTATTCATTAGCATAGCCTTCATAGTTAGCAAGCTAACTCGCTAACCTTGCTGTAGCTTACATGGTTTTTGTTCGGCGTTACTGAGGATTTGTCAATTTGGAAAACTAGCTTAGCTCTGAAGAGGCACAGGAGCAGCACACTGATGACGTCAGTGGGCTGTAATTGGTTGATTGCAGTGTTGGTCCTGGAATGCGATATGGGATGTTGATCCAGGGGCATGTCCTACTTGGCAAAATCACTTTGTGCTTCCCCAAACAGACAGCTCTTTCTGACAGGGAACTGACCTGAAAGTGAAACTTACTGATGATCTCTTTAAAGCCAGACTCCATTGACAAACACAGCATAGATAAGCTTCACTTTCAGTTCAGTTCCCTGTCAGAAACAGCCATCTGTTTGGGAAATACTGAACTAATGAGACTTGGATTATACTGCACAAGTTTTGTGAGAGTTTTAAAATAGTTTTGCTGTTGTTTAACATGGCCCCCTTTTACCCTAGTTCATTAAAAATTTTCTCAGTTTTTGGATTCTTTGTTCACTGTGGAGAGAAAACCAAAGTTGTCTTCACCATTTCAACGTAACACGGGGTGACTGATTAATAGAAATAAATGATCATTTGGGTGATGAAGTTTTCCTTTAAGTACATATGCATAGGTAGTATCACCAAAATGTACTTAAAGATTCCATATTCTTTTAGACCTGAACTTTAAGATCATGTTCTACTGGATAGATAAATAAATACATTTAGAGTTCATTTTATATGAGATTTTCAGTTAAAATTAGAAGTTATAGGAGTGCATTATACAGACATATATGTTACGGGTTCAGCGTATGGGCAAAGATTTGAGGATTCAAATCAAATCATCAGCCAGCTCAGATACTATTATGATACTCCATACTAGTATTCAATGGAAATGGCTGGTAAAAATGTCTACAAACTCTTTCTGGGGCTGCCAGTGCACAACGCAATGATGGAGGGCTTAGTCAACACAAGTGATGATACAGTAAGCTACAGCTACACCGAGTTCATAAACCACACTGCCTTAAAAATAATCCTCTTTGTCATTGTGGTTAAATCAGATCAGTACACAGTTCACTTTATGGTTTTATTTTCAACTGTGACATCAGATTACAGAAAGCTTAACAGACTTTGAATCCACCTCATGACTTTGTTATTTTATGACCTGACTCATGGTCTTAAAATGGTGGTGCATCAGGAGGAATAGTGAAAGGTCAGGCAGTGCCTCTAAAATATATCAAATGTCAAAAATGTGGTTGATAACAGGTCTTTTTATTTCTGATTGAATCACCTCTGTGAAGGAAGCTTCCTTTCACTTGTCATCTTCCATGAGGGTCCAAAGTCAGAGCCATAAAACCGCTGGGGATGTGGTGAGCCATTTAGCATCCCCAGCATTAAATCTTACCAAAAGTTTGTGAAGGTGGGTGCACAGAGGAACTGATGCATTAAGGGAGCATTCTCGCCAGGAAAAAGAAATGACATCATGGTTTTACCAAATAACAAATAAGATAGCAGCAAATGCAGTCTGCTAGCTTTGTCCTGAGAGATTTCCAATTCTGTGAAGCAATAAATAAAGAGAGGGGACATCTCTCCCCATCACTCATCTCTGTGTTTTTCTCTCTATTTCAGCTCTCCAACACCTGGCTCAGAAATGAAAACAGCCGATTAAGGCTAGAGGAGAAACAATCTGACCTCAAGAGAGATGAAAAACAGACTTGTTTTGCTAAAGTAGTGATTTGGCTCCTTTTGGGGGATGTTTCACTGTCTGATGAGATAAATCAATCACAACTGGGCCAATTCAAAGATCTGAAAAAGATATTCTGCAGCTCATCTGGCAACAACAATACACAAAGACATTTTACGAACTCAAAAAAGCGTCCCACAGCCTCACACATATAAACATACCAGCCAGCTGATGATGGTTTGGTAACCTGTCACGTTGCCCCAGAAGAAGATCCCTATTCAGGTAGCTACAATAGCGAATCGAGGACTGAGAGACCGGCATTTGAAATGATTAAAATTGAAATCTGTTTGGAAAACTTTTGGGGGCTCACACTGCTTACCCCTATAAATGTTATTTACGGAGTCTTGTTTCGCTAAAGCTCTTCAAAGGAGGTGTTGAATGCAAAGTATTATGAGGACTGGAAGTTGGACTGGAATCCTGGAAGTCCCCTTTAACTTTCCATCTGTTTCTAGAGTTGGTGTTTTGCTAACAATATGTCTACCGTCCTCAAATAAAAACTGAAAACTGTAGCTTATATTTAAGAGATGTGCACGATGAATTAAGTTGTTAATTCAACATCGCTACCCTCGCTTGACGGCAACAGAATTACTAGTTAGTTAAGTAAGTATGTCCAAGACTTACACACACTTACACTAAGTGGATGTCTTCTTGCTAAGCTATACGAGAGAGATGCTTTTTGGCACATGGGAGATCCCGAGAAGCCTGGACTGTGTGTATGTGTATATGTGTCTGTTTGCATGCAAACTCATGCAAGGGAGAGTTACTGTGTGAGTGTGTGTGTTTTTGAACAGAGATGAGTCCAGAAGTTAATAACAGAGTCAACAAATGTTTGATAACTTTTGTTTAGTGAGTTGTTGTCATGTTTTTTAGGATCATGTGTCATGTTCATAATGCACCGTGCAAAGTGTTGCACATTTCAGAGACATTTAAAATTAGATTTGGTTATTGAAAAATGTATCGTTTAATATAAGCAAAATTTTTTTCGGTAAATGTTTAACCTTGCAGACTTAATTGTGATCAAAGTTTTCTAATTGTTTTCTTACTATTGGATTAGTTGACTAGTCTAAGTTTAAACGTCTGTTTTAATGTAGGGAAATGAGTCATTAGGAAGATTCCTACAATGTATGGATACCATTACCATAACCATGAAGCTCTCCTCCTGCTCCAGCCACCGCTGGTCATCTTCCATCTGTTGCTGCTGCATCATCAGCCTCTCCTCCATCATCGCCTGGCCTACACACCCACCGTCCTGTAGGAAAACACCAGTGCTTAAATGTGAACCTGTTGCTCTTTCAACTTTTTTTATTTGACATTCAAAACTTTTGCGAAGAAGTCCAAACAGGATATACAGGCTCATGACAGTAACACGAGCACCTCAGTTATCTTTGCTGATTGAACAGTGTGATAATCTTAAATCCACTAGCTCATAAAAATGATTGCAGGGATCAAGTTTTCAGCTTTTTCCTGACTGCAGTTATTTTGTTCCCCTGCACAGAGCGCTGCGGTCTGCTGGAAAAAACAACTTCACTATATGGCTGAAGTGCCAGCACCTCATGTCACCTGCTATGTTTAATCAAAATGAAAAGTAAATTACATAAACATATATGAAACTGAAGCCCTAGGTTGTTTTAGGCTCAACTTCTGTCTGTTACATCATTTAGATGTCATACCTTAAAACATATTTAGGTACATATGTTGTTAATTTTTTGGCAAAGCTGGATGCAGCATGTCTAATGTCCTTTATGAATGAGTGTGTGTACCTCCATGTTAGGGCTCCACAGTGCCGTGTGTTCAGGTCTGTGTTGATTCCAGGAATCAGTAGGAGGGTAGCTGCCTCCTACTCCTCCTACGCCACCATGTGCTGTTGGCTGCAGGTGCACAGAGATGCAGAGAGACAGTGTCAAAAATCATTAATAATAGTAAGGAGGATCAACAAATGGCTTACACGACACTGCAACAAAGAAGAGCACTAACATAGTGACAGTGAAAGAACAAATACAATACACCTCCATGCATGTCAAACAAAGTCAAAGCAAATATGAACACAATCCTGCTACTTTTACACGGCAAACATGAAGTGGTCCTCCATGAAGTGGTCCTGGTATGCAGCGTAAAAGGTAAAACATTTTGTCTGTTAAGAGGTACTGAGGTCTCCTTTTATGAGACATACAAAATTAATCAGGACATTTTAAGGAAAAGAAAAAGCCTATATCTAAGCTTGTGATAAATGGACAGTAAAACAAAAAGTGCATTTTGTTATTGACCTATAATATAAAAACTATTCATAACTTCTTTAGTTTCTAGTTTGTCTGTGTCACTGTGTAACATGGAAGAAGTTGTTGGGCCGTGAAAACAGAGGCTGCCTTTGGAGAAAACAGAACTGGAAAAACTCAAAGAAAAGCAACTAACCAAAAGAAAATTTTAAAATGCATAAGAGCATAAATACAGAGTGTCTACAGGTATCAGACGCTTAAATTTAAAGCTTTTTCAGACCTTTTCAAGATAATTTTTGAATCAAACTTAGGACAGATTTCCAGACATGATTTTTTTCTTATTCAAGCATTGCAGGTAAGTTTAAAGGTACGTTATATATATGTGTGTCATGTGCCAGAGGTAGGGCGTTTTTCAAACAGGTAAGTGCAATAACACAGTAAACAGACAGGGTTAGGATCACAGGTAGGTTTAAAGATTTAGACAATCAGAATAGTGTGCTTTCATTTAATTTTCTCTGACATGATTACAATACAAAAATCATGATATTTCAAAAACTGTCACTGTCAAAATCAGTTTTCCTAAAAGTTCTTATGTAAGAAAAAAAAAAAACCTGATGACAAACAGCAGAGTGAAGAGTGTACCCACATTTCAGATGGACTCCTAGACTGGCTCTCTGAATCATAGCAGAGTCAGAGAGAATAACTGAGGAATCTTAATGAAACAATAACACTAATCCCACTAACACTTAATAAGCATTGTTAGTAATAACAAGCACTGATTTGGCTCAAGGCCTCAAAGAATCATGGGAGTTGTCGTACAGCATTGCAGCCGCTCTCATTCTCATGTGTAACACATGCTACCAAAATATACAGACGTTATTCTTACATGTGATATGATCAAGTTTGACTTAAATAGCAGTTCAAATTATACACTCCTTATAAGGACAAGAGAGAGAGAGCTGCTCGCCGCCATAAGGGCTGGAGAGTGGCTTTGATTTGTGTGTGTTTGTGTGTGTGTGTGTGTGTGTGTGTGTGTGTGTGTGTGTGTGTGTGTGTGTGTGTGTGTGTGTGTGTGTGTGTGTGTGTGGCTTTTAGCACTACAGGAAATGCCTGCTGTCTGCTCGGTTTATGAGGAGAGGAATAACTGCTCTGAGAGTCTCTCTCATTTTCTCTGCCTTCACATTTCTCCTTCTGACTTTGACACACGCAGCACACGCTTCCAGCAGTCTGTGAGTTTACTCAGACTCGATACTGGCTTTACTGGGTCGGCCTTTATTGTGATGATAGTGCTCAACCCAGACATTTCAGGGACTGAATTAAAAATATAATTTACAGAACTCATCAAAACATGTCTCCAATATTGTAGGATGAAAAAATATTAGCAGATTTAAATCTAGACTTAAATCTAGTCGTCATAAAGTTTTTTTATGCTATCTACCCAGCCTCCGTAATCTTTGCATCAAACACAGTATAAACGTGGAGACGGCATGATCTGAACACAAAAGATTTTTAAAATATGTAACAATAATCTTGTTTAGTTAATCTTCACTTTTTTAAAAATACTTTACATGGAAAAAATTTCTTTAGGCACTCTTCACAAAATAAAATTAATACCTGCAGGTATCTTGCAGCAGAAGTATGTAAAATAACTGGAAAAATATGTGCTGTATTACTAAATTAAGCTATTTATGATTTTTAGAATTTACAACTACAACAGGAAAGTAATTAAAACAGCAAATAGGAAGCATCTGAACAAAAGTCAGAGAGACTAGAGGAAGAAAAGACATTTTGTTGGAAAAGAAGCCTTTTAACTTGCTTCAACTACACAGTTAAAAGGCACTGCGAGATTAACATTTAGTCAGAAAAAAATGTTTGTGGTGGTGAACACACATAACCAATAAAAAGATATTTGATCAATGATCTTAAATTAACAATAAAAGAGAGAATACTTATATTTAAAGCTCAATGAAGATCTAATCTGAATATAAGTTACCTAAAAATACATTTTAAAGCCAATTTATTCTGGAAAAAGTAACTGCTACAAACTATTACAAAGAAGCACAACACAGAGTGTTACTTTCTAAAACTCTAAATACATTCGACCTGCCATATGTACATTTCAATTTCTGAATGCACTATCAACCTCATTATTTAGCAGCACTGCACACTGCTGCTGTTGCCACCTAAAACCTCTGGAAGTCAGAGGAAAAGACCACTGCAGCCACAGTGGATGAGAAGGAACAGAGGAGCACAGTTTTCTCACTATGGGATCTGTGTGTTGGTGTTTGTGTTTGTGTGTGTGTTTGTGTTTGCTGTACCGAGAAGTGGTTGAGTTGAGGGCTGGAGAAGAAGCCTTCACTGGAACGAGGACTGGGGTAACCTGGTCTACTGGGCTGCAGACAGAAAGACAACAGTTTGTTTATTAGCCATTAGCCGAGAGCCTTTCCTGATTTTACTCGAGTTTTAGGTTCATTTTGACTGTCTTTTATTTCCTCAGGTTTTATAAAAGCTGTTGTTTTCATGTTTTGTCTGTTCTAATTATTGACATGTTAAGCACGTTGTAACTCTGTTTTATAAAGCACCTTCCTAAATAGAGATTATAATATTACTATTATTATTATCATGTCAAACACATGTACTGAGGTACACAAAAGGAAATCAGAGAGGAGCAGCAAATGTCATTTAGTCTTACTTTAGGCGGTGCTTCATCAGACCCTCCAGAGTCCCAGGACACGGTGACTTGTCTCCTCATCTCCATTCGAAGTCTCTCCTCTTGTTGAAGCTTCTCTTCCTCCAGTATGGTGCTACAAAAGTTATACACAAAGACTCATTGTGTTAAGTGGTCCTCTTCTTTATAGGTGGACCAATAGGAAAAAAAATATCTCCCAAAATGTTTCTCAGCACAGGGAACTAAATCAAATGGGGGGGAAAACTTTATAAGACAATTTTATGACTGGGGGGAAATTAAATCCAAAGGAAAATTCTTCTTTATTTGTGGGAAAACTCACTTTAACACCAGGGACATTAAGGACAAATTCATATAACATCTGTTAATGAATGCAAAATCACACTCTTAAAACAAAGAATTGTAAAAGTGTTTGACTGAAAAATGAAATAAAATACTTGTTTTTAATCTTTGAGTTTACCGATACAGTTTAAGGAATAATACACATGGCCTTCAGTAATATTCATCACATGAAAACACTCCAGCACTTGTAAGCACAGACTGACAAAAACATTTTACTACCTGAGTTGTGTTTTGAGTTCGGTGAATCGCGGTCCGCTTGCTGGGGTCATACGACCAACACTTGGTCATCAAACTGTAGAGGGTGGGCGGGCACTGAGGGGGCATAGCCAGTCGCTCACCGTTCTCTATCCTGCCAATCACGTCATTGTTCTTCACGCCCTGGAAAGGCTTGATGCCGTACATCAAGATCTCCCACATGCACACACCTACAGAGAGACAGAGGAGCAAACAGATGTAGCTCTTCAGGACTAGATCTCATCATACTTTTCCCGTAACTAACAAACCCATAAATGATCATAACTCACCAAACATCCAGACATCACTGGCAGAGGTGAATCTTCTGAAGTTGATGGATTCAGGAGCCATCCATTTGATAGGCAGTTTGCCTTTAGAAGCTGAGACAAACACAGACACATTAAAATTACATTTTCATTACAATAACATTTTCTAAAACTATGTCATAAAATTTGTAGCTGTCATTTGGTTGCTGGTGAATTTTGCAATCACTCAGAGGGTTACAGACAAGAAGAAGACACTGTTTTTATGTCGTAAAAATGTGCAGCAAGTCCTCATAAACTGCAGTACCCTGATGAAACCTGATGGTGGTAGTAAAGTACTTGCAACTAGAGAAGTTGGTAAATTGCAAGTGATACTTGGGCTAGTGAGTAGACTCAAGTCAGCACTTCTCAGAAAATTAGAGTACCCAACAACATGAACAACGGTCTTGGATACAGTTAAATATTAGTAAATTAAGTTCTGTGTCTACCTTTGTAGTAAGAGCTGTCCTCCATGTATCGTGACAGACCAAAGTCTCCGAGCATCACACAGTCCACTGAAGAGACCAACACGTTGCGTGCTGCTATGTCCCTGTAAATCAATATTGGCTGTCATTACTTGACCTGAATCATACACATATACAAATACATACACATTTCTTGGATGAATGAGTACCACAGGCTGTGTGTGAAAGCCACTCCATATTTGCTACAAAGTTGTATGTCCTTTCTGTCACTTTATTTCAGTTAGTAAGTACAATGTATGCAGCTTATAGTGCCATCAAACATTTGCACAACGGAACAAAAACTTCTGTAACAAGCAACAAGACATTATCCTCCGGTTTTAATTTAAGATTACATTACGAATTAAAACTCCTGGAGCTCTGCTGGGTAATTATTTTGAGTTATACTGTAAATCTGGCATGATAATAAAGTGAATCCAGCACAATCAGTCTTCCTAGTCCTTTGTGTGAGTGTGCTAGTGATGCACAGATCGCCTCTGACGTCATCTGAATCCACATGTACGCCTAAATCATCCACCTGCCACGCACCCGAAGGAATTATTACCTCTGATTTAGTAGAAGATGTTAAAGTTAAAGTTCTTCTTTTCTGGTGTATATCATTTCTCCCACCCACAACCCATCTGCTATTAATCAGAACATTAATTTTTATGACCCAACCCTCTACATCTGTGGATTAATAGCAGTGCCTGCTGATACAACTGCAAGTTGGCCCTTCTAGTATGCATGCTTGGTGTGTGTGTGTGTTTACCTGTGTACAAAGCGTTTACTCTCCAGATATGCGAGCGCTGTGCTGAGCTGGTAAGCAAACAGAATGAGAGTGGCCAAATCCAAATTGTACTTCCTCACCTGAAGGAACGAACGTAACTGTAGACAGAAAGAAAAACATGATGAACAGGGTGTGAGGTCAAGATAGAGAAATTGTTTACAGGTGTATTTACAGAACACAGCAGATGCACACTGATAAAGATCTGTCAGCAAAACCTTTCCGCAAAGTATTTATGTGCAAATGTATACAGTGGATTTTTTTTTTATACCAGGGCTCTCCAGTCCAGGCTTTCAAAGGTACGTACCATCATAACTTATACCCTGAACAGTTTCCTTTATATACTGATAAGACTTGACACACACTCTACTCAATCTGTATGTAGGAACGTTATCCTCAGACATACCTCTCCCAGAGTGCACAGCTCCATGATAATCCACACAGGGTTTTCTGTGATCACTCCGATCAGCTTGACGATGTGAGGGTGGTCAAACTGACGCATTGTCACTGCAAGCAAAACAAACACACACACATTAACACACTCAGCATTAACATTAACACTGTGTGAAATGAGTCAGTCTTCTCAAGCTACTATAAAAACACATTGTGGTCTTACATGCTTCTTGTAGGAACTTTTCTCTGACGCTGTCTGATGTGCAGTTCTTACAGGTCTTAATGGCGACAGGTAGAGCTGGTTTGTCCTGCAGAACACACGATATAACAGGTCAAAAGTGAGCAGATTATACATACCTGTGTTACAGTGATTAAGGGGGGTTGAAATCAGTATTACAATTTTTTATACTGACAACATGTCTCAATAAAGTAAAAAAATGAAAACAAAACTCTTAACATGTGTAAAAAAACACAACAAAACAAAAACTAAAATGAGTAATTTTGACAATATTTGAAATTCAACAGGTTCAGCTTGTAAAGTATCATCATAAGCAGTTTGTGATCTGTTAATAGCCTCTTGTTACACCTGCTTTCTAACATGCAGTGAGCAAGCAAATTAGTGGATGGTGGATTGACAGGAGGATGAGATTTTTTTTTGGTGCAGTGATGTCTTCCACTGCTGTTATTCTCTCACAATTGATTTGATTTTCTTAGGTTTTAGTCATTTTCTCAGCTAGAATGATTAAATTTTGTGATTTGTACACTGTGATATTTTACACAGGCTGTAATATTCATCCATGTTTACTGCTGACTGGAAGGGAAACAGAACTGGCAAGGACGTCAGGATGTAAGTGTCGATGTGAACAAATGAAAATTGGCTGGAAACGGAGCAAGGGAGTGAAACTTTGCAAAATCAGAACCAGGGCGAGTGGTTTTTTAAACAAGCAACATGTATCTTGGCCTGTTTACTGACACATGGAGCAGGTTAGGGCATCTTTTCTGGAAAAAAATAGTGGTTACCTGGCTGTAACTCCAGTTCTATGAGAATGTGTGTTTTTTGCTATTGATTTATATTATTGTTATATTATTATTCGTTTATAGCGAAGCCCTTTAGAGGGTGTAGCACATGCGAAATCAAACTAAAACAATCTGATGTTTGCATCATGTCCTGTTAGGAAGAAATGCTTGAATGAAGACTTGAGATTACTTTTTATTTAAATTACAAAGGAGTAACTACCAGACTTCGACCTCAAAACTGAAACTATGCTTTAATTGTACCTTCTGTTTGTACTGCATTTGTCTGGTGATTTATTTGTGGGTACACAAAAAGTATTCCTGTGCATTTGTCTGTGTGTGCTTGTGTGTATTTCCACATACCGGGCTGTTATAGACTCCTTGGTGTACATCTCCAAACTGGCCCTCTCCTATGCAGCGGCCCAGCTCTATCCTGTCCCTCTGGATCTCATAATCCCGCGCTGAAAGATAGAGGAGGAGAAAAAGAAAAGAAGTACAAAGAGCAAGATTTATACATTTACCTGCTGTTTTTCATACACTGGAAACACTGAAAACACCATCACATCTGACATGCTTCTCTCAGACCACATGGATAGGGCTTACCAGGACAATACAGTTTGGAAGATATCTGGGGTGAGTGTTTTTAATAACAGAAGAGTAAGTTAAAATACTTTGAAATGATTTTTAGTAGTTTCTGGCAGTGGAACTGTTGTCATTTTGGTAAGCCCCACCCACTGGTGATCAGATTAGACTCAAAAAAGCCATTACAATATACAAAGAAAACATTTAAACACAGATTTACACATTCAGATTGAATTACCCTCCACTAACACCTCTAACTAGACAAAGCTTGACTCAACATGCACACTGCCACGCAAAATTTACAAACACAGCAACATATGGTAAACCCATTTCACAGGCAAAATGTAAGGCTCATAAGAATCTGTTTACATGCACACCAGTCCCATCAGAATTTCTGTTTATTCCTGTATACTGACACAGTGAAGAGAGGGGCTACAGGGAAACACATAAACAAGCTGTTCTAAATAAGATCACTAATTGAGATGAAAACCTGGAGTCCTCTGCGCATGTAAACATCAAGAGCCCATTTCCAAAACACTTTGCAAAGCCAAGAAGAGCGCCAGGGCCTGGATCTTTTTAGTGAGATATTTAACAGGCTGATACAAACTAATGCACTGGATCTGAAGTGTATTTGATGCGGTGTGTGTTTGTGTGTCTGCAGTAACCTTTTTATATTCAGTGAGTATGTCTAAAAGAATCTGAATGAAAGCTGTTGTTTTTGCATCCACATGCTTTGACATTTATGTGCTATCAATATTTCCGCCTTGTTGAAAAGGTCATGAAACATTTCTACAGAGGTGCATTAATGTCAGCTGCCAAACAGCCGCCGTAAAAATGGACTAGATACTGAGTTCAAGAGGTTACCCAGGACACTGACTGGGAGTTTATCCTGTTAAAGAAATACTTCACCCACAAAATTATTATGTTTATATCAATTACTCAGCCTGAGTTACATTGAATTTGTGAATAAACCAATCCAAAAATGGAGAAGATTCTTGATGACAGAAAAACTACATCGAATCATCCGTTCAAACATTACTATTTAAAACACTTCCACATAAACAGTCACAGGGATGAGCGGAGGTCAAACGTAAGACCTTTCCCAGGCCCGCTACTCATATGTGGAAATATTTTACTTCAATTCATCAAGAATTTTTGCCGTTTTTGGATTCTTCTTTCTCCGTGGAGGCATGTGGGTAAAATAAAGTTTTCCTCACAAATTCAACATCACACAGAGTGAGTAATTGGTATACAAATAATAGAAGTATTCCTCCAAGGTTTACTCATCTGTTGGTCTAAACAAAGTTTAACTATTTGACTCGACCAACAGATAAACACCAGCAGCATGACCAAAACACATTCCATTATGAGAAAGAAATTTACTGCAATTAATCCGTACAGCAGTTCGTTTGCAGGAAATTAATAATTGCTTCAAATACAAAAGAACCCACAGATGACGGACCAAGAAATAACTACATATGACCATGATAATGAATCACGATTAAGAAATAAAAATGTCACAACCAACAAGATGGTGAAACGAGAACCACGCCAATAAACAACACAAGTACTGTGAGACTGTTTAGCTCCGGAGGTCTGGGAGGACTTCTGATTAAAGTATTTATGAAGTAACATCTTGCATTGTTTATGGATTGGCCCTCCCCTTCATTTTTAACACAAGACCCAAATGAAGTGCACTCTACAAAATGCTGATGACCACAAGTCAACAACAGTCTGGAAATTATGATCCTTGAGTCATTGTATTTTTCTTTGCCAGACACTGATATGCCAAATTACTGATGCTGTTACCTACGTATGTCAATGGATGTTGTTTTGTTTTGAGTATCAAACTAACTTGCAAGAAGATCCACTAACAAGGCAAATGCTTCCTTGCGATGTGATTAAGTGCCCAGCAAAGAAAAATATGGACAAAAACGTAAAATCTCAAGGATTTCAGTAGACAGAATGAGAGAGAGACAGGGAGCTTTACCTTCAACTACTCCGTAGCTGACTGTGTTGGCGATGGGAAAAAGAGGAAGAAAGAGAGATGAAGAGAGGGAGAGAGCCAGACAGCTGCTTTAAGATTGAAAATAGCTCAGAAAACACACACATACAGGCACAGATAACGGGCCTGTTTCACTCTTAACCTGATGTTTAGTTAATAAGTTAATGAATGAATAAAAGCTGCCACAGCGTAGGTTTGCTATACAGCCATTACTGTAATTCAGCTTCATTTTACACAGCAGACAGTATGACATGGACACACATACAACATCAGGCACAGAGTAGGAAAATATGTCTGCAGAAAGTCTGTTTAGAGGAAGTCGCGGACAGAAAGAGACAAAAAAAAAAAAAAAGCAAAGCGAAAGAGACAAAGAAATAAAGCCAGACATAGAAAGATAGAAAAAGACTGTGGGAGGAAAGGAGAACACGGTCCATTTTCAAAGTTGGCCACGCAATCAAATACATGCATACTTTGTACTGGCCCAAACATCCACATTAAATGCATTGGAACAGAGAACTAAAACCACCATTACTCACAAGGCTGCAGCCAAACTTACCAGCACATTCAGGGTTTTGACTAACATATGAATGAATTTGACAGATGCAATGTGCGTCCAACCAAGCGGAGTTACACAGTATGAGTTGTAGCCTCTCTGACCTCCAGCTGGTGTCTCTGCTGTTTATATAAGACGCTAAAACTGGCTTAAATTTGATTAGCAACTTCTCTGATGTTCCCTGTGTGTGTGTGTTTCTTGGGAAAGATTCACACAACACTCGGTCTTTTAGATAGCAGAATGAAATGAGTGTTTGTTTGAGAACGTAAGCATCTGACAGACGAACAGTTATGATAGAGTTCTCCTGCTGTAGTGCAACAGTGGCTTATTTTCTTCAGTTGGTAGATGTTAGGAGACAAGATTGGATAAGTTACTTACTGGAGGGCATGGTGTACGTGTCCTCTTCATCAACTATCTCAGCATAGTCATCGGTCTCTGTAACATGAGATACATACAAACGATGTAAAAAAAACACACAAGAAAATGAAAAAAAGGAACACACATAGGAACGCGAGTCTAAAATAACACTTACACAAATATAAACAATGGGATAGTCATGCACATGTTGAGTTTACCGTGCGTCCACTATGGTACGAAGGGTCGCCGACACACACAAACACATGTGCAGTAAAAAACAAAACTGTGAAATAAAAGAAATAAAGCATGGAGCTAACTTAGAGTTTCGGCAACTCCTGCGCAAAGCAACACCCACGTAGCTCCTCTCTTTCTCTCTCTCTACACACACACACTTGGCGGAGAGTGTCAGCTGAGCATGTGTTGTGCATATCTGTCTGTGTGAGAGCAGCTGGGCTGCAGGGAGTAACTGTGGTGGCGGAGGAGAGGAGGGAAAGAAAAAGAGACCGAGACAGAAAGGAGAGAGAGTTGGAGAGAGACGAGTAGAAAATGAAAGATAGAAAAACCAGGAGGAAGGATGTGAGAATAGAGAGAGAGGAAGAGAAAGAAATGGAGGGTCTAGCTGTCATGTAAGCAGATGGTAACGTTTAGGATCAAATCTGTGCAGATTCAGACAGATAGGCAGAGAGCGAAGGGAGAGAAGAGAGCCAGCAGGAAAAAGAAAGGGACGGATGGACCGAGTCTATCCTAACCAGATGGCGGTGTTTAAAATAAAATCAGCGTGCAGACTCAGCTGTTGGAAACAAGAGTCAAACATCTGCTGTCCTCAACGCTACCCTTGCAGCTCTGCCCAGGATTTATCAAGCTCTGTGGGAACGTGTCCCTAAATTTATCAGAAATCCTTTTCTAATGCCCGTGGCTGATTTACTCGTGATAATCAGCCATGTAGAGACTGCCATGTAGAACAAGCTGAAGAAAGCTCGACTGACAGGAAGTTTAGATGTCAGTGTAAGGCAGGATTAATAATACACTGCAAAGGGGACTGTTTAGTGTTTAAAGGTCCAGTGTGTAGGATTTAGGGGAATATATTGGCAGAAATGTACTGTAATATAATAAGAACGTTTTCTGTGGTGAATAATCACATGAAAATAAAAACATTTTTTTTGGTTAATGTAGAATAAGCTGTTCATATCATCCACAGAGTTTGCCATATTGTACCAACTTTTCTACAGTAGCCCAGAACAGACAAAACACTGGCTCTAGATAAGGCAGTTTGCGTTTTTTGCACCTTCCATCATAGTTAGCAGGCCCTCCAAGACTAGCAGTGCTGCAAAAACACTGAATTTTTTAACGTGAAACTGCTTTATTCAGTGTTGGTATTGGCTGTAAATCACCAAGTCTGTTTGTTTTGAGGAGGAAGTGACTTCTGCAGATACTTCAGCCTGCTAAAACTCTCCTGAATGTTTGGATCAGAGAACAGGTCAGCACACAGTAGGAGGTGCTAGGCTAGCAGCCTGTCTGAACCCTGCCAAACAGTGTAGGAAAAAACACTGATTTGTAAAGTGAAACTGCCCAATTCTGTGTTTTCACTGGTTTTAGTCACCTGGTCTGCTTGTTTAGGAGAGGAAAAGACCTCCGTGGATAATTCAGCTCCTGGTAGGAGCCTCTTAAACAATGAACACTTCAGGAATTCTAACCGAGACAAGTTTCAGCTGGTTGCAATTTGCAATCCTCACCACTAGATGCCACTAAATCCCACTAAATCGTACACACCACTCCTTTAATGGTTGAAGAATTAGGTCAGGCATTTTTGGAAATACATACATTTGCTTTCTTGTTGAGAGTTAGACAGGAAGATCAATACTACTTTCATGTCTTTACAATGAATATGAAGCTACAGCTAGGAGACAGTTAGTTTAGCTTAGCATTAAGAGTGTAAGCAGGGGAAACAGCTAGCCTCACTGTCCAAAGGTTACGAAAATACTCCAACTAGCACCTTTAAGTCCACTAGTTAACATGTTATATCTTGTTTGTTTACTCTTTGTAAAGAACCAGGCTAGCTGTTTCCCCATTTCCAGTCGTTATGCTAACCTAGCTAAGCTAACTGTCTCCAGCTATATTTTCAACAGACATGACGTGAAGGTGGTGTCAGTCATTTCTTGTAACTCTCGACTAGAGAGCAAATGAGGGCTGTGAGAAAATGTTACACTGTTCCTTTAAAGGTTAGAGGAACGAAACATTGAAGGCTTTAAGGATACTGCTTTTACCATCCTTACTTTATCAGTAAAATATCCCAGAGGAGAAGAGGTTGGAAAAAGTTTGAACTTTTAATCAAACGGGCATGACTTTAGCTTAACTATTGCTGTGCATGATTTATGATTCACATGAGAGGAAAGGCAAGCCTTTAATGCTCCTCTAAAAATATCTTCATATGTGCTGGAATAAAAGCAACAGCTCTCCTCACTCTGTTGCTGCTACTAAAATGTGTTTTATTAGACAAAATGAACTAAATTGTTTTTTCAATAAAAGTTGTTTTTCATCACATTTAAGCAACAGGAAATCAACAACAGAAATTTTGTTGTTTTGCTTCCAGCTTCCTGATTTTTAACCATCTCTCCAACGTTCTTTAGTTTGTTTCTTGCCTTTAAATCTACAGATGACTTAAATGGTTTCAGTTCATCTGTATATTAAGACTTTTACATACATATTTCTTAGTTTGTACGGTGAGGTCTATTGTTTGTATTGCTGCATATTCGCTCAAATGTGGTTTGGGATTTGTTTAAAAGAATCAACCCTTTCTAAGTTTGACCGGTCTAACTCTGTCTTTCTGCTCTCAGTGGAGGGATAATGTGTGTTTGCATGTGTGTGTGTGTGTGTGTGTGTGTGTGAGAGGGAGATCTAGTTAGCCCATTATAGCCAGGAATGCACCCGCTCTTGAATCCAGCAAACCTCTCCCAACTCCACTCTGTGTGTGTATAAGTGTGTGCGTGAATGTATGTGAGTACACGTGTGCATGATTTTGCGTGTATGTGTGTGTGTATGAAGCGTGTGTGTGTGGAGAGAGAGGTTGGAGAGGTTCCCTTAAAGAGAAATAGCACTTAATTTCAAAATTATGTTTTTTTGTGTGTCGTTCTTGTGGTTTAAAACAGACATATTTCAAATTTCGGGGTGATCCAGTTCAAAAATAATCCCACATAGACTCAGACACAAACATCTAAAAAACACATAACTAAAATAGTAAACCACACTAGCGACTAACAGATCAAACTCCTAAAAGCTATCAGTGATTTACTCATGTTTCGGAATCACTGAAACATGGGAAACAACACAGCTAAAGAACAATATACAGCAAATACATAAACGCCATTGTTAAAGCTGTAGGAATGCATGCGTAAACATCAACCCACGCACCAACACACACACGCTACCCTACCACAGGAGGTTGCATGTTGTGTTGGTGGAGTGAGGACTATAAAGAAGGGACAACAGAGAGAGTGACAAACAACAGCAACTTTACCATCCCCGCTAAGATCTTCTGCAGGGTCCAGGAGAGCATGCAGGAGACGGGAGAACAGAGAGAGAAAGCAGCAAGGCGAGAGAGAGAAAAGCAGGAGGCAGAGCGGAGAAAAGGGGGAGAGAGAAGAGAGCGGTTAGAGCATGAAAAGCCTTGAAACAACATGAGAGATGCAAAGCCAAACACTCAGCGAGCAGTTAGCTAAGATCCAAAATATCTCTGGTGAAAAAAGCACAGTTAACAACTTTTATTAATGCTGCGCAGACACATGGAGGTGAATTGAATTAATGCAAGAAATGGCAGCAGTATGCAAGGCAGCGTTTGAACTCCAGTATGGTTTCAATGAAGTGTGATGTCTGCGTCAAGCTGTAAATATTTATGAGCTGGAGAGTTAATGTATGGTTGGCAGACGGAGGATGCAGCAGTGTGTAATGTGAGATCCAGCGGTGCATTGTAAACAGTGAGCATATTAAGGCTGAGTGCCCACATAGCGTAACATCTTTTTCGGCTCTTTCCAATGAGGAGAGAGCGTATGCAATCGCATGCTGCCACCTACAGAAAGGTACTGCATCCAGTTTTTGCTGGCTTTTTTGTGCCGCCGCTTCGAGGGCCTCTGCTTTAAATCCTCTGAACTTTTCAAACAGGCACTAGTATCATCACTGTCACCCCTTTACTGTCTATCCCAAGCTGTTTGGTATGTCAGTCAGAAACTATCACGACAAGACAGAAAAGCCCATTTGTGGAAGCTAATCAGTCTGACACCATACACGTTGTTAGCTTGCTGTTAGCTGTATGGTCAACCGTCAGTTAACATAGGGCTACTTTAGCTACATAGCTAACATTAATGTCACGATAATGTTTCCGTGGAAACCGTGCATGTTTTTAACGTTCCATATTAGGCTTGGGCGTCATCATGATTTTAAGGTATACCAGGGTATCTAAAATTTCTGACAATATTATTTTAAGCACTGTCAAGTATACAGGCGCTCCTTCATTGTTTGTAGTGCACAGCATGCGCCACCAGAGGTCAGTCTCTGATCTCTACTGGTAGAAAGGGCAGTTATTGGTGGTAAGGGATAATGTGACAGGACTGTAAACGGCAAGCAACAGCATTTGCTAGACATAGTTTGGTAAAAGAGAAAAACTTGAATTCGGAATGTACACACTTATATTTCTCTGTTTAGTAAAGAAAATAAGTGTAAAAATATCACTTTCTTGATATTTTGTGAGTTTCTCTTGTGCATTTATTATACTGTAAAAGCTGACAGAGCTTGGGGAGAGAAGCGAGGGAGTGGTGCAGCACACTAATACTGTCTCATACTGAATATTCCGGTGAAATTTCAGGAATGTATGAAGGTATTAAAAATGAGGGTAGCGGTCAAGCCTATTTCATATACTTTATTATCAGGGGAAATGTGGACCTACACAGAGGTTTTGACTAGACTGGATTACTGTAAATGTCTCTGAAGAATCTTAACCCAAAAGAGGAGAGACCACATCGCTCCAATTATAAAAGAAAGAGTTCCACATTTTAAGATATGCACTTATTTGCTTTCTTGTGTTACATGGCCACTTTCATGTCTTTGCTGCAAACATACAGCCTATAGCCAGTTAGCTTAGCTTAGCAGAGGTCTGACTGTTTGACCGGGTCTGTCCAAATGTTACCAAATCCACCTACTAGCACCTGTGCTTAGCTAAGCTAATCATCTGGCTGTAGCTTCAAATTTAACAGACACACGAGTGTGGTGTCATTCTTCTAACCCATCTCTTAGCAAGAGATGGATTTTTTTTTTTTGTCCAAATTTTGCATTTGCTTCCTGTGTCCTCAGCCTAGCCTAGCTTTGCCTAGCTTTACACTTTTTCACAGTGAAGACACTTTGCCTCTTGCCCTCTGCTGTACTTGCATTCTTTTACTGAATCCCTCTTTTATCTGACTAAAATTATAGATTATATTTTCACTGTGTTTTCCCTTTCAAATATTCTGAAGGCTATTGATATACTTGGTGCTTTTATGGCACCTCTTAAAACATACTTGCTTAGTGTGGCCTTAATCCTCTGCTATACAGAGTTCTCCTTTCTTCACCTTTTCAATAAAGCTGTCCATCTTAGCTAGACTTTATGTATTACCATTGTTTTACTGCTGTCGTTCTCCTATTGTAATCCACTGAGATATTTTATTGCTTTGGTGTTTTTAAAAGTGCTTTAGGAATAAAGCTTTCACTATAACAGTGTTACTACCAGCTCTAATGACTTACAGTAGTTCGCAGTAAAATTTTAAATTCCAAAAGTAGGATGTCAACCATGCCTGCGTGTCACTTTTTGAGCCTCAAGCAGAAAACATTTAGATCGTTTGTTAAAGTTTCAACAACAAACCAGCTGCTGTCCAGATCCATGACTTTCCCTGAGCAGTCCTGCGAGCTACTGAGGAAAGCTGCCAAACCAATAAAGGGAGACACGAGGACACGTACTCACCCATTTAACTTGGTATATCACATGTATGCATTAGATGGATACAGTTTGGGTAGAATCATGACACTCAGTAACATTTATGTGCTCACATTTTAATTAAAACAAGCAATTTCAACTGTGTTTCCTGCGTAAAGCCCAAAGCATGACCCGGAGCTGGTACTGATCGCCTACTTGAGGACACTTTAAAATGGAACAACAATCTCTCTAACCACTTGGCCACCCTGCTATGAGTTAAGCTCTGCCGCTTTGAATCAACTGACATAAAATGCTGAAAATGATTATTAAAAATGACCAAACTGTGACCTCAACAGTAAGGCATGTGCTGAACTGAGACTCAAGGAAACCACTTTGCTCTTTATGTCAGTGCCAGTTACTTCAATGAACATCAATGAAAGTATGTATTTTACAAAGACAAAAATGTCTTCCTTTAGCAGCCTTTGTCAGCAGGTAGGCTCAAAACTAAATGCTGGGTACTGAAAGTAAAAATACACATAAGCCTCAGGTTTTAAAGCCTCGCAGTTAGAGAGTACTGCACAATTCGTTTCCATTTGTTTCCCAGTCTTATTAAAATAGCATTGGCTTGGTTATAAGCAGCAGCACACAAGCAGTTACTGCGGTTGAAGCATGTGTGTGTGTCTGTGTGTGTACGCAAGACTGAATTAGTCAAAGCAACAAGGCACTGAGGGCAAAGATAGTTAGTAGAGGAGGGCATCCTTAGAAATTTGATAGATTGTGATGCAGCAGAAAAGAAGTGATTAAATCCACAAACCAATCAAATTTTATCTTAAAAAAATATGGACAAATACAAAACAGCTGACAAAACTGTGTCAATATTTTTAATATACAAATATTTTTACCTTTGCTGGACCAAATTGGTGCTTTAAATCAATCCAGGAGAACAAAATATTACCTCAAATAACCCTTACTTATTAAAATGCATTTCATCTGCAGTTTTATTTCAGATTTCAGAGGCTCTTGAGGTTTTTCTGTACACCGTCTTTACTGCAAAGTAACATTACCCAGTGACCATCAAATCAGGCATTTTATTCCACCACATCACAATTTTGTGGACACGCTCCTCCGCTAACTGTCCAATGAGAGCCAAGGGTACCATTGGGCGGTGAATCTGAACAGAAGACAAAGGGGAGGAGGAAACGCCGCGCCTTGGTTGGCTTAGGAGGCGTCGATGTCACTAGGTCTGCAGCCAATCAGGCAGGAAAGACGACCAGAGTGTGAGAGGAAAAAAAGAAAAGAGTGAATGGATGTGAGTACTGAGGGACGTAGACGTGTGGAAGACCCGGGGGGAGAGGAGGAAGTAAACAAAAGGAAAGCAGGAACAGAGGATGAGAGAGAGGGAGAGGCAGTCCCAACAGAGCGGAAAACAATAAGAGATGAGTGAGAGAAAAAACAGATGTGGGAGGAATTGGAAAGACAGAAAGAAAGACGGTACTTGGAGCCAAGGAAGCTATCAAACTGTGTTCATGTTGCTCCTAAACCTGTCGATTTTGTGAGTGTGTGTGCATGATTTTTTTTATCCTACCTGAGACGGAGATAGCTCTTACTCCACTCCTGACAGCTTCTAATTTTTTCTCATTATTGGACAATCTGGAGGAGAAATTAACAAATTAGACAACAATTACACACCAGTCAAAGCATTTAACACTCAAATCCAACAAAACAAACACACTTAAGTTAAGCTGAGGCCTCTTTAACAAACATATCAGTGATTCAGATCTCATTGAAAGCTTCTGAAACTGCTTCTGTAAACTAACCCTCACTGCTTCATTATCTCCCTGCCTTCCGCCATGGTCTCTCTGTCTGTGTCATCTGAGCTCTACTATGGTCTTCACATCACAGACCACAACGGGCAGAGAGAAAGAGAGAGACACAGAGCAAAAAAAGAAACTTAGAGTGAGAGACCGAGAGAAAGAGGAGGAGACTGCCCAAGTGTTTAAAAACCCTAAGTGGAAAATATTTGGCTCCTAAACTTATCTCCTTATTTGACCACAGACAGAGCGAGAGGGGGGAAAAAAGAGAGAGAGATTTGAGTTGAAATGACCAAAAGTAAGCAAAAGGTTCATGTTTGAATTTGATCTAGAGACTGAAATCTGAACGCACCACATCCAGCTGCAGATACAGAAACACAATGAGCTCTGTGTTGCGCCAAAGTACAAGCATTTCCTTTAGAAATCTTTTTAACGACACTGCAGTTTGAGCCAAACACCTCATAAAAAGAGCTCAAATTAAGTTGTCACAGTTCAGTTTTTCTCTTTTTCCTAAAAGAAAAAAAGCAGGCTCAATCATTGTCAAATAGTTTGGGTATGAAACCTCTTTCAAAACTGATTGGTCTTTGCAGTTCGATGTCATTAATTCATGGACACAATGACCTGCCCTGTTTTTTTTTATAATAAAATGTCTGAAAACATTAAAACAAAATCCCATCAACATCTCCCAGAGGGAACAGTGAATGTTTGATATTTTCCCTATAAAAATAACAACGATAATCCATTATCAAAATTGTTGGCGATTAAACTTCTGTCAATCAACCAAGTGATTTTTGGCAACTTGTTTCTGCGCTACATTTCCAACACGTTCACAACATATCAAATGAGGCACAAAAAACATGCGACATTCACGACAAAGCTTAAAAACTAATTCCATCAGTACAAACTGAACCACAAATATCCGAGAAATGTCCATTAATATTCTCCACAGTACAGCGCCAGTATAAAAAAGCTTCTGGCTATATTATTTACTAGAAGTACAATACATGAATTCACATTGACCCTACTATCATGCTGAGTATGAGAGCAAGTACTCAGAGAAGCATTCTCACTGATGGTTTTACACATATGTTGCAGCTCCTGTTCCACTCTGAGCTCTTCAAGCAGCTGTCCCACACTTCATGACTACTTATATGAGTTTTATGACACATTTAATACTGAGGAGTTATTTTGAGTCACCTGTTTCCTAAATTTAGCGGTCAAACCCCTCCACCAAGCAAGCTGAGTGAAATAAAAGTGGCAAAGTTTCAACAATGACACATGAAGTTTCCCAATGTCACAATGTCTTCCACTGTGAAATGGTAACTGAAGTTCACTGGCACTCTTTCACAATTCTGTTTTGTGTCCGCTTTTTCGTATAACATACAGAGTGCGCCCCCTAGTGTTTAACACAAGGAAATGCATCTCTTTATGGATGTATTAAAACACCGCCACAGATGTGTTTCCTGCTGTCTATTCTTATAGAATATGCTCATGTAGTATTAAAGAGACAAAAAAAGAACGATAACGCATGGTGGCAAATAAGTGGAGGGTAGCCTGCCAGGTGTGTAAAATATTTTGTTAACCACTGCGCATGCACTCTATATATTGCACAGCGAGAGCGCTACCAATGTTAGCTAAATATGCCAGTAAGCTTTTCAACATAGTCAAGCACCTGAATTGGTGAAATAGCCTGTTAGCTAATCCTTTCTAATGCTAACCTCCTGTGGCACACAGTGCTTAGGGTCTGCAAAGTTTAAAATCTTCTTACTTAAGTTTACTTCTGAACCAAAAAACAACAGAAGGGGGAGTTTTGTAAGTATTCCCCAGATAATGAAGAGGAGGCTGACCCCTGTCATTCTGAAGCAGAGCTGCACTGATGCTCCAAAGCACACATGGTCATGAAATGAATACCTGTTTTTCATTACTGTTGGCATAAAAATAGAATTATTAGCCTGCTAGCATGCCATCCCTATACTGTTATAACCAAACACTGAATGAGGAAGTGTGTTTATGTGAACTTCTAAAGATCATTTTCGACCCTGAAATTTCAGATTTGTGTGACAAGAGTGGTAAACCTACAAGAAAATCACCTCAAACAGCCAATGTGCTATCTTTGAGACAGATCTAATGACTTACAGTTGTGATATGAGCCAGTTTATAGACCTCTGTAATGTTAAGTGTACTGTAACAATACCAAGAATGAGACAAGTACTTACTTTGGGATGGAAGGCAGCGCTCTCTCTCCCTCTACAGGACAAAAACACACATTATCAGATCAGAACGAGCAATGTAAGTGACAATACATGTAGAAGACTTCACACAGGCTGTTAGTCCCCTGCATTCAAAATAAAATCCTCACACAGCATTAGAATAGATATATTTCAAATACAACCAGCTTGTCTATAGTAGAGGAGTAATGCTGTAGTTCAGTTTATCACATAGTATTGATAAACAGGAACACTGCACAACTACAGAATCAACAGTACTAGATGTAACAACTTAGTAATATTGATTGCTGCAAGTCAAAGGTATATTGTTAATATCGGCATGAGCCTAATTCCTGAAGCTATAAAGTGACAACTCAGGGGCACATTGCACTTTCATGGTTTTTAATTCAACAGTGAAATTCAGAGCTCACAACTTTTGAACTTATGTTAACAGTATATTTTTGAGCACAACACAATTAAAACGCTCTGCAGGTGGGATCTACTGTTTCATACCTTTCTGAAATCTGACGATGAAGGAGTGCGTTTCCATGGAGACGAGCCGACAGTAACCGTCAATTAAGTCAGCCAAGTTCTCTGCCATGGTCAGTGACGCTGTCGTAACTGTGAGAGGCTGCACACACACACACACACACACACATACACACACACACACACACAGTGGCAGACACAGTGGCAGGCTGGTTACAAAGAGCCATTATCTCCAGAGACACAAACACACACAAACACTCTAACACATAACAACACAGCGGGGGTTTCCAGCTGCTCCCAACGTCACCCAGTGTGTGTGTGTTTGTGTGTGTGAGTAAATCCAATACTATAAAAGCCATTAAAACAGAAAGACTCCATACAGCAGCGGGTGTTATGAAACCCATCCTCTGTGAGCAGAACCATTATATGGAATCTATACATTTAAAAGCCACTATCTCTGTATCTCTGTATCCATTTCAGCCACTCACACACACACAGTGGGCCAAGTAACCAAGCCATGATGGCTACAGTATATGGTCACTCCTCTGTGTTCACTAGAGGCCAACACACTCATCCTGACTAAACAAATACAAACTGCTTTCAGACATAAAGAAAACTGCTGTACCTTGCGTTCTCCTGTCTTTTTTATAGCTTAGAGTTTGGAAAACTTTAGCATAACATGAGCATTTAAAAGGAATCAACAGTAGCATACAAAGACCACAGTCCAACAGCATTGTTGCTCAAAGTGTCTGTGATTGAACATGCTTTTTAATATATGGAGCCATAGCCAACTGCATTGTTTTCGATACCCCCTTCTACTGTTGAAATTAATGTTGGGAAAGGTAAAAATTTACCACCTGAATTTGAGGCAGGTTTGGTAAAAGTGTGTATGCAATTACATAAAAGGAAAGGCGAAGAGCCATTTCTTTTGATAAAGCCGGAATAGCAAACAGTGATGGAACTACATATACATGGATCAGCAAAACAATTTGTCCATGGTATGCTTGAACCAAAATGTAGCACAACCAAACTCTACATCTATTTTAAGACACAGACAGACAGACAGGGTAGTAGTACCTCAGCAGCTCCGGCTACATTGAGCTGTAGCATCCCTTTCCTGTCCTTCTCCTCCATGGCAGAGTACTGGATGGACTGAACTTGGTTAAAATTAGCTAGATGCGTGGGCTGGGGACGGAGAGAGAAACACAGAAAGAGTGGAAACATTAATATTCATTCATAACCAGATATCCAATTTAAAATGTCTATCTTTGACTCAGGAGTTAAGCCTGAACTTCTCAAATAATGGCTTCCTTCTGCGTCCTGGGAAACATCTAAATATTTTGTGGAAGCAGATCACTACCAACAGAGGCCATTTATAACTTAGTGTAAATCTGGCTTTGTAATATGATGTGGTGTAAGATGGAGCTCACCGTAGATCCCTTGTCAGTGAGGTAGCTGATCCCTTCCTCTGGCCCAATAGCTAACTCCACCTGGATCACCCAGCTGGACTGTAAAGGGAGAAGAGAAGGGATACGAATTAAAAGAGGAAGAGAATAACAGGAAAAATGTTTTAGAAAGGGGCAGAAGTAAAGTCATGGCATGAATCATACAGCACTGGCAGAACACCACATCTTGAAAACATGCAGGACCTGATGCAACCAAAAGGGGTCAGTTTAACACAACTAACCAGAGCTCTCAGAGTTCACAAGGACACAGTAGACGGAAGGCAAGAATGGAAGAAACTTACCCCGAGGGCACATTTGAAGCACTCCTTGTCATAGCGGTAGACTGGTGCGAGCACCTCCAGGAACTTCAGGATGCACTGCTCATCGTTGAAATTGGCTACCTGCTTAAACGTCTGCTGAATCAACTTACGAAGGGTTTTAGCCTGAGGAGAGGGGAGAAAAGGAAGAAAAATACAGTCAAACAATGCTATTTAGCCCATACAAAATCTGTAACTGGGAAAGAGGAGGATTTATGCGTGTCTGTGTGGTGTATTTGCATGTGTGGGTGTAGAGAGACAGAGACACTAAGAGAGGAAAACATTGATTGACTAATAGTCCACTCTGGTTCTAATCAAACTGACCTCACCACTTCATTCCAGGGGCACTCTTAGTTCAGATCAATATATTCACAAAGACACATTGATAGTGCCGGGTTACCACTCAATTAAACATCAGTCTGTCCATTCATGTGTAGTGTAACTTAGACTTCACTATATGTAAGTGCGCACAGAGAGTTTCAGTGTGACAGTTGTGTTTCTCAGAGCAGAGTTTTTTAGGTCGGTTATGTCAGAGAGTGTAGACAGATGGGGCGCTGACAGAAAGAAAATCCATCTAGGAACATTATTCTGTCATTTACAATCCTCTCTA
Organism: Cephalopholis sonnerati; assembly: GCA_019142605.1. Classification (NCBI taxonomy): domain Eukaryota; kingdom Metazoa; phylum Chordata; class Actinopteri; order Perciformes; family Serranidae; genus Cephalopholis; species Cephalopholis sonnerati. The sequence continues at coordinate 21,907,175 of JAGQAX010000014.1, read as the reverse complement.
TACTTCATCACTCTAGACATAAAGATGCACAGCGCACACACACACACACACACACACACACACACACACACACACATAAACACAAATACATACATACATAATCCTAATCTAAAAACATTGCTTATATGAAGAGGAACACACCCCTGACAAAATGACCTTTTTAACCCCTTTTCAGCCTCATATGATCCTGAGCTTTAATACATATCTATGGTCAAATATTCACTATTAAGGACGTTAAAATATATACGGATTAAAGTGTTATCGACACATAGGGTTGGGCTATATGGAGAAAATCAAACATTACAATATTTTTGACCAAGTGCTTTGATATTGCAATGATAGGGTTGACTTATATTAGAACATCTAAAACAGTCTGGTAAATTTACAAGATTACATCACTTTACTGTAACGCAGCTTTTAAAGCAAGAAAACAGCAAAACTGACAATATTACAGTACCCAAAACTAAGTCATTATCTAGTCTCATATCACAATATCGATATAATGTCAATATATTACCAAGCCCCACATACACACTTTCACAGGAGCACACAAGCTCACATACAGTACAGACGAACTATAAATAGCTCTCCGTATATAGATTAAGATCAAGATTAGAGGGGATTTAGTTCACAACAAACCAGGCTTAAAAAAGCATGTGTGGATTTACAGTAGTCTGGTTCACTCACATTAAGGTCATTCTACACAACATAAATGAACAGTTACACAGTTAAAATCTAAACCAGGAAGAAATCAATGGCATCGATTTACTGACTTTAAATGTGACTTTACACACAAGCAACTGACTGATGTTGGGTGAGTCTAATGAGGTCAAGATGATGAACAGTGTGTATAACCCGTATGTGTAAAGTAAATCTTTAACATTTTTGAGAGGAGGATTATTTATATAATGACTGTCAAGTCTCAATTAAGCTTTAATTTATTATCTGTTTTGCTGTGCCATTTCTATTTTTATTATTCTTCTGTAAATAAAAGCATGAATATCTATACTTAATTTCAGCATTACAGAGCCCTGTGGCCAGCTGTCTACTCATTAAGCCTGGAGGAATCAAGAAACCTACACACACACACACACACACACACACACTTCTCCACAATGCTCCTGTGTGTGCAGCCATGTCATAACACACAAACGATTACAGAATATAATGTCTATGCTCTTATGTGGAATCTTGATAGGATCAGTGTTTTAATTCCTCGAATTCCACCACAGACTCACACACACACTCACACTCATGTATAAACACACGGAGATATTGTCAGTCCAAAGTGTCCACCCTTCCTGAGAGGAAGTACTGTGAGTGGATATCACCCCCCTCATCACCACGTTGACCGTCACTGGAGCAACAGGGCTGACCAGTTATGTCACTCTGCTGACAAGTTACACACAGTATATGTATACTTTTTAATATTTTTTTGTCAAATTCATCAGTCTGTTGACAGAAGGCAGGACACAATGATGGCTGTGTGTATTACGTGTCTGTGTTTCCTCAGCTGTGATCTGTACCAGAAGTGACTGGAGGTAATTTGGAGTTTTCAATATTTATTATTTCATTTCAATATTTTCAATATTTCATTGTATTACATTGGCCTAAACTGGTAAAACAGTTTCTATTGTCCATCCAGTGGTACCAACCACGTCATGCTAACTTGTCGAGAAAGGGATTAAAAAACGTTCCAACTTAAGACTAAACTTTGGTGCATGACCATTTTCAGAGGACTCCCTTTACTTCTCACCTTAAGATATCTGAATTAGATGGGTTGATTGTTACCCACAAGTCTCCCCTTTACAGACATGTCCACTTTATGCTGGTCCCATGCAGTTTTGGGCAAAACCCATGCTGTTTTTCCTCATACACTACAACTGTGTTATTTTTGCCTATTGTATTTGAATATTTCTGCACACTGGGTCTCTACACAGTCTTGGGATTGCATAAATTAGGTATGAATAGAAAGCTGAGACTCTTGTGGATTCAATGAGACCAACTGTATCAATGTGTGATGACGTTAGTTCCCATAGTAGCCCTTTCATTGTAGTGAGACCTTTTTTTAAACTTGACTTCACTATATAACATGGCCTATTGTGACCTCTAGGATAACAACAGCCTCATGAAACTTTACAACCACAAACAAGAGACCTCGGGCATTCAGAGGATGTAGGACTATCATAGGTATACTGACAATAAGAGGGTTTCTCTGTTGTTTTCAGAACAGGAGTGCTCGCTATCTGATCGCCAAAAAATGCAATTCTTACAGAAATCATAGCATAGATTTTTAAGCAGTGTTCCTTGAGGTCATGGTGTCTTTCATGTGGTATTTGGAAGGGATTTTAGACCATTTTTATCAATTCATGAGTGATGACAATGCTTACATTTAGCACCAAGCCTGTGTAACAGATGGTAATAACCCAAATATTGCTGCAACAACAATTGTCATCATGTAAATAATATAAATCAGAGGAGACTGTACGAACAACCCCTTTGGGTCTTTACTTCAAAGTTAGCTAGTTTGATCCACACAGTGCTTGTACTTTGTTTTTTTTAGACAGTTCACTGATGATTATGCTCTCAGATCATCATCATATGTGCACCACATTTTTAGGCCTGCTGTAGAAAACACTTGAGGGTCTTTGCAAAAAAAGATTCATAAACAAAGTTAATTTCTTATTAAAAAACTGCCAATAAATCTCACTACTATCGCCAAATCCTTTTGTGCTAATCCTTGGTTTATTAAAGTTGAGGGTGATTCAATGAGTTATGAATCTGATGAGGGGAAAACAGACTCCACGGCTCAAGCTGGTCGATGGAACTTTGATCCTTAAAGCCTGTAAAGGTCAGTTTTACTAAACCTGCTGCCCAGCTTGTCAATATGAATGAACAGACTCTGCTCTCTATAAAGCTTTCACCACAGCTAACATCAGTCACTGTTTACTACCACAGCCATCTGCTCTGGGGTTTGTGAGAGAGTGTGTGCGTGTGTGTGTGTGTGTGTGTGTGTGTGGAAGTAGAGTCCATTGAGGGTGCATAATCCCATTAAATGACTACCATTCTCTTTCACCAGAGCGAGCGACAGAAACGTAAATGACAGCTGTGCTCTCTCTGTGTCTCTCACTGAATGTATGTAAGAGCAGATGTGTCAGACAGTTATTTGCTTAACATTAACATAACTGTTTTTAACTGCTAATACATGATATAATTATGCAAACAAAAATACTTTAAAAGGCAGAAACAAGAAACTAATTAGGACTGCAGGTAATGAGTATTCCATTAAGTCCACAATTTATTGTTTGGTCTCTAAAATGGCAGAAAACTAAAAACTGGCCCAAGGTGATGTCTTAACATCGCCTTTTTTGTCCTACCAACAGTCCAACACCCAAAGATATTCCTTTTCATTATCCTATTGACACAACAGAGAGGCTGGAATCACAAAATCTTGAAAAACGTAACTTAAACAGACCATATATGATGTCTTATAAAACATTACTCAGGGGAGTGTGTGTTGTCATGTCTGTCAAAGAAGTAGAGAATGAGAGAAAGAGAAGAGGAGGTGAAGTCAGTGATGAGGGGGGAGTCAGCAGGGCTTGACAGACGAGGGGGGGGGGACCCCAGAAGGAGACGCACATTGACGCCTCCCCCTCCCTCCTCATTGTTGGAAAGAGAAAGTGGGTTTTTTACATGACCTGAGGGTCAAACACACACAACACACACACACAAACACAGTTTCTATCCCTCTGCAGAGCATCTGTCCGCCCGCCTGCCGACATCAAGACCTTTTCGGGTCACTGGGGCCTTTCTTTCACACCCACACAAACACACGCACACAACAAGACCCTCCCCATAAACGCGTGCCGTAAATTTATCACTGACACAGACACTGTTCAGTGAGCAAGCCCACCGAGCCAACACATACAAACACACACAACTAAATGTGTCAAACTACAAATAAACTGTATATTCTCGCACAAAAGCCTGTTAAATGTGTGTTTATCTCCCAACCAAAGTTATTAAAACAGTGCTTGCAGGGTGCAGAGGATTAGCAAACTCAAATTTCAGTATAAATCTAGGCTAGCTGTTAGCGTGCATTCACACCAAATCTGGCTTTGTGGCGATTAGCTGTAGAGTTGTACAGCGGTGTGGGAGCTTTGCTTTAAATGGCTCAACTGTGGGGGTGTGGAGGTTGGAAAGAAAGCCAATCTGCCCATCTCAGCGACTATTTGTCTTCAATAACTCTGTTTATGTTGGCTTAAAATATCTGCAGGATTTTTCTTGATTATCATTACTACAGTATCTGTAATACCACAAAAAACAAGAGTGCGTACGCACAAACAAAGCAAGTGCTCTCTCTATTGTAGGATAGTAAACACAAGCCATTAATACATACTTAACTTATTTTACTCACTATAACATTTAACAATAGAAAAAGATTACATTCCTTGTTTCCGTGGGCTGCGGGCATCTTTCCGGTCTGATCGCCAGTTACATGATTGGCCACCACACTCTAACATCGTGCTGCGTTTCTCCAAAAGCTGAATCTGTTTTAACTTTTCACCACAGACTGCTTTGTTTTCTCGTTGGAGCCTCACTACCGCAGCCTAGCTGCACTACCCACATTCAAATTAATGGCAAGAGCGGCCTTTTCGCTGCAACGCTACATTTGGTGTGAATGAAGCCTTACCTCTGTTTCCAGGCTTTTGCTAAGCTAAGCTAATCAGCTGCTGTCTACAGCTTCATATTTACTGGACAGACATGAGAGCGGTATCGATCTTCTCATCAAACTCTCAGCAGGAGAGCGAACAAGAGTGTTTCCCAAAATGTCTAACTACTCCTCTAGCAGTGGGGCTTGCAGAACAGGGATTCTTCACTGATGAAAACTACATTCATCACACTCATCTATATATAGTGTGTAAGTGGGTTCTCTGGTAAAAGTGTCATATTTTCCGACTCGTTCTCTTTCTCGTCTCCATTCATCTAAACTGCGCTGGTTAGTTGGCCAAGATTTCATTTCAATCTTGCTGAGTCTTGGACTGCTTCACACTTTCTCAGCCAGGCCAGCCTGAGTCTGACAACACATCAAGTAACACATTCAGAAAACTGGCTCAAAGAAGCAGTTACTTACACTGGGGAGCTGCCTATAAACCACACGCTTTGGTTACTTTTAGTTACTGAGCAGATCCAGTGGAGCAGATGGGACACAACGACAGCAGCTGCTGAATGCTCACTCACCCAAATTAAGATCAGAAACCCTTTAATTGAGCTATTTTTTAACTAGATTTCCTGGGTGTTTGCTTTCAGCGACCTGACATATTTATTGTAAGCACTCCTCCACCCCTCTTTTGATCTCCATTCAAAACCCATTATTCTCACCTTGACTGAATCCAACAGGTCTTTTGGGAAAAAGCGCCTCAAACCAACGTCTTTCCTGAAAAGAGAGACAGAGAGACACAAGAGGAAGAGAGCAGAATGTTCATTATGCTGTAATTACACTGAGGAATGTTAATCGACAACCACTTCTGTCTTTATCTGATCTCAGAAGCTTATTTGTTCCTCTGCAGAGAAACTGCCAACAACAGCTACAGACAGACACGGTAAGGCAGGACAGGCAACTGAAGACAAGAAACAGAAAACAGAAACAGAAAGCTATGACTAAGTGCTGACTATACAGAGCACTACTCATCTTTTCCTAAGAGACGGGGCTGAGGAAAAACAGGGAGAGCAGAAAGAGGGAGATAGAGAGAGGCAGGGAGGAGTACAAAGAGGGAGACCACAGAGACAAAGAAAGATGTGCAGAGCTAAAACAGGAAGCAGCTAATGACTCAAACTCCTCTGGAGAAAAGACAAGTACAGGGAGAGTAGGGAGAGAACAAGAAGAGAGAGTATAGGAAAGGCTGGGAGCTTACATCATCCTATTTCTCCAACATCGGTCAAATATCAGTCAGTTAGTATTATAGTATTATTACAGTGCGTGGTGTACAACAGGGTTGGGATTTCAGTTTAAGAGCACTTCAGATGGTGTTAAGTAGGTTGTAAATCACAGAGACAGTGCTGCCCTGTGGCTGTCTAACTTACCAGACTTGCCCCAGCTTAAAAGGGACACTTCACCCAAAAATCCAAAACACATATTTTTCCTCTTACCTGCTATTTATCAGTCTAGACTGTTTTGGTGTGAGTTACAGAGTATTGGAGATATCAACGCTAGAGTTGTCTGCCTTCTCTTGAATATAACGGATCTGGATGGTACTCAGCTGTAAAAACACATCTTTAAAAGACAAGAGCATTCTCTCCTTCCAGAAAGCATGACGAAGTTACTCAAGATAATCCAGACCTTGCTGTGAACAGTTTCATGAAGGAACTTCTTTCTTTCTACTGAGCTACACCTGCTAACTGTATCACTGCACAGAAGGAAGAGTGCATCTACTGCTAGCTCACCTTGCACCACTGAGCTAGCTAACGTTACAGCCCGTTAAGGAGGAAGCCATTAATGTTTACAACTTTCAAATTTCACAAGCACAAGCCTTTTGTTCACGAGTAGATGCACACTTCCTTCTGTGAAGTGACACAATTGGTGTGTGAAGTTGGGTAGAAAGAAAATAGTTCCTTCATGAAACTGCTCACATTAAGGTCTGAGGATTATCTTGAGTAACCGGGTCATGATTTCTGGAAAGAGACGCTGTTTTTCAAATACACTTTTTGGCACTTTGAGCATCAGAAGCCAAATGCCATCTAGTTCCACTATATTTGAGAGGAGGCAGACATTTCTACAGCTGATTTCTCGGCAATTCACACTAAAACATTTTAAATATATAATTTGCACTACAGGTAAGAGGAAAAATATGTATTTTTGGTTTTGGGGTGGACTTCCCTTTTAAGTATTCTCTTCTAAAGCAAATAAAACACATATTGAAAATACTACTACTTTGCTTGGGGCTACTTTGCATCATCATGTCTATGAGAGGATAACTTTAAAAAACACACTGCATGTTATCCCTAAAACTGATCTCTCTAAAAATCAAAGCCATCAGAGGAGGAACAGGAAGCACAAACAGATACAGTGAATAAATGACTCTGAGAGATGACACACCACGCAGACCTCAAAGAACAAGTACTGACAAAGCCACTGATTACACGCATTGCATTAGCTCACAACCACAAGAGCTACAGCCAACTACAACCAGCTGATCTCCAAAATGTGATTGTGTTTAGTGGCTGCAGAGGAGGAACTAACCAAACAGGGGATGAGTACGTTGAAATACAACCAAAACAAACTAACATTATCACACTTGTGCAAATCTGTTGAGGCAGCCTTATTATATACTTGGAAGACAAACTGAAAATACGGGTTTTTAATTGCCTTATAATTTTCAAAGATGTCTGAGAGGTTTCCTTGAAAATATCTATGTAGTTAGTACAAATTATGGGGAGGATAGAGACAGTGCTCAGCTGATTCACTTCCAGTTAATTAATTCCAATTAATTGCAAGCATATCCTCCAGGGGGAGCATGCAAAAAGGAAAACTCTTTAGGAAACTTCCTGAAAATTATAAGGGACTTACTCAGCAATAATGGACCCTAAAATAAAGTGTTTATGTGGTATTTTGCTACTTAAGGAACAAAGAGAAAAAGCAGAGAAAAATAGGAAATTAAATGGGGGAAACAACAGCATGACACAGAATGTATGGGCGGTGATCGACCACAGACACTCAACGAGAGCCTTGATGGCCAACTGTCAGCTTGGTGTATTCAAAGCCCCAACAGCACTTTCCCTCTCCGTCTCTCTTTGGCTTAAAATATGCATGACACAACATCTTTTTCCAATCAAAAGAGAGAGGCAGTGAGGGGGAGATGGAGGAAAAACAAAGAGAGGAGGAACTCAGGGAAAAAAAGCTGACAAAAAAGAGGATGAGAGCTTGGAGGAGACAGACAGAGAAGGACTGAGAGGATGAAGAAGAGAGACAAAGAGATGTCGGTGGAAAGACAGAAGGCATTCTTCTGAGTTAATTGGAGAGCTCGTTAGGCTGATAGACTGAAAGAAAGACTTCATTGGAATAGGGCAGCTCATTAGAGTCCGACCATGTTAGAGCCAAGCCTCGTTAGGGCCAGAGTTTGTTAATGTTCTTCATCGACATCCATCTACCAGGGAGCAACACATGGAGCAAACAAGGGAGCTGCCATAGACAGAGCAGCCAAACCCAGATACATTTTCACATATGACAGAGTACTGAACATGACGAAGGTGATCAGGTGACTGAGTCAACACAGGGATTAAAATAATAACTGTAGCTACACTGTAGCCTTTTCTTGGCAAAAGTAAATGTAAGACATGTCAAAACACAGTTGGACTGCAAAAAAAGTGAACAACAATTTTTAAATGTTTCCAGACTTTTGTGCAATTCCCAAACTCTTACTGATTTTTTTCTACTGTTTTTCACTTCACAGATTTCTAGGAACTCTGTACCAAAAACTGAGACACTGTGTTATTTTTCTGTTATTACTATTGGGTTACAAAACATATTTCCAGGTCAAGGACGGATGCTATGTAGCAGAAACGTTGTGAGCTGGAACGACTGCTGTAGACCAATGTATAAAAGTAATACATGAAATCTATGTAATGGAATGATTGTCACTTTCCAAAAAGATTTTTTTTTTTCGGATTTGAACCAAGTCGGCTGAGTGCATTAAATCTATAAGGTTAAAGTTAAGTTGACTGATTGTTGAATGAGCGAGAATAATATTATTGTATTCAGCTAATAGCTCACTCTTCATTCTTTTTTTTTCCCTCCCTGTCAACCCTTTGCAGCGTCTAAGGTGAAAGCTTCCGATGTTCAAGTGTAAATAATTAAAGCTTATGTTATAAATAACGCCTCAAGTAGAGCCAGGCTGTACAATGGTTATCAAAGGCTGCAGTAAAAGTTGCAGTAATACTGATACTTTGTAAAATGATGAATGTAAAATGAATGCCTTTCCAAAGAACAAAAAAGAAAGACATTTAAAAAAGACAGTGTGTACTGTTGCAGCAACTTCACTCATGAAGAACATACTTACTCCAATAGTTCATAGTTGGATTTCTTGTCCAGGGCGTTTCCTCTCATGTCTTTGAAGAACCTCCTGGAATTGAAACCAGCAGACACAGACAGAGAGAACAAGGTCAGATACATTCACTGCAGACATACACACATACACATAAAACAGACTACTTGTCAAATAAGTCCCTAAAATGCTTCAGGTTTTAAATTTTACCAGGACAAGGATTCATGGCACAACATCTACTTCCAGAAAGACTGAGAGGTCAAAACTTCAGCAACATTTGCAGTATGAAGCACGACTTTATTAGACCTAAACATTTTGGCTTGTGACCTACATCAGAATTACAGCTGGAGGGTTATATGTTAGTCTAAGAAGTAGATGTCCCTTAAAATATGAATGCTGATAAATGTCGGCAAGAATGAGTGTAAATTAGCTGAAATGAGTTTATTTCAAATCTCTAACGGGAACGACCCTTTGCTTTTGATGTGAGAAGGAAATAGCCATCAAACATGCACATGCAGTTATTCATGCACAAAGTCCTGAAAGAGAGCCACAGTTCAGAAGTGTGAACAAGTCCCACCTGATTTCTAGACAGCCCAGTTTGAGAGCTACATCTTGTTCCACCTGTTCCCCAATCTCCGTCATGTAGTCCTTTTTCACCTGGGGGACACACACGCACAAAAATATGTTTATTAAAACACTTATTTCCACAAACAACAAGCCATCTTTCTCACACACAAACGCACACACGGTCCTGCTGACCTAGATTACCCAAAGGCAAACACACACAGTCCTTCAAGCAGAGCCATATGTCTCAGCGCTTGCTCGCTGCTGGCAGAAAATTAAATATGTTTGTGTGTCTGGGTGCCTCTGGGCATGTGTGTGTATGTTCATGTGTGTGTGTACCTGGTGGTAGAAGTAGTTTAGTGTAGGTTTGTCTTCTGTAAACTGCTGCACAAAGCCCTTTGGAAGATACCGGATCCTTAACTCATACCTACAGAGGACAGGGAAAAAGATAGAGTGAGTGAAACAACACAATTTGTCCAATTTAAATGGCAAAAACAAGTCATGGCCTTCATACTGTACGATGACTTGTAGCTTCTCGAAAGAAGTGTCGGGATGATGTGATGTGTTTGAGATGTCTGTAGGGTAAAACATGAAGAACCAAGTGTAGAGCAGAGCAGAGGAGAGGAAAGGAGACAGGATGTGAAGTCAACCAAAAGCACAAGATTAAATTAATCAAAGGGGAGACATGATTAAAAAGAGTATGATGAGAGGGAAGAAGAAGAGAGAGGATCAGAGAAGGAGTAGGGAGAGGAAAAACAGAAGGCGGTAAGGAAAAAATCATATGCAAGAATGCAAATAAGGAGACTGATTGCAGGATCAGTGGAGGACAGAGAGACGGAGAGTTGTTGACTTAGTCAGACAAAGCAGACATCTGGTTCTCTCTCTTTTTATGTCCACAGTGCAAAAGGTCTCCACCTCACAATAGCATCAGCACCGAGACCGCCACAATAAACATAATATATACCAGTGCATTAACATCCAAACTGCCAAACCAACTCAACCACGCCGCACCACACACATACAAGTCCTCCTAACAGACGGGTTGCAGTATTTTTCATGACGTTGTTTACAATAAATCACTTCTGCTGACTGCTGAAGCTAGCCACTGCAGGAGACACTGAATTTGACTAAATTCACAAGGCAAAATAAGTCACATTAAATGTTTAGGAAGCCAGTTGTGAAGTGTAACCTCAAGGTTCTTTCCTCCCTTTTGCCACAGAATCTCAAGTCAAGTTGGACTGTATTTAATATATATAAACCTACTCTGCCTGGTATATTTTTGAGACAACACCTGAGTTATATAATATTCAACGTCTCTGCATGCTGGCGGCCTTAATTAAAGTCCGGTCACACCAGATTTAGCTTCTGATTCACTTCTATGAAATAACTAATGACAGCGTACTGATCCAGCCTTTTATGCTTTGTGCAGAGTTCAGTTTTGACACACAGCAATGTGAGGCTCTCTAATGTCCAGCCAGGTGGAGAGAAAAGGTGAGACTGACCTCATGTTCTGAAAGCTGTAACCGTCTTTACAGAGATATGAACCAGAAAACAATACAAGTAGCAGAGAAGGAGGGACACTGTTTAGGCTGATCAGAAGCTGTATGATTTAAAGCTTTGTGGACTGCTGCTGTTAGCCCGCTAACCACGCTAATACCCAAGGTTTTTGCTCACAACCTTTCTTACACAATTTCCTGTCGGCACACAAGTAAATTTAACAGAGGAAAATCTGGTCTGACAGCACCTTTACAACCACTCAGCACGTTAGCGAATAAAATCAGTGCAAAACAACACCTCTGTGTCAGACAGGCTTGTTGTTTGCAGCCTGAAGTGCTGACACTGAGCTAGGGTTGCCACAATAACAGAATTTTAAACTTCAATGCAAGTATAGAAAAAGGATACTTGGTACCTCTTTTATATCATGGAAAAGAGGAAAAATGTTTTGTAAACAAAATAGTTTTTCTTTTTTTCTATTAACAAAGATTGTTGAGTTTTACACATGTGGTATCGAAAAGGTATCCATGCCCTAGTCTGAACAAGCTGACTGTGTTTGATATTATCTTGGGTATGTTACATCAGTAAAGATGACAGCTTATCAAACACATTGTTTTGTAGATCACACATACACACACACACACACACACACACACACACACACACACACACACACACACACACACACACACACACACACTCATCTTCTCCTACCTCCACTCCTCGTTTGGTCGTGCCTGGTCATATTTCTCTCTGACGTGGGACACGCCCATATCGGGGTGGAGCCAGTGCACCTGGTCTCTAGATTGGCTGTTGCTGAGACGCAGACCAAAACAAGACGTCCAGCGCACTTTGTGGATGTCGAGAATCTTCTGGATGATTCCCTGGAAACAAAGGGGGAACAATTTTGTTTTACTTTTTTACTTCCCATGCACAGTTTAACACACTGTTGTGAGACTTAACACTAATATTATTTGGGGATTAAGGGCAAATTCTGCAGATATTACTCTTATTATTGGTGTATTAGGCTAAACTGTGCTAAATTACAAAGCATTTACCCTTTATCAGTAGCTGTGCTGGGTCAACATATGTACGAAACTGTATATCAGTGTGGTGGCTGAACCATAGATGCCCAGTGGACAAAGAAGTCTATAAAGAAGTCAGTCTGCTATACCTCAGTGTGCCAACTGTGCTAATGTTTATGTCTCCTATTTTGCATCAGGTCAATGAGGACATGGGTCTGTGTGTGTGTGTGTGTGTAGGTGACTTCAAGCGATTTAATGCGACATTCCCACCCAAACAAGTTGACAGACATCATACACACACGCATGATAATGCTCACAGAACCATGTGTGTTGCCAACGCTAGGGGGTCTGACCTAGATACTGAAGGAGAAAGTGGAGGAGAGGAGAGGAGAGGAGAGGAGAGGAGAGGAGAGGAGAGGAGAGGAGAGGAGATTTGCAGTGATGTATCCGGTGCAACCACTAAAGTTGGAGCAGTGCTAAGTAGTTTCTGTGTCATGGGAGTGGGTCTAAAAGGATACTAAGTAAACATACACTAGTACACAGTGTACTGAGGTTATATGTATTTGCTTGCAGAATATTCTCATTGTGCAGAGTGTCCTTTATCAGAGCAGACAGCCAGGACCTTGAAAAATCCAGCTTTAAAATTACTGCTTGAGATTAACTGCAACAAATCGGGGTTTGATAAAAATCAGTGTCCAGCTATTTTAGACAATTATGTAGCAACGCTAGCACCTTGGCTCTAAGGACGGCGATGTTGGTCTGTCAGTCCACCACTTTGGTTCAGGATGGATCGGATGGATTGCCATTAAGTTTTGTACAGACATTAACTGTCCTCAGGGGATGAATCTGGCTGACTTTTTATCTAGTGCTATCATCCGACCAAAAATGTAATTTGTCCCATACTTTGGTTTGTGATTAATACCTGCAGAACTATTCTCATCAGCCTCAGGTGAACTGTGTTTACTGCTGATTAGGGAAGATTAGTATGCTAATGTGCTAAACTAAGATGGTGAACATGAAAAACACACCTGCTAAAATCAGCATGTTACCATTGTTATTGTGAGCATGTTAGCATGTTGACATTAGCATTTAGCTTAAACCACCACTGTGCCTAAGTATGACCTCACAGAACTGCTAGCATGGCAGTAAACTCTTGGAGGAGCTCCTCAGGAGAAACAAATGGGCTTGGGGATGAGTGGAGGAAACTCAAAAAGCACTGAGAGGTAAACTAAACACGTTGTTAGCTTTGGTGTTTTCATGGGATTTGTTCATAAAAGGAAAAAACATACACCAACACCAACTATATCCAGTTTGAGCTGTTTCGGATTGTATGTAAACATAAGGCATTTCCTGTCTTTTGTCAGCATGTATACATTTAGAGCATGATCTTCTTACCCTGACATCGGTTGCATCTCCGTATCTGATGTTGGAGGACCAGCAGCTCTGTTCAGAGTTGTTCTCAAAGTGATGGAAGACTTTCAGAACCCTGTCCACGGAGCCGGTCATGGTTCGGTCAGACCCCCCTGCGCTCAGCCGTGACTTGGCGCCTCCCAGGAGGGCATGGTTCAGGTTGGGGTCCAGGTAGGCCGTCGCCATGGTTTTCCCTGCTGACACTGCTGCTGCTAGGTGTCTGTCATATTCTGGGCAGGAGGAGAGAGAAAATCAGACATTGGTAAGTTGAGAAGGAATAAAGAGTCGAATCACAAGGAAAAAGAACATTTTTTAACTTAATCCTTCCTATGAGAGTTTAGCCTGTAGTGTCTAGTTCACACTACATGACTTGAGCCATGGTTTTCCGCTCGCCAACAGTTTTTGGATCTCCCCGCCAAAAGTCCCAGATCAGAGGCAAATTGGTGTTTGCTTGACATTTGCAAATTGCTGCTTGCTTCGCTGCATCACTGCATTGGAGATGTTCCCAAAATATCTACCATGCTAAATATCTGGACTTTTAAGTGACCTTGTCAGCAAGCGACAGCCAATGAGAGCTCAAGACACGTGTCTCAGAGAGAGACAAGTGGCTGTGCCACACTTTCCACGGTGAGTGTGTGTGTGTGTGTGTGTGTGTGTGTGTGTGAGAGGGATAGAGAGAAAGTGACAAAGAAAGAGGAAAAGACAATGGAAGTTGGACTGTTGAACGCAATGTTTCTGTAATTTGGGCTATCAATAGCTTACTAGCAATGCTGTTTTGTCACGTTTTGACCTGCCCACCTGAATCAGTGGTATTTTTTCTAATAAGCACCAGTTGTGCTTTGACCAACGCTTCATATAACATACTCATCTGGGATTCCTCCTGGTGAAAGATTTTGTAGTGTGTGACCCCCTTGCATGGCTGTCATGTAGTGTGAAAACCACAGCTTCAAGACTCCTGATTATAAGACCGCAAGTTGTGTAGTGTAAAAGTAGAGCGATCTGAAAAGTGTGAACTTAGCTTGTACAAATATTAACCACTTCTTTACATAAACAGGAAAAGACTGTATTAGGGCTAACAAAGAAGACGTGATTAATCTTCTGATTGCCAAAACATCATGATTAATCACTTGGTCAATATACTGTTCTGTATATCATTATGTCTACGGTGACATCTTCACATTGCTTGTTTTGTGCAACCACTGATCCAAAACCCATAGGTATTCATTTTACAGCAAAATAAAACAGAGAAAAGAAGCAAAGCTACACATTTAAGAACATGGAACTAGAAAATGTTTAAGGGTTTTTCCTAAAAAAACAACATAATAACAATCTTGATTATCAAAATAGTTGCAGTTTCATTTTCTGGCACTCAGCTAATCAAATAATCTACAGTTTTAGCTCCACCTCAAGCTGCTTGTTTTGTTCAACCAACATTTCAAGCACTAAAAAATAAAGAATTCACTATAAGATGAGAAAAAGAAGACAATCCTCACTTTTAAGGAGCAGGAACGAATGTTTGGCAGTTGTGCTTTAAACAATGACAGAAACAAGTCATCCATTACATTCATAGTTTCATATTTCTGCCATTCTACTAATTGATTAGTCAACTAACTCCTTCAGCTCTAGTTTGGAGTTTTCTCTTCCTCTCTAATGGACTCTTAATATTGTTCTTGTCTTACTTAGAATGAACCTTGTACAGCAAATGCCTGTCTTTGATGTGACGTTCTTTCGCAAGATAGTTCTTTGGCAAGATAGTTCTTTTGTATTTCATTGTTTCGTGTTTTTCATCTTCCCAGGGAGAGAAATAAAGACGGAGAAGTACAGTCAGGGTCAAGGCTCAGTATGTACGCACCTGTGTGTCTATGACACAAAGAAGACAATGCACCTCAGGCTGACGTTTTTCCTGAATAAGAAGTCGCAACATTGACACACTTCCTGGAATTTCATGGTAACTTCATCTGGGAATGCCTGACAAGAAGTACCTTCTCTGTGTCTGCGTGTGAGTGTGCAAGACGTGTGTTTTTCTGTGTGTGTGTGCTGTTGTAATAATGACACTGTGTAGGAAAAAAGACGAGATCTCTTTCACTATCTTTTTTCTGCTTCCCTTTCGTCCTGTGCTTCTCGTCCTCTCTCCTCCATTAAAGGAAAATTGATATGTTCTAGCAGGTAATTACACCTGAGAGAAAGAGACGGAGAGAGTGGATGCATACTCACAGACACACACACACACACACACACACGCAGAAGTCAAAGGAAAGACTGTAACATTGTTGAGGGATATACCACAGTAAGATAAATATGTACTTCAGTGTCACTCTGCCAATTTCAAATGACTTTTATAATGACAAATCACTCAGATGCCACTTTAACCTGCCCCTGTCTCTCTTTCTCTCCCACAGACACACACACACACACAGACACACAGACACACACACACACACGGCTCATGCAGAGCAACAGTAGCTTTGGCTGTACACCAAGTCAGTTCCCATGGAGTCAGATGTCACACTGTGGAGGGGCTTCATGCTACTCTGTGTGTTTTTCTGTGTGTGCGAAGGAGATTTCATTCATACCTCTGTCCCAACACATGGGGAAGGGGCTGCAGCCGCTCATCGCCATGGAAACACATGTCTGTCCATCCCTGTGTCTGTCTGCACCGAGGGCAGACACACAGCTAGCGGTCTCACAGCCCCGCATCACACAGGCGCACACTAAACTTCTTGTGTACAGAAGCTACATAAATAAATACACACACACACACCAAGGTCCTGACACAACTGCAAGAACAAGCTCACATAACCCAAACACTATGATACACACACACACTCTGTCTCCAAGGCTGAAATCTTTGTCTCCAACTTTTGTCAACAGCTTTGTTAGCCAATGGTTACTTCCAGATGGGTAATCCTTAAAAAGGCCAATTTTCAGGTCCCCTGACACTTCGTATAGAGTGCGACGATGCTACAAAAAAAACCAACACATCAACAGGAAAAAAGTAAAAACAAAAAGCTCTTCTTTGTTTGTGTAATCCTGTTCCTGATATCCACAGTTGCATAAGTCAAGAGCAATCCCCAGAGATGTAAAGTTAGTTTTATCCACAAACTTCCCTCCTCTTCTGTCTCAGTCCACTTCTAAATTACTCCTCAGTGGCCCCTCTCTGATGACAACACACTGTTTGTTTTTTGCCCAATTTCTGCCCCATGCCTGCACTCCATAGTTACGCAGTTGCCGAGGAAGAGTCAAGCTGCCGTCGCTCAGGAGAGGATTCGGGTTATTTCACCCAGTGGAGTCCCTGTGATGGTGAGAAGACTGTCTCTCCAGCAAAAGTTCACAGCCAAATCCAACTTGTACAGTGCTGATCCAGTGAGCAGACAGTTACTTAGTGGTCACAGAGAAGGAGAGACAAATTCTGCGCTCAGTGATAAACAAACAGAAAGTGAACTTCTTCTCTTGGAAAAAGAAAGTGAGAGAACAGAGGGAGCCAGAAAAACAAAGCAAACAGAGACGGAGGGACAAAGAGAGAGGGAGAGAAATGTAGCGATTGTTTCAGGATGAATGAGAGGAAGAAGAGGACAGAGCTGCACAACTGAAACAAAGTTGAGAGGGGAATGAGAGAGAGAGAGAGAGAGTGAGAGACACAGGGCTGCAGGAGAAGCAGGAGGAGCTAGAAACTATTAATATGCTAATCTCACTAGTCTCTTGTGTTCAATGAAAAAAAAACCCTCCCACTTCTGTTTATGAAGCTGACCTCAGAACAGCCCTTATGCTGTGCCAATATTGCTACCATGGCAAATGCAATGCAAGATAAAAATCTCCTTATTTAACTACTCTCAGATACTACCAGATACATCTACAGCACCTGATTCACTTAAGATAACAGCACAAACACATGTAAAAAGAAAACCAGGACAGACACAGTGATCAAAACCAGCTTACATCTCCATCATCTCCTACTTCATACACTCCTCCTGTAGCTTTTTTAAGCTAAATATTGTCACACTGTCCTCTATTTAACAATAGAGTTGCAACTATTATTTGATTAGCTTGTTTTAAGTAACAACAACTGCCAAATTCGCTTATTTCAGCTCCTAAAATGTGAATACTTTCTGGTTTCCTTACTCCTCTGTGACAGTATATTTCAGAGTTGTGGAAAAAACAAGACATTTTATGACGCCACCTTGATCTTTAGAACATTTTTCACCATTTTCTGACATTTTATAGACCGAACAAGTAATCAGCAAGTTAATAAAATAATCAACAGATTAATTGACAAAGACAATAATTGTTCATTGCAACCCTATGTAATGACAGGCATTTTTAAGTCTTGGGCAAACTACAACAATCTCCCGAACTCTTTCTGGCTGTCCCAAAAAAAGCTGCAATGATTAATTAATTAGTCTTCCAATATCAATATATTCGCCAACTAATCTGAGTAGCAATTAACTGGTTTCAGTGATTAAAAAAAAGTCAAATTTCTCTGATTTCAGCCTCTTAAGTGTGATTGTTTTCTGGTTCTTTTACTTTCTAATGACAGTAAACTGAATATCTGGCCAGAAGAAGTAATTTGAGGATGTCATCTTGGACTTTGGGGAGCACTAAAAAATGTATACAATTTTCTGACATTTTACACAACAAACAACAAATCCATATATTGAGAAGATAATCATCAGATTCATCGACTAGAAAAATAATGGTTAGTTGCAGCTCTATTACAAAATGGCCAACTTAGCCTGCACAAGTAAGGAAATTATCGGAACATGCACATCCTTTTTCCTAACAAAATATCATGGATAAAAATAATTTATTCAAATGAAAAACATTTTCCCAAACCCCAGAGAAAACAGAAGAGAAGAAAAGAGCATTTTTGCCTACATGCCCGTTGCCCTGGCTGTGCCCAGCATGTAAACTAGCAGCTGTGCACAACATGCCAACCAATCCACTTCCAAACCACAAGGTCTTAATCAATCGCACTTCATACTGCACATTCAAAGTCATTCAGCCTGTACTTTGGGGGTCATACAGCCTCTAGCTCTCAGAGTGCTCGAGGCACAGCCCTGAGGGCTCATCTCCAAGGCAACATGCCTACAATATCCTGTGAGCGAGTGGCACCTATCACCACGAGTGTTACTGCTGACCAGATGCCAGCCTCCATTAATCACACAGACATTTATATGGCCGAAGACATCGACTGAAGAACTCAACAGACGTCAACGAGTTACTGAACACACAACAACAGCAATGCACACAGCAACATCATAGAAATGTTGATGGTACCTTTGTGTGTGTGTGTGTGTGCGCACATGGGTTTCCTATGATTTGTGCTCCATCTTAGGCATTGGCCATTGTTATGAAAATCTGGTGGGACCAGGGGGTTTTAGGAGGGTGTGTGTGTGTGTGTGTGTGTGTGTGTGTGTGTGTGTGTGTGTGTGTGTGTGTGTGTGTGTGCGCGCGCACTATTGAAAGCCTTTTGTCGGAGAGCCGGATGTTGCCATGAATGGGAAGCGCTCTTTTGGGACTGTGCCAAAGTCTCTCTCTCTCTCTCTCTCCCTCTCTCTCTCTGTGTTTTGAACACATAATTATTTTAGCAGAGGAGGGAGTCACAACACCCACCACCTACTAAAAAAAAAAAAATCAAAGATGCAGGTAAACCTCAGAAGTGTAATAGCTACTTTGATGTATCCGTGCATATGTTTTTATTAGTGAACAATCAATGTGCTCGCATCCATGCCTTGAAGTTCAACTTCAAAAGCTATTTGAATTACACACATATCTCATCTTATCAATTTAAACAGTCTTCCTGCTTGTAATTCACATCACTCTTAACTACATTACTATTTTTGTTCCTTACCCTGTCAGAACTATGTGTAACAATAACTGCTTTAAAACCTACATGTCAAAAGTCATACAGAGTCATAGCCCCAAGGGGCAAAATTAACTTTTTGTCCACCAGCCAAATGGCCAGTGAATATTGAGGTTCCATTCTTCCAAAAACACACACTTTACAGTGTCAACATATTTTGGAATTAAAACATTGCCTAAATTAACACAAATGCATGCACCACGAATGGTTGCGGGGCCTCTATGTTGTTGTAATGTCACAATTTCCTTGACCTACAGGAAAAAAAAATCTTTACTTATGATACGCACCGATGACATGCATCCCCTCTGGCCTTGCTAAAATAAATACACAGATACATAAATCAGTGGTCCTATGAGAAGTATCTGAAGACTATGGAGTGATCATGTTGATGAAGACCCCACATTTGATAGTTATCACTTAAGGTGTGAAGGACAAATATGTAAGCAAAAAGTCTTTTAATTAGTCTAATAAAAATGCTGGCACACACACTGGAATTACCCTGGAAACATCCTGTCCAACTTTGTTTCTGTTTCGACAATTCCATTGTTCTTCTCTCGCTTCCTCGCAGCTGGCAACAATTAGGAATTGCTGGACACTGGCAACTTGATTTATCTGGTATAACTGGCCAGCAAGGCCTTCTTTTAGGGCACAATGCCATGACACGGACATATGCGTGCCTGCTTATCTTATTTCAGTCAAACATAAAGGGGAACAAATACACCCTCAGGTGGCTGGGAGTTGGACTTTCAACTATCTTCAAAGAGCATATTTTGTTTCTGCTATCTACAAAGTGAAGATTACAATTAGCCACTCACTCCAACTACAGCGATGTTCATTTTTTCCCTCACCACTGTCTGCACTCATAAGACCAACACACCCACACACAGATAGATTGTCCCAGTCTTTCTGTTTTCTCACTGGTTTAAATCATGTTACACATTCATAAATATGACTCACATTAATATGTGCGATAAGTGTATCTTCTCATTAGCACCAACACAGATTATTAGCTTAAGGCTCCTGAGAATATCTCAACAGTTCACATCTCATCACACAGATGCAATTTATAGACTTTTTCCGCATTATTGCTACTTTGCTTCTTTTCTACAACACAGCTATATCAGAGTAACACTATTTAGTTAACTACAAAGGGCCTTTAGCCCAGAGCATGTTTATCATCACGACACTTGTTCTTAATTAGACTGTTATCCATCCATCCATCCATTTTCTAACCGCTTATCATCTTGGGGCTCGCAGGGGGGCTGGAGCCTATCCCAGCTGACATTGGGTGAGAGGCAGGGTACACCCTGGACAGGTCATCAAACTATCGCAGGGCTGACATGTAGAGACAGACAACCATTCACACTCACATTCACACCTACAGACAATTTAGAGTCACCAATTAACCTATCCCCAACCTGCATATGTTTGGACTGTGGGAGGAAGCCAGAGTACCCAAAGTAAACCCACGCTGACACGGGGAGAACATGCAAACTCCACAGAGAAGGGCTGCCACACTTGGGATGGAACCAGGAACCCTCTTGCTATGAGGCGACAGTGCTAACCACCACACTACCGTGCCTCCCTAGACTGTTATCCCTTCTAGGAAATAAAATACTGAAATAAAACTGTTCCTTATCTTTGAAAAGATAAGCTTAGACTAAGGGTCACAATATCAACATTTATAACCACATATTGATTTTCTATACTTTCTTTTTTTTACTTTTCAAAATCCGATAGCTAATAAAGTAAATGAATTGGCTCTGATGACACAACCTGTCTCTGTCTTCAATCACCTCTGTTGCCTCACTCAATGCCCAACCCACATCTGATTGGTTACACATAACAACTAACAGCCTGTCAACACCAAAGGCCGCCCTGCCATGGCCGAAGACTGGAGCTTCTCTGGTATGTGAGTGTGTCAAAAAGCAGCACACATTGCTGAAGTTGACATTAAAATCCTTTACACTCAAGTTTCAAAAACACCCAGTGTTTTGGCTGTTAACGTTCTGCCATGTGTAACAGTGATTACTGGATGTTACTTCAGTCGTATGAGTACGAGAAGCGCAAGGAGAGAAAGAAGGAGTAAGGCAGCACCCGGTTGTGGCAATTCTGCGGACAGCGCTGCACTGGATGTAGTTTTACAGTAATACATCTCATCTATTCCCTTTTAGAGGCCTCTTGTGGAGACCTGACCACACTTGAGCTGCTACAAACACTAAATGAGTAGATGTGCACAAAACACAGAGGTCAGTGACTCACCTGTGTAGTAGGCAATCCTGGAAATATCTGAAAGACAAACACAGATGATAAACAGAGTTAGCTGATTTGTTTAAGTATGAGCCACTGAATAAAGCAATCAGGTCTGAAGAAATTCCACAGCAGGTGTTCTCAGATCAGTTACTTAATGTCAATTGTAAAGGGTATACCAGTGTCTGCTCACAATATTTGTCAATTTTAATAGCTTCATTAAATCAATCAATATCCTGATGAAGTCAACAGGATATTGATTGCTTTTGAAAAAAAATCAATATCCCATTGTTACATGATTTACCCCCACCCGCAATACGCTGAAGCTCTATTGATTCAACTAACTAGCTAACTGAGAGATGTTCATGGATTCATGCTCAGCAGCTGTGGGATGAGGACAGTGACGTGGCTTCAGGTGACTCTACCACCTTTCATTTGTTTGGTGGGTAAACCACGAAATGATGTGGTTGAGATCTTAAAGGTTGCAGAGGCATGAAGGCGAGGGTTCAAGACACTTGCGTGACTGTTGAATGGCTGCAAATTTTAAGCATGATGGTTATGATGTTTCAGCTTGCTTGACACTAACATCCAGCTAATGCATTTGTTAGATTCAGGAGGTGAGTGTGTCAGCTCCTGTGCAACCTACAGTAACAGCTTTAACATAACATCCCACATAACATTCACGTGTATCTTCAGAGAAGCACAATACTAGCCGTAGGTAGTGGGCTGGACACTCTGCATCTTGTTTTAATTGTTATTTGGCAGAGGGAAATTAAAGCTCTGGCAGGACTGAGTTTGTGGTCAGAAGGAGCTCTACAGACACAGTAGACTGATGGCCAAATGACAAGCAAGCAAAACAACACTTCACAGGTGACGGCATTCAATAAACACGATTATTTTGTACTATAAAATGGCATTTTTTTCATGATTATCATGCATACTATGTGTATGGGGCATATGAGGAGATTATATCTTATAACAGAACATTCATAGATGCTAAAGACTGCACCAAATGCTTATTTGACTCTAAGTTAAAAGTAAAACAAACAGTCCCACTCTTATTTTTGAGGCTAGGTATACAACACTAAATCGATACCACAGCTCTCAAACTCCCACAGGAAGTGCAGGAGAAGCCTTTTGAAAACTTGACACCCAGACCCATCACACCCAGTTAGAGCAGTGATAGGGCTGTGTGCAGGAGGAGGTCAAGAGGATAAGTGCTGAAGTGCTTTAGACACCCTGATGTACACACAAATACTGGCATAGCATGCACTCACACACACACACGGGGTGAAATGACAGCAGGGGTTGTCAACAAAAATGATGTAATGGT
Organism: Cephalopholis sonnerati; assembly: GCA_019142605.1. NCBI lineage: Eukaryota > Metazoa > Chordata > Actinopteri > Perciformes > Serranidae > Cephalopholis > Cephalopholis sonnerati. Next base: position 21,884,198 of record JAGQAX010000014.1, on the reverse strand, counting down.
AAGGAGAATCTCCACACACCAAAAGGAAATGCCAGAAAAGTGAGTCATGGTGTGTGTATTATCGACAACCCTTTGTAATATGAAACCAAGACCCCACCGTTAGTGTGTGTGTGTATGTGTGTGTGCACATGCTAGTGTTTGTGGGATTCAAATACAACATCAATACAGTAAGATAACTATCAACAATACACCAATAAGATCTTAATTTATTTTTTTACATAATATACTCTGAGAACTTCTTAACTTATCTCTCTGCAAACAATGTTAATTTTAGGTGATACATTTTCAGTTTCAATTGTAAAATTTCAATTTAGGTTCCTCTGACAGCTCAGTTCATTTAAATGCACCCCTTTTTAAAACACATCTACAACAGCAATTTGTATGACATGCTTTGGTCACGATGTGAAATAGCGGTAAGGTAAGATAATGTTAAAAAAGGCTTATCTTAGACTTCATCTCATATTTGAAAACTGTCCTTTTGACTTGGCCCGCAGTGTCAGAATACAAACATTCAGCCTGCGCCCCACAAAATATAAGATGTTGCCATGGATCACCTTTTTGATGATTAAGCCAATGACAAGCATTATAATAAATGTCTAAACTACGGGTGGCGGAAATGCTTCAAAACTTCAGTAGTTGCCATGGTAATCAATGCCCAAATCAGTATTTGATATGCTAGCAAGATGTCGAAAAAGTCAAGTGTCTGGAATAGTTTCAAAATTTGCAGAGATGACCCCCAAAAACTCGAGAGCCAGAAATGCCAAAGAAAACTGGCATAGTACAAATTTACAACAAACTTGCCAAACTGCCTGAAAACTGGAAGTAACAGCTTAGCTGTAATTCAAAGTATTATTTTATTCTAGCTATCATGGCTAATTCAACTGCAACCTGCATGCTAAAAAGGCCAAATTGTGTCCTCGTCTCTCATTACGCCCCCTCCCTTGTTGGAGCTTTGATTATTATTCCTCAATGAAGCTTTGATGTCCAAAAACTGATATCCAGGACAGTCCTAGACTAAACCATATCCTCCATGGATCAAATGGACCAAGTTACACAGATCTGGAGCTGCTTAAGTGTCAAATATTCTATAATGACATCTTCAGTAGATAGATCTTAACTCTGCACACACCATCTGTCCCATAAAAGCTTACACTATTTGTCTTTCCCTGTCTCTCTTGTAAGCGTTCAATGCCAGTTAAGTGCTATGTAGCCTGACATCTGCAGCCACGGTGGCGTTGCTACAGTCTAGACTCAAAAACCATTGGAGACTGAGGCCTTTTCATGTCTGAGAAACACGATGAGACTGCACTTGAAGAGCTGGGAAAAAATATTGCCATCTTTGTCGAAATAATCAGTTAAAACATGCGTTATAGATGTGCATTTTTAGTCAAGAGCTCCTTTATAAATGTTACTTTTGGCAGTCATGCTGTACAATTTCTAAACCATTAGCAACGCCGTGTTGAAAAAAAGTGTTAACTTAAGCTCGCTATGTGATTTTTCTCGTCATAGAAAATCCTGCAGGAGTGCTAGCATGGTGCTAATTACATACCAGACTGTTTAACAGCCTCCACTGCACATATATCAAAGAGGGCCATGGTCTTACACACACGCACACACACACACACACACGCACACACACACACACTTGGCCTGTAGACTGGCAGGCAGCCCAAAACACCTGCTCCTCAAGCTGTCCTCAAGAACCAGACACACAGGAGGGGAGAGGAGCAAGGACTCATTTCATAAATCTATGCAGACATACTGCTGTCTATCCCACAAATAGTGTTGTCAAAATGCCGCTCTTAAATTCAGATTTTGTGTTGCCGAAGATATATCCATGAATAATACCCTCTCAGTAACTCTGAGTGTTTTTCTACTGTGGGTTTGTGACCTATTCAAGCTATTGTGGAGGAGTAAAAGCAAAATATATAGAAGAGCTCAGGCAGCACTGAAACAAAGTCAGTCTTGTGCCAAAACACAAACAGTTACCCTCAAAATTACAGCTCTGTTAACTGAAAAAGAAAGAGAAAAGAATTACTAAACAAATTCAGACTGATGTCACAACAATCGGAATCTTTAAGATTCAGTATTTTGCATTTGTTTTATCCTTGCTGGCACTTTAGTGAAGGTAAGTATGTGGGTACTCTTATTCTGCCGGTGTTGCTTTTGCATGCTAGTCCAACAACAAAAACGGAAAACAATCTGTCAGCTACCATCTCTAACACCTTACATACAGTATACTTACTCGCAGACATGCTGTTGAAAGTCTCCATGTCTGCAAGCTGTGTATAATTGCATGTTAATCACAGGGTTTTTGGTAACAGTAATTAGACAGAACAATCAAGACGGAGTCTGCTATGCAATGATGTTTAAACTACTGGTCTCAGATCAGTAGTTAAGTAAAATTCAAAACTCTGAGGGAGGTCAGAGAGTCACACATTTTCCTTCGCTGCAGTCACAAATTAAAGACAATACCCTCTTAAACAGAGAGATTAAAAAGCAAATGTATCTCTTGTTATGCATTTGACATTATTATTTAAATTAAGAGTTGAAACAGGTGTGCTCGGTTGAAGAACAAATTCCCATCATCAAAATGAAATGACTGTTATCAGAGCAAAATATTGTGTTTTAGCATTACAGCCAGATGTTTCTCATCATTATTTTAGCAAGAGCTTCCATTATGTCTGTGTATTTGTGTCCAAAAATCTTTGTTTTTGCATGTCTAGACATTACACCGGTTCAGCTTGTGCTGCCCTGGATTTAATATGTAAAACAGAAAGCTACTCAAAACAGCTGCTGTGTTCAGTAGATGGAAGCAAAAGGTAAAGAAATTTAACAAAAGTGTGCACAGCTCAACACAACAGTGACAGATCAAACAGGCTGAGGGGGAGCAGAGCCAGATGTTCTTCTTCCCACAAAAAAATGAAACACTTCACTGCAAGAATCAACTGAATTAACCTGATGAGAGCAGTCAGCTGTTCTGCCTCGTTGCTCTGTGTCTAATGGTTAAAGCTGAGCTGGCACACGCCTGTGTGTGTGTGTGTGTCTGTGTGACCCTCTGGACAATGGGGCGTTACTGGAGCGTGCAGTCTTACGATGCAACAACATAACCCCTGAGGCACCAATCACACCTGCCAATCACACTTACATACAAATGAATAGAATCTCTCTCACACACACACACACACACACACACACACACACACACACACACACACACACACACACACTGTTCTTGAAAATGTATTTTGCAAGGACAGATTTTGAGCACCCAATGTGCTTAATAGCTGTGTATTGTATGTATGCATGTGTGTGTGTGTGTGTGTGTGTGTGTGTGTGTGTGTGTGTGTGTGTGTGTGTGTGTGTGTGTGTGTGTGTGTGTGTGTTTTTCATGACTCAACTTCAAGTGAAAACATAAAAAATACTGCCATGGTGAGCTGTACAGGTCGTGAGTTCAAACAGAAGCACTTGCATTTTCTCATTATTCACATTCAGATAAACATCAAGCAATCATTCAAAACACACACACACACACACACACCCTAACACGCAGATGATGCATACTCCAGATAAACCCTACATGCATGCAACATAATAAGGTCACGTGAACGCATGACTGCTCATACACATTTATCTGCAAAAGCACACACACTGGGACACACACATTCACTCAAGTGTGTATAGTTCAGGTGCAGTGATAAAGCTAACTGGCTTACTGGAGCGGCACGCATGTTAATGTATCACACTCACACCAGACACGCTGTGTATAATTCATCACAGCAGATTTAGGACGAATGAACCGGTGAGATAGTGTAAGCTCTACATTTAATTTTTTCATATGATACCAGTCTGAATTTTTTAAATAAATCAAAACACATCTGACATTAATGGCCAATTAAATTCCAGTCCTTGTTGTGGCTTTCAGCATATATTTACGCATGCAATGAAAACATGTCTTTTTGAGTAGGAAGAAAATCAAACGTAACATTAAATATTAAATTCTTCTTTCATTTTGTATGAGAGCAAACACTGGGGGAACTGGTTTACAAGGCTAAAAAGCGAAGACTCGATTCTGATTGGCCAATGAAAGTAAATCCTTACTTGCTCAGCTCTATGCTCTGTTAGATTAGAGTAGTGCAAGGATAATATATGTATAATTAACTATGCTCAAATGGATAAAAACACATTCACTTCTAATCCTTCATTTGGTCAAGGTCAAGTTCTTTATTAGCATGTAGCATTTTCTGTAAACAAATTGAGGGTCTTGGGATAGAGGGTGAAGATTATAAAGCCCTCTGAGCCTAATTTGTGATTTTAGGACACACAAATAAAACAGACTTAACTTAAGCTTACTTACAATGTAAGTGCACTTTTAACTCTTGTACTTCTTTACAGCGCTCTACTGGCAAACACAGGGTCAATCATCACATCTGAAGAAGGGAAGCAGGTAAAGGTGCAGCGTCCTGTGTGTGTATGGGTAAAGGTTCAGCATCCTGAGTGTGTGTTTGTGTACAGATATGCTTCTTATTTAGCATATTTCCATCAATTATGAACCAAGATCGAAATATTACAATGCACTAAAATATGGATGATTTAACCTAGAAACAAAACGCCGCAGGGGGATTGTTACTTCGTGCCTACATTTATAACACACACATATACACACTCACACACATTAATGAACACACAACACACTGAAATACACCTACACATGGAGCCACGTGGGAAACACTCTGCATGAGGACGCACACTTGTGTTCAAACACAACCCACTAATTTGACACACATATCATCTGACACATACTGCTTCTCTCCCACACAAACGCACGCACATAAACACACACAATCACACACGCACAGGCAGCGCTAACCCCCATCACCACACATGCACACTTCAAGTTGAAGCCTCCTACATACAGTCAACCGAACACTTACACCTCCTATTTTCACATACAAACACTATCTCTCGTCATAAGGGTGGCAGATGGTAAACAAATAGGATAAAATAGCACTTCAAATGTTTACATATATGCTGGAATGGGTTAATTTATGGCTGCAAGGAAATAACTTTTGTTATTAATCAATGCGCCATTTATTTTCTCAATTATTCAACCACTCATTTGAAAAATGTCTTCCTTTTTCTCATCATCCTCACTGACATCATCACTATTAGAACTACTGCAGAACAGCATTTATTAATAATCCTTTTAATTCATACTTTTTTTTTTACACCTATTCCTCTGCCCTCTCTTTATCACCATTATCATCACAACTAATATAATCTGCACTTGTCATCGGTGTATTTCAACTTGTACTTTTCAGTTACAGTTGTGATGGCAAGAAACCAAAAGATGACGAACACAAACTGGAACTAAACCCTTCTGATACCTTCATGTGTGTTTGCCACACACGCAAACTCCTGATTTTGAGCTTGGAGACTACAGAATGAAAACACAAATGTTCATTCATACATTGTTAAACATACATACACTGAACATAATTTTACACATGCACACACATGCAACCACCCACTCACATACACACACTAGTGTACATTTAAATGCTTACCATGGTAGAGTCCTTCCATTTAAAGTCCCAATGAGAAGAGAAGAGAAGAGAAGAGAAGAGAAGAGAAGAGAAGAGAAGAGAAGAGAAGAGAAGAGAAGAGAAGAGAAGAGAGTAATCCCCTCTGACAGACAGCTAAATTAGGAAAATCCAAAATCCTGGGCTTCTGTGGTCTTTGGGCTAGTGTTGAGATGTGCTAGTCAGCTAACTCAGTAATGATGGCTAATGTCGGCTTAAGCTTACAACCCAGCCTCCTCCTCCTCCTCCTTTACTACTACTACAACTACTGCTAGTACCCTGACACTCAGACACACAGCAGCACAAGTGGGAGTAGCGCAGGGGAGGGAAGTGGGAAGGCGGGAGAAGGCGAGGGGTAGGATGCAGCCTATGACAGTGAAAGGGGGGGAGGGAGATGAAGGAGAGAAAAGGAGGTAGGAGGAGGGGGTGTCTTTGTCTCCCAGGAGACGGATGGAGGGGGAGAGGGGGAGCCAGATGTACAGGACTCAGAGGGAGAGCGAGTGAAGAGGGAGATACAAGAGAAGAGATGAAAAGAAATGATGCAACAACCTCATGAAAAGAAGTGATAATCAGGGAGGAAAAGAGGCATGAAAACAGAGCGACAAAAAAACAATATGGGGATAAAAGAAGAGAAAGTGAGGAGGTTAAAAAATAGGGGGAGATGACAGAGTTAGTAATGGAATAAGAGAAAGGGAGAAGAGTGAGCTGTGCTGCCTTTGGCTATTCTGCATCTCAGACACAAACGCACCCCTGAGGAGATACTCAATTAATCATAATACAATATTCTCAACTCAGCATTGTCCTATAGAAATCATCAATCCTCAGAACAAAAACCACAGTCAACTGTTCCCCTGACTTTGTTTGGTAAGGGGTGCACATCTAATCCAATTACACTGTAATCAAATGACACGCGGGGATATAGAGGTAAACCCTCCCTACACTAATTTTGAGACAGAATGGTTTACTCACCCTTGAACACTGAAAATAAGTTATAGGTATAATATGATTCAGTCCGTGCAAACTAAGGCTGGATAATGTTTAAAAAATTACCAACACCCTTAAGGTGGCACTGACATCAATAAAGTACTCCAGTTGCTACCCATCATGTGAATAAAGGCACTGTGCAGTGGTGTAAAATGCCACCACCATTCGTACCCATACAAATAATTTTTACTATGATACATTTTGAAAGTGTTCGAATTATTACAATTTTTATTAAATGACTATAAAACGATTCTGTCAAATACACTGCGCTCCACTTCAACGCTTGCGGTGATCGGCTGCAAGCAAAACTATAGCAATCGTCCTTTCTTTAGATCTGGGTGCTAGATACACAGGAAAATACTTATGTACCTCAAATTGTCAGGACTAATCATGACAATCGCAGTTTGTAGTGAAATAATCAGAACAATAATGACAGCCAAGGTCAGCAATCTGATTTATAAAACTGAACCCAGCTAACCCACTAAAAATGGGACTCAGTGTTGGTGGACACAATAAAACGCTGATGAAAATGTTTACAAGTGTAAGAGACGTTGTCTAATACACCAGCAATTTTGTGTTTTAAATCACATTAGACACAGAAGAGGTTAGCGTTTCAGAGCTTGAACATCCTTGTCCCAAAGGCAGAAATCTGTTGTTGCTGGAACTTTCCTATCTATGGCCGTTTTCCACTGTTTGTGCCTGCAGATATGGACCACAAAATGTTCTCCAAGTGCCATAAAATCAATTGGCTGTCACTGATCCTTGATATTACAACCAGTTTGACAAATTATATTTACTATATATGAGCCATGACAGAGACGAGCTCTCTCTTTCACACACACCAGTAAGCAAACAGACAGACAGACAAGACGAGAGACGAGAGTTGCTCAGGAGTAAAGCAGATTAATGGGCCACTGGATTAGTAGGCCAAGATGTCATACACACACACACACACACGCCCCAGCTATACTCTGACTCTCATGTAGAAGGTGGATCTTTGCTCTGTCCCTCATATCCCTGCTTGATGAGTTGGTGTGTTAACATCACCCTCTAGTGGTAATGCATTTTTCAAGTGATGTGTCTCATAGTCCTAAAGTAACCCTGCTGCTGTGACTTTGCTTTTTTCCCCTAAAATCTATTTCCCATTACTGGGTCTGCTGGGTTGATTATGTACTTTGCCTAAAGATCAAAACATTAACAACTAAAACTCCTATTTAATCCATTAGTTACATGCTGGGAGAGTGAACAAATCAGCTCCAAAATTCACCAAATCCAACAGATTTACCAGTACAGTGTAGTTTGTTTAGTACCTAGTAAATGTATCAGTGTATAAATGATCCAATGATCCCATGTTAAAGCTAGGGGAGGCAATTTGATTTTTTCACTGGGCAAAAATCCCATAATAAACTTTGAGCGTATTGGAATTCAGGTGGTGTAAGAGCACACTTAACTTCTGCACCTCCTCTTAGCTCTGTTTTCAGGCTTCAGAAAATCTAGGCCGTGACAGGAGTCTCTGGCCAATCATAGATCATTTCGGAAAGAAGGCATTCCTATTGAATTGGCTGTTCTACAAATGCCAATGCACATTTATGTCCTTTCAGTGAAAGCCTAATTCAATTGTGGAGAATCCAGCTGAGAGAGTTGCTATTCCAGCATTGGCAACAGCTGCCTACACTGCAAAGAAACCTGGGAAAGGAGTATGGACTTAACTAAAAGAGAGTCTGACAATAAACGAAACAAACACGTGTCAATATTGGCTACGCTTTTCAGAGATGGAAATAAAATACGGCAAACAGATTAGCCTTCTGCTGACTGCAGCTAAAGGCTCAGAGCTGCAGCATAAAGTTCACATTTATGTAGCTAACGTAAGCAAGAGCCTCGAATCACATTGTGCCCTCCGCCTCACTCCCCGCCGCTACACACCACCTCGCAAAAAGCAGAGCTGACAGCTGTCAGTGGCCGCAGCAACACAAATCCAGCCAGCACAAACCCCAGAACTGAGAGACCAAACAGTTCTTACTCCAAGCTGGATCGACGAACAGGTTAGACCTGGCGCTGCTACTGGCCACCAGCCTGCTGCGACACCCAGTGCTGAGAGGGTTTGTCCAGCCACCAATCAAAGGTCCGTTTCCTGAGTTGCTGCCAGCTCTTCTTGTGAAGAGGCAGTCCACAGTGACAGGGAGCAAGGCAAAGGAGTGGTGGGGTGGCTAACATTAGTTTTCTAATTCTCATTTTCTCTCTGATAAACAGAAAAGCAGACAGAATAAAACAAGATTACTTCATTAAGTGTGTGCATATGCCCGTGGTCGTCTGGTGGGAGGACATTAGGACAGAGAGGGGACAAATGCAAGCTGAAAGAGGAGCATGTATTTTCAAATTCTGTCAGAGTTTTTTTGCCTCTTTTCAGATTTTTGCCTAACCCAGCTTTAAGTATTTCTTCTTAAATATCAGCCTATGCCATTTTTCAGGTGTTTGCCTGTTACTGACATTTATGTTAAAACCATCTAAAAACAGGACAAAACATTTAGCAGACTAAGAGACAGACAGCCTAGAGACTATTCTTCAATGAACCTTTGTTACAGGAGAGTCCCTACTGGTGACTAATCACACAGACAGACACATACATTGACACACAGGCAGACACACACTGTGGCATTATACCCACATCTGACCTCAGCAACACTAGTTTATGGTCGCAGACAAGTCTGTGAATATATGTGAGTGTGTGTGATGTCATACCTATGGCTCGTATCCAGGTGTTTCACTGCTGATCTGTATGTGCGTGTGTGTCTCTGTGTGTTTCCCCGTGATCTACTATGACTGTGTGTTTTTGTGGGTGTGTGGCTGTGCATGAATCTAGTGAAGAGATGAGGTCATATGATTGGCCAAGCAGACACTGATGTGTGCCTTGGTCTCATTCTCGCTCCCGCCCTCTCTCTGTCTCATGATTGTGCAACCTATATGCATTGTGTCCAGCTTTAACCTGGGAACCAGTCACTCAATACTACTATACAGAACCAATGATACATCGACATCTCTTTGTTGTCTTTAAAAATGGCGAAGAGTATCTGGCGTAATGACCGAGCTAAATCCTAAGCCACCATACAGGTTATAAAACACTTTTGATATTGATTTGACACATAAAAAGCATTTTTCTGTTGCATTTGTTGCACTTGGCATGTGTTATCATGTGTAATTAACACATTGTATCTTGTTTGTTTAATGTGTGTAAAAACTGAAAGTGTACACGTTACCAGTGAGCCACTGAAGTTCAGGAAGTTACAGCGCACAGCCAAGAAGTAGTTCAGCCAGTAAAGCCATAAAGTTTCACAGGGGTAACAGTGTCATTTTTACATGTAAGTTTTTGTACTAATAAAACAAATGGGATAAAACGTGTCAATTAATGAGCTTTTGGGTGCTGGTAAGTGGATTTTGTTACCTCTGGACAGAGCCAGACTAGCTGTTTCCCCCCCATTTCCAGTCTCTGTGCTAAGCTCAGCAAACCAGCTGCTGGTGGCTGGTGGCAAACATGAAAATGATATCAATATTCCCTTATAACCACTGGCAAGAAGCAAATAAGCATATTTCCCAAAATGTCAAGCTGTTCCTTTAACTACAGTATCACTAATTACCTCAATCTGTGTGTTTTTATTGCTTGAACAAAACGCATTTGATGTCTGAGACACATCCTGAGAGATCATAACAACAGCTGAACAAATGGACAAGAACAGTAGGGAACAAAAGAGTCCTGCCACCAAAGCTACCTATACAGCTAAAAGAAGATGATGACACATTTCCTCTACAGGTAAAATAATGTGTTTAAAAATGTAGGGTTAAGTATATCTTGAGACCCTTTCTTCTTGCCTCATCTCTCTTTCTCTGTTTTTTTTCTCGCTTTTTTTCCACCCAGCGTTCTGCTCCTCCCACCTCTTTTCTCCCTGTGTCTATATGACAAAGCCCAACAATTACTTCTTTCTTTCTCTCCCTCTCTGACTCACTGCAATGTAATTACACTGACTGTCCGCTCAAGCACGACACACACACGCACAGACACACACACACAAGGGGAGAGGGACGACTTATTTACAATATCTGTGGTTGTAATTGTTCTTTTGTAGTCTGCAGTTCAGTCACTGCTTCGCTTTGAGAAAACTGAGGGAACAAGAGAGCGGTCATTAGTTTGGGAGTCACTTTGCTTGAGTCAAGGAGTCAGTTTGCACACGCACGCACACACACACACAAACATGGATACATACATATATACACACACCAGAGGGAATCACTGTGCTCCAGTTTCATTCATCACTAGCTGACATGCTGCACCAATGACCTGCATGACCGAAGGTAGCTCGCTCTAAGTGCATAAGTGTGTGTGTGTGTGTATCCTTGTGTGTGCATGCCCCAAGGAGGGACAAGTCATTAACTACGATGTCATTTCCTGCCATTGTAGCAAATTTCAGTGCACACAGTAGGAAGGCTATGCTGCACAGTGGCCCATCTACGCACAGACACACTCTAAAACAACTCTATTTGGACAAGATTAGGAAACCTGCTAATATATATACTGTCTTCCATTTAACTCACGCAAGTTTTTACCACATCTGCAAAGGAAATAAAGTATACTGTGAAGTACAAAGCTATCTGTTTAAACAGACTGGCATACAGATTGCAACAGATCCAACTACACACGCTCATACACAATCGTTAAGTTACATTTTTCTGGGGATTCAAACCCTACAGAGGTATAACACAGTTTCAGGTTATAAAAAATAATTAGGGATGCACAAATCTAGTTCATTGGGACCAATATAATTTTAGTTAGTGAGCAATATTTTGCAGACATTTTATCTCTGAAATGGCTGGCCCATGTATGTACAGCAAGCTAGTGAATCCCTCTTCAAATATTTGGGAAATCCCACTGTGGGGAGTTTGACAGCTGACATATGGACCCAAATGTATATTCTGTCATTACTACTTAATACTACTACTACTACATTGCGTTACTAACAATATCATTTCCTGTTTGGGGAGTTTTTGACCACTGGCCCAGAAAACAAACAATAGATTGGTCATGGACCTCGCCTTGTATAGCTCATCCAAAAAATGCCTGTTTCAGCCGCAGTTCCAATGATTGGGATAAATGAATATACTTAAGGTGACACACACACAATTATACACACAGCCGCAGGTGGCCATGATTCGGATATTACTGTCTTACGGAAACACACAAATGCAACCTCAAGAATGCACACACATATCGCTACAACAAGTTATAATGAGCACTAATATATTTGCAACAGACAAAACCAAGACCGTGTTCACTCGTGTTATCTCTGGTAAACACAGTCATTATCACAGCAGAGCAACACACAAACAAGCATGCACAAACATGCACACACACAGGTACACACAAACATACCAACACACACACATAAACACCCACAGTTGTCTGAGCAGTGTTGCTGCTGCTGCTGAGAGGAAGAAGGTGTTTTCCTTTCAGCTCCTGAGGGACGCAGCATGCTTTAGGATGTACAGTAAGTGCTCTGTGAGTGTGTGTGTGTGCTCATGGAGGGGTGTGGGGGCTGCTTCCTGAATGCAACCAATCCAGAAGCTAAGGGAATGGACCTTCATTCCACCTCCTGTCTCCAAAAACACCCAAACAAACACATACACACACATACTTCTTTTCCTTCACAGCTGAAACCACACGCGGGAGGATGCAGGGGAATTAGTTCCACAGAGGATAACAGCTACATTTATAGGACACATACAATCGCATACATGCCTGCGCTTGCACAAACACACACATATACACACTCACAGTTAGTCATACTTACAAATTAAGTTACCGGTGCAAAACAAAGAACACCATTCGCTCACGTCGACTGTTCATTCATGATTTTTCCTTCCTGAGGTGAGTTTGCAAATAACATTCATACATTTGTGCAAGAGGTGAGAAAACAGCATAGACCTCCACACAGCTGCAAGTATTTGCACAGTAGGTACGAAGTAGCCAATCACTGGGGGAAAAACCTGCCACCGTGTTTGCTTGGAAAATAACTTATTTTCAAAAATGCTCAAACTGAAAAGTTAAGTCGGGAGCTGTTCTTACTCTCTGGAAACAAATTATTTCATTAGGTTTCATGAATTCCTCATGACACACATACTAAGGACACACATACTCTTATTCAGGACTTCTACATACCTCCACACACACAGCATGTGTCCGCAGTGATTGGTATCACTAGTTAGAGTCATTCTGAGTCACACCACATACTGCTATCTACTGACACTAGACTGCCGGCTTTGTTACCCTCTTGTCTTTTTCTCTGCAGTTTTTCTGTGTCTGTCCAGCCGTCTGTCTGGAATAGAGCAAACTTGAATAGAGTACATGGTAGATGACTGCAAAGAATAGAGAAGTTGGGACCAAAACGGAGCACGAACCTTGCCGGAAATAAAAAGAGAAGACAGACTACAAGCGGTAGAGCTCTCTGCAATGTAATGGACTGCTCCTGTAAGATCTCTGAGTGTAGTCAAGTGTTTCTATAAATACAGGCCTCCTGCACTGCTCTGCAATTTACACACACGGAAACACAAGCACACACACACACGCGCGCACACACACACTACTGCCACGCCTGTATTAGCCGGCTGAGGACCAGCCACAGGAAGAGTTGTGTCAGGATTGAAGGTGTAGCCATTTACTATACTCTCTGTGAGGTGTATTTCTTCCCACCAACTTGCTGCTTTCTATCACAAAGTCTACATCAACATTTCTACAGTAAAGCAAAAATAAAAAACACTAAAAACTAAAGTAGAGGGTCCATAGGAAGGGATTTCCCAGGGCCGCATGATGTATGTCACAAAGCAAAGCAGTGTCGTTTTCTGCTTGTGTCACACACTGAAGGTAATAACATGTTTCCACTCCAGATAAAGGATTACACTGCATTCATTTTGGTCTTATGATGCCAAATTAGTAGACTGTGGCTGTAGTTCACCACAGGGTTCAAACACACATGAATGGGACAAATTTCTGTGTAATCAAATCAGAAAATCGTTATGTCTAACTTACTTAAAGGCTGTGTGCTATCATCTGTGTTAATTGGCAAAAAGCAGCCACAGCGAGTTGTCACTGTCCGCACAAATTCAGCATCAAAGATCACTGAAAGAAGCAGTTCTGCATGTGGTGTAGCACTTGGTCACGGTAAGTGAGCTGAATGAAAGCAGCCGGAGTGGAACTAAATACAAGCTTACCAAGTGGATAAGCTAATTAGCAGTGTGAGCCTTGTTTGCTAATTAAGAAATACTCCCTCAGACCGGTGGAAAGCTCTGTGAATGTCATTTCCAATCAATTACATTTTAATTAAGAGCTGGGTTAGAAGATATAGTTTCGCAGCTGACAGTGTTTAGTGCTATGTGTGTTGAAAAAGCAAAATTTCAGACAAACCATTAAAACTTTTAGAATGTAGTGTCTGGAGGACATCTTACTGGGACACGCTTTCTTCTCACCACAAAAGCTATTATTCAGATGAAAAGAATTTCCCAGCGTTTACCGTCACACCATCGCAACCCCCTTATTTTGCTTGTTTCGGTAAACGACTGCCTATATGAATCCAGTATGCCTCAATCAAAAAGTGAACAACTGCAACATGACAGTGAACTCACAGTATTTGTATTGTACCTACAATGTGCCAGACTGTGACTGTGGTGCTCAGGTGCATTCATAAACAGGACCATGACCTTAAAGAAACTTTGTATTCCCTACACCAACAGTTATGGGTCGGATCAGTACATAAATTACTGCTTTGGCTTTAGCTTGTCCACAGAATTGCAACTATAAATGTGCAGAACAGCAATCCTATTAGTATACTGTAGGTCTGAAGCCTCGGTGGCCTCAGGATACCGCAATTCATTAGCATTTTCTCACATCTTGAATATGAAGTAGAGGCAAATCAGGCTCCAGCAGTCTTTCACAGTTGAGAAAACGCAGAACGCAGGAGCAGCGTGTTTTTGGGACGTTTCATTTGGACTTAGTGACATCAAACGTTTGAGTGTTTACTTATAGCCACACAACCATTTTGTTATCTGGGAGAAATATGGAAAACATGTTTTTAGACCAGGGCTTCTTTTAAAGAGAGAGAGAGAGCTTTAAGATGCTCCAACATGCAAGGAATTATGAATGAACTGCACCAGCAATCTGAGGTTATGGTAGCACAGGACCAAAGACATGTTTTCCATGGATTTGATTAGTTGATGAAGTGTTTGCTCTATGAAATGAGAAAGTTATGGGAACCCTGGATGATGACTAACAGCCAAAAAGCAAAAGATATTCAACTTAAAGGTCTAGTGTATCAGGTTTAGTGGCATGTGGCGATGAGGTTGCAGAACTGAACTTCTCTCATGTACCAAGTGTGTAGCAGAACTATGGTGGTTGACGCAAAAACGCAAATAGCCGTATTAAGACCCAGTGTTTGATTTGTCTGTTATGGGCTACTGTAGAGACAGCATGGCGGACTCTGTGGAAGAGGACCCGCTCAATATGTAGGTATTAGCGCCTCATCCTAAGGTAACAGAAACACAGCAATACATATTTTTTTCAGTGATTTTAAACTCTTAAAACATGGTAATGAATATTATATATCACGTCTGCCAATAGATGCTTCTAAATCGAACACACTGGACTTTTAAAATAATGTAAAACTAAGAAAAGCAGCAATTTATCACATCAGAGAAGCAAGAACCAGAGAAAATGTGGCATTTTGCTTGATTTAACAACTGAAACAATTAATTGATTATCAAATTGTTTCAGCTCTGATCTGAAACATTGCATTTGTGGAGGAATATGTTTATGCATAATTAATATTTGAGACAAATAAAAGGGAATGTAGGCAGGCACCTAACTAATTAACACAGTTATGTAGCCAGTAACCTAAATAACAGTGCCATATTGGTTGGTTGAGTTTATGAAAGTCTTCAGAAACAACTTGTGTTATGTGGAAAAAATGAAACATAACTGACATATTAAGATAGAAAGGAAGAGTTGAGTGGGTTCAGTTTGTTTGGGAGGAAAATCAAGGTGACCAAACAGCCTCGATTTCATGACAGTGGGAACAAAAAAGTACTTAAGACAGAGATTTAGGAGCTGAATGTAGGTTAATCCTGTGCACTTATTCACCGTTGGTTGGAGTTAACGTTACTCCACATTCACTCCATGTGACTGTGGCGACGAGTTTGGTGGCAGTGGGTCACTCTTGCTTTCAACTGCTCCAACTAACTAAAAGGAAAACTACGTCCGAGTTACTGCAAAGCTACTTAGTAGATATATTCCCAGTTATTTAAAAAAGTGTGTGGTTTAAAAAGCTGTAAGAGGAAACAGCTAACGCCAGCCAGGACGGACATTAAACCAACCGCATCCCATAACGTTACTTTCTTTTAAGGTTAGCTCTTGAAATAATCCCCAAAAACACAACATCACTCACGTTGACTTGCTCCGGGAGACGTCCGAGAGGTTTGTGTTGACTTTACCGGCGTAGGAAGCTGTTAACAGTCGGTAAATAATCCGTTATTTCAGTTGGAGAGGTAGGAGTAGTTACAGTTAGTGCTTTTTTTCGCTCCTGCCTATCTCCCCCTTCTCCTCTCCCGTCGCCTGTTCCTGCTTCCCCTCTCCACATCCAGCATTCCAATATGGCCGCTGCAGTGCAGGGAGCGACTCACACACACTCACACACTCACACACAGAGGGAGGGAGAGACGGAGCAAACTACTCCCTCTGAGGAAAGCCTCGCCTCAGGCACTGCAAACTGCAACCCATGAATGAATGAATGAATGAATGTGTACATACTTGAAGTGTTATTATCAGGCATTCATACTACAGTAAGAGCAGTAGTAGCCATTGCAGTGGTAGTAAGTTACTTTTGACATGTAATGAGTTGCACAGTACTAGTTGCACAGTTAAAATGTAATGGAAAAGTAATGTAACTGTTATAATTACTTCATCAAAGTAATGCAACGTATTACGTTGGGTTTCTGTTTGATTACTTTTCTAAAAAAAAATGCTTTAAACTGCGCAATAAAGCTGCAAAATGTCCAGAAATGTGCCATGCCAAAAGAAAGAAACAAAAGGATGCAAAGCAAGAAACTTTTTAACCAAAAAGAAGATATACAGGTGTAACTCATTTATAATCACCAACATTTTTATTAGTAACTGTAATTTAATTACTTTTCTCTCAGTAACTGTGACTGATTACAATTAGCCTTCATTTATTTTGTACTTTAATTACATGTAACTAGTTAGAATAGAATAGAAACAACTTTATTAATCTCTGAAGGGAAATGTAGCTGTCCAGCAGCTCATAAAAGATGGAAGAAAAACAACCACACTTCCCCTCTTCAACAACAGCACAGTAGTCTTAAAATAGAAAATGAAATTAAAATAAAATTGTCCATTCCATAGTCCCAATTTTATTTTAATTTTAGCAGTGGAGAACCAGGCTATCAGTCCAATTTTATCTTGATTATACAAACACCATTTATACAGTGAAGAAATAAAGGTCATGCACCCAAGCTTTTAGGGTGCTAAAGTAAAAATATGAAGTTTACAACATCAGTATATGTGTACATTTCCAAAAGTACTGATTATGTAGAATGGCCTGTTTCAGAAAGATGCACATTATATCACTGGATTATATTTTTTGATGCGTGTATAGTGTGGACTTTATACTTTGAGGCTGCAGCTGTTAAGGATGAAGATGATTTTAGGGACTTTATATACTGCTGGCTTGTGAATTTCCACCCCAGGGATCATAGACTAATAATACATAAGTTGCTTGCATTTTGTATTATCTGAATCTGCAAAGTTACCAAAGCTGTCAAATAAATATAGTAGAATAACGAGTAAAAAGCCACAAGATTGGGTTATGATAAAAAAAAAAACACATACATGTCTATATTAAACTTTTTTGGTATCTGCAATCAAACAAAATAAGTACAGCTAATTCATATGGAGTGATCTTGGTGCTTATGGGCCCCTGATCAGTTGCCAGGTTTGGTATTGAACTGGATGTCCATATACTTGCATGACTGAAAGACTAGTTGGCTGAATGAGTACATCTTCTGCCCATAAAATATTTTATGTCAAAGTCCGTTGCATTATGAATTGAATCTCACAACGTTTGGCTTGTTGGACTTTCTCATTTATCCATCTCAATGGCTGGTAGTACTCTGCATGGAGGTGCAGTGCATATCGGCTCGTACTGCATAGGTCCAAAGGTGACATCTGGCGGTCACCTCTTGTTATTGCAGGATATTTGGGTTTACGCGTTGCCCCGAGGGTATAGATTTCCACATATTTAGCATTTAGCATATTTTGCCATGTGCATTTTCTCTAGTGCATGAACTTTGGTGGTTTTCAGTGATCCCTCAACATTTCCAGCAAGCCAACACTTCCAAAAGATTCATATCTTTGGTTTTCGGTGCTGACGTCTGTCAGTGGAGGGGATATCAGAACACAAGACTGTATGGCCTCATGTGGGCTTCAGACCACACAGTACACTGGAATGCAGAGGGAAGAACCTCTGGACAGTTCCCACAACTGTCAAATTAGGTTTCTTTAAAACTTTGCAATTAGTTTTAAAGAAACATAATATAGGCTAATACTGCTGGAGAGCTGATGTGGTTTCTTTGTATTTAATTAGCTGGAGTTATCACATCAATCTGTTGTTTCCAACATCCAATGACATCAAATTTGTTGTTCTGGTGTGGCCTGTGTTGTCTCATTAAATAATCTGATCGCTGCCACCCTGTCAAGATGCTCATCTCCTCCTGAAAACAGGCTGCCGTGACCCGGATTCGAACCGGGGTTGCTGCGGCCACAACGCAGAGTACTAACCACTATACGATCACGGCTGGCCACCGCATCTGTCCGATGACGTGGGTTTCACAGACCAAAGACCTTTTTTTTGTGATGATGATGATAAAGTGACTGTTAGGGAAGCCTAAAATTTCAGTTAATTTAAAGATTGCCACAGACACCCAACTTAAATTCATGCAATTTAATAGCCAACAGCCCTGTTATAATGCTTCCTTCAAGCAGGCTATAATATTAAGGTTTTTTCAACTTTTTAAAAAAGTGTTTCTGTTATTTAGCCTCTCGTCACTGATACAAATGGGTGGACACAATAATAGAAATCAGTAATAGTGCATCCTCCTAAATGACAGTACAGTTGAATCATTATATTACTGAAAAATGAACATCATAAACTTTATTAAAGGGATAGTTCAGATGTTTTAAAGTGGGGTTATATGAGAAACCATAGTCGGTGTATTACATGCAATAGATGTCTGTCGGCACATCTCTGGTTTGGAGAAGCAGGCTGGAGTCCAGACACAGAAGCTAAGCAATGTAATGCTGTGGATGGGGCAGAAACAAAATGTATTTTAGCCATCTAAAAAAGGTCCCACCTAAAAAAATCAGTATAAGTTTAAGTTTATGCTATATTGATGGTATTTTCACTTCTATACTTTAATGTCAGACATTGATTTCCAGTGGGAAAACACTTGTTATTTTGCTCTCTTTAAAGCCAGACTCCATTGACAAAGCTAGTAATTTAACATTGGTGAATGCAGGAGCTGCTGGTCTACTGCTGCCTCTATCAGTATGTTAGTTTGTGTTGTTGTGTGACTTTGGCATTATAACGGGTTAGTCTGGATTCACCAAGTCACACAATAACACAAACAAACTAACTGATTAAAGTAGAAGTAGACCAGTAGCTCCTGTGTTCAGCATGCTAAAATGACTGATTTTGTCAATGGAGTCTGGGGTAGCTTTGACGAGAGCATTGATGGGAACTAAAGCCGTTAATGGCTTTCCCCTCAGAATAGGCTGTCTGATGGAAAGGTAAACCTGTGGAAACACTCTCAATATGATGTATGCTTAAAGTGATACTGATTTCCTTAGGTGGCTGAAATACATAATGTTATTGACCCCATTCACAGCAGTACATTGCTTAACTTCTGTGTCATACTCTGGCCTGCTTCTTCAAATTGGGTGTGTGCTGACTGACATCTACTGTATGTAATACACTGAATATGGATAGGTACACCATACAACCCCACTTAAAACAATCTAAAAGATCCCTGTAAGACAGAATTTCGTGTTACACTGTATTAGTTTTAGGTGGATATACCTAATAGATTGGCAACTGAGAGTAAGCTCACTGCAGCCTAAGCCTTTCAAGGCCAAGATCTAACTGACAACCATGATTATAGAAAGTACAGAGGCTACTGTCAGCATCTTAAGAAGAACTGCCGTGACCCGGATTCGAACCGGGGTTGCTGCGGCCACAACGCAGAGTACTAACCACTATACGATCACGGCTGACTGCTTTTCTACAGGACCACATTGCTACCATGGGCAAAATGAGTTTTGCATACACAGGGATATGGCTTAAATTGATGCTTACTTTAATATTTGCCAATTTATCTCGATTTGAATGGCAATCAAAAATTGAAGGGGATGTTTGTTTTGGCACTGCAACTAGGCCTACACTGTGTTGTGTCTCTCTGTCGCTCTCTAGGCTGGCAAAAGGCCACAGATGAAGACACAGGCTAATTTAAAAAGGTGTGTTTTATGTTCATTTTCCAGCACCTTTTGATTGACCTTTAGTTCCTGCTGAGCCATTGTGTTACTGTTAACCATTACAGCAGAGTTGTAAACAAAGCAAATAAAACAGTCTTCAATAATCTACGACAAGGATCAGTAGCAATACAAGTCATATCTGTCATATATTTATAGATATTTGAAAAAAATCATTTCAATTTATATATTTTAAATCTTAATTTCACATGATCTCAAAAAAACAGACCAGGTAGGGACCATTAGACAAGATAAGCATAACAGACTGATGTCACTTTACTATATTTACATAAAATGTAAAATACCATAATGTTACACATATCAGATCAGATCATGATATCAAGTCTGTCTTGCCTCTGACTCGAATCATTGTATTCTACCTTAATCTGCATCGAGCCACAGTTTCATAATCCCTGTTTCTAATCTGCAGATGGATTAACGATTCCTAGAAGAGAAGGTATAATTGTCCTGTGTATGTCTGCATGTAATTTATGCGTGTTACAAGTGTGTAGGATCCTGGGACAGTGATGTGTAAAGAGGTGTGTGGGTGCATTTGGTGTGTGTATCAATTGATTACACTTTAGAGTTGCATGTCTCTGTTTCAGGTCATTATCTATTTCAAAACAGACAAACAGTGAAATAACGGCTGTAAGCACATTCATTGTGAGGAAGTAAAAGCTGAGATCTTGTGTAAAGAGAGTGCCATCACTGAGAATAATTCAACAAAAATATTTTTATTTTACTCTTTATAGTAGTTTTCAAGTGCGATTTGAAGTAGGTCCTTGCTCAACATGCACGTACATTAAAATGTGAAAAGGCACATATTAAAGTGTTTCATTAAAAAAAAAAAAATCTGAATAAAGTTTTTAAAACAACCAAAGTATAAATCAGAAAAACATTTTTAAACCAGAAGCTATAACGAGGATGAGGAAGTAGTGGTAGAAGGTAGAAGACGAAGAAGAAGAAGAAGAAGACGAAGAAGAAGAAGATAGACAGCTACAAAAAATATATTTGGATGTTATTCTCAATTAGTAATTGTTTGTTTTAATCGCATAAAATGAGTTTTAGTGTTGTATTTACAAGAAGTAGTACACTAAAAACACAGTGGATGGCGCCGTTACTCTTTACCCAGCACCCGGAAGTGTAAAAGAAAAAACATTTATTTTGAAATTTGCAGGAAGTCCAACTGAAGATGGCGCTACGTTAAGTTTGACAGACCACCAGCGGCAGTCCACATTGTGTGTGTATGTGTGTCAGCAAGTTGACTCACAGCATACTGTAAAAGATAGAGACACATTTGAAGTAAGTACTGTAGCGTTTTGAGGAGATTTATGACAGCTAGCTGGAGCTAACGCTAGCTAACTTCTCATCATTGTGACTTAACTGTCTGTCCAGTGGAAATGATCGAGTAATACAAGGTGAGTCTTTGATTTTAACGCTGCTGTTTCAAGAATCTTGCTCGACTGGTCTGAAGAAGTCAGTTTCATGTCCTTTAACTAACTTTACGGCATTGTCAGTTGTAGTTATACATGTTCGTACGTTTAGTGTATTGAGTTAACGTTACCGGTGATGACAGACAGCTTGTTTTGCTGGCAGTTTGGTGAAACTGATCCTGCATGCTAACATGACCCGTTTGCTCTGTTGTAATTGATTTGGGCTGTATAATAACATGGTAAATCCACGGGATGTGCCTTGGCTCACAACCACATGTTGCTCATTTTTGGCACTTTTCCACCTGCCCGCCAAATAACAAACATACCCTAATTTAATATTTGTGATAATACAGGTTGTGTCATCATTAATCTTAAAGATATTTTGTTAGTGCACAGTGTTTACAAACTGAGGAAGGTAGGTTGATAAGAGGCAGATTTACTACAGCATGTGTGTCTTTATGTTGTTTACTGGTTCAGTTCATGAATGATTAGCTCTAGTTTTCTCCCACACCAACCAAAAGCTTGTAAGTTTTGGCTGGTGCCCATTAAAGGGGCACCCATTTAAAGAGTTCACCCTGTTCCTATGCCCCAGAGCAGTTCAGTAAACACCTGTGAGCATGCACTGTGCTGTCTGTGATTTCACTGGGATGCAAAGTCAGAGGCTTCTTTATTTGCAATGACAATGCAAATGATTGTGCAGCCCTAAGAAGAAAGATGGAGTAGATGAATTCTCCCAGTCTGAAATTAAAATTCTAGCACTGGTAACCGGTTTCAACCAAAAAAGTGCCTTATTTGTACACAACAGTAATTGCAATGAAATGCAATGGGTCAACAGAATCAGTGACCCGTTCACTGTCCATTGGACTGTGCCAATTTACAATTTAAAACTCCATCTGACTTCTAAATTTAGAAATGATTGGTGCAAGTTCACAAACACATGCAGGACTGTAGCAAAGCACAGAAATCACAGCCTGCCTTGCTTTGGAAGCAGACTTCCTTAAAAATGTATTTTCACATCTATAGTACACCTGCTTACCCAACATTGTATGGTGAAATAGTTGTTGGCTACATCAAAGCAGTTTCCTCTCTGAAATATATGAAGCCAAACTTGTTTGTTAAAGCTCCTGGACAGATTATGCATGTCTGCACGGAGGCTACCTCCTCAGCTATACACTCCCCACTCAAGTCACAACTATATTATTGTGAGGTATACTGATGATAAAGCTATTCCACTTGGTGATGTTTTGGTAGTGGAATCGTTGTAAACAATGTGGAATAAAGAAATGAAGCAAAAACAAGCACTACTTTTATTTTGTTGTTTTCTTTTTTTTTTCTTTTTCAGTCTGTCTCAGTCTCACATGCACGACATCTGCTTTTTATTAAGTGTTTGTATGACTGTGTGTGTGTGTGCGAGAGACTGTCTTGCCAGTTCATTTGTGTGAGAAGTTATAAATGTACTATAATGATGGACACTGGTTGAGTTTATGAGAACTGTAATCATGCACACACTCCTACACGCACAAGGTTTCCAAATTTAGGGGTTTTCAGGGAGTAAATGACTAAAGTTTGTGTGTGTGTTTCCGTGACACAGCAGGGTAGTTAGTCAGAGGCCGGAATGGCCTGAAGACTGAAGAGAAAGAAAGCAAGCAAGCATGTCGAAGGTGAAGAAAGACGAGAAAATGTCAAAACAGAGACGGGGGACAAAACCAGAGAACAATGTGGGATGAAAGAGGAGGTGATAAAGAAGATAAAAGGGAGAAAAGTAGGATGACGAGATTAAAAAGGGGATAGAGAGAAGAGGAGGAGACTTGAAAGACATGAAAGAGAATAGCTGAGGAAAAAGAGGACAGTTTAACAGAGCACAGTTCCTGGGGTTTTGCCTGTAGCTGCAACTAATGCAAGTCAGATGTGTATTCGTGGATCTGCCTAACCCAGATAGATAAGTAGGTAGATAGGTGGGTTGATAGGCCTTTTCATGGAGGACATTTCGGATTGTCACAGTAGGAAAAGTACAGATTAATGATGGCTGAATTCCATTTAGCTACTTTAATTTCAGGTTCCTGCATTTGTGCATGCTGGCTCACTGGAACAGTTGAACAGAGCAGAGCCATCGTTAGTGTTATAAGTAACACCTGTGCTTTCCCTACGATAACATGTCAAAATGTCCCCAAATGACCCCAAGGCGGTATGAGGACAGTAGCTCATTCCAATCAAAAAAAACCATAGAAACTGTGATTTTGTTAAAAAAAAATGATGTTTATATCCAGACAAATAGACAAGGAAGTTACAGTACAACATATTGAAAAATATGTATTTGGTACCTGAAAAAAATAGACATTGAGAGCATACAATTAATTTTTTTTAATAAAAAGATAAATATAACAAGGTGATGACATGACAACAACGCCTCTTCTTTTCATAGTTGTTATCAGAGAAGAGTAGAATAGCTGTAGTAAACCATTACAATACGAGAGAGCGAGAAGGCGCAGCTGGTGCCAGCTTATCGATCCTGTGGTAAATGAGTACTCAAAACATTTCAAATATTCAGAATCAATATGTATTGATAAATAGATACCTTTGACAACACTAATACATATAGGCTATGTTAACGTCTGTATTGTTGATGCACTAACTCAACTCTGATTCATTTTAGGTACCAGATACCTAAAGAAAAAAACGTAATGGATAATATTGTAATTCCATCTTTACCACAAAGAGCACTGTGCTGAACTTGCATTGAAATTTGATTGTAGGGTATTTTAGGAAAATATTAACCATAGATAAAAATGTATAATTAGAGAAACTTACGTTCGAAAATTAACCTGAATCAATAAAAGATAGGGGGATTTTATCTCTTATGGAAATTATGCCTTTGCAAATAGGAATAGAAATTTGTCTAAGGTTAAGTGTCAGATAAAGAACGCCTGAAACCCTTCTTAAAGCATAAATATCCAAAATAAAGGATAAAGTGAGTCCTAGTGGTATGAATGCTAACTTTACCAAACCTAACTGAAAAAAGGAGGAGACATAGCCTGCCCTCAACATCATCAATTCTAGTATCAGTGTATTATATAACCAATTACATGTTAAATAAGGTCTGGTTTAAAAATCTGTTCAACAGAATTTATTCGGAGCTCAACAGGTGTTGTGGATGAAGCACGCTCGAGCTTTTCTGATAGTGCTGTTAGCTGTACAATAAGGTAGTGATCAGAATCAATGTGACTTCATTTTCAACAGGACTAAGTGATTTCTCTCAAGATTGTGCTCATGAAGTAGAGCAGCTTATGTGTTTTCCTCTGTGTTCACTCTCCGGTACACTTAGTAAAAGTAACATAGGATTCCCCCCTGTGATTCTGATGACAAAACTGTTTTACTGCACCAGTGACCAAACCCTAACGTCTGTCTGTGCTAGGGTGAGTTAGATGTTTGCAGCTATGTCTTTGCATCTGCGTGTCTGTGTGTGTCATCACACATCTGGAGGAAGTTGCGGGAAAAGAGATTTGTCTGTGTGTGTGTGTGTGTGTGTGTGTGTGAGAGAGAGAGTATTGTCGTAAGTAAGACCTAAAGATTTTGCGGGTTTTTTATTAGGCTGATGGTGTATTTTTACAAATTAGATTGCTCAAGCTCCAGTTTTGTCATTTGGGAAATATCAGCATCTGGTTTGGGAATATTTTGTGAGTCATGGCCATTGTGTGAAATCTTTGAACCATCACCACAGCTCCTTCTGCTATTGTTGTCATCAGTGTTGTCATTTTTACCAGCGCCTTTCTAATTATATCAGGAGTGGGTGTTATCTGTATAGCTCTTATGTCACATTATATGTAATTGTATGTGTATGATTTAGTAAATTATTTGAAAAATTATTTAGGGAATGCTCTAGAGATAAAATCAGATCAGATAAAAAAAAAATGTGATTGTCTTTGTTTTGGATATTATGTTGAGATGTTGTAGAGAAATATCTACCTCAGAACAAATGTTAACAAAATTGTTAATGGTTGACACATTTGTGTGATGATGACCTCACCTCATGTAAATGCTCTTTGTGTGTGTATTTCTGACAGTGTGAGAGATGGCAGAGCTCCCGTCTGGACTGCTGGAGGCATGTGTGGTGGTTGGAGCCTCCAGTGATAAGCTTCGAGACATATACCAGGTACATATATATATATATATACAAATATTCAAAGAAGAAAAACCGTATGCACACTGTCAAACAATAAAGCCACTCAAAGTATGTAGACAGACAGATGTCGACATCTGTATTTCAGTTACATCTGACACATATCTGAGCTATTTAAATCACTGAAATACGCCTCCCTATTTTAGCTCTTCTGTTATCTGATTGCTATTGAATGGACCTTTTGCACCTGGGCAGTTAATCTCCACCATATGAACAGGTGTACATGGTATCTAACAGATGACACACATACTTTGAAATAACTAACAGTAAACAATGAATAAAGGTTTATGATTTGATACAAATAAATGATTAAGTTCTAATATAAACCAAACCATTTATGGCGTACAACAGGTTGGCTCAGCCTATATCTGATTGGTCAGATGCATTAATAATACACTCGTAATTTTCAGTGAATGAAAAACCAAACAAATTTTAGAATATTTATTTGCAGTGTGAAAAAAGCAACATTGTCTTTATGTGCAGTTACAGTTCAGTTAAGAAACTACAGTTTCTTCTTCTTATATTACTGTCTTCATTCCTCACAGCTTCATATTCACATACACTTTAACATTTTGTCCTAGTTACTTAATTAAAGTAATTGACGATACAGCTTAAAAAAGACACTAAAATAGATTTTAATTGAGTGTAAATATGTACTCTGACTTCTAAGTTATCAAACCTGTAACCCTAAATATTCCCAAACCTTGTCACAGCTTCATCAGCAGAGTAAGTTAAACGAACCCCCTGTGCTGGAAGCTGAGGTCCTGCAGGTCCATGCCCCGCCGTTCGTTTCCAAGGAGACCAACTCTAGCCAGTTTATTGGACCAGCTTTCAGTCGTGTCCAGAGGAGGAGGAGCTTCATCAAAAAGGTAAACAAAATTATTTGACACTCTTGTACAAAGTCAAACATTTACAGTAAATTTGAGGCTGTTTTTGGATAGTCTTTCTAACATCTTACACTTGGATAAAGGACTGGGCATTTCAGATCACATTTAGCAACATTTTTGATGATCACATGTAGGAATCGAAACCATATTGGTTGTTTTTCTGTTTGTTTGCAGAAGAGGCGAGATCGTGCTCCAGAGCCGTTGCCTAATGGAGAAACAACCGGTCGTAGTGAAACACCTTCTGCAACAGAGGACATCAGTGTTCCAAAGGATCTGGACCTCATCGCCTTGCCGCAGCTCTGTTTCCCTGGTATAGTGTGTTTCCTCCTCTCTAACATTACCATGTTTTGTATGGAATAGCACAATAGTGAAACATCTGTTTCTTCTGAAAGTACAACAGTCTGTTCCCTCAGTTATGTTTTTAGTTTTGGGGGCAGTGACTGTATCATAAGGCAACAAGTTCTTGCTTTTGCCTGGTATGCTTGACTTTTCCAAACCTTGATCTCTAAAGATCTAACCAGACAATGCCAGGTTGTGACTGATCTTGCTGCACCATGGTTACCATCATGGACCACCATCTTGTCTGAACAAAGTCCCACATCACAGTATTGCTTGCTCAGTAGCTACCGTCATGAATCACTGTCTCGTTAAAAGTCCACAATGTAGATGACACATCAAATCCACCCACGGTAGGCAGACTTGAACTGCCGCCGTACCCTCCAGCCATATGTCTTTGATTAAAATGACAGAAATCTGAGTTCCACAGTTGGTATTATGACTTGGATTTTGATCTGAATGTATCTTCTTCATGACATGACCACCACATACAGCGTAACTCTGCTTAGAGGTGCTTCTTGAGACCTCTTTGTTTCCATTGGACAGGCGGTCTTCAGTTAGCCAATGAGCAGAGAGAAGACAGTTATCATTTCCTGGTTTTTACCGACCTGTTTGGGAACCGAACCCATGGAGTTGTCGTGCAGTACTACAGAGCAGTACAGGTACAAACACACACACACACACACACACACACACACACACACACACACACACACACACTGAAAATCATATTGAATCCAGTGAATGCAGACAAGTGTTTCTCACTGGCTGTCCACTCTGTCAGTCCTATCACGAAAGCGCTATCCAGAATGGCCACAGGTGGAACTCGTCAAAGGTCCGTCTCTATACACCCTTCGCTGTGTGTGTCATCTCCAAGTTCCCCTACTACAATGCTCTGAAAGACTGCTTGTCATGGTAATAATTTCTATCAAACACACAGAGCTAACTGAAAACCTAGCGTTGGTTAAGGAGATTGGATGACAAGTTAAACCTGTCTCTGTCTCCCACTCCGTCTCCTCCTTCTCAGTCTCGTAGTCCAATTGCGGCCTGCGAGACAAGCTGACTTTGAGGAGACAATAAAGGAATTCTCAGCCAAGCTGTCCCTGGTCCCTTTACCACCTCCTGGACAGCTACATGTGGTGAGAAAACACGTCTCCCCTCTTTCTGCCTCAGCTGAGACACCTCACTGTTTTCCTCTCTCCCTCTAGCTTTAGCTCTCTCTCTGTCTGATCAATTGCCAGATCTTTACAATAATGTGTGTGTGATTCTGTGTGTTAGTCCTTCAGCCTGCGTCCCCTCCATGTGGTTCTTTCATCAAGGGAGGATCAGGACAGCCCTGTTATCGACATCGACCTGCATCTACCTTTCCTCTGTTTCTCGCACGCAACACTGCTCCAGGTAATGCAGAACACAGAGACTGGTATTGCACAGCATGTACACACAAGAACAAGTCGTAATATGATGTGAAGTCACATAAAGGTACTTCTACTGTGTTCAGTGGGTACTGTTTAGAGAAACAAGAGGCAAAAGTGCATCCTAAATATTTAAAACAAGAGAAAAATGCTTATGTTCAGCTAACCCCATGGGGCCCGTCTCTCTCTAGGTGCTGTCGTGCCTTCTCCAAGAGCAGAGGCTGGTATTCTTCTCTGCTGATTATGCCAGACTCACTCTGGTTGCAGAGAGTTTGCTTCTGTACTTGCAGGTCAGTGGAGAGGGAGCCTTGTGTCTTATAATTGCAGGAATTGTTTTTTTTTTTCTTTTTACTCAGAGAGGATATTCAGAAACTTCCTGCAGCATCCTCTTCTTCGTCTTTTTATCTGTCTTCTTTCTGCTGACATCTGTTTCAGCCTCTGTCCTGGCAGCAGCCCTATGTTCCTGTCTTGGCTCGAGGAATGCTGGACTTCCTCATGGCCCCTACAGCCTTCCTGATGGGCTGTCACATCAGTCATTTTGAAGAAGTCGCTGCAGTGAGTACAGCAGTTTACTGGCTACAGACATTCTTATCAGCATCGAGGCCTGGCTACCATCTTGGCTATTTTGCCTTGGGTCAAGTTATGTCGGCAAATCTGACCTTTCTTGCCCCAAAATGATAGGA
This sequence comes from Cephalopholis sonnerati, assembly GCA_019142605.1. Lineage (NCBI taxonomy): Eukaryota > Metazoa > Chordata > Actinopteri > Perciformes > Serranidae > Cephalopholis > Cephalopholis sonnerati. The sequence goes on along the minus strand of JAGQAX010000014.1, from coordinate 21,855,071 downwards.
GCAATATTTTAGGATTTTGGCTTTAGTTGATATAAAGTTCATATTCAAACTATTATTTTTCTATGTACAAGGAAAGACACCTAATTATGATTGGGTCATGATTGGCAGTATATTGAAGTGTAACCCCTGTGTCATGATTTGTATCACACTGGCAGATTCTTGCCTATACACAGCCCTAATAAATACATGTTACTCTTATCCTGCCCTGTCATGTTTTAATCATTTCCCAGAGAGTGCAAGGCTCTTGGCTGTGTAATTAATATGAGGTCTATCATTAAAGGTACACTATGCAAGATTGTCGGTTACTGTGTGCACACATGCTCGCCAGCAAAAGTGAAAGTAAAAGCCAACCCTAGATTCACTTTTGTTTGGCGTTTTGCCTCGCAATTTTGCTTTTCCCTGCCTGCTGTTTACAGTCTTATGTAAAGCCCTGACCTCACCCGGAAACTATGAGGGTACATACCCATAGATGTCTCAAACACAGAAAATAAGAAGAAAATAAGAAAATACAAGCAGAGGGCAGAGCCTTGCACAAAAATACACTGCCTACACACTTCTAATTGGCCATAAGTGATGACTGAGAAGGATTACCTCTGGATGAGTCTATACGTAGTTTTTTGGGGAAAATCCTGCGTATTGTACCCTTAAGTATTATTTAAATGGCTAGTGCGTTATTCAAATAACCAGTCTTTTTGTAATAGTCTTGTTTGAGCTCACATACAGTACTTAACAATGGCTGATTCTCCGCAGCATTCATCTTTATTCAGTGTCTTACAGTAGTTTAGTTCACATATTTAACAGTGGCTGTCTGTTAGTCTGACAGAGCAGGGCACAGTCTGATTGTGTTGTAATGAATTGTACCCTCTGTTCCTACGATGCATGCGTGTGTGTGTATGTTTATGTTTGTGTATAGGAGACAGAAGAACTAATTCTGGTGAATGTTGATGACGGCATCATTCAGTCGTCATGGTCTGAAACTATTGACCTACCAGCTATTCCTCTGGCTGCAGCTGAGAGCTTTATGTCAAGGTAGCGCACACACACACGCACACACAGTGTAAAAGCAAACTGCTGGTTGTCAATTCTCTTCAATCATGGACAGAAACACTATGTTCAACAGTGTAGCACCACTTTACGGTGCAGAATTTAGGTTTACTAGAAATCATCTTGGCACTGGAACCGACAGTAGAGCACAGGCAGATTTGGAACCAAAATTAAGTCTCCAGCCTAAATACCTGCCAAATCAAATTACAAAAGAAACACAATTTAAACGACTGAATTAAATAAAGTCCTGTAAGGTCAGTCTGGACTGTCTGAAGCTCACATACTTGATGTCTGTGTGTCTAGGGCAGAGTGTCTCCAGCTTCACTATGACTTGGAGCTGTGTCACCTTGGAGCGGGCACTGATGCCAACGCCCTGCGAAGCCAACGCAGAGACTGGCAGACACGCCTCAACACACAGATACAAAACATTGCTCTGGAACTAGTGGTCAACATCTTCAGGTATGGCTGTGTGTGTGGGTTTTTTTAAACAGTGTGTGATTCTGGGAGCTATACACATTCAGATATATATGATCAAATCTTCCCTCTCTTTTCCTGTATGTTCTGTCCATCTGTCACTTCTCATCACTTTGTCAGAGGCGTCCAGGACTTTCTAAACCATGAACACAGAGTTTTTAACAGTGAGGAGTTTCTAAGGACCAGGGAGCCAGCAGACCAGCCCTTTTACAAGAAGGTACACACACAGATTTAAAGACACAGACTAGCACACACACACACACACACACACACACACACACACACACACACACAAACTCTGACAGTCTGTGCTGCATGCTTCTCTTTGTTGTTGTCCCCAGGTATTAGAAACGCATATCTTTCACTCATTCCTGCGAGACAGGCTGAACAGGAAACGGGACACCTTCAGCCGCATGGAGCAGAACACACGTAACCATGCACACAGGTATGATGCTGGCATGATGTCATAGCTGACAGACAGAAACCAGGCAACACTCAGGGGACAAAGCTGAAAGCTAAGCAGAAAAATAGTACATGTTGCAAAGTTAAAAGAAGTTTATTTTGAAATGTATGTTAACACATTTCAGGTTACAAATTAAGTGAAAATGCTGACGTCACATAAGACACACAGTCATGTAAAGTAGTTGTAGTTTAAAGATAATTAGCAGCTTTATGGATAATGAAAATAATCATCAGCTTCTGCTCTAAAAGTAGGAAAAACACAGCTTTTATTTAGTTCTTATACTCTTCCATCTGTATGTGTTGAGAGAGTGAGAAACGCAGACAGTGTAGGAGACACACTGAGGTGCTAAGATAAGAAAGCTTCAGGTGATAAACTTTGGAAGTGGAACTCATTGACTTCAGAAATAAAATTCAGCTCTTGTTTCTCAAATAAATGAGATCTTGTTAATTCAGAAAAACAAGAGCAGATTTTCCCCCCATAATTCTGAGATCATTATCTCTTTGATTCAGATAAACTCGGCGAACATTTTTACAGTACATGCATTACACTTCCTTAAGAAAGACAATGTAATGAATAACTAGAATGCAGGCTCTTACAACCCTGTTGATAGTGTAATAAATCATTCAATGAATAATACCCTGGGTTTATTGCACAGTGCAGCCCCCATACGTGAAAATTAGATTGACTTTATGTTGTATTGTAATATTTATTATGTAATTTTGACAAAGATTATTTTTAAACCTGCTTAAAACTAATTGATCCCTCCTTTGTCAGCACAATCTCAACCTCAACTCTTCATCGTCTTTCCACAGGAATCGTGCGATGACGGAGTCTCCTCGGCGTCCTCTCATGTCCGATCTGTCCAAGTCTGGCTACAGCAGCTACACCAGCCCTAATGACAGACTGAGCAAGAGGCTTGGAGCCAGCCTGCCTAACCTTGAGCACTCTGCCAATGACACTGTGACTGCTATCAACTCCAACAGACCAGCCTCCCTCAGGAAGATGTCTCCTGATGTTGGTCCGTGCAGATGAAGGAAACAGATTAATAGAAAGTGGAAGTCAATAAAAAGTCAAACTGTTTGTTATTTCCTTTGTCACCTTCCAGGGTTGAGGTTTCCTCAGAAAGCTGTGAAGGTTTTCCGCCTCCCAGATTTCCCCCCTCCGCTGGCCTATCATTACGTCCAGAACTATTATTCTGACATGGTTGCTTCCCTGGGGAAGGCTATTAACGGTACACCACCTGAGGAGTCTGCTCTGTTGGCCAGGTACTGTGAGTTTCAATATCTGCATTATCTTTGGCCTTAAATTTATTTATTTTTATTTTTTTTGCTGAGAAATGCTGATACAGTGTTTTAGTATCTCTGACACAGTATTAATGTGTGACTCGCTCTTAATAATTTTAACAAGTTCTACTTCTTGAACCATAAAGTGTAACTTAACAGAATCTCCACTAGAAATTTTAAAATAAAGTAAATATTGTTGCAGGATTTGCTTACAGCAGTGAACTCTTGTTTGCTTTAGCTTCTGTTTACACTGCAAATCTGTTCCTGCAAATGTCAGACAACACAGTAGAAAATAGAAATTTGTTTTTCTGAGAGTTTTCTGTCAGAGTTTCTGCTGGGTTATTGGTTTTTAAGGATATAGTAAACTAGAAAAAAAGGTTGTGTCCCATGAGTTGTGACATTTTTAAAGCATTCAAACTGCGGTGAGTGATTATATCAGCATATGTGAATAATTCAAGGTGAATAGAAATCCATTTGAGAACTGCACCAGGCTAAGTTTTACAAGATTAAAATAATCCTAATATGTTGGAATAAATTTAGAGTATGAGCTGTCTGCACATGGTTTTAAACATGGAGGTGGCTGAGCTGGCAGGTAATTGCAACAGTGCTGACAGAGCTAGTGGTATCAACCAGGGGGTTACTGCAGTGTGGGTGCTTTGCTGTTGTGATGGCATCCCCCCAACAACAGTGGTAACCGCTGTGTAAGTGTAGTACAGAGTGTCTGCAATGAGCTAGCCAGTGTGATACAGTTATGTACTAACATGTACGGGCAGCCAGACCAGCTTACCACAACAAACCATACAAAAGCTCTGATTACAACACACACAGAGGTAGCACAATCTCACTCTCTGCTCAGGATGCTGTTACTCCACTATATCTTTACACAGCAAATAGAAGTATGCTGCTATGTTAATGCTCTGAATGTCGCATGTTCTGTTCGACTTCTAGATAACTAAATAACCCTTGTCAGATATCTAACCCAGTCTGTCTGTCTTTCTAGGTATCACTACTTGCGGGGTTTGGTAAACACCGTGTCCAACAGGCGTTTGGATGCACTGGAGGACTTCCAGAGTCTTTATAAGACTGACTCAGATATTTTCCCATCTCAGATGGTTAAGTCTCTGGTTGACTCTCTGCCAGAAGCTGAACGGTTACAGGTCAGTCCATCATGACTGAATATACTTTGCTGTACTGAGCTAGCTGTAAATACTGTGATCTGGATTCACATCAGTTAATTACATCAAGTGCACTTGATTTTTACAAGTTGGTCACAGTGAGTTAAAGCAGTCATATAGTTGTTGAGGTTTATAACACATTAAAAGTCATCTGGCAAAGGAACACCAACTCCAGAAAAAGTAACAGATAAACTCAGTGCACAATCTCTGAGCTGTATCAGAACTTCTGTGATGATTCTGATGATTATAACCATATTGATTAGCACTGTAATAACAACTGACAAAACCTCTCCACAGGCGGACAAACGGCCAGAACTGAAACGGCTCATCAGTCGGGTTAAGAGGGACCAGGAGAGAGAACGTGCGCGCAATGGCAACGCGCAGGAGGAAGGTGCCGTCAAACGTTTCCAGCTACCGAAAAAATACATGCAGCTGGAGGAGTTTGTGAAATGTATCCAGGAGTCTGGCATCGTAAAAGACCAAGGAACAATACATAGACTCTTTGACGCTCTCACTGTAGGTAAGTAGTGTAGTATGCTGCAGATGCATACGTGTGTGTGTGTGTGTGTCTGTGTGTGTGTTCATACAGTAAAAACCACATTATGTTATGTAAATGCACATTTGTGAGAGCAGCTCAGGATTTTTTCCATTTCTTTTTGGTCAAACAGGCTGTCCTGAAAAGCTTTTCTCAACTCCAAGGTGTCTTTCACTTCCTCAGCATGCACACACACACACACACACCTCCTTCTCCCTTTTTCCAGGCAAACATTTATTCCCCGGGTTAATCATTACCTCACCACTTCTTGAAGAAGGAGAGTTTGTCATGCAGGTCTGTTTGGTGTTGTGGGTGTAACCAGGGCTCCAGTGGTCATTTCCTGTCATTTATGTGGTGACTAATGGTTAATTTAAAACTTAAAATCCCCCTTAACTCAAAAATGCGTTTTTCTTTTGTTTACTTTCCCTTAAATTTCTGACCTTTACTGTACTGGCTTGTATCTGTGTAAAGAGAGAGAGAGGTGTTTTCACATTCCTCCACTGAAAATCAATTCAAATGTTTACCACGCATTACAGATTAATAAGCTCAATAATACAAAGCCAATCACTATCTAATACGGAAAACGCATATCAGCGGGGGAACAGACTTTGACATAACACCTAGAATGAAGCCTTCAACCTCCAGTGCCTGTCAGTACAGAGAGCAGGGTTTGTGTTAGCATAGTGAAGGTTCTGACAGCACACGATACAGTTACACATGTGCAGTTTTTGGATGTAAGCCACACCCAGGAGCTTCCTTCCTCATCATAACAAATATTGTATCTTACACAACTACTAATGTTTTGTCAGCAACTGCCACTTACAAGCTAACAAGCTAACAGACAATATAAACAAATAAAAGATGCAAACCACACATACTATTTTGATACATCTGCTAGTCGCTAATTTTGGTGCACAACAGTCTCGTTTCAACTTGGTCTAACTGAGGCTTGAACATTTATGGCTAAATCTCTCCGATGTTTTCTCTAATGCTAACACTAGCCATCTGATTGTGCACTGCTCTTTCATCGGTCAACCTAGCGCTGGTCTCACATAGCCAGACCCTTCTCCACCCTTTGTTTTACACCTTGTACATACCTATACTTCCTTGCTATTGATCCCTTTGCTCCATCCATTCTGTCAGGTAACTATTCTTTCACCACAAGCATTGATTTAGAGGATGCTATGGCAATGAAGGGAATTGACCATACAAGCTGTTTTTACATTATAACCATTATGAGCAGCCAGTAGCAAGTAGTGCCAGTCAGCGTGAGAGCCACAGCGACCTGACAACATTCCTGTGATCTCAGATTTGTGAACGGCATGTAAACAAGACTGACAAGATATTTGAGTCATAAGAAAGCTATGGACTGAGTAAGGAGGGATATTTGTTTTTAATTTAAGATAAGAGCGAGGGGAGGGTGGGAATTTGGAGAGGGGGAGATGAGGTACTTTCTCAGAAGCTGAGGTTTTAGCCAAAGTTGTGTGCTGGAAAACGTTCTTCAGGAAGACAGGCCAGAGTTCAAGCTTATCTTGCCTACCACATTATGTTATTGGAAAAAGGGAATTAACGTCCTGTTGGGTATAATGAGCAAACATTCAGTTTTTCTTTCGGTCCTCCTCTTAAACAGAGGTCATCAGAGGTTTTCGACAATGCAAAGTCATTGTCCTGCTGTCCTTGTCTGAAGTTACAATGAAACTGAATTTTGAGTTGAGAAAGGTGTTTTCTCTTAAACTGTGCCCTTCACTAAACTTTACATTAGCTCAGAAGCCATTAAGAGAGGACTGTGTGTGTATGGGACGTTGGTTGGGTGCTGGGGAGAGCACAGACTGTGAACTGTATCTAGTCATTGTTGTTATGTACAGGAATGACGACAACCCCCAACTGCTCACTCTGCAGGCGTGCTGGCAGAATAGAAAAAGAGCTGCTGCCAGATTTTTGCATGTTTGTGTGTGAGAGAGAGTATGAGGCTGAGCATTTTTATTAATGTTGCTCAGTCAACCATTGCAGAGTAAATGAAGATGAAAATGTAGTTTGTAAACTCAGTGTCACAAGTCATCTGGCTCTGCTGACTCAGTAATATGGGAAACCTTGTTTTTTATTGCAGGTCATCAAAAGCAGGTTGGTCCAGAGTTGTTCAGAGTGTTCTACACCATCTGGAAGGAGACTGAGGCCGAGGCACAGGAGGTTTGTATATAGGTTTTACTTGTAACATACAGCTTAAGCCCCTTCCCACTGCACAGAAAACACACAACACCCACTAACATCTGGCTTTTGCATTTAACAGGAAAGGTTACAATAGGCATTCACCCACGGGTCAAATGACTGCAGTGCTCACGGGTATTTATCAGATCCAGCTCCGATCTGTTTCAGTCAGCAGTGATGGAAATACGACACCAAAGTGGATATTCAAAATTTAGTCAGCACCAAGTTTGAGAGAGAGAGAGAGACTGAATGAGTAAGACATATCAAAAAAAAAAGTAACCACCATAACATTTTCACTGGCCTCCATGCTGCTTTTTACTGTTACAAACCTGTTTTACGTGCAGAGCTGCGTACACAGCTCTGGTCTACTGGTAATGGGAAAGCAGTCTGTGGCCTATTTGTAACCGGTTTAACATTGAAAAAACTCGGTGGAAAAGGATATTCAAGGCCCAAATCTTGAATATACTATTAGATGCAGTTCTATTCACATTCACAGTGTAATGTGGATCATGTGACAGATAGGTGGAAAATCAATAATTTTGTGCTTGTCAGCTGTTTGTGATTCAAACTATAAGCTTGTTTTACCAGTTGTAATTTAAGGTCAGCAATGAACAAAACTATTTAACTGATTAATATTACCGAGTGATTTTTTCATCTTAACTGCGAAGTGAATGAATGATTCTTCTGATTCATCATGTAAAACAGCACAAGAGTTTAAAGATGTAGTATTTTCTGATTAATTTAACAAATTATTTTAAATTATATTAACTTTTAAGGGTGTTAAATGCATTTTCTGGTGCAATTTTATAACTTGTTTAAATGTAGTAATGCATAAATGTATTATTTTTAACATCCTTTAACGTTGAGGTCAATAAAATGAAACCTGTTTTGTTGAAAAGGTTTTTCTTGACCCATTTACAAGTAGGTGAAATCAGCTGACTGGCTTCTATGTTATTTTCAGGTGTGCTTGCCAGCGTCTGTCTTGGAGCACATTGAGCCCAGCGAGTGCGTCTTCAAGCTGTCCTCCTCTGTCAAGACGAGCCGAGGCGTGGGGAAGATCGCCATGACCCAGCGACGGCTCTTCCTGCTGACCGATGGACGACCGGGTTACGTGGAGGTGGCACAGTATCGAGATTTAGAGGTTAGGTTTTTTTTAAAAATAAGATTAAGCAGAAGTAAGCAGTAGTTCAAAAAAAGTGCTTCAGTCAGAACTAGGTGCCTGAAAAATGTGCTGTCAAAGCACCATAGTCAATCTATGTTGATCCTGCATGGCAGTCTACATCCTTTCTTCCTCTCTCTTCCTGTAGGAGGTGAAAGTGTCCTCAGCTCCCTTCCTGCTTCTGCGAATCCCCAGCCTGAAGCTGCGTGTTCGGGGCAGAAAGGAGGCGTTTGAGGCCAATTTGAAAACAGAAACCGAGCTGTGGAACCTGATGGTCAAAGAAATGTGGGCCGGGCGCAACATGGCTGACCAACACAAGGTAAAGCTGTAACTGTAGGGTGAAGGTGTGAGCCAGTATGAGGGTATACTGTAAGTGTGGGAGGAAGATACTGTACGTGTGGGGGAATCAGACATGAGAGTCATTATGTGCCTGTATTACTCATGCCTTGTCTTTATTTCATCTGTGTGTGTGTGTGTTTGTGTATGTGTGTTTTCACGCGTGCATACCAGTCATTTTGAACTTCAGTGACCTTAGCTAGGTGTGGTTGAAATTCCCTGAGGCGTACACGAAGACACACTTGAACAAAGGCAGAGGGTTTCCTTTGTGAAACCAGATGATGTAACTGTAACATCTCTGTCTCTCACCTCTCTCCTTTCTCTCCTGTTTTCACTCTCTTTTCTCTCTTTTTTGAGATAAGTAGCAGCATTGTCCAAAAATCTGGCAACATTGCACCAAGATTTCAACCAAATAATCCAGACATATTTTTGTAACACCCTCAAATGATGTACAGTGGAAAGCACTTACAGTGATCACAGCTTGGGACAGAATCTTTGCTGTACACAGGGTTCCCACAGATATGAAACTCATGGAAGTTATTAAATTAGAAAAACTTTTTTCCAGGCCTGGAAATTGTTTGGAATTGACAGAATATTTAGGAAAATATTTGAGTATACATTGTTTTTGCTATTGTATAATATGTTCATTGAAAAACATTATTCCCACATCAATTTTTTTTTCATGCAAATGGGGTAAAATATTATGGAAAAGTTACAGAAAAAAAAATGAACGTAGCTTCTGTGACATCACCTGTTCCTGTTTTGAAGCTTCAAGTGCATCCCATAGGCTGTCACCATCTTAGTTTTTTGGAGCCAGAAGTGACCATATTTGTACAAAATGCTGGCGCTGTGGAGGAGTGAGGGGTGGTTCTGATTGAGAAGCTGACAAACAGCCTGTCAGTCAAAGTGACCCGCCCTTAATTATGTTTAACTTTAAGCCTCAACAAAATGTAAACGGGTGAGGTATATAAAAATTCATCCCCTGTACAGTTGTCTTGAATGTTAAAATTAGCTTTAGAGGCCAGGACCTTTACTTTTACCAGACTGTAAACATGTTTATTTCTGCTTACAAGCTGGTCAGTGTAACATGGGAATCTATGGGGATAGACTGGCTTCTGGAGCCAGCCTCAAGTGGCCATTCAGTGCACTGCAGTTTTTTCCACTTTGGCTTCATTTTTCAACTGCGGAGAAGCCTGTATAAATAATTCACTTTTAGTAATCAAGTAATCTGTTTACAGTGTTCATTGTGGGTCTTTTCAGACATGACAACATATGGACAAAGAATTTAAAAATAGGGTAGTTCTATTTTTTTACTCTACTCCCATGATATTTTGCTTCACAGTAATCCGTGTGCTTCCAGCTGACTATCTGAGGCTGGTTGCGTGCACACTGAAATAATGAAATGAAAAACAAGACAACAAGATGCAGCAGCGAAACCTGGTGTCACTCAGGGTACTTTAGTCTAGTCAAACGAGAAACAGTCATGGCTGCTGGTGATGGAGACAGAAAATGAGTATGCACGGGAAAAGCACCTGTGGTTGAACCCATTCTCACTAAGTGGATTAATAATATCTAGTCACGTAATGACTGTTTGAAACAGCTGTGCACTTACTGTATTTTGAAACACGAAATAAAATACATTACATAGCAAATATGTTGCTTTATATTGATGTAACAAATATACAAATGTCAATTGGATGCTAAGCTGCATGAGAAATAAAGAAAAAAGAAAAAAAATTTATTACATATTCCATTTATAGTGATCATTTCCACTGTAGCATGTCGTTATCAAAGCCTGTTTACTTCAATAATTGAATCAGTACCACAATTTGCACCCTAAAATCTGTTTTTCTAGACATGCTTTAACATGCGTTTTTCAAAGTGGCCATCTTTGTTGTGTTTTTCAAAATATATATAAATATATTTGTGAACTTTTAGTGTCAGAGGGCACATCTGTTTGACTTTAAATGCATCTAGAAATTCCTTTTTACGCCTTTTTGAAGGTGAAATAATGTCTCTTTGTCTCCAGGACCCACAGTACATGCAGCAGGCTCTGACCAACGCCCTGTTAATGGACGCAGTAGTTGGCAGTCTTCAGAGCAGTAAAGCCATCTACGCTGCCTCGAAGCTGGCTCACTTTGACCGCATCAAGATGGAAGGTGATGATTGTTGATGTAGATTCTGTCTTGTTTTCTTTCCTTTTAATATACAGAGTACAATATAGGTCCGCCTATTCTGTTAACATTAATTGACTTTGCTTTGATTCCATGTGTTTGTTTCTTTGAGTCACAAAAAACACAATTAGGCTGTGGAGGTTAATGACTTGTTTTTGTTGCAGTTAAGACTGGTTGAGATAATTTGGAAACTTTACTTGTTCATTAGTACATAATGACTCATCAGAGGCTGTGTGGAGATTTTTATTGCTGTTTGGGGGGTTTTTTAATTTGTGTTTGTGCATCCACCACCTGTGAAAGGCGAGTTACCTCTTGTTAACAGTGGTTTGTGTGTCTCTAGTGCCGATGATGGTTCCCAAGACAACTGCAGAGACACTGAAGCATAAAATCAACCCCTCGCTGGAGCTCGCAGCACCTCAGGCTGTAGACGTACTTCTATACACACCAGGTACAAACTGTAACCAAGCAATCCTTTCAGTCCACTCATTATCACCGCGATGACAACTGTCAGGTTTCTCTGTCTCTCTCAGGGGAGTTTCACAATTTGGAGTTTCGACAGGGACACGGTCACTGACATACACACTGACTGGCAAATATACACACATGACCTTTGCTTTGTCATCACTTCTCTCCCACTCTGTTTCACTCCAGCATAAAAAGACAGGTCGTCATAAAGCGGCTCATAAAGTTTCTCAACAACACTTCCTCCTCCGGTCTCCTTTACAGGAAAACTACAAAAGGAAGTCAGACAGACTTTTAGGAATGTATAGGGAGGGAAGCTTCTCGTCAAGGTAAACTTGTCTTAAATAAACAAGTCAAAAGTTAAAAAGCAAATTTACCCAGTACAAAATATTACACAAATACTATTGGATGCCAGCCAGGCTGCATAGGATGGGTTATCAACTAATGATTATGTTGGAAATGCCAGGAAGAAAATAGCTCTTTTTTACACTGTATTTGGGATTGTCCACTTATTCGGCCCTTGTGGAGTACAATTCTTAAACACGTGAGTAAATGGCTAAGGTAAAACATTGCCAGTGGGTCTGGGTCCGCAGCTGCCTGTACCAGAGAGCAGCGTGAATGCAAGGAGTGCTCCCTCCTCCTCATTTTCAACTAAAATTAGTCGCTACAGTTGTCAAGATGACATCTATCCATGCAGGCCTGGCACACTTGATAAACATTTGATAAACTTTCTGATAAACATAAGTAATAAGAGACCTTGTTGTTTTCTTACAGGTCTTGTTATCTTGACATAACAAAGCTAGTTTTCACACAGTAACGGAATAATTAACCCGTGATCTCGAAAGAACAGTATTATAAAAAAAATGCAGACACGGCCGTTCTGTGCTTCCATACAAAACTTTACTTAAACTTTGTATGTTTTTTCTTTTAATCCGTCGCCCATCAGGAGATCCCCCTCATCACATCTGACCTTTAAACACAAGACTTGTTTACTGTTATTTAGCCCTTGTGTACAGGCCTCTGACTTTATTGTGCTGGGGCAGACAGGCTGGCGCATTACGTGGCAGGAAGACAGCTTAAAAAGAACTACAAAGCTGCTGCCTTCAGTGGACCGACCATCTGGGGCCACTTAGATGCCCGGCTGGTGGCAGACTGACCCCCAGCACTAACACACTCATGCACACTCATACACAGCGATGCCCTCATGTACAGACACTGTTCAGTTCTTCTGTAGCAGTCAGCTCTCAGATTTCTGTCAGTGAAAAGAACAAATCTGTCTATTCAGATCCTCCCTCTCTGCCTCTCTCTGACTCTGTGGTTTGAATATAGGTCACTGAATTGAATTCTTGGATTATGGCCAGTTCACTCCTACTTCTCTCCCCCCTCTCTCTCTCTCTTCTCCACACCCTCTCTATTTCTCTCTCCTTCCCCTCTATGTCCCACTCTCCCTCTCTGCCCCTCCTGCTATGTAGTACAGGATGTTACTTTCTTTTTCTTTCCGCCAGCAGTGCTTCTAAATAGTGCTGAATACGTTGGAGGAAATCTGACCGTTAGGTGAAGCCTGGGTGGAGTCAGGCAGCAGGAAAAATAGTTTTGAACATGAAGTGTTTCCATTCAAACTGTTGGTTGATATACACATTTCCCTCTTGGCCCCCTGGAAGAGTAAACACTGGCAGCTGTAGGCCACATGTCTGTGATAAGGGATTGAGAAATAACTGATAAATACTGCATGTGTGTGTGTGTGTGTGTTTCAGGTCAGTTATGGGTGTCTGTCAGCGTGGGGAAGGTGATGGTGTTTGATGCCTCCAGCTGGTCCCTCACACACACCTGCCACGTTGGGAATGCAAGATTGGTAAAGAAACACACACACACTACACAAACTAATTCGAATTTTTGCTCAGGAGATGCAACAAAACTGAATCCAGATTTTCCAAGAACAATCTTTCCAATAAAAGTCTGTAAGTTTCTCAGAGCCACACCCAAATTTTTGTACAAGCTGCTTTAGTAAAGACAGCCTAAAACATTGATGCGTTTGAGAACTTTTTCATTCTTTAACTGAAAAAGATTAATTGGAAAAACATCGAGGATTGAAATTGTATAAGTGTCAATAAATTAATACATGTATAAATAAATAAACAAGTAAATATATAAATGAAAGAATAAATAAAGACTGAAATAAATACCAAAATAAAGAAATAAATGCTATCTCATTAACATACAGATTAATAAATGACTGTAATTGTTCAAAAATGTAGAATAAATTTAAGGTATTTTTTTTATTTATGTCTTGTTTTAATTGTCGACTAATATTATATTTATATATTATATATTATATTATAATTATTTATGTATTAATTAATTTATTTATTTCTATATTTATTGATTTATTTTTCTTTTATTTATTGAACACTTATTTATACATTTATTCTTTTTTTTAATTATGCATTTATTTATACATGTATTTATTTCAGCATTTATTTATTTATTTATACATATATTTACTTATGTATGTCTTTGTTACTTTAGGTACTTACACATTTATTTATTTATTTATTCCTGTATTTATTTGCACTTTTATTTTTGATACTTAAGTCAGTTTTAATCCTCCTTGCATATTGCTCACAAGAAGATATCAAAAAAGGTAATGCCAGCTCAAACTTTTCTTATTCTTAGTGTTGTAGTGAACTTGAAGTTTTGGTACTTATCCTATCACTGAATGAAAACACTTGGTGAGAAGTTTAACGTCTTCACATCAGTGGATAGAATCAGCAGCACATGCATGCCACTGACATCAGATACAGATAAAACTGTTTTCCTCAGGTTTATATTCCTGCATGCTTCACTTAAAACAGTGTCACTGTTATCTTCAGACATGCAAGCACATGTTGTAGAAAGTGCACGGTGTGTTTTGAATAGTTTTCATTCCCCCTAAGACCAAAACATTTTCATATTGAAAATACAAACAAGTGAAAGTCAGCTGGAGCGCCTTGAAGCTCTTCGGAGAGTGTTCGAGGTGAATGAGGTTAAGGATGAGTGTAAAGTTTTAAGGCTCTGTGCTAATCACTGACCTCCACTGCGAGCATGCAGGTCACAGTCACATGAAGTATGTTAGCCCATGTTAGCCAGTGTGTGTTTTTGTGTGTGTGTGTTTTCTCTGGACTCAACCATAATATTTGCACACAGTTCACCACCACGCTCTCGCCTCTAAAGTAGTTACATGAAGTATGACGAATGTTTGAAATAGCAACTGAAAACGACAGTTAAATTTTGTGGAAAACATATTTTTAAATCTGTGTGATTTTAATTTGCAACCAAATATATTTTTCCCACAGTTTTACATTCTGCAAAGTAGAAACATTCAACTTCCCCAATTCATTATGATAATTTAATGCAAAAAATTGCCTATTTCCTCTTTAAGTTGAATCTGCAAAGACAGACTATGATGTTAGATGTACTTGTGTTGAGAGGCCAGTGTGTTTGTGCAGTTTATTAGACAATGTCACCACCTAGTGGAGAAGTTAAGTATTGCATGATTTTTTTTCCCAAACCAAAACTTGGAGCACTTTCTGGAAACCCCAAGCCCAATATAATGCTTATTATTTTGCATACCCTGATCTAGTTTAAACCTGCTACACTTAGGAGCAGAGACCTACAGAGAGAGGAACAGTCCGACTGTAGATAAACCTTTCACGCCCTTTTGCAAGGGCTGCAACTAGTTTCACTGTTGATTCATCTTCTGGTTTTACTGTGAGTCAGTGAATTGTTTAGTCCATAAAATGTCAAAGAAAGTGGAAAAAAAAAAACGGTGGCAAAGAGGGCTTAACACACTGCACCTTGAGAAAAGATAAACAAATTGATTTTTCTCTGCCGCTGCAGAAAAGAGTTTGTAAAAATTGCCCAAAGCCCAACATGACGTCTTCAAATGTTTCGTTTGTCCAACTAGCAGTCAAAAATCAGGAAATAATCAACATGCTTTCACATAAGATAAAGAAAAGCAACTAATCCTCTCGCTGTAAAGCTAGAGCCATATTCAGCCTTAAAACCTACAGTTCTCTTACATCTTTACATACCCAGTTGTTTTGTTTTTTGAAGTTCTGTGACTTCTGATGCATAACGTGTTTTTTTAATCTCTCTGTTTTCAGAACTGCATGCTGGGAGTTGATAAGGACCAGGTGTGGATGGGCTCAGAGGACTCTGTTATCTACATCATCAGCATGGTGGCCATGGTCTGTAACAGACAGCTGACTGAACACAGGGCAGAGGTCACGGGACTGGCCCTCGACACAGACAAATACAGGTAACACACACACACACACACCTCAACTGACAAAAAAAATCCTCTCACAAAACTTTGACATGCATTATTGTGCATTGTGCATGTCTATTTTTACCTCAGCACATGTTGAAATGCATTGTTGCTTATTTAGAGCTCAAGAAAGTGACTCATACTGGTGGTGTTAATGATTTAAATGCAGGCTAATTAAACTGTATTTAACTGAGCTGAAGTGAGAGACAGATACAGATGTATGTGTAAATCAGTTCTGCACCAGAGTAACATGTAAATTGCTCAAATGTTCTTCAGCCAGAAGGTGGCGTACTCCTGCAGTGCAGAGGGAAGCATCATGGTGTGGGATGTTGCGACACTACAGGTCAGTTTCAAACCAACACATTCTTTTGTCAAGTACTAAATAGAACAGCATGCTGTGTCCTGTCAAAAAGGGTCAAAGAATCCTCCATTATTCGTCATTTCCCCGTTTAAAGAACAAAAATTTACACTTTATAATTGGGATTTTTGTGTCACTAATCACTCAGGTGAAGAGGCATTTTCGCCTCTCCTGCGACCGTCTGCAGTCCGTCTACAGCTGCAACGGGACCTTGTGGTGCTGTAAGTGTCACACTCTTTTAACTGGAGCGTACAAACAGGAAACTTGAGAGTTGATGATGTGAAATTGATATGTCTGTCTTTCTCTCCAGGCTCGAGGGACAATATAATGGAGGTGTGGAGGAACGGCTCACTGAAACATCGTCTGAGTCTACCAGAGCAGCAAAAAGGATCCATAGCTACATTTAGCTCTATACTGCTGTTAGCCGAGGTACCACACACACACACACAGTTTCTCTCTGTATATTGGTGTGTTTTGGTAATGTATTGAAGTGTGACCCTTTTGTCCTCCATGTGTTTATGTGTTTGTTAGAAGGAGGAGCTGTGGAGCGTTTGTGCGGACTCAGCAGAAGTGTGTATCTGGCACATTAAGGACGCTGCCAAACCGTATCACCGCGTGACTCTACAGGACTGCACTGGATGTTACTGCATGATAAAAGTTAAAAACCAGGTTAATATACAGTACTGATGAACACACACATATAAAACACTTACAGAAGCACTGTAATCCTGGAAGTGCCATAAAGTAAACCACAATATCCGTCCCCTTGTTTGTGTCTCTCCAGGTGTGGGTCGGCGGTGTTGGCCGCAGCTCTACCAAAGGAAAGATTTACATCCTGGAGACAGAGCGCCACCAAGTCCTTAAGGAGCTTCACGGCCACAACGACAAGGTGACAGCGCTCTGCTCTGCCGAGGACCGGTACGTCCTGAGTGGAGCTGGCAAACATGACGGAAAAATCGCCATCTGGAAGGTGGAGTAGAGCTTTTAATCGTCTGGAAGCGGACAATTTTAAGTTGGAGCTCGACTTCTTAAAGGTGGGGTCTGCGATTCTGGAGAAGGATTGTTGATATTGGAGTTCAACACCCAAACAAATACACCCCTCCGGTCAAGTGCCAGATTGCTCCCGCTGCCTTTCTTGTCCTGTGCATGAGCAGGAGCACCCCCTGTTGCTGATTGGCTGCAATAGTGTTATAGCTTGTTTGTTTTCCATTTACAGAACACTGTAATTTTTTCAGTGCACACAGAACAAACAGCCCAGGAACCATGAGGATATATTAGATGAATCTGACAAAAAGTGTTGGATTTGATTCGCCGATTTCACCTTTAATACCATCGCTCCTTAAAAACTACTCTGGGACTGCCTGTGAACTGAAGGACACAGGCTGAGAACATTTGAAAAGGGGAGTAGAGATCTGAGGGAAATCCCAACCTCCACTTTCCTTTTGCATCTCAAAGACATGAAGGAATCACATGGCGTCATGTGAATCAACAGGTTTACATAAAGTGTCACCTGCTGAGCAGCCTCGCCCGCCTGCTTACAAGTGTTGATATTTTTGAAATACTAACAGCACTAAACCGGTATTTTTTTGGTGAACATGAAGGACAAATGAAGACTGAAAAAAGAGAAGTGGGATGAAAAATTCTACTTGATATTTTTTTTATCCAAAGTGCTTCACTTTGCTGAAGTTTATACATTTTGTATTGTAATGCTTTATTTAATACTGTACCCCGCTTTACATTGAGTTTGATCACACTAGTATTATATGGGAACATTGTGTAACTGAGCCTCACCTCCAGCTGTGTTTTCAGGAGAGTTTCTGCAGCTCAAAGGAGTCAAACTACTACAAACCGTGGGAAAGCCTCGATGAAAGTTTATTTTAATGGAAGTTATTCTGTAATGGACAATACACGGTGGAGAGTGACAGGAAATATGATGAAAGATGATACAAAGTTGGGAGCTGGACTTAAACTCCCGACATACAGCTGACGTGATACAGCGATACACGTGCTTCAGAGGAACTAGTTTAGTCCTGCAACAACTGGAATCTGATAAAAACACACAAAATAAGCACCAACCCCACAGTGTTCGCTCTTATTGTATTATATTATTTTTGATCAAATATTTACCTCATTGTTAAACAAAGTTTTTACATTCTTCTCTATTTATTTCCCTACATGATCAGTTTTACCTGTGTTACAGGGTAGTTGGTTTAAACGAGTAAAGGCAAAATGTTTTTTATTTTCAGACTGACAGAGGAGATAAAGGCCAAGTTCAAAGTCACAGCTACAAAATGCTTTATGCATGTTAAAAATGTAGTAATTTGTAACATAATTGCCACACTGTCATGTTAAAATGTATTTAAAACTGTAGACATTTGCTTTCTGTGCGTTTTATATGGATTTCTAACTAGTTTATCTTTACAGTTGCGTTTTCTGTATTATCTAAGTAAAACACAACAGACTGAAGATTTCTTATTTTCATTTTTTCTTTATTTTATTCTTCCTCCCTAAAACTTTCTGAGACCTCTAAACACTCAGAGTAAATAAGGAGGCATACCTCTGTCTTTTTAAACAAAAATGTGCATTTTAACAATACAAGTGGGATAATTTTCAACTTAAGGCTCAACTTCTCTTTTAATAATGTATTTATACACTGTCTATAACTGATGAACATAAAATACATTCATTTTGTAAACTAAACTTGTGACAGTTCCTAGAAGTTAACCGTTCATATATAAATACTGTCTTTAATGACTTTTTGTGAGACTTTATGTAAAAACTGTTTAATATCTTCGAGACCGTTTTAAGATTCTCTAATATTTAACCAACAGTGAACAATGTAAATACACACTTTATAAAGAAAGTCTTCAATTTGTCTTTATTTTCAACAGGAGTACATTTCAGTTTACTCCCTGTGTTCCTGTGGTTTCCAACCTGGGGGCTGAGCGTAGCTTTTCAGATGTTCTCTGACTTTTTCTTGGGAAAATTTTACTGTGCTACCAGAGACTGCAGCTGGTGAGGAAGGGGAGTAGATGCTGCTTCACTGTAAAGCCACAGTATGTACATTTTTAGTAAATTGTAAACTGTCACTACCTCCTGACAGTAGCACATGAGGCAGATATCTGTGGAAGAAATTATGCTCCTCTGCCTCCTCATAGTTCTTCTAATCGTCCCCAATTGTGTCATCATTGCTTGTGAATTGCTGTTAGACTAGGCACTGATCAAATATAAATCAAGATTCTGCTATTGCATTGCCTATTTCTCACCTCAGATGTTTCCAGAAACATATTTTAGTGTACTGTTTAGCTGTAAAATGAGAAAATTGGTCCAGCTGGTGGGCAGTACCTCATTTCAGCCCAACTATTTTCAACATGGCAGATGGCTCACAAACTTTTTGTCGTTTTACAGCTAAACCGCACACAAAAACATGTTTCTGAGAAGATCTTAGGTGAGAAGTAAGCAATACTTGATTCATATTATTCAAATTTGATCAGTGCAGCCTGGTTTGATACTTTTACCGCAGTTCATGAGCACTGATTGACATGATTGACAGCTAAGCAGAGGCACATAGCATTGGTTTTCTTTCAGATCACTTGATATGCTCAGAAGTTATTATGGAATTTTTGCCCAGTGGTGCCAAAATTAAACCACTTTTCTCACCTTAAGGGATCACAATCAAAAAAAGACAACACCCACAACCACTATATACAGCATTTTACAATTTAACAAAGTCATCTCAAAGTTTTAAGGCATGTATCTATTACTGTGCCCATCACAGAACTACATGTTGTATGGAAATTCTTTTCTCCAGTTGATTTATATGTCCCCTGTTTCTGCACTTCCCAGTGTTCACCAGAAGAGGGTGCTGTTTGATACCAAGAGAAGTTGGTGGACAATCTCAAGAGTGGCCTGATGTTCACGTTCACAGATCACAGCCCACAATATCAGAATAAACTGGCTGTTTTTATTTTTATTTTTTAAATTAAGCAATCATTATAAATGATTTACTGCTTTGTCTAGAACAGTGGGTCCCAACCAGTGGATCATGATCCAAAAGTGGGTCGCGGGTACATTCTGAACGGACCGCAAGTGACTCGCAAACATGTCAAGTTTGTCAAAAACACACTTTATTTTTAAGTACAGTGAATTTCCAGCACAGAGCTTCCATTTTGAAGTGCCGTTTCCTGATGTAGAGTGAGTGACTAATGGACAGAGACAGCAAACGAGTTTGACAACATGGCTAAACACAAGTATGACTCTGAATGTATTAAACTGTGTGAACTTGGCTGGACCAGTTGGGAAACACTGGTCTATAAAATGTCAGAAAACAGTGACAAATGCTCATCATAATTCTCAAGAGGCCAAGGCGGCATCTTCCCTGTCCTTGTTTTATTCGACCATCAGTCCAAAACCAAAAAAATCTTCAGTTTTTTTTTTTCATATGTGACAAAGAAAAGCAGACAATCCTTATATCTGTAAAGATATAGAACATCATTTGTGCTTGAAAATTGACTGAAACAATCAAGTTGTTAATTAATTTTCAGTTAGCTGAGACTCCTGCTTCGTCTGCTCTGGCTGCAAGGTGGCAGAGTGATATGAAGGATATAACATAAAGCTGAAACAGACAGAGTCCATCCTGCTCAGGTGAATATCTGTCAACCCTGCAGTTTTTTTCTGGGATGATTCCTCTTTTTCTTCGCCTTGTTTTATTTGCTTGATTTAGTTATAGATGTTACAGCCAATGTTTTATGTTCTGCCACCTGCTTTAGCAGGAATGTAGCAAACACGTCAAAAAGGCTGACCACCCAATTGTAGTCACTTACTGTAGGATTGCCTGGTGGTGGTTTTAGGATATATTGTGTGTACCATTGTCTAAACGTGAGGGGTATGTGGACAGGCGTAGTGGGAGGGCCAGAGGCTGGGTGCCAGAAAAAAAATCCCATATTTTTACGTTCCAGTGTTGACAGGTATGCTCAGGTATGTCTGAGCAAAAAACTGAATCCCTGCAGGGCTGCTGCTTGACCTCTGACCTCCCTGTGCATATTTGTTTACGTCAAGACTGAGTTAAACCTCCCGTCTAGTCCTTCAAACACTGTATGTGTGGATGTGCAGCTCTGTGCAGTTTTATTCCTGTAAATCTGTTTGTTGATGTGTATGTGAGCGCTGCACATTTTTGTGTTACATAAAGCCATAAGCAGCAGTTAATCTCTCAGCGTGCAGGTCCACTCACGCTTCAGCTGCAGAGGAAGATAAGTAGTTTTCTGTGTCTCCTGCAGCTCGTAATCACTTTCCTTTTTAATTCCTTTTACTTACAGGAAGCAGGAGTTAGATTTAAGAGGGGAAAAAAACACAATTGTGGTTTGTACTGCAACTTGAAGTGTTGAAACAGAAACTCAGTGCTCTGCAGAACAATGCCACAAAGAGACAAAAGTTCCATAAACTTTATTAGCACTATGGCAGCTTGTATGTAGGCGAGATACCCCAGGTGAACACATCCAAAATACACATTTAGGTGTTTGTTTTTTTTCAGATTTCTGTTCTGAAAATGTATTTAAACAGCGCACATTCAATTAAATAATGCCAAATTTGCACAATTAAACAAAAGAATGTCCTACTGGGGAAGTTACATGATGATAAAGCTACATTTTTACTCTGTTCACGTGGGATGTCTCTGCTTTAGTTAGACAAAATGTGGCATTTTGTTGTTATTGCAGGATAAAGCTGGTCATATTCTATATTTTTCCAACTTTCATTA
Organism: Cephalopholis sonnerati; assembly: GCA_019142605.1. Lineage (NCBI taxonomy): Eukaryota > Metazoa > Chordata > Actinopteri > Perciformes > Serranidae > Cephalopholis > Cephalopholis sonnerati. Next base: position 21,833,342 of record JAGQAX010000014.1, on the reverse strand, counting down.
AAACATTAAAATCATAAACACAGTTTATCTCTCAACAATATGTCTCAGCCTTTTTAGTCCTACTGAGGATGTAAATATTTACAGTGCTCTGAAACTCAGAAATTGTACTCATTTTTATAAACAGTATTATGACAAGATGAGCAGCAATCAAAGTCAGAGAGTTCAGTGGAGAAAACATCCTTAGGTGTTATTTCTGAAGAGTTTCACAGAAGAAAAACTCAGCTAACCTGCTTCATGAGGACAGTGTGGGTGTGGTCGAAGCACACATGATTGGCATCGCTCAAAACACAGAAGCAAACAACCCCACAACTGTCATCACGTTATGATTCAGATGTTGTTAAACTCTCCCTGCTCACTTCAAGCCAATAAAAACCAATAAAAAATTTTTTCATGGGAAATAACCAAAACTGAAAACAGTGTGTTCATGCAGGACCACGTTCGTCAACGTAACAAACCAACTTTAAATAACGGCTCACGAGTATGTAGTTTAAATTTCAAAAAATGCATAGTAATTTCTTAAAACAGCTGGGACTTGTAGTTTTTAGCAAATGTTAATAAAAAACATGAGTAAATACTGCAATTTTAGGGGACTATTTTCAGCGGTGGATTAATACACGTTTGGCAATGGCAATATTATTTATATAACACATTTCTTAACATGTAAACTCAAAAGGCTTTACACTGAAAGACAACATATAGAGGAAAATGCAAGAACATAAGTTGCGTTAGCATACAAAACAATACAGTATAAACACGAGTCATCAACATAATAAAACATAGCGACGAAAAACATCAACACAATGAAATAGAAACACCTACGCTGCCTAAACAAACAAACAAAAAAGTGCGCTCAAATGAGTACACGCACACACACACACACACACACACACACACACACACACACACACACACACACACACTAATTAACCACAAGCCTAAAATCATCATCTCCATCAAAATCTTTATTTAGAAAACAAAACAAAGTTAACGGATGCTTTTTAAGGTCATTTGTTCATGTCATGTCTTCAGCATAAACAATCAAATGTTAAATTCCTAACATTTGGTATTGTGTCTGTGCAGGTTATGCCAGACAGGACAAACAGGGTAGAAGAAGAACGCCACTTCCTTCTGAGCAAGAGAAATGACTGAGAGCTTTCAAATTACTAAAGTTCTTGAAACAGGCAGAGTCTAGATGATGGTGATGATTTGGGATGTTCACATGTTAAATCTGCCTCTTTAAGTGTACTTAAACAGCTGTTTTCAGGTTATAGGCCTTCAGTCTCAGTTGACTGACACTAAATGTGCAGAAGACATTATTCTTATCACATGAGGAAACAGTCCTTTCTCACATCACACATTTCTTCTGTCTTCATGTTTCTGTGTTTTGGTATCAGTTCCTCCTCAAATTAGGCTTCATAAGCCCAAGCATGTAGTCAGTTTTGCAACATTTGCGTGTTCTTTTATTGCCGTTTTTCTTGATAACTGGAATGTCACATGGCGTGAGCAAATTATAGCTGTCATACATTCCCCAAGAAATCCAACCTTACTGAGCTGCAGGGGAGCTCACAGGGATCAAGAGGACATCACCTCCAGAGCTGCACAACATCTGTCAGAGCTTTAAGTACGGGTGTTCTTCAGCAGTAACGCTGATTTATTGCACAAGCCAAAACTGCACACAAGTCTCAAATAAACAATACTTTTTAAGCCCCGCCCACCACCCAACGCATACTCAGAGGCAGTTTTACCACATTTGTGCGCTGTTTTTTGCCACTTTTTTTTAACAATTGGAATGTCACATGGCGTGAGCAAATTATAGCTGTCATACATTCCCCAAGAGGCCCAACTTCACTGAGCTGCAGGGGGGCTCACAGAGTTCAGGTCAGATGTGCTTTTACCCTCAGAGGCATCCCTCAGGGACATTACTGACATATAATGCTCATTTTCAGGTTCAAACTTGTATTTTGGGTTTCTACCAGAACATTTTTTACATGCTTTAATGTACAGGAAACAGTATATTTTCCTCATACTGTCTGTGCTGAGACACCTGTATTCACCTGTGTCTGGCATGCTCAGTTTCAGCGCCTGTCTCTTTGAGCTGGCTGCTATAAAAAGCCCAGTCGGCTCTGACTGGTCAGCATGTCCGAGTCTTCTGTACCTTTGCATCTCTGAATCATCATAAATTTGTGCAGGAATGAGTCCTAAAACCTGGATATGATATGGATGAGACCTTAAGTCATGTATCTGTTGTTTGTTTATAGCCTTACGTTAGCTTAAAATAGTTAAAAATGTTGTTATGTTATGCTTCAAAAATTGTGAAATCAAAAACTTTTGTTTGTCACAGAGCTTATTTTTTTGCAAATTGGCAAAAACCGATGGAAAAGTCCACTTCGCTTTTTGATGAAGGAACCAAGGCAAAGCTAACTTCCGTGTTACCCTACGAGAAAATGTCATCCCTGCAACACTCTATTGCAGCTGGGGAATGACTGTAACAGAGTGAAGCAGCACGTTCTGTCTAAACTAAAATCTCCCCAACTGGACATGTTCCAACAGGAGTATGATCTGAACACAGCGAGAAATTAACAGAATCAGCAACCAAGTTTACATGTTTCATTGACTTTAGCATGTAGCTACACATAGCAGCGTAGGCTACTTCATGTAAACACTTGCAGTAGTGCATGAGGACAGGTCAGGTGCTCATGGAGCAATATATATATATATATAAAACAGGTTCACTAATTGTCTGTTCACAGACTAATGGAGAGCCTCAGTATGTTGCTTTCACATGAACCAGTGGACAACAACAAGTGGCTTTCATGGTGACAACATAAAAACTTACCTCACAGCTTGTCTTTTGTGCATTTTGTTCTCATATTGTCACACAGTATTTTGTCTTTAACAGTCTAATGAATCACATTCACAGGATTTAATGAATAATATTGGCAACAACAAAATACAAATCCAATCTAAGTGTTAAAAAAATGGCCCTTATGACCATAAATGCTGACTTGTGCCATAGAGCCTAATGAACTACTGATCTGTTTTGCTTTGTGATCCTCGATCAGCTTTTATTATTTTTCTTGCTGTTGTGTCTTTTCTGATGGATTCATGATTGATTGTGGAGCTGAAACAATGAATAGATTAATGGATTAGTCAACTGAAAGGCTAAAATAAAACAACAATGACAACAACAACAAAAGACAGAAAGACTATGGATATACACATGTGGCACAAATATGTATTTAAAGGCATTTATTTTCATCATAAACACATTTGGATGTTGTCACATGTATACACTGACTGTTAAACCTGCATTTACAAACTTCCTGTCATTTGTGAACTTGATGAAAAGGACAAAACTTGCAGGTATTATTAATATTATTTTTGAAAATACAGCATTGGGGGCTGTTAGACCCTCAAACAACAAGGAAGTAAAACCGGTGCCAACAAAATACAAGGTTTAAAAAAATGAGTGGCGGAAAAAGTGTTCAGAATCATTTACTCATGTCCAAGTAGCAATATCACACTATAAATACATTACATTATACATGAAGGCCAAAACATGTGTGCAGTACCTCAGTGTTGGTGGGGAAGTGAATTATTTAAATCTTAATTATCGTAATATTGTTTTTATACCTTATTATTGTTGCAGTCTTTGTTGTCATCATCATGGCACATACTCTTTGATCATGTTCCATTATGTCTCTATTGCAGGTTATGCTTATTTTCTTTTATTTTTTTAAATTTTACAAGAAACAATGTACATAAATCAGCAGTCAAAGAAATGTAAATGCACACGAGTTAGCTGAAAGGCTTTTGTCCCTTTGCCTGATGTTATTAGGCATCCAAGAGTAATAAAAAATAGGCTAATGCAATATGTACAATAGTTGAAAATGTATGACAGTGTGGTGAAATACAGTTAAACTTACACAAATTAAGCATATACAGTACAGATAAACAACATGAGCGGATAAAATCTGATAGCAGATGATACAGTATGTTTTCTTTCTATGTCTTGCCTCAGCGTTTTATTTGTTTTGATAGTTTATAAAATAAAATAAAGTAAAATTAAATTAAATAAAGTAAAATTAAATTAAATCAAATTAAATCAAATTAGGCCTAAATAGAATAAAGCAAAATAAATAAAATAAAATAATTAAAATAAAATAAAATAAAATATGTGAGTAGTAGTATAATGTATTCATAAATTAATATACTCAAGCAAAGAACAAGTTGATTAAACGTACTTTATGACTTTCTGTAAGTTAATATTTTTACGGTATTCACCTTTAAAACTTCAGCCTCTCAGCTCCTTTGTATACCACCGCCACGGCTCCGCCCCTTTATGCAAATCATTCGTGACGTCGGCGGAAGTCAGCGCTACGTCTCTTCTTCCGAGAGATATTCCTTTAAAGGCGTATTTAAAGCCCTGGCTTCAGTTGCAGGAGTAGCGGACAACCTATGCAACAAAAGCTGCTGCAGAGACGAGCGACTGTCCGACAGCTGAGCGGGCACAAACACGGAGCCAGCGGCTGACACCACCCGGCGAGGTGAGCTCGGTGTCCGGTGAAAACACCGGCGACGAGAGGGGACGGATATTAAACATTTTGTAGCCGAGGTTGGTCGGCTCCGGGAGGCGGAATACACAGCATCTCAGGTTGCTGCTGCAGAGAGGAGGAGGAGGAGGTGGTGGAGGAGGAGGAGGAGGAGGGGGACGCATTTACAGTAGTTTGTGCAGGCCTGTGTTAAAAACAAAAAGAGAGGAGCGGGTGGAGGTGCAGACAGCCCAGCACAGGTCAGGTTGCATAATTAGGCTGTCCTGATTATAAAGTGTTTATGTGAAGGATTTCTGAATGGTGTTTGAATGCAAAGAAGGTATAAAAACACTCAAGAGTGTCAGGGTTGCAGTTTGGACAGGAGCTTCATTTCCCTCATCACTGCATATTTTATGGTTAACCAGGAAGGAGCAGTTTCACACACCTGTGACTGGTCAAAACAAAAAAACAAGTGGTATGTTTGGAATGTGGGCCAGTTAACTGTGAGGATTTGAGGTGTGTGCTTCACTTGTAATCAACTATTTATCTGTTGTCTTCATTACAAAGGGCTGATGATGAGTTGACATGTCATGAGATGTGGGTGTTGGTGCCACCACCCTATAGTCCAGACTTCAGTGTAAACAAAAAAGACATTTAGGTATGTTAGATTTAAATATATCTGATGTGGAAGGGCTGCAGTGCCATGAAATTACTGCAAAGACAGTGTCGTTTAAGTATTTTTAAAAATAAAAGTACCAAAAAAACTCAAAACATCTTCTGATTTTTGGGGGTTTTAGACCATAAATTAAATATCTTTGGTTCTGTTGGTCAAACAAAACAAGCAATTTCAAGATGTCATCTCGTATTGTGCTTTGGATGCAAGTCATTAATTGATTTATCCTGAAATAAACTGCAGGTTAAAATGACAATGTCAGCATTAAATCAACAACAGAGCTCCTCCTCTTCCTTTTGCTGTCAGAAAACATGTAAAAATCATGTTGTATTTCGCTGATATGACCTTTAATGTACATCCATTTGATGCTGCTTGTTTACTGAAGGATTCAACACACATTCCTGTAATGCAGCTTTCAGTTTTGTTTAATCATATCTGTTTTGGATGGCTGCAGCTCCGTCAAGTAGTGTCGTTAAAGCAATTTCTCATGCAATAGTACCAAGAAAGATTCTAGTTTTAGCCTCCTAAATGTGAATGTGTGCTGATTTTCTTTGTGTTTTCTCTGCTGTAAGACATCACCGTGCTTAGGATGTGAGTGATTAATTGGTTCATTCAGAAAATACCTTCACATTCACACAAGAGCGTCAGTGTTAGATCAATAGCAGAGCTTCTAATTCTTTCTGACGTCAGAAAACACATAAACGTTTTGTTTTATTGAGCTTAGAGGACCTTTAATGTACATCCATTTGATGCTACTAATCTACTGAAGGATTCGACACACATTCCTGTGATTCGGCATACAGTTTTGGTTTAAATATATCCGTGTTGGATGGCTGCAGCTTCATCAAATCAGTAGTGCAAAGGGAGTGTTGTGAGAGAGGCTTTGCATCAAGTGTTTTGCTGGTTTATTGGCAGCTAGTGATCTATTTACATGCTCTTGTGCATGAGAGAGTAAGAGCGGACGTGCTTATTTACTGTGCTGCTGGTGCTGGATTGATCTAATGTACAGTATAACACAGGAGATTATTTATGTACTTGCATTTACAACATGTGCATTTGACATGAAAGTAGCAGATGACTTTTATTTTGTCGAATTGAAAGATGTTTCCACCATGAGCTGATGCACTTAAGGCCAAAACTGATGCAGCGAAATTCACCTGAATGCAGGGAATGAAGTGTTTAAGGACCCCAAACCCCCCGTTTCATACCCTGCCCCCCAGTGTTGAAAAGTAACGTAAGCCCTTGCAGTGTTACCTGACTTATGCATCTGTGTGCACTGTGATGATTTGCTGAGTCTTAACTCGTTGCTTTTGTGTGTGTTCAGGTACGACTGCAGGGCTTAACATTGCAGCCTGGACCAAAACATCTATGTCTCAGCGACATTTATGAAGCTTTCAAGGCCTTTTGGTGAGTCTTACATCCACAAACACACATCACATAGCACCCATTTCTTTTATTTGCCCTTAACTCTTTATGTTCCTCCTCCTTGTGTCTGTTTTTCTGCTGTCCGTTTGAGTGCATCTGCACAAAAACAAAACAAAGATCCCAATGAGTGATGTAAATGGCCACCAGATGTTAGTCTTCTGTTTTCTTTCAAGTGTAATGTTTCTGCTTAAAGCCACAACCAGCACGAGAAAAACAATATGGATAAGCTGTGCAGCATGTGGCAATCTGATCACACACACACACGCACACACACACATAGAGTCATATTGTTCACACTCCTTCCTTAAAAACCTGTCTCTTTGTGTCACCCTCTGTTTTCGACATGTTGCGATGCCGTCTGAGTTTCAGGTTTGCGTGCTTCAGACAGGGCGGTTTCAGCTGATGTGAAAGCAATCGACTTCCTCTTGATGAATTGCTTGCTGACTATCAACTGGTGCTGAGTCAGCATCGGGTTATTACCAACAAAATACCGCCGTGTCACGAGCAGACGGTCACATGAGACTCGTGAACTTAAACATGGATTTGCACAGATGTTGTGCAAACAGAGCGTACACCGCCATATGTATACATTGACAGAGAATGGCTTTGATCATCCACCCGTATACAAATATTTTGACACTTTGCATGCAAAACTGGACTATATTTTCATAAACAACATGTAAATAATATTGCAGTACGCTTCAAGGATCATAACTAGATTTTCTCTAAATGTGTTGTGCACACTACACTAGCAGAGAAACGTACCATTTAAGCAACTTAGCGTGGGACCTTTGCTTTGAAAATAGTTGTTTTAAGAGCTTGAGTTGCGGTTCAAAGACACAAAATGCACCACATATTCCAAATTGACTTTGGCATGTTGTCAGACTGCTGTTGAATACTGTGCTATGAGCCAACACCAGTATACTCGCTGCAGCTCCAGATCTGTTTGTTTAATGGTTTCCACACCACACGATGAAGCCTGAGAGTCTCAGTGGGAGGCCACGTAACCTGCAGGTTCCTTAAAACAAAAAGGCATCCTGCTGTGAGGAGCTTTCAGACACTCATCATGCAGCCTCCTCATCCCTGGATTGAGGCCTCACTCTCTCTCTCTTGGCAGACTGTCCAGTAAAGACCACAGTGCCTAACAAAATCTCCAAAACAAACCACTGTGTGAAGAAATGTGCTCTTGCATGTATTTGATTGGCTAATACCACTGCTTGCCGGATGATGTCACATTGTGCTGCGGCAAAAGTTGAATTTTTTGTCCAGAAGTTTAAGTGATATAAAATGCAGTTCCTCTTTTTGTTTTGACACCTACTATTTTGCCACATTTGATTTAAAGGTATACCATGCATTGTGTTGGTTACTGTTTGTAAACACGCTCTCCAGAAAAACTGAAATTAAAAACCAACCCCAGATTCACTCTGGTGTTTTCCTCGCTATATCCGCATTTTTTCGGTGGTGTGTCTCTTTGATGCCTTCTGTGTCAAATCGTCACCGTAGGCTCTGCGTAGACACGTAGTCAACACTGTAGCCTGACGTGCACCTCCGTAGAAATGTAACTACACGTTGCAGACGTCCCGTTTATTTTTGTAAATTGAAAACCATTTTCCTCAGTAAAAACAAACTTTTTATTTACTTTAATTTTACAGTCAGGAAACAATGAATTGTAAAGACAATAAGGCCCCCACAAAATAGCATTTTAGGTCTTGGGTGTGATTTATCCTGGCTTCATCTGAGTAGTGAAAACTCTGTTAAGTATTACAGGCTAATGCTAATAACGTTAGCATGTTGTATTTGTGAAGAAAACTTGTATAGCAAGTGTTTTGTGCATGAACTTTGTGAGTTATAATGGAGCTGAAGTTGTACTTGTGTCTAATATTGTTGCTAGCTGGCTATGCTTTATGTTTGTTTTAGACATGTCAGTTAAACCAATCAAACTCCAGAGAAACTTACCACAGTGGCAAGGAAACCCCACCACCAACTGGAGGTGTAACTGCAGAGCGACACAAACACAGTACTGCACAAGTATAAATGCTCACAACAATGTAGGACATGTGGGAATGTCTAGTTGCTACCTTTTAATAAAGCCCGACCTCACCTGAGAGCTATGGGTGTACACGCCCATAAATGTAAAAACATAAAACATAAGAAAGAAATCTCTGCAGAAAAATTCACCGCCACTGACCCATTTCTTGTGGGTCATAAGCGATTAATGAGAGGGATTACTTCTGTATGAATTTGTACATTGTTTTTTTTTTCGGAAATTGCCCTCAAAGTATACCTTTAAGTAATACTTCTTACCTAACACTGTTGCTTTTACACTCTCTCACTATCTTTGCCTTTCTCTAACACACACACGCAAACACACACACAGCTAATCTGGCTTTGTATCTAGAGCCCTGATCCTGTGTGTAGATAACCCACTTCCTACTGGTGTGAAGTTTTTGTACACAAATCCAGAGAGAGAGAAAGACAAGAGTGAGACTGTTTTTTCACCTCAGATCAGAGAACAAGACAGTGTGTTTATGTGTGTGTGTGGGTGTGTGTGTTGTTTTCAATGCCATCCAGAAACCCCCTTTATCTCTGCAAGATCTCTCTCTCACACACACATAGTTGTTGCAGCCACAAATGCCGTAGTGTTGTTTGGAGTCACCTTAAACAGCTGGGAGTAAAAGACGATAGGTTGCTGCCTGTTTACTTTTTTTTTTTTTTAATCTTGTTGATCCAATGGGCTAATTTCAAATGCGAGCAGTGTAAAGATCTGGCATGGCCTTTCACACGTCTGGTGGGTTGTTTACTTTCTAGGTGGGTAAAAAAATAAAACCCCAGCTCTTAACTTGGGCTCTTACCTTATCCTCTCTGAACGTTCTCTTCAAACAGCAGACTAACATTGATATCTCAGAAAAACAGACTGTAGATGTTACACTTTGAATCATCTGTGATCAAATAGGTGTGTGTGCGTGCGCGTGCGCGTGTGTGTGTGTGTGTTTGGGAATCTACAGGCAGTTTGTTTATGTGGAGACGATCAGCAACACTTCGTGCATGGCTGGTTGGTTTTCTCTTTGTGAAGGGCTGTTATCAAAGTCAATATCAGATGGCTGTACTGTATTTAGCCCTGGCTTTGAGTTAGAGGACACACACACACACAAACACACAGATGCTCTCCCTAGCCAGAGAGATTGTCAATAACACAAAACGTCTTCTAAGAATAGATACTTTCCACTTTGTTTGTTTGCCCTCCTGTCAGCTCTCCTCCACTCTGTCTTGTCTTCCACTTTTCTTTTTTTCCTGTTTCTTTCTTCTCCCGTCTTTCTTATTTGTATCTTGTTTCCATTTTTGGCTTGAGCCCCAGTGTTGCTCCCAGAAGCCTTGTCAACTCTGTAGTTAGTTCCAGATGGTTTGAGCTCATCTCTTCTATCACTTCTATCACATGTTTATGGAAGTTATTTAAATGTTTTGTTTAAAAAAAAAAAAAAAAAAAGATAATAGACTTCTTTCCCATTGTGAGTAGATGAGCATGGCTTCCTGTTTTTTTTCTGGTGTTTCACACTGGATGTCAAAAATGCTCCAGAAAACAGTAGACAGTAGTAGTAAACAGTAGAAAGCAGCATGGAGGCCAGTTAGAACGTGTGGTGGTTACCTCTGTCTTATATACGTGACTTAGTAAGTCTTTCTTTCAAATTGGTGCTGACTAATTTGGAACGATGTTCAGGCGCAGCTTGGAAGGAGACAGATGGAATCTGCAACAAAAGTAGCGTGCCACCCGGGAGTCATGTTTCCTTCACTGCTAATCAGAGCTGGAGCTGATACATCTTTAGTTGCCTTGACTGTTACAGAGTCATTTGTCCCAGGGGTTAATGCTGATAGTAATGTTTTCCACTAAAGACAAAAGCCAGATGTTAGTGGGTGTTAGTGGGTTTTTATACAGTGGGAAAGGGGCTAAATGGACACAAGAAAGCTCTGTACACGCACAAAAATGCATTAAACGCTCAAAAGAAAAACAGGCTGGTGTTCACGTTATCACTTGGGAATTTCAGAAATAGTTTATTCTTGACCTTAGGAACAGCATTGGCAAAACTGTCTCCCACTACGTCTATTTAGTAGCTCTTCAGTGCCTGCCAGTGTTGCCTTTTTTCCACTGATTACAGTTGTCAAGGTCAAGATTGAAGAAGTCCTGAGAAAGTGCTCAGAAAAATGGGGATTTGACACCATGACAACTGGGCAGACTCTATCTGCGGAAGATCAAGTGATATGATTGAAGGCTCCAGAGCAGCTGCTAAATGGACCCTGTGGTGAGATTAGTCTGGCGACAGTTTAATGGCTTTTTAGTTGATTTCAAAGTACTTTTGCCAATGTCTTAAATGTTAAAATGGCCTGTTAACATGAGAAAGAAGAAGCTGACATTGTTTGAAAAAGAGGCTTTCAACATGATTTTTCTATTACTGTGATCATCTTAATGATACCTCTCATGTCAAAACAACACCAACTTCCTTGTTTACCAGTATCTTTTTACTTCTCCCAGACGTTTAGTGGCTTATTTACTGATAAAGGTCACCTGTGGTCTGTGAGTACTTTATGTGGAAAACAACTGGCCTTTGTCAGAGATTTTTACACTCCTGTACCTCTAATTACTGCTGTCAGAGCAGAACAACGAGCTGGCATTTGACCCTGGGTTTTTCATTTGGAGGTGTGAAATCCCTTTATAGATCTGTTTATAATTACGTGTTAAGAAACAATTCTCTTCGCCCCCGAAATAGGAATGCAGCACCAGCAAGAACCTTTCGGAAAACAATGCAAGTACTAGAAGGGCACGGGGACAGCTCAGACCTCAGCCAATGCAGCAAACCACTTTGCTGTGTAAAGATATTGTGGAGTAATGGCATCCTGAGCAGAGAATTAAGTGACACTCGTGGCCGTGTCTTCACAGGCTAGCTTATCACAGCCGGCACGACCCGGCTTTCTCTTCCTCTGATTGGCGAGGACCTGCTGCCTCTGTTGGTTGGATTGGTCAGGTTTTAGCACGAGGAGTGAGATGAGTTAGAGTAAGAATATTAGGGTGGGGTCCAAGGCAGAGTAGGGCTGTTTCATGCCCTCACCATCCTAGAAAGAAAACATCGACCACAGGACAGCTGTTGTTAGCACTGCTCTGAGAGCTGCTGCCATTTCAGCTCAACCACCTCCATGTTTGCTTGTGATGCCCGAGGTGAGCGCTGTGTGCATATATTGCAAGTTTAACCAAGGTGAAATATAATTTATGTATCTGCCCAGGGATTTGAATCCGCTCCAACATTGACTCAGTTCTTCCTTGGCCCATGATTCACCCTTTCACCAAGTTTCATGAAAATCGGGTCAGTAGTTTTTCCGTAATCCATCTGACAAACAAACAAACAGACAAACATGCAGACGCACAAACAGCACCAAAACATGACCTCCTTGGCAGAGGTAACCTATTATTAAAGGAGCAGTAAATCTGACTGCTCTGCTCTGACTTTTCACTCACGAAAGTTTTCTTCCTCCAAAGTTGTTTCCCAAAGTCATTTTATCCTGCAGTAGATATGTCGCCCTTAAATCAAATATTGAAGCTCCTCTCTTAAGACATCTCTTTGGGTTTTGTCCAATCTTTGTTCTCATCTTCACCGACTCATCCTGTCCCAGGATGAACTGATGTCCCACTCTCCAATTAAAATACCACAGAGCTGACTGGATGCCAGAGAAGACTGGCAGCGAATCAGGTTTGCTTTGTGCGGAGCATCTTTGGTTGCTGTTAGGTCTTCGTTGCCAGTGCACACCACACCCAGTTATCACACACTTATTTATCTCTCTCTTTTACTTAATGTGTCAGAGGTAATATTTACTTTTTAACTGGTACTTATCCAACGTGGCATGTTAACAAGTTTTAGTGTTGTTTTGTTTTGTTGTCTGAAAGGCATGGTATGGAGCCTATGACATTTTGTCAGCTTGTCTATGTGTCTTGGAATGTTGTTTTTGTCCAAAGTAAAAGCCAAACAAGTCTTGATAAACTGGTCTGCAGCCAGAAACACACCCGCACACACTCACACACTACATCTGCTTTTAGACAGGCTATCTGTTATCTTACTGGATCATCTGTCTGAGGTTTGGTTTTGATTTGAAGTCGAAGCTGTTGTGCTTTCAAAAATTGTCTTTCTGTCATGGACTGACTTCAACCAATCAGATCATCAAACCATATGACGTAGTAGGAAAAAAAATAAAAGCCTTCAGGGCCGGCCTTTGCTGTCTTTCAATTAAGAAATACTCCATTATTATTTGGCCATTATTGTTCTGAACTAACAGTCACCTCTTCGCCATCATACACACACCTAAACCATACCTGTAGCTGCCAGAAGGTCCTTGCAGATTGCCTTGCTGATTAGTAGTATTATATTGTATTGTAGTGTCTTGTAAGGTCATGTGGGCTTGGCATCTTTTGTGCATGATATTTAATTAATACATTCCCATCCCTTCCCTTCCCTTCCCTACCTTTCCTTACCTTACTTATTAATATATGACTCAACAGTACTGTCAAGGCGCAGCTTATAAAGCTTCACTTCTTAATCTCTTGTAATTGGTTCATGCTGTAATTCGCAGTGTTGCAGTGAAGACAAAAACCGAGACCAAGTCAAGTGTCCCACACTGCATGACAGATGATTTTAAACTGATCTGAAAGATTCACGTTCCAATTAAATCACCCACAGAAAACAAATATCCTGTATGTGTGTATGTTATAGTGTACCATGAGACATGTCTTACAGAGGCATTGTGGGAATTTTCCTTTGTTTTCTATGATCAAACAAATACAAACAAAAACTAGGGAGCTGAAATCAACGTAACCTTCATTTAACACTCCTTTTTTTCACAGGCAATTTAGTGATAAAGTGATACCCCTGCAGTTGTGGACTGATATTGAAATTAAATTCCAAGTCCTCTTTGACTCAGGCCGAGATAAGACAGAGTTAAAAGTGGTCAAGTCTGAGATGAGACCAAGTCCTTGAAAAAGTGGCATTGAGACTAAGGCCGATCTGGAGTGTGACAACACTGCTACTTCATATTGTAATCTTGCGTGTGCACTTATCGGCAAGTTGAATGCTGTTATTTAGATGTATTTATTGTTGCCACGAAGAAAGTGTTTCAGAAATGCTATTTGGTGCTGAGCAAGCACATTTGGAAAAACAGACAATTTCAACTGATTATTTTCATTCTCTATTACCCTGCACGTTATGCTTTTAATTACCTGACTAACCATTTGGTCAAAAAAATGTCAGCAAAAAGTGAAAAGTGTCCATCGCAGTTTCCCATATCCAAAGCTGACGCTTGAAAAGCTAAAGATACTGATTTTAATATCACAGAAAAGTAGCAAATATTCACATTTGAGAGACTGAAACCAGTGTACTTTTAGACATTTTGGCTTAGAATGGAACTGCGTTGATTATCTACTAAGTAATTTTCTGTTGACTCATTGTTGTAGCGCTAGCTGTAAGCGTACAAAATTGGCAGAGTATTTATCATCTGAAAGGGGCTCCACAGACAGACAGTTGGTCAGGTATCTAAGGTGAAAGAGGAGAGACAATAACTGGCTGTGTGCCAGTAATGTCATTAACTCTGTTAGTAATACTGCACTCAAAGTAATGGACCCACACACGCACACACACACACACACACACTTTTGAGCTGATTTGCATGCTACAGAAGAACATCCTGTTCCACATTTGTACAAACTAAAGTTGATTCATCACAGAAGCCGATAAACCCTGTAAAACTGTATACACACTGATACTTTATTATACAACTCAGTGTCACATATCAGTTAAACACGCATTAATTGACAGTATAACAGGCACTGTTAAACATTTTTATTTCTGTTTGTCTTGTTATGCACCAGTTTTGTTTTTTCATCCCTCAGTGGCATTGGGTCCAGCCGGAGTCACAGGTTTTTATTGTGGTCTCCCAAATATAGAAATGTGCACACTCATAAAGCAATTTGGATTAAACGCTCCACCAAATGGTTAGATGGTGTCCTTGTGGGGACCTGTTATTGGTTTGTAATGTGATATTTGGATTGTTTTCGTGCTTTGTGTCTGTCAGCACCATGGTTTTTGGCGTGTTGCATGAAAATGTTCTCAGAGAAAGTTGTTTTCTCTAAATCCTGGTGAAGCGTTCGGTAAAGTGGAGCGCGATCGTGAGTCACCGCGGCCTGCCTGCTGCCAGGTTTGATCATAAAATCATGTTGTGGGTGCCGCAGATGAAAACATTGATGGAATAATGTTGTAGACTGTGAATTATACAAGAAAGCCACTTGCTAGACTGAAACTGACATTTCTGTTACTTTTTCTGTCACAGCTCATTTATTACTCATTGTATCATGTTTTATCTGCGGGGCGGTGTGCTCAAACTAAAACAAAAGAAACTGTCATTGATTGTTGTTAAATTTCAAGGATTTTTGGACTGAGCGTTATCTTGGAATGTAGGTAGACGCCACATTTAATGTTTCAGTTCAGCAGATTTGTACATAAAAAGTACCAATACCAAGGCTGCACAGTAATATGTTTTGTCATTTAAATGTATAACTGTTGCTACATTTATGCCCAGCCTCTGCACTACTCCAGGGTATTTACACTACTTAAGGCTCCGTTTGGCTTTTCACACGGATGCTGACACGGTTTGCGGATGCATCAAGCAAAATTCAAGCTTCAAACTGAGACCTTTTAAAATAGAAGTAGCCGGCTCTGATGGAAGTCTCCAGTGTGCTTGCTCTATGGGCAACATAGTGCGGAAGCAGTGTCCATCATCTGTGTATTTATACGCGGCAGTTTTTGGCTTCATGCCCCACTGAGTAACTTTCATCGGAATGGACGGGGCCCCACCTCCAAAGCTGTATCAAGGTATATATCCATGTTTCATCCTTCTTGTGTAGGTACTCATTTCCCATCACCATGGCTTCCTCTGGCGATGGATAATGCTCTCAGGTACGGCTCTAATACATCGCTGTATTTGCTTTGCTATGACTCGCAACATGTTTTCTGCCGCTTTGACTGCCTTATACAATCAAAATTTTTTCACCCTGTCATATACACACAGGCCTGAAACACACACACATGCACAAACAGGACCTATGCATGCATTAGATGGAGTGACATCAGAGTGAGGAGGCTGCCTTGGACAGGCGCCCCGAGCAGTTAGGGGCTCAGTGCCTTCCTAAGGGCACCTCAGCAGTGCCCAGGAGGCGAACTTGCACCTCTCCAGCTACCAGTCCACAATCCATACTTGGTCCGTACAGGGGCATGAACCGGTGACTACGGTTCCCAAGCCAAGTCCCTATGGACTGAGCTGCTGCTGTCCCCTAATTGTCAGTCCAGGCAAAGAATTCTCAGGGCGTATTTTTTGTTCTTTCTCTGTGGTATTTTCTGTAACTATGCAACCAAATACAGCATAGATAATCTGCTTAATCTATCAATACCCAGAGGTAGATTTTTGTTCATATTCATGCACTGTAAGTCTGTGAAAGGTCAACATAGTGGTTGTGTCTAACTGGCAGAACAGCTGGTAATAAAATGTTTATAGTGGAGCATAGACGATAATGAAGGGTGAATAATCATATGTCATGGCTGCGCAAGTCAGTACAGAAGTTTATAGTTATGTTGATGTTATTAATACATAAAACTATCCTCATTTGTACAGTAACTATTTTAGTTTTACTCATCAGAGTTTTTTTTTCCAGATTGAGGACACCATGTGATTTTTGCTAAACAATCTATGGCATATTTTTTTATGTCGTCAAATTTAATGCATTTCATGTGGCATAGATGCCGCTGGCACACTTAAACTGACATGCTGCCAGTTTTCAATCAGACACTTATTGTGTGCAGCTTGTAGGCGGCATTTGCAGGCATGTTAAGCTGAGAGCTTGGTTAGACTGCTTGACACAGTTTGGTTTGTAACAAAACAAAAGCTTAATTTGTTCCATGTGCCGTTCCTCAGTCCTGTCCTGCTTTGACACAGACACATGTGTGAGGGGGAACAAAACAAAACAACAGAGACAACTTGACTTTCATCTCTTGTTCCATTGTAACAACTTCTTTTTTATTACTGACGGACGGGTTTTGTTTTGTACCAGCTTGACAACAGGAAATTATAGCGAACAAGAAGTTCCTCTGTGGTTAAAGCAGTGCCAGTGCCAAGCTTGAGCAACGTTGCAGCAAAAAGTTAATTCAGGCGTAGTGCGATAATAACATGATTTATTTTCTGTATCAGTTTATTTGTGCAATAATTGGCATGTGTTTGCTCATTGTTTTTCACATTTTGACGATTTGACTTTGTTGCTGTGGACGACTAAGCTTGAGTGTGCGGTCAAGCTGTTTGATGCAGCTAATGTCAGTTGGCCTTTATCAGCATCGTGCATGCGTGCATGCATGAGGAGTGTGTGTTTGTGTGTGTCTGCTCTACTGTGGAATATTCCATTGATGTGTGGGTGGGGTTAAAACTTGACATCTTGAGGTCTTGTGCGATCCAGAACAGGTCTGTGCAGGCCGTTATAATTCTTTTGGCTTGTTGTGAACTAGCTGGTGTGAAACAACAATGTCCGTTACGAGATGAAATCACCAGTTTTTTGGTGCATTGGTGTTCAGCTGCTTTAATGCGGTTCACGTGGTGAGCGGAGAGGGTGTTACGTCCGTTTTTTTAGTGAGGTTTGAGCTGACTTAGACCTACTTTAAGGGTTGTATTTTTGTTTTGATCAGAGAGAGGCAAATGACAGACTTTGACAGATGAAGCTGGGCCACACTGATGGCTGCAAAGAAAAAAATACACATCCACAAATGGTGAGGTGCGTCCAGTAGATCTGTATCACCACCTCGCACACTCTTTTAGTTTCTTTTTTCTATCTCCTGTTTGGCTTGCTGCTCCCTTGTGGGTTAAAGCCTCGGGGGGCCATGAGGGGGGAGGATACTTCCACACACACACACACACACACACACACACACACACACACACACACACACACACACACACAAACACATGAAAATGAACACATACACACACAGTCCCTGTAAAAGGGGGCAGGCCCCCAGGGTCAGAGAGACAGGATGCAGGCAGGGGGTGCAGTAATGTGATGTTGGGTAGGGGGTACTGTAGTCAGAGGGGGCACAGATGAGGTTCGAGGTGGTGAGTTACAGTGCTGCGTGCATGTGTGTGTATTTGTGTGTGTGTGTGTGTGTGTGTGGTTATGTGGTGAGGGTGACACAGCCAGTAACGTGACTCCGGTGTAGAAGCAGGCCAAGGCTGCTGTCAGCAGCTTGTCAAAACCTCACTGTATCCAACTTCACACATTCAGACCAGCAGGAGTTAACACACTGTTTTTACATTAAGAGTCCGTGATCATTAGCTGTTAGTGTGCTAGATGTGAAAATAAAGCTTCTGGGTCATCAGATTACATAAAAATGATACTAAATTTAGGAGACACTAGGAACTACATGACATCAACTGTCTAGACAGGCTCAGATCAGCAGCAATGGGATCTAAATAACAGTGTGTATGTGTTTGTATATGTAACTGTAGTGTCCACAATACAATTAATATAATTATATTGTAAATAACGTGATATTTTTATGAAGCTCCGGTCACCTTCAATCGGCCTGAACAGGGGGGTTGTGCTGCTGTAACACAGAGTTGCTAATTTTGCTTTAGCCTGAAACCTGTAGCAGAAGCTTAGCTTGGAGCTAATGCACAGTGGCGTGCAAAAGTTTGGGCGCCCCTGGTCAAAAGTTAGTTTATTGTGAGTGGTGAAGTAGAGAATGAACTAATCTCCAAAAGGCATAAAGTAAAAATGACACATTTCTTCAACATTTTAGACAAGATTACTTTTTAATTTCAATCTTTTACAGTTTCAAATTAACAAAGGAAAAGCAGCTGTGCTGTGCTACCTGCTGTGTGTGAACTGACTGCAGTGTGTGTGTGGTCCAGTCAGAGTGCTAACTAACTAGCCTATTAACCAGGGCTAAAAATAAACACAAGGATGACGAGGCTATTACTGGCTGCAAAGCTAGCTGACACAACACACAGAGTCCCCTCATCACATCTCCTCTCTGTCTTTACCTTTGCTGGTGTTATGCCAGCACCAGCTGCATATTTCTTCAACCTGTTTCAACCTGAGCCAAATGTTTGGCACCTTCACACCACAGCTGCCACAGGGTTCCTGCAAATCCTTAAAAAGTCTTAAAAGGCATTGAATTTATTGATATAAATGTAAAGGCATTAAATGGTATTACAATGTCTTAAATCAGTCCTTCAAAAGTCTGAAAAATGGCAAGACATTTTTAAGAAATAAAATTCTTTGACATTGCATTTTAAAGTTTCAAAATTATTGGTAATTTTAAAAAAAAGTAATTAACCAAATGCCTCTCACATTAAAGTCACACAGATCAAGATAGAAGCAATTCTCATAGTGTTTGCTAGGTCAATATGCTCAGAGCAGAGGATCCACTGCCTGCTAGTAAGCTGTCACTCTACCCTGGAAAACAAGGGGAAGTGCAAATTCAACAGAAACTGATTATTTAGCCAAGATTTTGCAGAATAGTTGAAAATAGTTCAAGGCAATGCCTGCGGGCTTGGTGTCTTGCGCAAAAGCTTTTTAAAACTCAGCATGATGGGAATCAAAGCAGTAAAATCCCACATACATAGTGAGAACCACAAAATCGCCCAGATAACTCACTTACAAACACCAGGTATTTATTTTCCAGCTCTGTTACCTCGCCCCTGCATCCCTCATAATGTTTTGTGTTACAATAAACATTTGGACACAATTGTCCCTGACCTTAGTAATTGATGTAGTAATTTTTTTCCCCTTAAATTATCATACAATTTATCTTAAGATTAGTTCCAATGGCAGTAAAGAAGTCCTCAAAAGTCTTAAACCTAACTTGTGTTTAGCTGTAGGAACGCTGTGCTATTTAGCACCAGCAACTTTGTTTCTGTTTTTTGCAGGTAATGACTTGTCTATGGGATTTCTTACCTATACAGGTGTCTTGACCTTGAAAACTTTAAGATGGAAAAG
Organism: Cephalopholis sonnerati; assembly: GCA_019142605.1. Taxonomy (NCBI): domain Eukaryota; kingdom Metazoa; phylum Chordata; class Actinopteri; order Perciformes; family Serranidae; genus Cephalopholis; species Cephalopholis sonnerati. Next base: position 21,813,646 of record JAGQAX010000014.1, on the reverse strand, counting down.
TCAGGTAGAAACTATATTTAAACAGACACACTACGGTGGCATCCAGACTCCTTTTTAAAGCTAGTTTTCCACAAAATAAAGAAGCTAGGTCACATTTACAATAAAAAAACATGTGTCCCAATGCTGGTTTTGACACTGATGAGGTTGAAAAGTCAAAATAATGTGCATAAAGTAGGTCCCTGCCTTATATGTGTTAGATCTACTACTACAATCAAGCAATATTGAGCTTACATTAGTGAGAAAACCAGCTGTTAATCCAATTTAGGAGCATTTATTAATTATTCCAAGTTAGCATGGGTATTACTTGAGTGCACAATTTGGATGTGAGTATTCACTTAGTGTTAAGAGTAATCGCTGGCCAACCCCCTACATATGAACATGACTTTCATATATTTTTTAACTATTAAAAATGAATGTAATCCTTTTTTTTTAGAGCCTGCAGTGTATTGCTTCACTTAGTGCCTCCGTGCCCTGCTGTCGCCCTCTCTGTGTTTATCATGAGACACTTCAGAGACTGCTGATGTGGGAGTGTGAGCCCCATGGCGGGGACAGTTGGTGAGAGTCTGCCCACACACACAATAAAAGGGCTAACTATTAGCATCACATGGCAAACTTTACCTAATGGTTATTAACAGGTTCAACCACAGAGTTGAGCCATTTTCGGTGTTGGTGTGTGTTTGTTGGGATTGTTAAACAGCTTGGTGTTGGATTCTAGCCGCTGCTGTGGTGTTAACTCGGGCTAACCTGGCGGAGGTTGAGTTGAGCGGGAGGAGAATGGCTTGGGAATGGTCCTTCATTGCTGCATCTGACCTATGTAACAGCAGCAACAGAAAGTTTGCTGTTTTTTGGGCTAACTGCACCATGGTTGTTTAATAAATAAATTTCAAATTGCACTGCTTTTCCCTTTTTTACCAATTTGCATTCCTATACTAATGTTAAATTTTTTTCCTTTCATACTGTATACTGTACAATATTTAAATGCAGGTACTTGAATATGGAAATAACTTAAAATGCCCATCCTTAATTCCAAGGTAGTTACACCCCTTACTTGCAGTGGCCGAGACGTCTCAGTCAAGCACAAAAGCCACAACACAATAACAAAAGCCACAACACAAGTGAACGAAAACGGATGTTGACAATAAAGGAGGAGGTAAGTCACCTTGGCAATGCTTTTGGCATTTTAAAAGTAAGTGAAATTTGCGCTAGCTAACCTTAATGTTACTATGCGAATGTCAGAAGTAAGCAATGCTGTTATTGTCTTTATAATAATACATTTGTGTTATGTTGTTGTGTTATGAAGGTAGCTGTGCAGTGACGTTAGCATTAACGCTATAAGTTGTCAATAAGTTGTACCGGTGTACGGAGACATGGCAATATTAAGGCTGATTAACAGTCAGCGTTGGGAGGTTTACTTTAAAAATGTACAATTACTAATTACCTGTTAAAAAATTTAGTCAGTAACCTAATCCATGTATCACACTATTAACGTAACTTAAGTACTTTACATTACTTTTGGATTACCTCATAACTAAATGTGCAAACAAAGACAAGAGAAAAGAAATGACTTGCACTCGACTGTAATGCTGTTCCCCTTTGCTGCTTTTAAGACAAAATAATGGCAAAGTTTCCTCCAGTGAAAGCATTTCTTTTCATTAGAGGCCATGATAACGAACTGTGACATCAGCTGTCTCACTGGAGAGCAGGGAAGAATTATGTGGCTCAAATGTGGTAAGTCCAACAATGATCCTGCGAGTTATCCCTATGTGCACAGAAAATGGACTGATGGCAGCTCTTGTTGTTCCCTGAGATCAGTGCATGGAGATGAATTTGCAGGAGCCAAAAGCCACATGTCTGGCACTTCAACATCCAACCAACGTATTGGATCAACTTGTTGTCTGAATGGCAGAGGACAGGGGTCAGGATGTAGGATGCTGCTGCAGCGCTGTTAAAAACTGCAAGCTGTCAAGTCCATCCTTGAATCTGTAACACAATATTAAGCAAGGAAATGAGACAGCAACCACATGTTTATGCTGAACATTTTTTTTTTGTAACAGTAAAAAAAAAAAAAACAAAAAAAAAAAAACTACCTTTCGATTGCACTGTGGTTCCTGTCAATTATGTACCACCTGAGGTACTCCTTCACAATCGAGTGCTTTTCCACCACTGGCATTACATGTTTGAAGCACCCTGCCGTCTGCAACATGGTGCTGTTCTGTAGCAGGTCTTGCAGGGTCCCCAATGAGGATGCATTCAGGATCTAAAAAATATGACATAACCTTCACTCATTTAATAACATGAGTAATAACAAATAATGGGTCTTTTGTTCAGCCTTTTCATGAGAAGAGAGAGGAATTCTCTTTTTGAGCCACCTGTATCAATACCTTCCTCAAACCTGCCTGCATCATCAGAAAACTTCACAAGCAGGTCCCTCTTTTCAGAGACTGTTCCCCTTTTGAATCGTCTGACGGCTCCATCCCAAATGTCAGAGCGCCAGATGTTAAATCTGCTGATGGCATGGCGGTCAATCTGGTGTGCCAGGTTTTCAATTACTTCTGATAAAGATTGCTGTTCCTCTCTTCCAACAGACAGATTGCCATATTTTAGCAGTTTTGTTAGCAGACACATTTTACTAGAAAAAAAAACAACAGTTGTGGCAGGGTCGCTTTCTTACTCTGCATCCTTTGGAATGTCATGACATCCTGCATCACTGCCTGACTCCTCCTCATCTTCTACTGCAATGGGCGCATACAGTTGTGTGTATTTGCTGAGACCTAAGAAACTTCACCTGACTTTCCATCAGCATGGGGGTGACTGAATTTTCATTAGGTATCTTATTTAGAAAGGCGCTACTCTAATGTAAATAAACATCATCACTTTATGGACTGTAGGGCAAACTGATTGTGTGATAATATTTTAAGACAAAGCTATGAACAACACATATTCAGGTTAAGGAGCCAATGCCGGAGCTGCTGAATTAACATGAATATTCTCCAACACGATTACTGGTGCTGTTCAAGATAGGTTCAAATACCTGGAAGTAGAAAAAAATATAACACTATTGCACTTGTGATTTGATTGACAGAAAGTACAATATAAGAAATGTCATTATCTCTCATGTGATGAGCATCCTGACCCAAACAGGCAACAGGCATAACATATAGAAGATGGCAATTGTTACACTCACTACTGTATGCCTCTTTTAGTCCTCATCCCGGGCATGCTGTACCTTCGCACTGAATTTAAAAGTGCATTTTCAGACCACATAGAGTGAAGTAGATCTGCTATGTTCTTCTGGGCTAAATCCATGGTTTACTGGTCTGTCATGTAAGTAATACTGCACATTTGTTCCCTACATATCTTACTACTCAGTTTAACAAACTTGTCCAGTTTATTCTTGTTTTGTACAGACAATGGCTCACCCACAGTTCTTAATACAAAAAGTCTAAATAGCTGAATAATTAAAAATAATCTTTGAAACATTACCTTCACTGGTGCCAGCAATGATGTTACAGTTCGTTATCATGGCCTCTAATGAAAAAAATGCTTTCACTGGAAGAAATTTTGCCATTATTTTGTCTTAAAAGCAGAAAAGGGGAACAGCATTACAGTCGAGTGCAAGTAATTTCTTTTCTCTTGTCTTTGTCTGCATATTTGGATTTGAGGTAATCCAAAAGTAACTTAAAGTACTTAAGTTATGTTACTTTAATATTGTGATACATGAAATAAGTTACTGACTACATTTTTTAACAGGTAATTAAGTGTACATTTTTAAAGTAAACCTCCCGACACACAACGTTAACGTTAGCTAGCGCAAATTTCACTTACTTTTCAAACGGTAAAAGCATTGCTAAGGTGACTTACATCCTTTCGTTTATTGTCAACATCTGTTTTTCGTTCACTTCTGTTGTGGTTGTTTGACTTCCGCTCTGGCTGTTGTCATTGTGTTGTGGCTTTTGCGCTTGCCTGAGACATCTCGCCCACTGTACTTACAAGCCCTGTAGTCACACCATATGAATTGCATAAATTAGATTTTTGATTTAGATTTTTTTTTTTAATTAACAAGTTAAATCAGACAAACATTACATAGCTCAATTTTATTTAATTAAATACTCAAAGTTAGAGTTAGCATTGGATTTTATGTAGATGTAACTGCCTGCGTTGGCCACTTTGCAGCCGTTTTGTAGACAACATCATGGCTGTGAGAATTTACCATTTGTAGCCTACAGCTACAGTCATCAGGTGATTTGAGTGTTGTTTTTTTTCCCACACCTAGTAATTATGATCTGAACTGTATAAGGTGAAACTGGCTTAATGTCAGCATAATAATTTGATTAACGAACTTGCCCTCTGGCTTGTTTAATCAGCACTTTTGTTTTAATGCACCAGAGTCAACCTTAGATATATTTGCTTATCTACTACTCATCTACTTATTTACTTGCAGCTGACATGCAAACTGCACATACTGTGTGCAGGGTAGTGTCCACTGTGGTTGGTGGATTCCAAAATCTACCAGCTACTCTATATAGTACAACGGCTGTAGTTGAAAACCAGCACTAAGAGCAGAAATGTTTTTGTTTTTAATCACTTAAGCAACATTTTACATTGTTTTAGTAATTTTATTTTCTGTACTTTAATTAGATAGTTTCAGACAAACTTCAGTTAATATTTTAAAGAAAATGATACAGTTGTTTTTGTTTTCTGAAGTCTCAGTTTATGAGTAAAATAATGATCTGATCTGATGTAGCTACTGAAAATTACAGTATTTATTTAGGAAAAAATCCCTCCTCCAGTACATATTTAATGTGTCACAACAGAGGTGGTGAAGCATGTTGCTTTTCAAAATTAGGTGGATATGTTTTTATAATGGGGCTGTACGTTGATACACCAACCTCAGAGCCTCTACCGTTACTACAACAGATAGAGCCGTTAAACCTGATCAGCCTCCCAGTAGAGTGACAGATTGACCTTGAATGCCTTCAGTATCGTGTCTCTGACTCAGAAACAATGCTGGCATTTGTGTCTTCTTGTTCTGTTATCAGCCTTGACAGCCAAAGCGTAAAGTGATTGAAGTCATTTAACGTCTATTTTGAGGGGTGGCAGCTGTGGGGTTCAGGTGAGGTGGAGATCGGAGATCAATTTAGAGCTGGCAGCAGGAGGTTCTCATAAATGTTTTGATATGCACACGCCTGTGTGTGTGCGTGTGTGTGTGTGGGGGGGGGGGGGTGTGAGAGAGAGAGAGAGAGAGAGAGAGATGGTACACGTATGTGTGCACAGCAGGTATATTATGTCATGTTCATACCAGTCAGTATGGTGATATAAGCTCTGGTTATGGAGTAAGGGATTTGTCATTGACGCTAGTGCACGTTGATACACATGTGCCCCCCCTGTACTCTCTGCACTGCAGCAGCACTGCACCATAACGCACACATCCAGTCTCTGTTTACCTCTCTTTCTCTCTCTCTATCTCTCTCTCTGTAGTACTTATCCCTGCCATCTGCCTCCCCAAGCTGGGAATATGGTTATTTTTCATGGGAATATCACCAACAGCCTGGGAATGTTGAAGTGTTTGTGTGCATGCATTGCTCTGCAGCGAGCAGCCTTTGTGTTTACATGTTTCTCTGTGGGTGTAAATGTCCTGAAACTGTCTTCTGTGCTGCCAAATGTGTGTGCGTGTTTGTGCATGTCTGTGTGTGAGAGACAGTGAGAGATATTGCGACTAAAGACTGAAGACTCTCTGTACTCCAGTCACGAAATAAATAAATGTGAATATAAAAAGGAGAAATGAAAATAGTAGTGGGAAAGTCATGAGCAACTGCACGTGATGGAAACACACATACAAAATAATCTGATGTATTGCCTCATATTCTCACATACATAAAGCGTCATAACAGTTGATACTGACACAGTGAACATTGCACATTTTTGAGAGTAAACACTCTATTATGAGTGAATGAACGCAGTCTATTGTCTCACCGGGAGCAGACTGATAGTTAAATGAATAGAGGGTTGCACAAAATGCGATACTGACATCTTATAGCTCCCAGCGGCAGTTTCTATAATCAGATTTCCCGTCTTTTCTGCCTCTGATGTGAACTCTCTTCTACCTGAAGTGATTTCTTGGGTTTCACAGAGGATTGATCTCACAAATACTCCCAAATCGAACCAAATAAAGCACCAGATCAAATCATCTGATCCTGTCTGTTCTTGAAGAGTTGTAGTCAAGTGTCTCTCTCTCAGTAACAAAACACTCCTCTCTTTATTTTCATTCACTGTCACTCTTTTATTTCCTTTCTCCCTCACACACAGATGCACACAAACATCCATAGGCTACAGTCAAATGTGAACTTGATCCTGAGGTCTTCAACCTTGTAATCTATATCCAGCTCTATATGGGTCAGTGGTATGCTGAGCATCATGTCTGCTGGCGTACCTTGCTAGCGTGTGACACCAAAATGAATTCCCAGGTACAAGCTGATGGAAAATTGATGAGGTTTTGAAAGTCAGACGACAAGGTTGTGACAAACAAAACGTACAAAGACTCACTAAATGATTCATAAAAAATTATATGCACACATCTAGGACTGCCCCTAAAGAGTGTTTGTGTTATTGAATATTGTCTATGCTCATTGTTCTCGATTCTAAAAGATATTGAAATGATCTTATTAAAATCTTTTCTTCAGCTTGACAAACCTGTCCACCATTGATCCTGATGATTAAATTCAGAACAATGTTGCTTCACCAGTATATCCCCAAGTACACGTCTTCCAGAGAAGCTTAACAATAAAAAAATCTCAGCTAACTTGCCTCTCCCCAGCTCCACCCCACTGATGAGGAAAGTATTTGTTGGCTTTGGATAACTGACATGATAATTGCAAGCAGAAAAACCTCACTCCATCAGCAACATCCGTGTTTTCTACCATCGGTAGTGTCAACCTGCTCTACAGAAATGGGTTAATGTCTCCTATAGGGTTGCATAAGAGCACAAAAAGCATGCAAAGCATTTATGCAATTCATGTCACTGCTTATTTAGACGTTGACATTATGTGTCATACATGATCAGGCCTGCAGCAGGCATGAGACATGTCTGTTTTCTCATGTTACCTGTTACATGCAAGAGAGACAGAGAAGGAGGAGAGGAAGGAAAAGGAGGAGGAAGAGAAGGGAGAAGGAAAGTGCAGATGAAGTGAGAATAGCCGAGCTTGCCCTCATTTCACGCTGGTGTCGCAGGTAATCTGGTCTGTGGCACAAGAATAAACGCTCACTAAAATAGACCTGGGTTGCGTGAGTTTAGTGTGTGTGTTCATGGATTCAGAGTTGAGGTTGTGTGTGTGTGTGTGTGTGTGTGTGTGTGTGTGTGTGTGTCTGTTTATCTGTGAGACATAGGAAACGACAGACTTATTTGTCCCTGACCTTGGACTAGACAGGCATCACCTTTCTTTCCCACCTGATCGTTTTCCTCTCGGCTTCTGTATGTGTCTCTTTTTCATTCTGTTTTTCCATCTGAGGATAAAACAATCAAGAATTTGGGCTGTTTTTGTCCCTCCACACTGGTGCCAGCTGTGGCCACAGGCATTATGTTTTCGGGTTGTCCATTTGTCCCATCGTCCCATTCTTGTAAACACAGTACCCTAAGAAGGCCTTGAGGGAATTCTTTAATTTGGCACAAACGTCCACTTGGACTCAACAATTAATTGATTAGAATTTGGTGACCAAACGTCACTGTGACCTCACAAAATATTTTTCGGCCATAACTTAAGAACATTAGTTATAAGAAATGTCTAATAAAACAAAATTATGAACCTTTATATTGGAAAAAAAGTCAAAGGTCACCTTCACTGTGACGTCATAATGTTTTGTAAAGACACTTTTCTGGCTTCATTTAACACCTTAACTCAGGAACAAAAGGGAGACATTTGGTCAGATACTGGATTGGTGACATTAATGTTGGGTGCCCACTCTGAAACTGTGCTGTGTCGTGGCATCTGAGTCTCGACAGACATGGATGTAAACTGCACCTTGACTAGTTCACGGCAGCTTACATCCTAGCTGTAAGTCATTCTAGTTTGGCAGATATTTAACTTTGTATGACTGTTAACCAGCTCTTTCTTAGCCTACCCTTATCCCCTTTTTGTCTTTATAACTGTGCTTTCCCCTCTGCTTCAGCCCCATCCTCTCCACCTCCACTCCCCCTACCTCCCCTCCCTCCGCTCTCACGTGAGACTGTACGTTGTTTACTTTGGCTCCCAGAAAAGCTGAGGTGAAATTCTATATAACCGGAGCTCATGTTACTGACTCACACACATGCACGAACACACAGAAAAAGCAGGACAACTGACTGGTGCTACATGTGTATAGACCTTTAATCAGATAGCATTCGTTGCTTTGTGTGTGTGTCTGTGTGTGTTTTGTAGGACTGAGAGTTACAGATACAGGTCAGATAGTGCTGTCACCTGAGAGAGAGAAGCATGGACGAATAGCAGCGCCTTAACTTGTTTTTTTGTAGTAAGTTTGTTTACTTTGACCTGTATTTTTCTTCTTCAAAGAAACCACTACACCACTAGTTACATGAGCACAGATCCACATATTTACATCACACCAGTGCAGTTTCTGTTTGAAACATGCCTGCAGCTTGCTGCTCTCTCAGAAACCTCACATGAAACTAAACTTTGAGTACTTCTTCTACCACTGCTAATACCAACATAACCAGTCAGAGAAAGAGAGTAAAATGTAAAGCAAGACAGCGTTTGCCTGGTGCCCCAAATGACTAAATCCGCCCCTAAAAAAACATGGCCCAGCCACGGCTCCTCGTGCTCAGAAACACTGGTGAAAGTTGTAGCGTCAGAGTGGTGCTGTTTCTGTAGGCTATCCACTCATGCTTGTTGATGCCAGGAAAGTGAAGAAGAGAATGGCTATAACGTGAATTTCCATAGTCCGCAAAGCCCTGAAGCCCCGCCCCCATTGCTGCGCGAGTCACAGAGTGCTGTTTGCTTATTTATTTCTAGTTTATAATAAATTGATTGTGTTGTGTGTCTAAATTATACCAAATTTTGTCACTGTACATAATTGGGTCCCCAGTGATACACTCACCAAGTATGAAGTTGATCAGATGAATGGTTCTTGAGATGCGGAAGGACGGACAAATAGGCAGAGTCCTTGCTCTCTGACTCACCTTTAGACACACACACAGATAAATCTCTAACCAAGTACTCAAACTTGACGGGTTGCATTTCAGCATACATGATCACTGATGCTAATAATGCCTAATGCTTCAGTTTTTTTTGTGACGCCCACACCATCAGGTGCAGAGATGTGAAACTTTTTTTAAGATCACACTGAATCTCAATTTCATTGTTGATCTAACACAGCTCCTCACTGTGTGATAAATTTTAATTTCTGGAAAGTGTTGGGGGCGGCAGCAGGGCCAGGCTGATACAGAGAGCGAGACAGAATGTTGTGCTTACCAGGCTATGATAATGCAGTTGAAGGAGCAGATTATCACCAAATGGGTGTAGCCTCAGTGTTGTCACTGAAATGTTTCTTAAAAGGGACCTATTAGGCTCATTTTAAGGTTTATACATGTATTTAAGGTGTCTAATAAAACATGCTTACATGCTTTAATGTTCAGAAACACTTAATTTTCCTCATACTACAGATGCAGAAAAGTCATTTATATCCTTATATCCGTATTGCTTTGCTGTTTGTCAAAAACAAGACCATAATTTCGGCATCTCCACCCTGTTCGTGCACGTTCCCACCATTCCCAATTTAATCATAACTTCCCATCACACTGAAATATTCGGAGACCGCTGGTTAACCAGATCCGAACATGTTGTTGTAGGGTGTTGTGACAAGTCTGGCCATAGAGACTTTTGCCAGCTTGGGTGCTTGGGCACATCATGTTCTCCCTCCCTGACAGTGGAGGGAGGCTGCGGTGTTCTTTCTTTGCTCGGCCTCTAATTTGAAGATAATTTAGATTTTTAATTAGTGTGTATTTGTTATGTATATATGGGTGCTGGGAAAGGAGTGGGGCTTGTTATGTAATCTGCTGCAGTGTGTGAGGTCAGGTGAGGAGGGGGCTCTGTGAGTGTGTGTGTATGTGTGTGTGTAAAATATTCATGAACATCTTGAGTGCATCATGAATGTTAATGGGGACATGTGAGAGCACTGAAAATGGAGAGGAGAGTTGAACCAGAGAAAGTAAGAAACGGGCGGAGACACAAATATTTTCAACCTCCGCCCTCTTCCATCTGTCTGTCTCTTCTCACTCTCCATCTCTCCTTTTCTTCCTCTGCCTAACTTTGCTCCCTCCATCTCTTATTCCTCCCACCTCCCACCTGATCAAACCCTCCATCCTTTCCTCCTTCCTTCCCTTGCCTCTTGCCCTCCTTCCTCCTTCCTTCCCTCTCTCTTGTTTTGTTTTCTTTCTCAATCTCCCTCTAAGAGGCTTGATGAGGGTCTTAGCACTGCTGTGTGTGTGTGTGTGTGTGTGTGTGTGTGTGTGTGTGTGTGTGTGTGTGTGTGTGTGTGTGTGTGTGTGTGTGTGTGTGTGTGTGTGTGTGTATGTGTGTGCGCGTGTGTGTGTGTGTGTGTGTGTGTGTGTGCGACTTTCACGTGGCAGGCATTAATGTGTGTGTTGGGTGTGAGGAAACGTGCCATCTCCGCAGGTTATAATCCAGTGGCCCGCTGGACACAAAAACACACACTCTGGAATTTAACTCTGCAGGACCTCGAACTGAACATACATGCAGTCTGTTTTTCTCCTTCTCCTCTCTATGAGGCATGTTGTTAGCAGACTGCCCTCATGTCTCGTTCTCCTCTCTTTCTCTTTTTTTTGTCCACATATCTCATTTCTTCTCATCAAACACACACACACACACAAGCCCTCTGTTTAAAACAGTAGCTCAATTTGAAAACAGTTGAGCACATTGCACGCTTTCATCCTCCCCGTCCAGTTTTAAAAGACTGTCCAAGTGTCTGAGAGGATGAATCATGTGCTCAAACCAATTACACTGCTAAAAAATGGACTCTTTTCATAGGAAAGACTGTGAACGTCCTCAGTTGTGTTATCAGCATGTTGATAGTCGCAAACAACTCATAGATGTTGATTGGTTCGCCCAAATAAAACAAGAGCTCATTTTCTCTCTTGTCCTCATGGTGTCTGGTCATGCAAGTAATTTTGATTTACTTTTGAGTTATCGATCTCTGAAATTTCTGCCTCCACGCTAATACAGTAAAGATGACTGGAGTTTTGTTTTTGGTGCTCACAGCCTTGAATAGAAGAAGCAGTGTTACTATCCAGAAATAATGACCCTATTTCTGAAGATTATCCACAGACCTTAATGTCAAAAGTTTCCATTTTCCCTTTGATAAAAAGAAGTTTTGATAAGTACTGCTCACAGGGAAACCAGGACATTTGTTTCTGCAAAGAGAGAGTATTTTACAGTTGATAACACTGAAAACATAATTCTAATAAACTTAATTTTATGTTTGACTTGTGGCTAAAATGTTGAATTTCTCTACATGGAGAAATATCACAAGTAAGAGGTGAGACCAACAAAATGGGTGTGACGGCAAAAATGACCTCCTCCAAATTGCAACAAAAATGCTGCTTGTGTTGCTCACATACCGCACACCACGGGGATGAGCGGGGGAAATCTGTTTTTGTGGAGTTTAGCAATCACGGGTCCATAAAAACAGAGGACAAAAGGGCTTCTTAAATGGTAATAAAAAGCAAATGATAGGGGTCATTAAATGCAGGAAACAGAGACCGTTTGATTCCATATTTGCAAAAACAGAGACACATTTGGTTCAAGCTTGGCGAGCTCCCTCAGGCAGCATTAGCCCTATTGGCGTGGGACTAGTATTACCTGGGGACCTCCAGTAATTTGTAATAATCGCAGAGGTCGTCTGAGATCTTAATCCCGTGCCAATCTGCTATATCTGTAGTTTGTCATGTAACAGTTGAACCACAAATTATCTAACATATTTCGCCAAACAAACTTTATCTTGGGGGAATGTCTGGTGTTGTGTCCTTACGCAAACTTTCACTATCTTAGCTCTCATCAGCACATTAGTCACAGCCTTCATGATTACATGGGTTATAAACTAATTCTGGTGCATGAGGTCCCTGGTAATGTGGGTAACATGCAAATTGATAAAGAAATTCAGGGTGAAAAACACAGTCCAAAACATTAAAACTACCGACATGTGAAGTAAATTACTCAGATAATTTCATTTCTGCTTGGTAACATTTGGTCCTGGCATTCATGTGGATGCCCCTTTATGCACTGCATCCATCTAAACATTGTTATAGTCCAAGTACCCCACTTATTGCAACAGTATCCGTGATGACAGTAGCCCAGCAGTGGGTTACCATTCCCAGAGGAAATGGTCCAAGGAACGTGACAAAGATCTCAAGGCATCAACCTAGCTTTCAAATTCCAGCATCTGTGGGACAAACCGATGCCTCAGAGGTCCTTTGTCTGGGCCTTGACAGGTCAGAGCCAAGTCCGATCTGTGATAGGGCCTCTGACCCGTCGAGGCATGGCCGTAGGACCTCTGGCGTTGTCGACAGATCCCTTGAGTCCTGTGGGTTGCGAGGTAAGGTACCGGCACATCTCACAAATACTCGATGAGATTAGGATTTGGGAAATCTGAAGGCTAGATTGATGTCTTGAGCTCTTAGTCACGTCCCCTGTGCCATTCCTGAGCAGTTTTTGTGGTGTGGCCTGGTGCATTGTTCTGCCTGGGGGGACACACTGCCATCACGGAGTGCAGTTGCCATGAGGGGGTGTATTAGTCTGTAATGGCGTTTAAGTAGGTGCAGCATTTCAAGTGGTATTGACATGAATGCCAGGACCAAAGGTTTTCCAAAGGAACTTTGCATTGTAACAAAGGATCAGTGTTCTTCACTTCACCAGCCAGTGGTTTAATGTTTTGGCTGATCGGTGTATGTTGTGCATTGAAACAGTCGCAGCTATTGTTTTGTATTGAAGCCTCTTCACCTTGTATGTTCATATCGACACACCTGTGAAAATTACAGTATTGCTTTTTGCTCCCATGCTGTGGTCAGTATATGTTTGAAAGTTACTAACTGCGGTGTTTTTTTCTTTTTTTTTTATCAACCACCTCACCACCACCATCTCTCCTCCTGACCAATGGGACGCCTGGATTGTGGCTCCGTGCTTCTCCACCTGCTGGTTGTCATTCTCCAGATTGATCAGCCAATCGATGGGGATTTTCAGAGGAGCTCCACCTACCTTTGCTGCCTTCCCTCCTCCTCCGCCCCTCTCCCCCCGCGGCCACTTCCTCCCCCCCACCCACCCCGTCATCCAGGCCTCCATCCAGCCCTCCATACACAAAATGACTCTGGAACTTACTGAATGGTCTTCTATATGGATTTTTACAGCTTGTAATAGACAGTAAGAAAAGGAGGGAGAAACCTCAATGACAAAAAAGCCATAAAGCACACACACACACCACACACACACACACACACACACACACACACACACCACACACACACACACACACACACACACACACACAAACACACTTGACGCACACAGAAAGAAGAAAACACACTCTTGGAATGTACCGCGCACTATTCCTGTGAAAATTCAACTGCTTCCCTTATTTTTCCGGATTTTCTACAAACCTTTGGAAAGCTGATTTCTTTTTTTTTTTTTTCAACTCTGGGACAAAAGAAAAAGCCGAGAGGATTAACACATGTTGAATTTGAAGCTGCAGTGTTTTGGGAGGACAACTTGCCTTTAAGACGACTTGTTTTGAGGACAACTGATTGCTGATTGAGTTTTTTTCTTTACATTAACCTCCTAGATCTATATATAAGAGATTTAGTGTCCGTAGCCTGTTACGTTTTATCAGGATCCAGTTAAGATAGATAAGTTACAGATAAGTTTTCTTACCTTGCATGCTTGGACACTATCTGTTACAGTTTCCATTCTACACCCTTAACTGGTGGTAGATGTAACTGCTACATAGGCAGCAGTTCTACCACAGGCTGCAGTCAGTGGATAGTAAAGATTGTAACTGAGTCACTACTAGTTTTTAAGCACTTACGTATAAGTGACTTTATACGAGCAGGGATTGTTTTTTCTTTGGTAGCTACAGGTAGTTGTTCTCAGATTTGTCCACGTGTTAGAGGAGGTGCACTTGTTTTCTCGTTGCGTGCATGCCCTCCACCATGCCTCCCCAGAACACAGAGGCCGACGCCATGCAGGTTGGATCTCTGGTGGGCGGGGTTAACGCCAAAACCACCACGGCATCAGGCTCGGACGGGGAAAAAGGAGGAGCAGGAGGCGAGACGGATGGATCGGGAGGCAGCGGCGGAGGAGCAGGAGGAGGAGGTCGAGGAGGGGAGGAGTCAGCTAGCGAGGGATCTGTCGAAGGCATACCCCTGAAGAGATGGGTGATGCACGGGGCCGTGATGTTTGGGCGGGAGTTCTGCTATGCCATGGAGACGGCGCTGGTGACACCCGTACTGCTGCAGATAGGTCAGTAAAGAGGTCACACACACACACACAGATTCATGGCATATGTTCTGTATTTACATAAAAACACAGGTGCATCACTTTAAAAACAAACACAAGTGGTAAATGCCAGAGGGAATTTATCTTTGGTCACCTGCTGCCTGCTGTAGTTCTCACTTTGTTCCCTCTGTGCATCCACCTTACACCCCTGCTGCCCCCCAAAACAAAGGAAAGCATTCCATCCTCATCAGCGGGCTCCTAATAAAACCGCAGTATTCTGAGTTTATGATTTATACTACACTAATGTAACCACTAACCATGCATAATTAAAAGTATCTTACTCATCTTGATTCTTTGAGCATGTGTTGCATGCGTTGCAGTTTACCCCCGCTTAATGCAGAACATTAGGAAATTGCCTGTCGCAATAATATTTGTTAGTAAATGTGAAATGTTTGTGTCACACGTGTCTGCATCTTCTCAGCCACAAATAGGAAGTGAGTTTGGTGATGTCTGCCATGAATGGTGATACTCATTGCAAACAAACAAGATTCAAGACAAAGCCATGTAGTGTGTGTTTATTATGGTGTGCATGTTTTTCCGGGCAACAGCCAAATGCTAGGTGTGTAGTTTAAAGGTATACTATGCGGACATTGTTGGGCACTGTTTGCAAAGAGCAGGAATGGGAAACTGATGATTTTTTACTGATACTAGTGCCATTATCGATTCTGCTTATTGATTTTTTTTTTATAGATTCCTGATGAATTTTCTGTGTGGAAAAACAGTAGGCCTACACAGGTTTTCAGCAGTGTAGCTGAAATAAGAGAATATTTGTACAGCATTAGTTTAATTTAGGTTTTCTTTGTCACAAGAAAACATCTGCTCAGCACTCCTGGTGCTAATGTTTTATGCTCGGTTGCGAAGCATTGGCACTTGGATAGAGTGTCATGGCATTCCTGGAATTCAAACCCATGTTTCGTTGAAAGACGTCTCCGCATATTCTCGGTGTTTGCAGTCTTATTTGATAAAATCATTTAGACTTTCAACCAGCACTGTTGTTTTCTTTCTTTGTAAAATAAAGCCACGCTTTGACCGATATTATATCTACTTCACCATAACTCCCTCTTGTTGCAAGTTTCCAGCAGCGTAGACGCTCGAGTGTGACGTTGTGATGCTGGCATCAATAAAAGGAAGTGATAAGCTCAGACACGGCTCCGCTGAATTGAAAAGTTTGGAACCAGTTCTCACCTGGAACTGGGTCTCAATTCCGATTCCTAGTAAACAGTATCTTAAGTGAAAGTTAAAGTGAAAGTCAACCCCAGATTCACTCTCACTTACCACTTTTTCGGTGCTATGTGTGTGATTTTCATAGCTTCTTCTTGGATGTGTGCTGCTTACGATCTGGCACCTAGTTGCGCCTTTATATTAAGTCCTGACCTCACTTCATCCCAAGCATAGCAAAGTAACAAAAAATAGAGGCAGAGGGCTGAGTCTTTGCAGATAAATAAACCACCAAACACTTCTAGTGGGTCATAAGTGATGATTGAGAGAGATTACTTCTCTATTAGTCTATATATTGCTTAACAGGAAATCTACCTTAAGATACCCTTGAGAAGAGAAAAGCAGCAAATCCTAACTTGAGATGCAGCAACCAACTAGTTGAAGAGTAAACCTGAGTCTCATCTTATTCTTATTCCACATTTAAACATTGCATTCCTGCTATAAGAAGAAGCAATGCAAAGTCATGTAGAATGCAAAGTGCGTGTAAACCTAATATAGTGTCCGAGCGGGAACAGAGTGTCTTGTTGTTTATCCCAATGTTGTCCTGGCATTTCAGAGGACACCTTGGCAGCTAGATATATCCCCCCTGCTGTCCACCTTGTTCAGATGGACTTCCACTGGATCTGCCTGGAGATTAGCTAGCTCACACACACACACACACTCATAGACCGACAGACATCCAGTCACAGTGAGCGCACTGTCATTTGCACCTAGCGTCGTCTTTGACAGCCTTTAAGAATTCACCAAGTCCAAATCTGTCTGGAGTACACCGGAGCCCTCAGGGGAGACGGCGAGGGTGTGAAAAGTAAAGAGGAGGAGAGGATGGGAACAACATGAGAGTGAGAAGGGGAGGTAGAGAGAGAGCAAGATAAAAGGCTGAAGCAGCCGTAACCTTGTTTATAATTCAAAGTCACTTCCCATGCAATCCCCCCCTCCCTCTCTCTCTCTTCCTTTCCTTTTCTCTCCAAATCTCTCCTTCCCCCTCAGTGGCGTAATGTGATCTCCTAGCTTACATAACTAAGGCGACATGAGTGGCAGGACACTCTGTGGCTACCGTGACTCCTGGCTGGCTCACCCAGGATGAGCTGCCACAGGGAGAAAGTCTTTGAAACACTCACTCTGACAAATGTTCTGTTTTCTGTTAAAAGGACTCTCCTGAGATCTGCCAAATATTAAACAGAAAATGAATGAAAATCTAATATGTTATGGCAGAAAAAGTGAAGATCAGAGAATAATGCTTGGACTCCTAAACAATTTGTACCTTGTAATCATAATTACTGTAACCTGATACCAGGCTTGTCTCCTGTGGTAGTGTGAGACCAAGGGAGTAGCTGCTGCATGTTTTTGTTCTAATTTTAGCCCTGATTTAGCTAGCCTAACCTATTTTTTTAGATCAGGACGTGTCTGAGCCCCTCTTAGTAGATTTTAGAGCCTCTGAGAGGTACAACTGCTGCAGATTAGTCCACTGAAATAAATGCAACTAAAGCAGACAGAGCAGTGACTTTGGTGTCGAAGTGAGATTCATCACTGATGTGGAGGGTTAATCCAGTCATGTCAGTCTTTTCATGTCAGGCTAATTGACTGCTGTTCAATCTGACCTTTAATGCTGATCATAGGAATTGCCGTCCATCCCAATGAATTATTAAGTAGGGTGCTCTCAGGAGAGCACAGTGCACCATGTTTGTTTTTCACACTAATTTGTTGTGTATTAGGAGGAGCACACATTTACATGACTGCACCTGAAATGTGACACGATACAGAGGATTACAGCCATTGTTTGGCATGAATATCACAACGCTAACAGGTGAATCAGCACTATATTTGTTGTGGAAACAGACCTAAAAGCAGCAGTAATCTTTTTTTTATGCTTAAGGCTGTGAAACAACACAGCACTTGCCTATCATCACCTTTTAAGTTTATATACTGAACTTGTTAACAAACAGTTGCTTATTTACACATCCTGCAGACACAGTGCAACATTATCATTCATTTGAAGTGGTGTTGACAGGAAACCAGGCTGATGAGACTGAACCAAAGCAGTAAAATTGAGGGTTTTAACTCAAGCTAAAAATGCTTAAATGT
Organism: Cephalopholis sonnerati; assembly: GCA_019142605.1. NCBI lineage: Eukaryota > Metazoa > Chordata > Actinopteri > Perciformes > Serranidae > Cephalopholis > Cephalopholis sonnerati. Next base: position 21,795,794 of record JAGQAX010000014.1, on the reverse strand, counting down.
TTCTAAAAGCTGAGGGAAACTGCAGTCGGGTGATAATTCTCTGTGGGTTCAGCAGATTTAAGATGATCTTAAAGGGCAACTTGTGTATTTTTCAACCTGGACCCTGTCCTCCCATGTTTATGTGTCCAGGTGACTAATAGGAGCAACAGTTGTTGAAGTCCAGTATTTAGCAGGAGTGCTGCAGTCGGCAGCGGTGAAACAGGCTGCATTCCATTCAGGGCGTGTTCCCACCGTCATTTTACATCCACTGAAAGCGCTTGTTTTTGCCACTGAAAGGCTCAGATTGTTATTGTAAGTGTCTGACAACATCATGAGAAGGACCCTACAGCGATCGACCTTTGAGTTAAAGAGTGTAACATTATTGGGTTAAACCAGAATGGGCCTGGATATTGCCATTGGCAATTCTAGCAGACTTCTTTTGAAGTTTAGCATTGCAAAACACACATCAGTCAAAGTCAATAGAAACACAATAAAATTCACAAAAGCCACCTTGGTTCATTTTTTCATTGTGCCAACAATCACCAACTCTGTTTGGTTGAAATGACCCCATAATTCACCTGGTTACATGTGAGGATATTCTGGCTCTATACACACTTAAATCACTGTTTTTTAAAATGGTGTCTGGTGAGTTTGGTGATAGCGATTTTGGGGCTGTTTCTGGTTAAACAAAAAGGACTATGGATCCTTTCTATAATGTTGTCAGACAGTCATATTAACACTGAGCCTGTTTGTGGCAAAAACAAGTACTGTCAGTGGACCTATATTAGTGGTGCCTAATTGCCTTGAGTGGTTACATTGCAGCTTGTTTTGCTGCTGCAGGCTGCAGCACTCCCACTCAATACTGGACTGGTTTTAAAAAAAAAAGGAGTTCCCATCAATCATTTGAACAGAAAACTGTGGTGAAATAGGGTCCAGGTTGAAAATACCAAAGTTACTCTTCAAGGTCTTTTCTCAGTGGTGTTTTACTGTCTGTCCTGAGCCACTTTCTTTGAAATGGCTTTGCAGCACTTTCCTGTCCGTGTAATACATCCATGCTCAGCTCTCTATGTGTGATTTTGTCACATGAATCCTCTTAGAAGTTATATGTCTTCATGCATTTTGCACTACAATGGCTGGTTTTGTGCAGATTGATTCATGTTTTTAGCCCGCAAACAGACAAACAAACAGGCCTAGTGAGATGAAAACAAACCCCGCCCTCCAACTCTGTGGGCAGAGGTCCAAGTTTTGGGATAACAAATATCGACCCCCCCTTCATGTGGTTAATGCTCATGCAGGAGACTGACTGTAGCTACTGGAATTAGCTGGATAGCTGGCTGGTTGGCTCGCCCTGAGTGAAACCATTGTGTGTGTGTAACCCCACAACATTGGGGTCAGAGAAGGAGGGTATGTGCGTGTGTGTGTGTGTCAGTGTGTGTGCAGGAGACACAGTTTGGTCAAGGAGCCCATATTTACACAACCCAGAGAAAGGATAAGAAACTTCTACCTTACAAGGTCCTGTGCAGAGAGCATGCAGAGCTCTTTTCTCCTGGCAGCAGTCACTCATACTGAGACACAAGCTTTTCCCCTAAAGGCAAACACAAACATAAAGACTAATGGACCAGTCACATCACACATGACCTTCTTCCAACTGAGCCTTTACTCCTTCAAACTGGTGAGATAGGCACAGATGAAAAAACCCAGAAATCTAAATTTGGCAGAAAATGTTTTTATGTAGGAACCAATCACTCATAATGAGAAGATGATTGAGAACAGGCCACCTGTGCAGCTCAGGGGCATATTGTAACGATTTTTCCCTCTTGTGCAATGACTTTTGATTTTATTCTGCCTCTCCTCCAGATATATTAAACTCCTGGTCTTTCTGAAAGTTGTATCTTGTAAGAGCATCGCCTAACGACTTAATGCAGCTGAAAGTGAGGTAAGAGCAAGAGAGAGATGAGTCAGTGATGAGAAAGGAGATAAAGGGACATGATAAAGAGTGAAAAGAGAGGGAAGAGGAAAAGGAGGGAGGAGGTGAAGAGTGCAGACGCTGTGTTGTGTCTCTCTTTTTGGTTAAGAGGGGGATGTATTACATAACAACAAGCTTTCTGAGCTTTAAGTGTACACAGAGGAAGCTGTTTAAGCACCATGATGCTTATTAAAGACATATTAGAGGGAAAAACTGATGCAATCTGATGTGTTAATGCTCAGTTTCAGCAGCTACATATTAGCTGCAGGAATTATTTGTAACAAGGTAACAGGTTAGGACAGAGTAGAGATGTTACAGGAAACAAAAATCATGCAGGTGCATGTGATTACATCTTCATGTTTTTAGCCAAAATCCTGATTTCTAAGGGAGTTTCACTAGACCTCTGGGAGTGGTTGACCTAGTAGGTAGAAAGTAGTAGCTAAAGTTAGTGACCATTGGCTAGTACCCTAACCTGACAGCGATGCATCCATGTACAGAGTTGAAATATAAAAGACAGTTATACTAAAGCACATTTACTCACCTGGCCAAAATCAAGACAGCAGTCATTTCAGTTGTGGACCCAAACGCACACAGAAAAGTTATAGTCAGCTTAACTCTTGTGCATTTCATTGGCTCACTGTGTAACATTAGTAATATCAGGACGTCTGGAGGACGAGTTATTTTGTAGAGATGATCATGTCTACACTGGGCAAATTGGTCAAGTTGTGAGAAAAATCACTTTCCCTTATTTTGTATGGATCACATCTAACATTGGTTTCAGTGTTCTGATGATATCTGCTGCCAGTCAGCTCTTTTATGCAGTTACTTTTCTCAGTTTCACCCAGTATAGATTTATCACTTCCTGCCCTCCGTCTGAAGTTTGTGCATCATAGTAGTCATGTGATTGCAAACAAGTTATTGGGCGATAACGAGAGGGAGGTGAGGGCATTCAACAGTTTCAATGAGGCAGTTGATGTTTTTCTTGATTCTTGTTCTACTGAAATATTGCAAGAAGTCGCTTTTTTTTTTTTTGGCAAACAGGTTGAGAATATTTAATAGCACAGGCAATTTCTTTCACTTTTAGGGATGAATTATTGGCATTTTCTTTTGCACAAGTCTGAAGCCAAGGACTTTAATGAGCAGCTTGCTGTATTGTTTGACCTTCCTGGAGTGCACATCTCCCAAGATGTCATGTTGCTTGTTCTCCTCTCACCACCTGCTTATGAGGACATCCCAGTCTGAAGGTTACCACCATTAGTCTTGTTTAATCTTGATCTGTTTATTTGCTCGTTTGACTAACTAGCTGTGCATGCAGCACTAGCCGTGCCACCAATGTGGTACCCAAAACAGTCCAGGGCCTGGCAGCTCTGTGACATTGTTATCCTTCTTTGGAGGCCTTCTTGGCTTTACTAAAGGAGATTACTTCAATCCACCAGGAAATGCCCTTCTATTCATTCAGGTTGTGCTGCTGAAGGCCTCGGCTCACTGTGATAGTGTCTTGACCAGAACTTAATTTGATTTCCATGGCTAAAGCTTCCACTGTTTGACACACCACACAGCTGTAATATTTGCATGTCAAGACTGAATGATCATCCAGATTAGGGATGGTCTAGGGATTAATAACCCTGATGTTTCAACTGAAGTTTAAATTTAGACTAGTTGACAAGAAAACACTCAGTAAACAATCAAAATTCAGCACAATTTATAAGGTTAAACATTGTCCAAAATATATTGCATACACTAAAAGAGCCATCTGTTTTAAATCCTGCGTAAATCTGTTGCCCTTTGCACCATACATTATGAACACTTCATGTTATCATACAGAACATGACTTCAATTCACTAACCAAAAGCCAACAAATGACATTTAGTAAACAGCATTATTTAGGAATTTAAATCTTTAGGAAACCTGAAACTTAAAACAGCATTTTCACTGGTTAAATCTTCTTTGTGATCAGCTTAGTTAGTAGATGGTTATCTGAACAATAATAGTCCCACCAAATAAATACATAGCATTTGATGTGCACAATAGCTAGACCCTGAATGCAAATGTTTTCTTTCACAAAAGTGTATCACTTTTGAAAGAGATGATCTTACTTCCGGGCAATGTGACCCGTCTTTGCTGTAGAACACTGCAGGAAACCCTCAAGTTAACAAAAGTGCCTGTCATGAATTTGTGATTTCACATGATTGTAACAAGATGGTAGCATGTTAGAAGAATTTTAGGTGTGTATGTTAGGTAGAATGTTAGCATGCAGCACGATGGTATTCTGCTAACAGCCCCTGAGGGTTTAAAAGTACAAGCCCATACTTGAATCAGTATGATGCAAAATGGCCCCTGGTTTTGTCATGTGCAGAATGCTATAGCTCCTTTTATTTAGCACTGTAGCATGCTACCAGTGTTAGCTGCCAAATCTAGTGTTTGCAAATGCAAAGTATTGTGCAGCAAATCAGCTTGATCTTGCATTGTTTATGCTAGCGTCCCAGGTAGCCTAATCCACCGAGTGATCCTATCATGTTAGCTGGTCTAATCTAGCAGATGACCTTGCAGACGGCGTAATACGGGGTTATATAAATGACTGGCTTGATGTCACAGTGACTAATCACCATAATCTGACCCAGTCATTCATGGGACAGAGTAGATGGAGGGTGGAGTAGGTGGATAGGTGGATAAAATGTTGCATGGCTGTTGTAGCAACAGACAGGAGCAATCATTGAGGGACAAGATGTGAGAAAGAGAAAAGAGGAAAACATCTATACAGAGATAGGTGAGAAAAAGTGAGAAATAGGAGCCACTGACAGTGTGAATTGTATTCCTGCCAGCTTGCGCGGCCCTTTAACCGCAATCTTCAGCTCCTCTGTTATCTTTTTACACTTCTGCATGTGTCTCTGCAGAGGGAGGGAGGGAGGGAGAGACAAGCACGCAAGTCTAGTCAGTTATTTAAAGCCTTCCTATTCATAGCTCTTTATATAAGCACTGCAGCAACTTTGTTCATTTATTAATTTTATCACTGTACAAACAGGGAGACACAAAAAGGTGTTAGAGGGTTATTTGCTAACATCACCACGGATGCAGGGCGGAGTGAGTGGTGTAATACTGATGCAATGAAAGACAAGACAAACAGCAACACCAGTATGTGATGATTGATGCCAGTGGTTCCCAAACTGTGGTGCGTGGACCATGAGGGAGTCATTGAGAGGGTTCTGTGGTAATCAGAATTGTGGTACACTCGTGTGTGCTTGTTTGTGTTTGTGATGTAAATGCAGAGTCAGCAGAAACTTTAAGACAAAGCCATGTTAGGTGTGACAGTGGTGTGTGTGTTTTTCCATGCAACAGGCGATAAGCAAGGTATGTGTGTGCTATTAGTGTAAGATATGTGAGGAATGCAGAGCTGTGTGTGTGTGTGTGTGTGTGTGAGAGAGAGAGAGAGTGTGTGAGTGTGTGTGTGTATTTGTTTGTCAGCACATTGTTCCCACCCTCCCTCCCCCTCTAGGGAGGTGAAGTCATCAAAAACAAGCCACCACAGAGCTCTCAGGTGATGATGACGGACAAAGAAACGTTAGTAAAAGCAAATTCTTTCAACAGAGGCTGCAAATAACAATTATTGTTGTTATAATGTTGTTATGTTATTGTTTCAATATATTCAATCAACTGGTTTAAATCAGTGAAATAGACACAGAATAAAATGGGAAGCACATAAGCACATCATATTAATATATTATTGTCCCACTCTTCTCAAAATTGTATTTGTCTTTTGTTTATGTACATGTAGGCGATGTCTGTGCATTTCGCTAAAATGTTAGATTCAGAAAGGATTTGAGAGAGCAGAGTTAGCATTAGCATAGTGAAAATTTTAACCGCAAACAAGGTAGAGTGTGCAGTTTTTGGATGTTAACCAAACACTCGAGCTTCCTTTTATTATCTATCAAAAATCCCATTACAGCCTACAACCTAACAAGCTAAAAAACAACATAAACATACAGAAGATGCTAACTACATTGTCCTCTCAGTCTGGGGGTGCTTTTCAGTCCACTAACATGTCTCCTTGCTTACCATTCTCACATCTCTTCCTCTCATCTTAACTCCTCCTAGCAAGGATGTGAGAAAGAAATGTGAGGAAGAGACACAAGGACTGAAGCTGCAAAACAAGAAACCATATAGCGTCAGTCTTAAGTGGTGTCATTTACTGTGGAGGGTGTGGCATTTATATGTCACACCACTTGATAGAAGACCCCCACTTAGGTTAAACCTGTTTTTCCTTGCTCTAAGCTCCTCCAGGGGCTTCGTGTTTCCTTGCGTCTTGTCTCCTTGTGGTGCCTTTGAGGGAGTAAAGGTTCCTCTTTGATGGCAGAGAGGGAATGATGTCTGGGTTAGGGAAGGAGAGAGGAAGCGAGGAGGCATATGTCAGCTTGTTGAAAAGCACCCTGGGTCTGACTAAGACTCAAATATGTATGTATTTTAGCCACTGTGGGAGCCGTTCAGCAAAAGGAACATATGTTCACTTTGAATCTGATGTGCTCTATACGATTATGTTGTTGAATATTTTGGAAATTGATTCAAATCTAAAGTAATTGTTTCACTCTATAAACATCCAGGTGGAGTTTCCATGTGTTGTTGTAATGAGTCAGATGTTTGTCTGTGTAAACACATGCGAGTGTGCAGGTGCAGAGTGGTCATTTGGGTTAGTGAGGTCCTGTCACAGATGTTTTGTTTTAATAAGAATCACATGACCTCCAGAATGTCCAGTATGGACATAAACACAACACACACAACATTAACACTTCACCTACAGCTCGTTCACAACATTGCAGCCGTTAAGGTTGGAGCTGAACGGCGATCTCAGCACAGCAACAAGGCTAATGGGACACAAAGCTGCTGCAAAAAATTCTCCTCATACAGAGTGTGTGAATCACCCTGAGGCGCTCTGACAATTTCACAACACGCACTGTATGTAACAGTAAATCAGAACTGCACCCTGACTGTCAAATGAGACATGGGAAATCTCCAAAGATAAAAAGAAATATTTATAAAATTGGTTTGATAATAATAATAGCCACAAAATTGGGCCCAAGTGGATTGTACTGTCTGGAATATACACTTCATAGCAATAATTACAGTTTCTATTTAATTTTTCCACTTGACATCAGTTTATTTAGCATAAAATACAGACAGGTTGGACTGTACTACACTGGACAGACTAGAAAATCTATAAAAACCCAGCAGCCCAACCTTCACACACACGCACATAAATATACACACGCGCGCACACACACATAAATACACACAACGGCCCCTAATAGCAGCCAGTGTGAGAAGCAGTAATGGCTGGCCTCGGGGTTATTATATGTGTGTGTATTTAAGGAGGAGAGTAGAAAAACATCTGCTCTCTCTCACTGCTGCTTGTTCACTTTGACAGTATATAACTGAAAGGATGGATGGATGGACACTGACAGATTAATCTTGTGCAATCATGTGTCTGGTAAATATAATATTTATGTAATCACACAGAAAAAGAACAGTAACTAAATTAATGCAAGGTCCCTCTTCTAAGAAACTACTTGCTGGCCATTTTTTACATTTTTAAAAGTATTCTCTGCTTCAATGAGTTTTAGAGATACTGGAAGTTTATGTCATTCACTTGCTGTGTGTATAAAAAGGTATCATTTTACCCAGTGAACTCTTGAATGTAAAAAGAATCAAATCCGTTGAGCTGCTTCTTGTCCCGTAGCTGCGTTTGTCTCTGAAGCAATTAAAGGTGATGGCAAATGAAGGTGAGAGTAATTTAAGAACAACAGCTGTATTTGATCACTAAAAAATAGTGTGCTGCTGACAGATTTTGGGGCTCTGACTTTGTTTGCTTGTTTACTGTCAGCAATGTGTATCTATCCCTGGAAAGCATTAAATGTCACAGTGGTTTGCCCAATTTATTATCATGATTGTGTGATTTAAAATATTTCCAAATGAAGAAAGATCCCACATATATTTTTTAAAACATTACTTCTAGAAACAGTCTCAAAGTATAAAACAAAGTGACCAATGTCAAATATATCTTTCTGGCTAACTTAGAGTCTCCCACAAGAGAAAGAATACTGATGGAGGAGCAGCATTTATATAGTAAGATAGTTGTAGCCTAACAAAATGAAGGTAGTGAGTTGAGGTTGTCAGGGCCACTGCTGGCCATTTGGATGCTTGAAACATAATTGCTTTGAGGTGTGGTATAGTTTCATGTTGGCATCCCCCCACATATAGGCTAAATGACACTTTTGACACAGAGACCAGAGACTGAGCGTTCTCCAAGATGAAAGAGGGGAAGAGAAAGTGGATTGTGGACTAATGCATCAAATGTTTTTGTTAATAACTTACTCAGAATGCTGCTTTATTATTCTTTGACGCGCATGCCCAAACCGCTGTCTCCAGTACTGAATGATGCAGAGGAGAGATAGGCAACAACTCACTTTGGTTGTGATGTAACTTTTGTCCCAAATTCTTTTTTTTTCAGTGTAGCAATCCACAGAATAACGACAGGGAAGTGACATTTTGGTCAACAAGAAAAAGAGCGAGCTGCATCTCATGAGCAGAAAGACAGACAAAAGGATTTGATAATCTTTTTTTTTGGACTGGATGACCCTGGTGCATATTTAATTTCATTATTTTGTGAAATTACGTATGTCATATTGCCTATAATGGTCTAATGAAGCCTAATGTAGTTGTGCTTCATCTTAAATCTCAATCATTCATCATCACAATTATGATTGATGATCATTAGCTATTTTGATGTCCCACACAATCCCACACAATTTCCACCATGTTTAATCTAATTTAAAACGTTACCTTAGATATAAAGCTTAGTTGCACAGCAGATTTTCACCTGCAGTCCTTACTTGCTGTATCTTTATTTGGCCAGAATTTCTGTTTATGTTGCTGCTATGTACGTTGAAAAAGGTTGGTTTTAAAGTAGTCACAGAGCTAATAATGCTGAGAATAAACCACAAATAAACACAGAAAACATCAGAAATGGTCCTCCTGTGGTCCTTCTGTGTTTTATACTGCATGAACTGGACCAGTGAAACATCACTTTAGGTTGTTAATCAGTCTTTAACATATTATGACAGAGAGATGGAAGTTTTATGAATATTTTTTACCATTAAACATGGTAAGTTTTTGCCAGTTGTCCATGCTGAGTTGAAGGTCATTGTTAATGGACACTTGAACGCACCATTATAACGAGACTTTTTGCTGACCTACTGTATTTGTGGTTACATAACCAACGGATTGCTGCTGATTGGCTTTATCGATTGCTTCTGTGGTAGCAAAAGGGCAGTCGGTGATGCTGTTTGCAGCTTCCTTTGTGTGATAGGTCAGTCTCAGTGAGAGAGCCCGCCTCCCTGCTGTCAGTCACATATGGTCTTATGTTAATGTATCTGGCAGATGGTCGAGGCGTTAAAGCAGAGCTGAATGAATACATTTACACATTTGTAAATCGGCATTCATCAGATTTCACGCCTTAAATTTCCCTCTCAGTTTCGATCTCTCCTTCTGTCTGTCTCTCTCTGTAGGAGGTAGCCACTTTACTGCAGTGCTGTTACATAACTCTGCTGACTAGAAGCAGCTGTGTTCGTGTGTGTGTGTGCACATACATGCAGGCGTCATGCAATTTTAATGCCACCTTTTTACATAGAGAGGATGTTTTGTTGGTGGTGGTGTTTTTCTTTTTTTTTTTTTTTTACCCCTATGCACAGACACACTCCCACACAAACACACCACCCTGTTTGTGTTAAATGAGCTGAAAGGACGACTTTAAAACCAGTTTCCACTCAATATAAAGCAGAGTGCGTGTGCCTTTGTCCTAATGTATGTGTGTGTGCAAAGTAAAGTCCATCCTCCATGTTCTCTAAAGAATGACCTTGGCAGTCTTTGCGGATACACAAACACATAGCATTACAGTAGAGTTAACAAATAAAGGCTAAAATCTAAAGAAAATCTGAAATCTGAAACACAATATTTAACAATTACAACAAATACCACCGGTTAAAGATACAACATGTAACTCTTTCACATTTAACGGTCTAAAAAATAGCTGGACTAATGTTACATGTTGTGTTCATCCTGACGTTTCCAACAATTCCAGAGAGATCTGTATTTTTAATCAAGGACATGGTCCGTGTCATTTGGTTGCTGTTGTCTGTCAGTGACGTCTCGCCCCCTTTGCATTGTTTGCTTTAAGCCACATTTTTATGATGCATTTTTTGAGATTTTGGTCTTTTTTTCTTCATTCTTCAGTTAGGTAAAGGATTTTAGTCATTTGACATTTGGATCTGGAGTTATCAGAGGTACAAGCTGAGCTTAGTGGCTGCCAAACAACATCGGAGAAACACTAATTTTTAACACGCAACTGCTTTATTCAGTGTTTTTACCAGTGTTATTCACCTGGTCCTTTTGTTTTGGAGAGGACATGACCTCTGTGGATAATTCAGCTCCTGGAAAAAACCTCCTGAATGACTGGATCTTAAGTTATCAGAAAAAAATGGAGCACACATCAGCAGGGGTTAGGCTAGCCCCTTTGGGACGAGCCAAACTTCATCAATCAGAGAAACACAGATTTTTAGGGGCAAAAAATAACATTGTACATTTAACAAAAAGACAATTGGGGCTGCGTTTAGTTCTTAGTCTATGCAACAATTCTCTAATGAATGTTAAAAAGAAACCACTCAGTCTCTTTTAGTATTTCCAGTACATTTTCCCCCACTACTACTCTCCTTCCTGCATTGATTCCACTGGCAGTATGTTGTCATCAGCAGAGCCACACACAGCCGTTCATCACTCAGTATTTCACTCTGCTGGGCACTTTGTTAATGATGACCTTGCCTGTGCAGCTTGTGAGTCTATGAGTGTGTATGCGTGGGTGCTGGTGACTGTGTGTCTGTTGTGTGATTGATGGTCTCGCCATTTCTTACTGCTGGGAAGCACAATGACTCACTCCTTTCTTAACGTCTCTTTCTTTGCATCTTTGCCCCCGTCCTTCGTACCCTCTGCTGCCCATGAGAGCATAAATGTTTGCAGGTAGAACACAGCAAGGCAAGTTTAATATGTAGCATATATCAGACACAGAGGTAATTCAGAGGGCTTTATATAGAATTTAAAACAAAACAGAAAATAAGAAAAAAGGTATTTTCAAAGGTTTTAAGAGGCATAGAGGTATAACAGTGGAACATCTTTAAATGACCTTGGCAAAATGAGTAGAAAACCTTGATTTAAAAAACATGCTGATACCTTTATATTTGCTTTTACCTCAGCAGCATTTGTGTCACGAGGTTTTGCAAATATCTGCAGGATGTTCTGTTAAAGGTAGAAAGCTGTCAGCCCAACATTTACATCTGCCTGTAAAAAATTTGCACCCTCTATGAAGTTAAATTATTTATTTTTTATTTTACAACTTTAAATTAAAGTGAATTATTACAAAGATCATTAGAAATAAATGTACAAGATGATTTAAATAAGGCACAAAAAAGAAAACAAAAAAAGAAGAGGAGTCACTATAGCCCAGTGAGACCAGAACTTTTATCAAAATTATGTGATACAGTGTCCTCTTTAACAACATTCGTTATTTGGTCATATTGTTGTTTGCATGTAGATTTTATCTAATAACACCACCATCACTCTCTCTGTAAAAACAAACCTTTAACACCCAATCTCAAAGCTGAAATGACTTAACCCAGTCATTGTTGTTACTGACCTCAGTTGCTTTTTGTGGTAACTTCCTGGTTAAAAACACTAACAAGCATCAGAAACCATCATTTCACTGTGGCAAATAAGTGGCTGCTGCTTAGTAAGAGGATTCTGGGAAATGAAGTAAATGATTGACTGAAGAAGAAACAGCAATTAAGGGGAAATGGGTATGCTGTTACTTTAAATTAGAACAAAATGTTTTGTGAAGGTGGATAATATCAAAATAAAATACATATTTTTCCTCTTACCTGTAGAGATATTAATCAGTCTAGATTGTTTTGGTGTGAGTTGCAGAGTGTTGGAGATACCAGCTGTAGAGATGTCTGCCTTCTCTCTAATATGATGGAACTAGATGTCACTCAGTTTGTGGTGCTCAAAGGGCCAAAAGAAAATACTTTTGAAAAACTCAACAGCAGTGTCTCTTTCCAGAAACCATGACCCAGTTACTCAAGATAATCCAGACTTTGTTGATGTGCTGATGTAAACAAACTTTTAACAGCACCAGATATCAGTACCCAATACTACACCTGACTGAATTGTCACTGGTGCCACAGCTACATGTTTTAATTAGACGCATACAAAGGCGATGGTTAGCTGCAGAGACACATACACGCCTGCAGCCTTCAGTCAGTGTTGGCAAAAAACCTGCAACCAGATTCTTATCAATAATAAAATATCAATGTTAATATTTTAAATCTGCTCCCAAAATCCATCTGTGGCATTTCTCGGCTTTCTTTCCTCCTCTCTGAATACTGCACCTGACTCAGTTCACTTGTTTTGTTTAATCAAAAACACCTGCTTCCTCCTTTCCTTTCCTCATGCTGTCCGTCTCTCACTCTCTCTCGCTCTCACCCTCCTTCCTTCCTGCCCACTTTCTCCATTCATGACCCCTGCCCTGCTTTTTCACTTTCACACCGTTTCTCCGGCTGTTTTTTGGGGACGCTTGTCATTTTTCTTGCTGTTTTCTCACGCCTGCGCAGGATATGAAAGGATTGTTTTGTGTTTATGGGAGAATGGGAACGGGAGGGATGGGAACAGAAAGAGGAGAGATGAAGGGAAAGAAGGAGAGAATAAATAAGATGTTTGTTGGTTATTAAGGGAAAAAGTCAGATTGTTTGAGTTTAAAAAAGCTGGAAGGCTGTATCTGTCTTTTGTTTAGAGGAATGATAGGAAAAGAGAGACATGCAGATGTGAGTGATAGTGTGTTTTGTTTACTAGATGGAAAGACAACATTGTTATCTTCACGAGAGGTAAAGTAGAAAAGTCAGAGATAGGAATGAAGGGGTTGGAGAAAAGATGCATCCCTCACGCCACATGATTACAGCTTTTAAAAGTGAATTTGTACTCACTCTGTAATTAAAAGTACCCAAAATATAGACAGCGCTTTAAGATGTTTTTAAAGTAAACATGTTGGGTGAAGCAGTTGTGGTTTGAGGAGAAAATGTCAACAAGAAAAATAAATAGCATAACACTGGCAATATATAGTATACAGATTTTCTTATTGACAACAAACCCCATTAAAAGACTAAACCATCAGTGCATTAGTGTGTTTCGATACTCAAATAGGAGTAAATGGTGCGTTTAATAGGGACTATTTTCAGTGGTGGATTAATACACATTTAGCGCAAAGGTGAGTATTAACGGCAGCAGGATAATGTGGGATCGACTGAAAATAAAGTGCTCATGGTAATAAATCAGCTTGTCGCCCAGTGCAAAGGTGTGACTCATAGATGTGTTTTTAATAGTGTTTGTGACAACAATAGAGCTCTATGGCTCAGAGGAAAGAGCTATATAAAGCTTCAGATATACCGACAGCACTTGTTAGTAGGATCGAGTCATTATTTGTTTTTGTCTTTTCGTGAGACTTTTCCGCAGTGAGAAAATATGAAATGATGCCAGCCTTAACCTTTAAAGCCTACAGTCGTTAATATAAAACAAATACTTGCATTGAGTGCACTGGATGCATTAATCATAAGCCCTGCTTACACAAAGATCACGCTTTATTATGCCACTGGCGGCAACACACCGCCCCAGGGTGTGATTTTAGACAGCATGAAAGCAGCAAGAAAAGGTGAGATGGTATGTTGTTTTGGACTCCAGAATGACTTGTAAAATATGCCTCGGGCGGCGCGCTCTAAACAATAACATTGGCATGACATGTCATTTACTATCCCTGTTACATAGCAGCTGATCTCGCCCTCTGCTTGGATGGTAAGGAGCTTCTGGACCTCTTTGTCTCCCACTTTGCAGACATTTTCGGCTGCTGTTCTTCTTTGAGTTAGCTGCTAACTGCTAACAGCTGCTTTTAAAATTTTCTTTTGGTGGGGTGCACATGTAGAAAGTCGTCAAAATGTCACACCGGTCCTGTCCTGCCGACTGTCCCTTTTACAGAGATGTCAATTCGGTGCTGTTACTACCTCTTCTTCTGGCCTAAAGGCGAGACAACCGTGTTACCCAATTGTGCAATCGTACTTTTTTTATGAAGAACGGGAAGTTGGAAACAGGTTGTGTAAAGTGGACTGTGGTCTCCTACATAGTCAGGCATAACCTAATAATTGTGATTGTCTATCAGCCCAATAAAAAACATCTTGACATCTTGTCTGCCAGTCCTGCACAGACAAGAGATAGCTGACATTTATTCCTATTCATCGCACATCACTGGATAAATTCCAGCTGCCCACTACTAAGCTATAATACCTTTTTATTCATCCATCCATCCATTTTCGTAACCGATTATCCTCCTGAGGGTTGCGGGGGGGCTGGAGCCTATCCCAGCTGACATTGGGCGAAAGGCAGGGTACACCCTGGACAGGTCACCAGACTATCACAGGGCTGACACATAAAGACAGACAACCATTCACACTCACATTCACACCTACGGTCAATTTAGAGTCACCAATTAACCTGCATGTCTTTGGACTGTGGGAGGAAGCCGGAGTACCCGGAGAAAACCCACGCTGACACGGGGAGAGCATGCAAACTCCGCACAGAAGGACTCTCTCCTGGGATCGAACCAGAAACACTCTTGCTGTGAGGCGTCAGTGCTAACCATATGACCAATATTTCAGTGACATTTTAGAATGTTTGTAACCGTTCAATACACATTTCTTTTCTTTTTATCTATTTTTGGAAGTAAAATCATTTCTAGGAAAACAGAGCACAGAGGGCACTTTTCACAACTTTGAAGAAAATTCCCCTCCAAGGTTCATGTAGCATCAGAAAATAATTTCAAACCAAACTGAAGTGCAAAGTGCAAAAACAGAACTCAGGACTCCCTGAAAACAAGGAGAGGACTGTTGAAGATTTGCAGCTTAGGTAGGAGGACTCACAGCATTCTTATCAACTGATCTCAGACTTCTCTTTGAAACAGTGGGAATCATTTTCTTTTAAATCATTCTATTCATATCATAAACTGTACAATAAGCTCGTGATGTTGGTGTTAAGATGAAAAAGCTGTTGTCCTTTGGATTTCAACATCAAATCCTGAGTCACGTGCCTCTACAAGACGTTGTTTTGTCCTGCTGGAGTGTTTTAAAAACACAAAATCTGAGTGATTTCTCTCCCCACTTAAAACATACTAGATCTAATCTAAACTTTACTGTTATGAAAACAATTGGAACCACAAAGTTTTACCGTCTGTTCATTCCTGAGTGCAGGCACAACGTGGAGAAACACACTTCAAGGCTTTGCAGCAGTTGTGATGAATGGGTAGTCTGTACTCCAACAGTCACATATTGAGCTGTGTGTGTGTGTGTGTGTGTGTGTGTGTGTGTGTGTGTGTGTGTGTGTGTGTGTGTGTTCCTGGAGGAAATGTGCATAGTAAAATGAGCACTTTGATGATAGATGGAGCAGATTGTACATTTTTCTTTCCCACGATCAATCAGTAACAGTCACAGCCGCTCACCGGCGTGGATATGAACTTTTCTAGTCAGTTTCTCCATCCTTCCAGCTCTCTAACCTCCATGTTTCCTCCCTCCCCCTCTCACCTTATCCTCACTGTCCTCCCTTTCTTGATTTCCTTTCATCTTAATCCTTTCTCACAATCCTCTCTCTGTTTCCACCCTCCCTGTCTCCTTACTCCACTCGTTTCTTTTTCTTACTTTCTGAAATACTTCCTGTGTCTTGATTCTCTCAGTATTGTTCCTCGTGTGTGTGCGTTTGTACCTACAGTTTTAGGAGTGTGTGGGAACTCAGCTGTCTGTGTGTGTGTGTGTGTGTGTGTGTGTGTGTGTGTGTGTGTGTGTGTGTGTGTGTGTGTGTGTGTGTGTGTGTGTGTGTGTGTGTGTGTGTGTGTGTGTGTGTGTCTCATGAGTCTGTACAGCATGTCTGTGGTGTGTGTTTGTGGGAACGGAGACATGTCTTTATTTACTAAGTTAGTTTTTTTCTGTATCATTTGTGACTGTGTGTGTGTGTGTGTGTGTGTGTGTGTGTGTGTGTGTGTGTGTGTGTGTGTGTGGGTGTGTGTGTGTGTGTGAGGTGGAACTGTGTACCAGAAACAGTTTTCCTGTTTTGATGTTGACAAACTTACAGACAGACAGATTCCTATCTGCTGCTTTGTCTCCTGCTTTATGGCTGTGCTGCTGTTTTAACAGGTATTGTGTGCATTTGTGCCTTTTGTATGTGTGTGTTCATACTAGCATCTTATTTTTCCTGGTATTTTTATCTATAGCTTTGTGTGTTTGTGTGTGTATTTGTGTGTGAGAGAGAGAGACAGACAGACGGGGAGAAAAAATGAATGTGAGACAAACGGAGAGAAACAAAGCTTTCCTTAGATTGAACAAACTCCACAACAGGAAGCCCTGTGTGAATGACACGGCCATATTAGGAGCCAGGAAGTGAAGGTGATGGAGTCTCAGTGGTGACAGGGTTCCCAAGACCTGGTCACCACGGCGACAGGGGTCAAGCCTTGTTTATGGCCTGCTCATGAGAAACACAGAGGTCGACCTGTTCAGTTTCAAGTGAGGGCAAAGAGCCAGTGGGACACAATGCAAGTGGTGTAAGGTGCATGTGTTCAATTCCGGCTGGAGATGTTTGTCGCTCTCTCCCGATGTTTCTTGTCGTTTCTCCACTTGTCGACTAACGAATAAAGGCAAAAAAAAAAAAGATGTTAAAAGCACGTGTTTCTGGCGTGCATGATTCTCTTGTAATACACTTCCCTTTAACTTTAGATTTCAGTTAAAACACATGGCAGAAGTTGTAAAGTGGTGCTGTTGGTCAGTAGCTGCGGTTACATGGACAATATTTCTTTCAACTGGTTTACATGGATGCTAAATTAAGTCATCTATTAAGATGTGTGTTTGCATGCCTCAAAGCATTTAATCATAACACAACCTCTTGACTTGTGCAAAGAGTTACTGCCCACTGTGAAGCGTATAATCTGCTGAAAATACAACAAAAGACCGACAAATTGCCTCTTCCTCCGAGAAAGACCAGGAGCAAATGGAGGAAAGTCCAAAGCAAAGATTGGTGGGAGGGAGTTGTTCTCATGGAGTGTAGCGCTCAGGAATGGAGGGAAAATTTTCGAATGACACGGCAGTTGATTGTGAAAGTATGCGTGTTAATGCAGAGGTGTATGGCCCCAGAGGAGGTGACCATAAGCCACAGACCAATTTAGTTTTGCTACCCCCTTGTTAATGTCACCAGCATGTGGGGCATGTGCTTAAAATATACATTTATTCCAACCAGAAAATAACAATCTGATTAAGCGCTTACATGGTTATTAGGTGCTAATGTTTTCCTACTGAGCATGTTATCAAAGGTTAACACCACCCCAACTCAACCAGATTGAAAATTCCCTCTGATTGACCCATTGTCCTCTGATTGAGGTGGTTTTATTCTGATCGGGCTATTATTCTGATTACTAGTGGAATATTAGGCAGTGTTGTAGTTCTCGAGATCAGGACCACTTTTTGAAAGTCTCGTCTCAGTCTCAGACTCGACTGCATTTTTTCTCGGTCTTGTCTCGGCCCCAGACAAAGAGAGTTTAGGATTTTGTTTTAAGATCGGTCAATACCACAACTGCAGAGATATCACTAACTTGACTGTGCAAAAAAAGAGTGTTGAATAATGATGTCTAAGTACATTTCAGCTCTGTTTGCGTAATGAAAACAAGACGTTCTCGTTGCACTCTTATATGTGTACAATGAGAATGTCTTAAAACACATATTTGGTATTTATGGCAATAAAAGACATGAATGAAGAGGAATCTGTTTCAATGGGACCATGGACATTTCAGATCAGTTTGAGGAGTGCCTGTGGTTTTCATGTTCCATATTTTTATTGTCAGTGTGTCATGCAGTCTGTTCATGGTCTCCCTTGCCTTGATCTCGGTCTTCACTTTATCTTGAAAGACTCTGGTCTTGGTCACACATATATTGGGGTCCTTGTGAAAACACTGGTGTTACATTCATTCAAATATCATTTAATCATGCAAGGACAATACCCAGCTTTATCTAATGACATAACACAATTTGATAAACAGAAATCATCTTGTTAGTTTCCTGGCTCTGCGTCACACACTGTTAGGGGTCTACAGACCATGAATCTGCTGTTAAAAAACATGTGATGGAAACATTAAAATTACCACGATCGTAGCAGGGAGGTTTTCACATGACTGCAGCATTTTGCAGACAAACAACCTCCTTCCAGAAACTTCCAGAAAAAGTCAAATACGTACAGAAGCTTTAGCAACATCACTCACACAGACAGTCACTGTGTTGAGTCATGCAAAGTTTTCCTGAATTTACCAAACAAATACACTTTAGGTCTCCTGTTGAGCCAAGAAGCACTCAGATTCTGTAACTGGATTTACTGCCTCAGTCAGCAGGTGAACTATCCAGACAGACTGAGTCACACCTCAGACTGTAACTTGTGCAGAAGGTGGGGACATTTCCACAAAGGCTCTTGTTAATTAGATACTATGGCACTCAGTTATTGATGATTGTTCAAATATGAATGTCCATTTTAAATGTCTAAGAGCCTAATGTTGTCTCAATTAAATTAGCTGCCATCGATTTGCTCTCTCCCTCCAGCTTTCTTCCATCTTTCCGTCTCTTTTGTTGACTGAGGAATGAAACATCAGTTTTATCTTCCTCATATTGATCCTGCAGCTGTCTCTAATGTCTCCCTTCCTTTGGGATTACTGTAGATTTAATACAAAGTAAGAGGGGATTATAGCTTGAAATCACTTAAAGGGATACTCTTTGGAAGTTGCACTACTTTTTGCCTCTTACACAGAGTAAAACAAAAACATAAATACCCTTTTTATGTGTCTTGTGCTGTTTCCAAGTAAAAAGGTCAGCCTGGTTTTTATGAATAATTCCTGTTTGTGTGATCAGTAGCAGAGAAATTCACATTTAACAGTGATTAAGGTTTTAAAGAGGATGTATTATTCTCATTTTCAGGTTCATACTTGTATCTAAGATTGCTACAAGAACATATTGACATGGGTCATTGTAAAAAACAAAACAAAAAACACTTAATTTTACTCATACTGTCTGTGCTGGAATACCTGTATTTACCCTCTGTCTGAGATGCTCTGTTTTAGCATCTGTCTCTTTAAACCTCCCTCCCAAAAAAACACTGTCTGCTTTGACTGGTCAGTGTTTCTGGGTCTTCAGTATCTCTGTATAATCTTTGCAGTCAAAGAGTGACTGTAATGGAGTCTACCAGAAATATCTACTCTAAAAAAAATCACCAATAATAGCTAAACTACACCACAATCTTCACATTCAGCAGGAATACAATCCAAAATCAGGGCGACATTAACAACATCAGCAACCAAGATTACATGTTTCCCTGATGTTAGGATGCAGCTACATGTAGCAGTGTATGTAATGTAAACACTTGCCGTAGCATGCCTGAAGCAGATGACAAAATAAAGACATCTGTCACAAGCTGACGTCAGTGTGACTCAACATCCAACAAGGAAACATTATATATATGACAGAAAGCAAGGGAAAGCATAATATGTCCACTTTAATTTACCAAATGTTTTCAAATAGAAGCTGCGTATAAAATCCTTTGTGCTGCAGTGTAGTTTTTATAGTTAATAGGTCCTTCACTGCCTCAGCATGGTGGCCCCTGCCCAAACTAATGCAGTAAATGTATTGTGCATTGTCTCTGTTACGCAAAATAAAGTGAAAAAACGTATATATATTCTAATTTCTTCCGTAGTGACATGCAGTAAATGTTGATGCGTAAATGACTTTGTTTTAATTATTCAAAGCTCTTAAATTTGGTGTATTTCTCAAACTTTTAGCAGAGCTATTGATCATAATTTGAGCCAACGTGGGCTGGCATACCTTCAAACTGCAGGCAGAGACATTACCAAGAGTGGGACTCCATGAGCAGATAATTTCAGTATCTGTCTCTCTTGTCTCTATATGAGAAGGTTAGTGTGGCGGCCAAATGGCATTTAATGTATTAGTCTGCTCTCACTGAGCCGCATTACGCGACAGTTTGACAGTGAGACGATGATAAAGTCCTGATTTAATTATCTTAGATTCAGCTGACTTCACTCAGCTAAAAGACCGTCTGCCTCCTCCTCATCTTCATCCTCGTCTTCTTTCTCTCAGCGACTCAGTGAAATCATGTGTCCAAGGGTGTAGTCTGTTGTTATTTTGTTATATTGGCATTGATCATGCATGTTTTATTTATGAGTTCAATGGACAAGAACAAACTAGAAAAGAATCCCTGCAAATTAGTATCCTCAGGCAATGAGTTTAATTTCAAAGCGTGGGTTTTTATTTTTACAGCTGGCAGGACGATTATGATGGTCTTTGTGTTGTTTTCACCAATAACATTAGTTAGAAGTTAAAACTTGTTGCTGCTAGTGTGAAAATTGGAGGAAGCCATGAAAGTTACACTCTGCAGATGATGTTAAACTAGTTGGAAAGTATTTTTAGTATAATATACTCGACATCCTCCAGTTTTCAGCAGGTGCTACTGATATAGTTTTCCTCCTCATGATGTTATTTTAAAGAAATATATGTAGTTAGGAGGCACCGTCTGCTATCAGCTACATGTAGATGAGGTTTTCCAGTTGTCAGGAACAAAAACACCTCAGGGCACCTAAATCTCAAGAAACATGAGCACGTGGAGCCTGTCAGATTTAAGTCAGACAAAACAGTTTGGAGGTAAAATAAACTCACAAAGTTTGCACGAGTGAAGACTAAGCAAACAGTGTGGTATAGAGGTGAGATGATGCGTGCTGTGCATTTAGCTCACAGCTTTGGTAAATGCAGTGTAGCTCAGCTTTACTCACTCACGTAAAATACTTATATATATATATATATATATCCTTTGTTTAACCAGGTAAAAGCCTGGACAGGTGTACAATTATAACCACAATACTTGGCCCTGATTGGCTGACGACACGTGATTCAAATTAGGCAAGCCTGCTGATGTGGCGGTGTTCTGTCAGTAAATAATTCATGATGTCCTGATTTAAAACACTTCAGGGATCAAATGCAGACACAGCTGTAAAAATGTGGTGTTAAACTGAGCTCTCAGAGTAGTTGATTTCTGAATTTTATCAAACATTGTGAAAAAACTCCAATATTAAAGATGCCCTTCAATGAAAATCCAGTTTTTAACCTTGTTTACATGTTCATGTGATGTTTTTGATGCTACAAGACATATCATGAGTAAAATAAGCAGCATTTTCATCTTGGATCTGGCGTGAATCAATAACGTGGATTCTGACTTCTAGGGTTTGTTAGATCACAAACTTAAGGAACCAATTTCGTCAACTTGTGGGGTGTCAGAGGAGAAGCCAAGTGTAGCTGCGAATCATCACTTTCACTTGAACCTTTCAAACTGGTGATGGGGAAAAAAATGTATCTATTAGCGACACATTATTAGCTGTTTGATAATGTAGTCAAGCTGAAGGCTCATATTATCTATTATTAAAACATGTCTAATAATACAGAGAGGGATGCATGGAACACACTGACTTGTAGGAGACCCTATATAATTAGCTCTTCTTTTACCTCTTTTATCGCCCTTCTTTGAAATCAGTTTCCGGTTTGTACACGTACATTATGCCTGAATAACTTGTATATTACCACGTGCCAATGTGTAGTGTACAGTAGATTGCAAAACAGAAAACAGGCAGAGGTTTGTCTGTGTGATGAGCCGAGTCAAAGGCCGGGGGGCAGGGGAAGATAGAGGCACAGATCATTTGCATATTCATAGATCTGTGCATACTGAATGAGGCAAAGGTGTAGAGTTACATCGAGCTATTTTATGGCAGGAAGAGAATTTTTTTCATGGAGAAAAATCTAAATATGTAATTTTGATGAACAGAGATGAGTTTTTAGGGATTTAATCAATGGCCAGGAGATACATTTGAAAGGTAAATGGTTTTGGAAATGTGTCTAATTTGTTAGGTATCATCTCTGATCGTCTCATCTAGTAATTATTGTTGCTGCTTTTAACCCCCTTCATTCTCATCAGGCCTTATTCTGATTCAGAAAATAGATTTTTACTTCTTTCCTGCAAAAAATATGGTGTTTCTAAACAGATTTGTAAAGCTCTTTCCTGTAATCCTTGTAAACCTAGTAGCCTTTCATTCTGGGGTTGCACAATGTGCAAATGCCGTAAGGTCATAATAGAAAACCAAAACAATTAAATAGTGTTTCATTCTTCATTCTATGTAGCAAGTATCTACATGTTTCTGTTTTTAAGAAAAGCTATGCTGTAGTTATGAGCTCGGCTCATGTGTGCACTGATGTCTAAAGTAATTGTGTGTGGGTGTGTGTGTGTATGTAGGTGTTGAAAATGTGAGTTTCCTGCCCTGTCGGTCCCTTTCATGAGGTTTTATGAGGAGTTAATAAACTGGTTTTGTTGGTGACAGGTTTGTGTGTGCAAGGTGTGTCTGATTTTATTCAGAGCTACTGAAAGCATATGTACTGAACAGTGTTCTGTGTGTGTTTCCATCATGTTGTTGCATCCTGTGTGTGTGAGTGTGTTTATAGATCCATCCTATTTTGGGGTCCTGTCATGCAACGTGTGTGTCTGTAATCCTCACCTTGTTTCCGACGGTGGAAAGTTTAGACACAAAATGATAAAAGAGGGTCACATGCACATAACCGTCCAGGGTCATTCCGGTCCATTTGTTCTGGAAGATTAATATGATTTAAAATGTTCAACAAAGGTTTTAAAAGGTTAATTTTCCCTTCATCTGTTTTTGCTATTATCCAGCATCTCTTTCAGTTACATCTTTTGAGCTCCTGCTCTCTAGTTCATAAGTTAAACGAGTCTATTGAAGACCAGTAGTCAGAAATGACAAGAAAATGACATCATGGCTTTAAAATGTTTGCACTTTTGAAAGAAGCAGCACAAAGACGTTTGTTTGATCCATTTATGAGCTCATAATCGTGATAATCCTGATAGACAAACTTCAGTTCGGGATTTTTCTCCTTATAATTGTCAGTTACAAAAGCCCAAGAAACTTGAGTCTCCACGGTCGTGTTCATTTTCTCTGCATTAGCACGCAGGTGTAGCTGTTGAACTCTTTTGTGTGATAATCCGGGGCTAATGTTCACACAGACGCTCAATAGACGCCAGATAAAAACCTCCTGTTGCGCACGGTTGCCGTGACATTCTCTCTTTTACCTTTGAGGGCATTTTAACAGACTGTGCTGACAAAGTTAGCCTCAGGTCAACTCTCAGGTAACTGAGGTGACAACACAAACACAACAGTCTTCATGTTGCTGTATACTTCAGCTGTGACTGCAGCTACACTGTTATCATACGGAGCAATCAACTGAAAATGTTGCTGCTTTGTCATATTATGAGTAATGTAAAAAAATAACATCACAACAGCAGGATATTATTAACTTTAAAAAAAATGAACAACATTATGTTATAACCAGTCAGCTAAATGCAAATCTGTGATTATTATTAAGTTTGACGTTGGTTGTCGCATTCTTGAAAAGTTTCATCTTTAACATCACCGAAACATCGATGATTTATGTTTTATTATAAAGTACAGATTTTAAAATTTACTAAAACTGATTGTTTTCTTTCAATATGTCAACCTGCAAACCACAGATGGCCACTGTGCAGGGACAACAGCTGAAAATGTGCTTTAACCTTCATCTGGTACAGTAAATGTGCTGTGCATTGTCCCTGTTAGATAACCAATAAAATGGAAAAAACAAGTTATTAAAAAAAAATCCCATGATTGTTGTTTGCATAAATCAGATGCATGCGCTTGTTTCTGTCTTAATGCCTGATTCCAATTAAAAAAAGAATTAGTTTAAATCAAACCAATCAAATTAAAAATGAAGTCTCTCCCTTCTACAATTAGGATGTTACTTGCACCCCCTGGTGGCTGTCAATAAAAAACCTCCATCGTTATATTTCAGTTGTTCACTGGCTATATTTGGGCAGCTGTCTGAATGCAAAATCCCCAGAGTGAGAGTTCACACTTCACTTTGCCTGTCTATAAACCTGTCTCTTTGTCTGTGTGCAGGTCTTCCAGAGCAGTACTACAGTCTGACATGGTTCCTCAGTCCCGTCCTCGGCCTCATGTTCAGTCCTCTGATTGGCTCGGCCAGCGACCGCTGCACTCTGCGATGGGGCAGGAGGAGACCGTTCATCCTGGCTCTCTGTATCGGGACACTGATAGGAGTGGCATTGTTTCTGAATGGATCGGTGATAGGTGAGTGTGTGTTAGTGGATATTAAACGTGTATAAGTAAGTGTGTCAGGAAGGAGGAGTGAACATATCCATCATCAGTTTATTTTTGCTCCCTGGGCCTTTGATCAGCTGCTAAAACCTTGTTAGTCGAGTAAACTTGTGTTTCCAGAGAACGGTGACAGTCGTGACTTGATATTTAGGATTAAATTACAGACAAATTCTTTGTGAATGTAGATGACATACATTCATTGTCTTTAAACTGTTAGCAGTACATTACTATTGTATAAAAGTCACAGCAAACTTCTGTGTAATAAATAAGCTCTCCTATTATTTTATTTAAATGATAGTTGAACGGTGTTTTTGTTGGGTATTAAGGGGATACAAGCATTATCAAATATTTACATCTCTAGTACAGTGTGAAAATGTGTCATTGAGTTTTTTCACAATAATGTTCTTATCCCTTGAATTTATTATTACCTCTAAAAAAAAGAACAGGTATTTTATTCACTTTCCTCCTTAAGGCCCTGACACACGGGGCCGATGGTTGGCTGTCCATGTATGTTGGGCCATGAGTGAGCGTCTGTTACTCAAGTTTTTGTGGTATCCCGCACTGTTGGCACTAGTCAGCCCTTGTTGGCTGTTTTTTTTTTGGTTGATTCAGCATGTTGAATCAGCAGTGGAGCTCGCTGGGGAGAGAAAAGCAAAAAGATAACTAAAGTCAAGATGAAGTGCGATCAAAACAAATGTGCCATATTAGGTACATTATTTTTTTAGCCATTAAGCTCTTCAGCACAGTCACTTTGTAATTGCTTGAGTTATGAACTGGATGCTATGTAAACAAGCCAGCAGAATGTTTAAATGTTTCCCATTGAAGATGTCCTAACCTGCCTTGTGCGTCAGCAAACACTTAAAGCTACGTGTCACTTGTTTAAAAAACTGCTATTTTGGCTAAGATTTGCACACCTTCGACTTATTTCGGAGCACCTCTCGTGCAGGTGCAGACCATATGTGCTTGGTGGCTGTTGGCTGTATTCTTTGTGGTGTGTTCAAATGCAACTTCTTGGATGAGACATGCGACCACAGTCAGCCTTCATTGTCAGTAGTTCTTTGATGTCAGTTTGGTGTGTCTGGGCTTTTATTAAACAATAAAACAAAACATGTCAGTAGAAAAACAAACTCATATCATCACATTAAATTCACTGATTTCTTAGAGTGCTTTCCCTGTATGAACTCATACATAGAAAATAAAAAAAACAACATACAGGGGGGAGATATTCACAGTAACCTAGCCTACAAATAAAGGTGTTTCCTTTGTGCCATCGGCTGAAGGCTGTTATTTAAACCACCTGAGACTGTCACGACCACAGCAGGAATTAAACCGCAAACTGTGACAATGCAGACACTGTTGATTTACCCAGCATGCACTTTTGCCACAGAGGACAGAAAAAAAGAACAGGACATATTACTTCCTAGAATCAGTGGAGCGTCACTTGCTCAGAGCTTTCCCCACTGAGAGTCGTGTCCATGTACAGACAATGATGTTAACCTCAGTCTGACCCTCAGCTTATTACATCATCAAAATGTCATTCCAAGGTCATATTCAACCGATCCAATCAGTCAAATTGATCAGTTGTCAATCATGCCACACAGATATTGATCTCTGGGTTAACTTCAGCAGCGTAGTTCCGGGTGTAATGTCATTAATCATGTCTGTCTATGAGCAAACATATACATACCCACGCACATATTAAGTCTACAGCAGTGTAAGGTTTGTGTCATCAGCATATCGTTGAATTTATTGACAGTGACAAACTGACATTTAGGCTGATGATGTTGCAGGTTCATGTTCATCATCATCACAACCTTCTTGCCCAAAATTGAACTCTGGAATTGACCATTAGCTTTACACACTCACAAAGTTTTTGACATATTGTAAGAAAGAGGTGAATAAGTCGTAACTAACCACCAGCTTTTAAGTTATATTTCACCCACAGACTGTATTAAAGAAGTGAATAGAGTCTTCAGGTCTGAAAAGTAAAGTCAATGTGAAAGTGCATGCTTTCTGAAGGCTAATGGGGTTTTCCACTGGTTGCAAAAAGAAGTCTAATAGAGAAAATTACCCTACTTTTCACTTGATTAAATACCTCAGTAAACATTTCCCTAAGCAGTTTATGATCTCAGTTCTTCTTTAATATAGCATGACGTTCATTTTGTAAATTCCGAACATCATGTAGTGTGAAATAGACAATAAAGCAGGGTATGCTTTAGGGCATGGCTACCTCATGATACAACAACCATGGTGACCTGTTAATCAGGACAGAGGCGTAGCAATGCAAATCCATGGCACTGTATACATTTAAATAGTTGTGAACTTTAACCCTTTCACAGCGAGTTTTCAATTAATGTAAGTTAACTATAACATTTTGGTTGCCTGAAAAATTGTGTACACTGTTTGGTTGCATTGAAAGAAACTCTAAGGAGTCAGCTATAAAGTTTACCTCCAACTAGTTTAGAAAAACTATGCATGGCGCGGGCAGGAGCCAAGTGCAGTAAGGTTGGCGATATAGGTGGGTGTGCATAGTGTCCTCAGTCAGTTCCACTCCTCACTCCTCCCCAGCTCCACCCTCTAGTCCAAATATGGTCGCTTCTGGGTAGGGTGACCAGATTCTAACTCACCAAATGTGGGACAAAGACTACGTTTGTGTGGGACAAAGCGGGACAATGTGGGACAATATGGGATACCAATGCATCGAGATAGTCTGAAATAACTTAAAAAAAAAAACATTTCTATTCTGCCCCTCAGTTTATAACATTACAATACTTTGCCATCTGGTTGATTCAGTAGCACATAACAGTCTTCACAAAAAACTTTGTCAGACTCGCCTTGCACTGTTTTCACCCACGGATAGATAGTTTCCCAGTCTATGTTGTAGCTGCATTTCTTTTTCTTAGCCTTAGTATGGGTCGTTGTTTCCTCCCTTTCCTCCACGTTTCACTGTTTTGCATTTGTTATTGGTGGGTGCGCCCTTAAACTGAGGTATTTCGCGTCCCAGTTTGATTGACATGATCACTGATGACAGCACTCACTGCTTTTTCCACACAGCCATTTGTCGGATTATAAAACACGCATTTCAAACCTGAAGCCTGACTGTCAACAGCAATGCGGGACACCATCTCAATTTGCGGGACGTGTGAAAAGCAACGGAAATGCAGGACTGTCCCGCACAAAGCGGGACATCTGGTCACCCTACTTCTGGGTCCAAAAACCAAGATGGCTGTGGCCTCAATGCCAAATTCAAGGCTTTAAAAAGGGCTGGGCTGTTGCTAAATGATTAGCGCCGCTGCTATACAAAAATGCAGCTGGAGTTGATGATGAGCGAGGATTATGAATCGAACACCCCTAGATAAGGGTGCGCCAATCGATCAGCCACCAATTGTTATCAACGGATATTCATTCTTAATAGTTTGACGGCCAATCAGAAGATTCAAGCAGATGATGTAGAATGGACGAGAATAGCCTCACTGGTGTGCTGGCTCTGATAAACTGAAGTTCAAACTGAACATTCACTGTCACATTGATGGTTTACTGCTCACCTGCCTGTCCCTAGTGCAGACATACCGTCTCTCCCTCCGCACACACACACACACACACACACACACACTCTGATCGCTTTTGTAGAGGCTGCATACACTTGGTCGACAGTGTTTACATTTAGCTATGTTTTGACCTGTAATGTGCTCACATGACCAACATGGACACCAGCTCTTTTACATCTGCATCTCTCCAAGATTTGAGTCATATTGTTTCTGCAGCTGGAAACACAGCGTTGATTATTTCAGCTATTAAGATATATTTTCATGTAGGTAACTTGTATCTGTGTTCTGCTTGTTAGCAGCCATTTGTTTCTACAAGCAATGTTGGAGCCACAATATTGATTGAAACACTAGATGTTAAATGTTACATCTGCCCCCAGAGTGCAGGGTTTATTCTAACAGCATATTGGCTATGGGAAGCATTTTACTAAATGTAATTGGACATGCACATGTGTCTAAAGCTCTTCTCGTGTGAGCCAGCACACTAAATATCTTCCATTGGAGCGAAATAAAAGTCACCGCTGCTGGAAGCAGTCCGAGGGGAAACACTATAGAGCGTACATGCTGCATATTCAGATGTGGACCAAATGGGTGAAGCACGTTCGGTGCAACAATAGCCTGGGACTGGGCCTTTTAAATGTCTCTAAATAGAACAAAGTGAAATGAATTGTCAAAGGAGTTATAAATAACAAGAACCAGAGCTGTGTGAACTGTTTTCTGTCAGCAGATTTTATTCTCTTCTATTGAATTCTATTCTATTCTACCTCCATTCTTCTGCTCAGAGGTTGGCACACAGGTCATTTTAGGGCATTGTGTGTGTGTGTATGTGTGTGTGAGCACCTTGCCAGTGGGGTTGACATGGGAAAAGACCGGTGACCTGTATCACTGTGGGAGAAAAGAGAGAAAGTGTACGTTTCCATGGTTGTAAATATATAAATGTGTGTGAACAACACAGGATGACATGGGAAAACTGTAGTAACCTGTATATGAGTGTGTGTGTGTGTGTGTGGGTATGTGTGTGTTGACATGGGAACACAGGAGCAGGCAGTTCACAGGGAAATGCTTCCTGTTTGCTTCCCCCTTTCCACCAATCACAATTCACTTCCTGTCTGTCTGCCAGGCTAGTGAGTTGTGCAGCCCCATTGTCCCACACACACACACATATATAAGTACACACACATCACACACACACACACTGTGCTGTTCCTTCGATGAACGTTTGTTTCCCCGACGTTAATGGATTTCATTTTGTAAAGTCATGCTTCGTCACACTGCCCTCTCTTTCTCATACACACACACACACACACACACACACACGCACACACACACACACTTTTACACAGGCTATTAAAGCTTTCCCATGTCACTGTGTGTTGTTTTCTTACAGTGATACAAGTTCACACTCAGGCTCTCAGACACAAACACACATTGAGCAGCTCGAGCGCAGGTCCGGGTTGCACAAATGTAATGAGACGCAAAGCAATATGGGATATGTGCGGTGACCCATTTCTGTACGTCTTTGTGTTTTTGTTAGGCAGCTGTTGTAACTCACTAATCAGCTATTGATCGCACATGCCGCTCTGAACAGGGTCACATCAGTGCAACAATGGATGTCTGCTTGGTGTGTCAGAGCCTTAAGATTTAGCTGACTGACTAGTTTAAATTTTTAGGATGAAAAAAGCTGCTGAATACACGCTGTGTACAAAAACTCTAGAACTCTAAACACGCCTATGTTGCAGTAAAAATGATACTTTAATTTAAAAACAGTGTATTGTTGGTTTGTTCATTGCATTATAACAACAAACACATACAGTATTTAACAATAAAACTCCTTGTCCATTTATGTCTTTATCCATTAGGTTTGTCGCTGGGTGATGAGCAAGGGAGACAACCAATAGGCATAGTTCTCACCGTGCTGGGGGTGGTGGTGTTGGACTTTTGTGCGGATGCTACAGAGGGACCAATCAGGGCGTACCTGCTAGATGTGGCGGACACGGAGGAACAAGACATGGCGCTTAACATTCACGCCGCCTCAGCAGGTAACACTGACATCTGACACTTGTATAACTTTCATAGGATTTTAATACGGCATCAGAAGGTTTAATATACATGAAAATACTCTGTGACATTATTTCTGGTCCTGCCAGTAAGGACTTCTGAGTTAAATGGACATAAATTACTGCAGAGAGAGAACATGACACAATCAGACATGATGCTTTTCTGCTTAAGTCTCTTCTGTACATCTAAACTTCTGTCCATGTGTGCAGGTCTTGGTGGTGCGGTCGGCTACGCCCTTGGAGGTTTAGACTGGACACACACCTTCCTCGGAGCAGCCTTCAAGTCCCAGGAGCAGATTCTGTTCTTCTTCGCTGCCGTCCTCTTCAGCATCTCTGTGGTGTTACATCTCTTTAGCATCGAGGAGCAGCAGTACTCGCCCCAACATGACAGGCTGGACCAGGTACAGCGTGTGTGTGTCTTTATGTGTGCTCACTGTAAAATTCAATTTTAGTTTGAAAAAAAAAAAAACCCCTAAAACTTTGTTTTCTATCCTCTCACCAGGAGAGTCCAGATCGCACTAACCCGCAACCATCGGCCAATGGCAGGGCTGGACTTCTCGCTCCCAAGCTGGAGTTGATTGGAGAAGATGAAACATTGGACAGCTATGACCTCCATGACCCCTACGGAGATGACCTGTCAGAGCGCGGAGATCTTGACATGGACTTCCTGGAGATGGAGCTTGTGAGAAGTAAGTTGACAGACTCTTTTTGCTGAATCTGAAGTGTGGGGTTTTTTTTTCCTTCCAATCCAAAGAAATTGTAAAAGAGAATCACTTGTGGGAATATCTGATGGTCCTTTGTTCCTGAAACTTGAAAGGAAGCAATGAAGCTCATTTTCTTGTTATTTAGAGATTTTAGATAGCTTTTATCAGCTGCTACTCACAGTCCATAGTTTGAGGCCATTTTGAATCATTAATTTTCTAATCAAACAAAAACATAGGTATCTTATGTTGTATCTGTGTCTGTGTACCTTCAAGATAAGAGAAAATATTCGTGATATTATAGACAATCTAGCGCTGCGTTTTTAATCTTGTGTCCTACAGAGACTCACATGTCTGCAGGTCCAATAACATTTTACTGGAAGCAGTTCTGAAGCTGTGAAAACAATATTGGGCAGCAAATTAAATGATAGTAATAACAAATTAGAAAAAGATTAGCTGTCAGTAACAACAGCTAGACCAAAGATGAAGTGCTACAAGAGACTGAAATTAATTAGTACAGAAACAAAGGCACTGGATTCACTTATTATAGATTAATATCACTAGTGAAAGATCAGTGTGATTAATCTAGGAAACATATTCATTTAGTCAGAAAGAGTGAAGGTAAAAAAGAAAGTAAAGTACATAACATGGTGGATGTAACAATGTTAATTACACTGCTATGTGCCAGTAGGTGTTGCTATAGCAACATAATGTTCAACATAATCCAACAGCCACTGGTTTCAGTTTTCATTTTCATCATGAGTTTCTCTTAATTAGTCACATCTAAATTGATCAGCCCTCTCCTCGTCTGTCTCCAGGTAAAAGTGACAGTGTTCTCGCCATGGCCGACGCCACTCTCGACCACCTGGACCACGACGCATTGTTCCTGTGCCACCTTGAGCCTTCCATCTTTGCTGACCGCCTCTCACCCTATCACGGCTCGCCTCCTTTGACTAGTAACTTCTTCAACCCCCATCTCAGCACTCCGCCACCCCGGTTTGGCAACATCAGACGCAGCAGCAGCGCAGGCAGTGGGGATCTGCTCCAAAGCAACAACCACCAAACACACGCTACAAACCCCAGGATTTCCCGCCTCTCGGCTTTCTTACAGGAAATGGAAAATGATGACGGTCAGGAGGCATTGCTGAACAACCAGCTGAATGAGCAGCGGACACTGAACGGCCGGCTGTTAGCCAGTGTCACAAATCCTGACAGAGTTAGCGCCAACAGGCTGAGCTCTAAAGGACAGGCACATCGCGCTGGAATGGTCAAAGGTCGGTATTTTCATGTTATATTTCACTCTGTGCAATTCTATTTGAAATAAAACACAAATAATTAAAACAAAATTTAAAAAAAACAGTCACCTAATGTTAACCCATGTGTTTTTATTCTAGCTGCCAGTACTGGAGCCCCCATGCGACAGTCACGCCACCGTCACATCTTCTACCGCCAGCCGTCCTGCACCTTCTCCTACTACGGCCGAGTGGGAAGCCATCGCTACCGCTACCGCCGTGCCAATGCCGCTTTCCTCATCAAGCCGTCTCGCAGCATGAACGACCTGTACGAAGTGGAGGCCAGACACAGGAGGAGGCACAGACAGAGAAACAGACACCGCAGCGGAAACACCAACTCCTCCAGCGGAGACACAGAGAGCGATGAGGGAGAGGTGAGGAGGAATTTACTAACCCGTAACCATGGCAACAGTCGAGCCCCATTATTGTTGCCTACATGTTAAGTGTCTCTTTTTGGGTGGATATTGTCTGATGTTATCTTTTAACTGTCTTTAGGTGGAGACCACCGTGCGGCTGCTGTGGCTCTCCATGCTCAAGATGCCTAAGGAGCTGCTGCGACTGTGTGCCTGTCACCTGCTCACCTGGTTCTCCATCATCGCTGAGGCCGTCTTCTTCACTGACTTCATGGGACAAGTCATCTACCATGGAGATCCTACTGTAAGAGCACACACACAGACATACACTATATCTGTATATATAGGTGTATCCCCACATTACTCTCAAGTTCAGTTACTTTGACTGAGAACGATACAAGACTAAGAGTTTACATGGTTGAATGTGGTTCGCCAAGCGTCACCTATTGACTGATAGTCGAATCATGTTTTTTTTTTCTGCTCATTGATAAATATTCTCATTTAGGACATTAGTTTCTGTTTTTTCTACACAACAGGAAAGAGCTGAAACACACACATTTGTCTTTGTCTTTGTTTGTTGTGTTAGGAGTAGGTATGGATGTGTGTGTTTGAGTGTGTGTAGGTGCCACAGTGGCTCTGTCCTCAGTACTGAAATAAAGCAGAAGTGATCGATAGAGAGACAGACAGAACACACTCCTAAGTTTCGTACTGCTTGCTGTCTGAGGTTGTAAACAGAACCTTCGACTTATTCGTAGAGAGAAAAAGAGACATGTAAGCAGCAAGCAGCAAACAGCTTTTTGTGTGTGCCTCCCCCTGCTGATTTTGACAGAGAATCATTCATAAGATAAAAAATATTTAGCATTCTTAAGTGTTACGGTTTTGTGTGACTGCTCTGATTAATACATTTTTACCAAAATGAGCTTCACATTTTGATTTTTTTAGGGAGAAACCGAGCTATTCTAAGTAAAATCAGACATTCTGCACCCCCATATAGCCCAGATGGAATGATCCTGTGTTTCATAACCACATTTTTCCACAGCTGCGACGATTTGACTGTGAGATAGGCAGTCGAATCACGCTCCTGAGATCAAATCATTGAAGAGCTGACTATTCAAGGTCACCACTAATCTGAAAATGATAGAAAACAGCTCCAACACAGTATCATCTCATCAGACATTTGTCAGCCATTAAGCATGTGTAAATGTGTCAGAAAAATCCTAAATAATCGGTTGTTTGAGTATTTGTTAAAAAAAGAAGTTTGTCCTTTTTCTTATATTTCTAGTGTCACGTCATCGTATCTACAGCAGGTTCAAGCTAAAGCTGAACTAAACTCTGTCTCACAGCTCAGTTTAAAAACTAAATCTGTCTCTCTCTCTCTCTCAGGCTCCTATAAACTCAACTTTGTTGGAGGATTATCACAAAGGAGTTCAGATGGGATGTTGGGGGCTGGTTATATATGCCATGACTGCTGCCACATGCTCCGGTAACACACAAGCACACATTGTCACATGTACACACACACTGTCTTTCAACAAGCTCTCTGGCTGCAAACTCTGTACTAATCAATCACCATATCTGTGTTTTCAGCTATCCTTCAGAAGTACCTGGACAACTTTGACCTGAGCATCAAAGTCATCTACATCATGGGGACACTTGCATTTTCCATCGGTATGAACCACCGGACAGCAATAGAGTAAAACAAAATAAATGTGAGTGTCTAGTTAGTAATCTTTTTTCTTTTTCCCTTCACAGGAACTGCTGTCATGGCAATCTTTCCTAACGTGTATGTTGCCATGGTGATGATCAGCAGCATGGGCATCATCTCCATGAGTATCTCCTACTGTCCTTATGCTCTGTTGGGACAGTATCACGAAATGAAAGAGGTACAGACATATTCAGCTGCGTCGTTTCGTCTGTGTTTGTTTGTTTTGATGACTCTGGTGATAGTCTGTATTTTTCTAACACCCTGTAAATCTGTAGCCTTTATTAACTGTAAGTGTCTCTGCCTCCTGCAGTACATCAGGCACAGTCCTGGTAACTCTCGGAGAGGCTTTGGTATAGACTGTGCGATCTTATCCTGTCAGGTGAGTGTTCGTGTTGTCTTCATGAAATCTTTGTGGCAGACTCTTGTATATGTGTGTACGCTATAGTATGCTGAAAGCACTGAGTTATTATGTAACCACTTGTGATTGTGCAGGTGTACATCAGTCAGATCTTGGTGGCCTCAGCTCTGGGTGCTGTAGTGGAGGCTGTCGGCAGCGTCCGTGTCATTCCCATGGTGGCCTCTGGGGGCTCCCTCCTCGGATTCTTTACCGCCTTCTTCCTGGTCATTTACCCGACTCCAAACGGGTGAGAAAACCACCTAGCCTCTCATTAAGCTGTCTTGTCTTTAAAGGGATAGTTCGGATTTTTGACGCTGGGTTATATGAGGTACTTCTTTATACGTAAGCTAAGGGGCAGGAGCAAAAGGTATTTTAGCCACCAAAAAAACATCAATATCACTTTAAGTGTACACTGTATTTATAATATTTTCACCACTCAATGTTGCCGTCAGACAGCCTTTTCCAACAGGGAACTGAAGCCATTATCTAAGCTCTCGTCAGAGCAACCAGACACCACTTAGAACAATAATTTTACCTCACAGAAGAAAGGGGTTCTACTGCTGCCTCAATCTGTTGGTGTTCTACAGGGTTAGGTCAGATTTACTGAAGACACACAATAACACACACTAACCAATCGAGGCAGTGGTATAGACCAACAACTCCTGTGTTGTGCAAGGTAAAACTAATGTTTCCTTCAAAGGAGTCTGGCAGCTTTGAAAGTATCCCCTCAGAAAGAGCTCAAAAACTGGGGCCATGCCGACCCACATCTACTGTAGGTGATACACTGATTATGAATTAGTATCTCATACGGTTGTTCAAAAAAGCCAAATTAGCCCTTTAAAGAATAGTTCAACATTTTATAAAATATATACATTAGCTTTCCTGTCAA
The DNA here is from genome assembly GCA_019142605.1 of Cephalopholis sonnerati. NCBI lineage: Eukaryota > Metazoa > Chordata > Actinopteri > Perciformes > Serranidae > Cephalopholis > Cephalopholis sonnerati. The sequence continues at coordinate 21,760,487 of JAGQAX010000014.1, read as the reverse complement.
GAGATGAAAAGACTAGAACCACTGTTATTTCTTAAGGGTAAGTGTATAACTACAGCCAGCCGCTAGTTAGCTTAGCTTAGCACCAAGACTGGAAATGGCTAGCCCAGCTGTCCAAATGTAACAAAATTCACCTACTAGCAGTCTGTTTCCAGTTTTTATGCCTAAATTAAGATATTTAAAACCTCATACTACTAGATATTCTGAGCCGAACATCGATACTGACCAAGGTCCCAGACCAGATTTGTCCTCCAGTTGTCACGAGGGGCTAATTCGGGATAAATTCGTCCAAAACTCCTGTTGTCTGAGCCCATCTTAATTGACCTCTTTCTTTTGGCAAGAAAGTGAATAAACCCATTTCCCAGATTGCCACACTATTCATTTAAGCCCAAAATACAGTCCTAACAGTTGTGATCTTAATTATGATTGACAGGGATGGGGAATCAGCCAAAGCTTCGGAGAAACGATCCCTGACAAAGCTGGAGAATTCCAACAGCAACGAAGTGGCTGTCACCGTGGTGGCAGAAAAACCCAGCTTCCTGAAACTCAACAAGAAGGGCAAGGCCACCACCACCACCACTTCCTGTCACACGGAGAATGAGTCTGCTCTGTGATCGGCTGGCTTAAGTCGACAGACTGCAGCAGAAACAACTAAATTTAATTTGAACTGATGGCAGATGGAAAGACTTTTGGATATCACCGTCCTCGTGTTGCTGGGGTTTACAGACAAAGACAGAGGAGGGATTTTGGCGGTCCACTCTTGATGTCTGTTTTTGCATTGACAGGGCTTTTTTTTCTGCTTCGCTGTGTCTTGATTTACTGAAGGAAACACCTCAATCTGACGAGGGACCAGTGTTACACCAGACCAACTACAAAATAAGCATTCTGGTCCCAGAGCTGTTTCAGCCATCACAGAAATTCCTTCCACTTTCACCCTCGTGGACATTTGACTGATCCGTCAGGGTCGTCCAGAAGTGACTAATCCATTAGTCATGGTTTTAAGGAGAGGTTGTCTCTGTCTCTCAGGGCCTCTAGGAGGTGCTACTGAGCAGCTGCCTGGACGGAAAACTTCAGGGGACTCGCGCACACACATAAACGCACACACACACACACACACACACACCTCTTCAAAACAATCGAATGAACACATGAATAATGATCGTTGTTGATGAACATTAGTCCTCGAAGCTGCAATCATTCAAAAATGCTGAAAATTGTTCTTCCTCGCTGTGGAATCAGCCTGATCGAATATTTGCTGAAATGACGCCGACAGGATCGTCGAGAGAGAGTGTGTGTGTTTCTGTTGACACTTTCACCAAAATAATCCCAATAACACACTCGGATTTGCGGGACTTTTACAGCACTCTTCGACAGTAGCTTTAAGACTCTAGAGACTTCTGAAAGTGGCATTTCTGAAGAGCCCGAAGCCTGGTTCCTGGGGGGAAATGATTGATCTTGAGTCCCCGGATTCATTGCAAGCGTTTATTTTTTTTCACCCTCCTCCACATGGCAGGAGTGCTGAAGTCTTTAATTTAGCCTTTAAGTTGACAATAGGCTCTGCTCAGAAGTTGTATGTACATTAAGGGTCAAGAATACAGACGTGTATCGAGTAAAATTCCAGGAAAGAAAGAGCGCAGATGCAATATGTGCAGTATACAGGGCATTACAATCCCAAATATTATTTTCATGATTTATCGAGGGCCCAGAATGATGCTTCTGTTTGTTTGGAGTTATCTAAACTAACCTACATGCTGCATGTTAGAGGAGCAGAGACAAACCAAACACCAGAGAAGAAGAGAGATGAGGAGCTGTTCTCGTTCACTCTCAACTTTCTTGCTTCTTATTTTATTTTTTTAGAAAATGCTGTTGGCACAATGTTTGTCACTAACTGCACATTAGCTGAGCCATTGTTTGAAAGAGTGTCGAATAGCGTTCAGTTAGAAAAGCCTTGTTTTGAAATGATGATGAGCTGAGGATGTTGGATTTGTTTATCTTAAGACACCAGCAGGATGGAGCTTCCTGACACTCTTCTGGTCCAGTGGGTCCAGTAACTCTACCAGTAATCGTCAGAGACTGGAATGGGACGCAAGAATATTAGAATGGTTAATGGATATATTTAAAGAAAAGTTTTATAGCGTGAGAACGGCGGAGTAAATCGTTCTACTGTTGAAAACTAGAAGCCTTTAATAACAGGCGCAGGCTTGTTGCTGTAGCTTGACGGAGGATTTCCACTCCTGGTTTAGGTGTCTTGGTTCCGCCGTACTGGGCCAAATATAAGTGTGATATAATGTTTTCAGTGCTCATTACATCTGAGTGTTGTATGTTGAATGGATATTTAGAATAGAGGAGGATAGAGGGACGAAAGGAGAAATGTATTCACTTTAAAAGAGATAAAAATATTTAGTGCGGATTTCCAAAAAATGCCATAGTAGTCTTTTAAATGTTTGAACTTAAACAAAATTGGAATTTTTACGAATTTGGAAATGCATGTCTTAACTTTATCCAATCTATAGATCATGGGTGGAAAAAAAATGGAGGCAGACTTTACGTCAAAATCAACGTATTGAGTAAAATCAAACTTAAAGTCTTGAAAACCGCAACTTTATAGAAAGTCAACTTGGAAAAATCAAGCCGTGTCTCCTGAAAAAGATGCAAAATATTAACAATAATTCATCAGATAACTTAAAAAAATAAGTTTATCACCCAAATCCAGCTTGCCCGTGACCAGAATATATTGTTTCTTGGATTGAACAAGTTCAGTTAGTTTCATAAAAGTGTGGTAAGAGATGCTTCATGCTGCATCTGCTGTTTCACATGGGCAAGAAGCCGCAAGCATGATGGTGGAGGAGGAAGTGAAACTGTTGAGTTTAGCTTTACTTCAACCCTGTTAACATTTATACATAGATGATGATGAGACTAACGGGCTAATTGCAGCAAATATTTTCATGCAAGTTGTATAAATGAAAACTAAACATTTACTAATACAGAATGATGTTAAGTGTAGACTGATAAGGTAAAATAATCGTGGAATGTTTAATTAGCTGACGATGCTGGACGTGTTTAGAAAAACAAACTTGTAGTAAGAAAGACAAAAAGAAAAATGTAAGAATTTATTGTGTCTTCTGTTTTTGGACAAATCAGATTTTTCGTTGCAATAATGATCTCTGTTAATCAGCTGGGTAGAGGACCGTGTGCGGGCAGAGCAGGGTGGCGTGTGGTGGTGATCTGGGTCGGTTTTCCTTTCACCTCAATCAGCTGAAACATGCAAACTGAAAGGAATTGAAATGTAAATTGTGGTAAGTTCATTTACTGATGAAAGAAGATTTTATTTTAGTGTGTATCAGAGCATTTAGCAGAGAGCGTTGTTTTTATTTTTTGGTTTTAGAAGAGGTTTCGCTCACTGATGATGTGGTTGTTTTTCACTTAGATGGGTGCCGGTGCAGAGTTTAACCCTGTTTTTAACAGAATAGATTCCTTCCATTATTTCAGGTACATTCAGTCAGACTCAGAGCAGAGTAGAGTAGAGAGTATTTAGCTTCCTGGGTTGATCCTGCTCTGGCTGTGGTGCTGGGACGAAAAAAAAGCAGGGATGGGACGATGACGAAAGACGAGGAGGTACAGATGCCAGAGTTTTGAATGGCTTCTGAAACCACTAGGGCAATAAAAACATTCTGGATTAAATAATGGACACGCAACTTCAGTTTAATGACAAACATGAAGATTAAAACAAAAAAAAAAAACCAACAAAAAAAAAACTTTGGGTTTGGGAGGTTTGCATGCGACAACAGCAATATGCATGTGTGGAACACCAAAGTATGACTCTGTACAAATCACTCGAGCTCTTTTCTTTATTGTCCTAATAGGTCAGGGATGTATTTTCTAATGCATGGCTGGGTGTTTGTGTCTTTTTTGTTTGAACTTAAATGTGTAAAGAAAAACCAACATGTACTCTTTAAGCTGAAGCATTGTGCTCGGTCTGGGTCAGTACACTCTCAATAAGCATGTGACTTTTTCTTTCTTTCTTTTTTAAAATACATTTTTGCACATTTTTGAGCTAAGTTTCAGACAGCACACATCTCGTCGCCTTTCAACACGAGGTGCTTGTGGAAAGACGACGAGATGTGCGTCGTCCCGAGCGACACTCCTTGTTAAAAGTGTAGTCGAGAAACTCCAGGCCTCGAATACTTGAAGTGCAACTTGAGTGTTTCTGTTCCAATGCAGTGGGAAGTCTTTGATTTTTCAGGGGGGGTTCTTTATTCTCATTTCTCAAGCCTTTTATTTACCATAGACTCTGGAATGTTCAGTCAGCAGCATGGCCTGCTGGGAGATTGAGTTCTTAACTTTGATTCCATCTTGTGACTTAAATGTTTTAAACAAACAAAGTCAATGAATGTGAAGTGATTTCAGCTGAAATCATTTTTGTTTTTGATGTTCGATAAGCCGGTGGGGGGGCGGGGGGTGTCTTACATTGCACAGAACTTGCACATAAAGAGAAAAAACAAAAATGCAAGAGGTGTGTTGCAAGTGGAAGAAAAAATAAACTGTTGATATTTATTTTTTTGAGCTTTCTTGGCTATAAATGACACTTTTCACTTAATTTCCAAAAGAATAAGGCTGTTCTATTTGCTGTTACGGGAGATGTTTATGGAAACAAATAAGAGACAAAAATATTTTTATTTTAATAATTTAAACAGCCACTGAATACTTAATACTATTGATATTTAAACAATACTGAATTTATTGAAATATTTGGCTTTGAAAACCATGTATTTGTTCTGAATTTACCTTTTTGAAATTATAATGACATGTCTTGAGTTGCAATTTCAAAAGCGAAATTTAAGTTAAGATCCAAAAAAATCAAGTTTCATTATTTCAAAAAATTTGATTCAAGTTGCTCAAATGCGATAAGTTCAATTCAGATCTAAAAATAATGATAATAATAATAGTAGTGATAATAATAAAACATGAGTCAAATTTTATTAGTCAAAACATGCAGGCTTTTAGATGATTTGAATTTGACCAATCAAATTTGAGCAGTCTGAATCTGTTTTTTTTTCTTTATTTATTTTTTTAATATGCAACTTGAATTTTTTTTTATCTTAATTTGTGAACATTGAAAAAAAAATTCCGTTTCAGCTTTTGAAGTTGCAAATCAAGGATGTTTTAATTTAGAACAAATAGATTAAGATACATGGTTTTCAAAGTAAAATTATGTCAATTGAGTGGTGTTTAAATTTCAAAATAAAATATTCAGTGGCTGTTAAAATGTAAATACTTAGGTCTCTTATTTGCTTCCACAGATGTTACATGTGTGGACTGGGTTGGTTGTTTGTGTGTGTGTGAGCAGAGTTCAGAGCTGCTCACATGTAAAGCAGGAGGCAGGAGTGTGTTAAAAACGTCATCTCAGTGTTTGTTTTGGGTTCATGTTCTCTGTTCTTTGCAATCACCTGGTTTACACTTAACTCTGGAATCGATGGCTGCAATACCGGAGGTTATTTACGAGTCTTTATTGTCTCTGTTCTGGTGTTTTAACTCAACTAGAAAATGTCTTCTTTATTTTGTATCTCTTTGAATTTTAAGGCAGAGCCACACACAAGAGTTTGGCCTTTGCACTTTTTCAGTGGCAGCCATGTTGGCTCCACCGTCCTGATCATTGAATGAATGTGGCGACGTGGTGATGCTGTTTCATGTCTCCAGCCAGCAGCTGTCAGCGGCAGCAGCGTGGCAGCCATGCAGTTAGTCCAACCTGGCCAGACTCGGTGTATGTTAGTGCGTGTGTGTATGTGTGTGGCTCTGCCTCTGGTAAACTGTGTGTAAATGACGGAGGAGAAAGATGCCTATATACTTTGATCCTCACAGAGATTAAATCAAGAAGAATACTTAAAGAATGGGAAAGCAAGTATGCGCAGTGTACTATATATAATATGCCTTGTTATTTGAAAAAAAAAAAAGATGTAAATATACATATTTCTCTTTTAGTTTCTTCTTTTTTGCTGCTATAAAAAAGATGATTATTTTTGTTAGTAGTTTTGTTTTCTATATAAAGACTGTATATATCTCTATGTTCTGTAAATATGCTCGAGCCTTCATATGTAGGACTCTGGATGAACACTGTATGGAACGCACCTTTAAAATCTGTTCAGAATTAAACTAACAATGACTCCTTTCATTATTTAATGTTTCAAAACATGTGAGAACAATCAAAAATGAAGAAGGGACTTACAGCAAACCATACACATATTTATTTCATGTGTTTATTTTAACATTTTCTGCTGGTGGAAGAGTGGGCAGAGTGCTTCCTGTCTGCTTCATCAGGACATGTTACAGCTGCACTTAGACCACAGGCATAGAGAAATGATAAAAAATGAATGAAATGTGCATTAAGCTACAACAAAAAGAAGTAAGGAATATGTACAAATATGTGCATGATTATACAAGTGTGCTAAAGTTGGGAGTTAAGCCAGTTATGGTGTTGGAAACTGAAATCATATGGTTACAAGCTCCACATACATTATCTGTTGGTTAAACTAGATTATTATCACATTACACACAGTCTGATTGTTTAAAAATGCAGTAAATACATAGTTATAGATACAATACAAATAATTTAGAAGACAATAGCCTCCCTATTGTCTTCTAAATTATGCCAAGAAAATTAAATTCACATTTACTCTAAAGTTGACCTCAGAGAAAACGTGCACATTGGGTTGATGTTCTACTGTGGATATCATTAATAATTCAGAAAAGTTTTTAATATCCTATCTTTTAATATCTGGTCTGTTTTCATTGGTATCAATCTAATTTATTTTAATGGATTAAAGAGGATTAAAGTGAACATGTGGGACGAGAGGATGCAGATGTGCAGAAGAGATTTTGTTGACAGAAATGTACTAAAGAAGTTATTACCAGTGTAAGTTGAGAATCCTTTACAAAGATCTGAACAGTGCATGTAAATTTCACTTAGTATAATTACTACATGTTAGCTGATGCAGGAATTATTCAATTAAATAAGCTGCTATGAAATATTGGTGACAGAAAAACAAATACATTCAGGAAGTTTCAGGCAGAACAAAGAGAGAAGTTATATTAAAAACTGTAATTTAGTTGTCAACAGTAGTGGGAGAAGTACTCAGATCTTTTAATAAAGTAATAATTCTGCAGTATAGAAATACTCTGTTACAAGTCCTGCATTCAAAATCTTACTTTAGTCTAAGCTGTGTTTGCATCAAAAAGTAAAAGTAGGCCTACTCATTCATCAGAACGGTCAATTTCAGAATAACATATTTTATTATTGGATTAAAATTACTGATGCATTAATTTTCTCATCGCTTTAATGTTGAAGCTTGTAAATGTGGGGCTCATTTGTAACTATATACATCACCGGGTAGCAGTCAGGTCTTATCTTCATCCTTAAGAATACATCATTATTTATTTATTGATTATATTTTTTATTAAAAAACTGAATCTGCCATTTCACTAGTAATTTAAGGTATCAAATAAATGTAGTGGGGTAAAAAGTACCATATGTTCCTGTGAGATAAAAGTGGAAGTATAAAATGGCAAAAAAAAGAAGTAAATACTCAAGTAAGGGCTTGTGTCACACAACGCTTTTTGCTGAGCATCAGCATCTTTTTCGGGTGCTCAACAAGAGGAGTAAAGCCTGGCATAAAAGCACAGTGCCCAGTGTCTTTTCAGAAAGATGCTAATGTTATCACCCCTGCTCCTTTACTGTCTCCCAGATGAGGAGCCCCCTCATTGCCCTGTCACCACTTTACTGCCAAAGCAAAACACTACACACGCCCTAAGCACAAGCACCTTATAATTGTACTTAAAGGTCTAATGTGTAGTATTTAGTGGCATCTAGTGGTGAAGTTGCAGAACTGAAGCCTCTCCCATGTGCCAAGCATGTAGGACAGTGACACTCAGCTTCTGGATGAAAACATAGTTATGAGTATTATATACCATTTCTACCTTCTTTCTACATAGAAGCCCCTAAATCCTACACACTGGACCTTAACAGACCTTAAGTCAGTGTACTTTGTTACCCTCTACCACTGGTCATCGACATAATGGTTTAATACCGACTGGTTTTGTCCTCACAGGACCAAATAGTGTGCTGTGTGATGTTCAGTGCTGCAGAGGTTAAGAGAAAAAACAGTTTGAGTGTTACATGTAATGATTCATGTGACTGCTGGAGAAGCAACCTGCTGGTCTGCAGTTTCAGGCTGACTTCAACATTTTTTTTTTCAGGGGGAAAAACATCTTAACTCAGCATCTACAAAGCAGCCGACTGGTTTCCCATGATGCCGTGTGGTCAGGCCACTGAGAGAGGAGAAGAAGATCAGAAAACTTTGTTCCTGCAGAATCAGATTTCTCTCTCACACACTCAGGGTCACTGCCCTCCTCCCTCTTTCCATACAGGGAAACCAGAGAAGGAACCTGAAACTGGTGTGTGTGTGTGCGTGTGTGTGTGTGTGTGTGTGTGTGTGTGTGTGTGTGTGTGTGTGTGTCTTACCCAGACTCATCATGTGACTGCAGGACCAGCTGATGGTAAGTATGTGAGTGTATGTAATGTACATATGCAGAAGTATAAAATTACAGGATCAGAACGTTACGTTAGGTGAACTATAATGACCTGCTGCTCCTCTGGAGGGATTAAAGGGATTATATATATACATATATATATATATATATATATATATATATATATGAAATTTGACTTAACATGTCCCTTTTTGGGATTTAATGGCGTATGAGACAATACTATGTCAAAGTTTTATTCCAATTATGGGATAAAATATGTTTGTTACTCTGGATTTTATCCTGAAAGACATTAAAGCGGCCACACACAGATTGCACAGCTCAACCTTCTTACATGTAACTATGTATGAGCAGCAGTTACATGTACCTGAATCTGAAAATTACAAAATTATTCTCAGGTATATACACCAGCATCAGCCAAAACATTAAAACCACTGACAGGTGAAGTGAATAACTTTGATTATTTTGTTCCAATGCATTGTTCTGCTGGGACACCTTTGGTCCTGGCATTCATGTGGATACCACCTGACATGTTCCACCCACTCAAACACCGTTGCAGACCAAGTACCCCCCTTATTAAAAATGGCCTATGGAGCGTGACAAAAAGCTCAAGGTGTCAACCTGGCTTCTAAATTTCCCAGGTCCCAATCTGCTCAAGGATTCTTGTGATGTGCCGGTACTCCAGATGTACCCCTAATCCAAGGTGGGGCGTCTGGCACCAGTGGGTTGGCGGCAGATCCATTTGGTCCAGTGAGTTGTGAGGTGGGTTAATGGCACGTGCCACAGATGCTCAATCAGACTGTGATCTGGGAATTTGGAGGCCAGGTTGACACTTTGAGATCTTTGTCACATTTCCTTAGCGATGTTTACAGTGTGGCATGGTGCTTTTTCGGCTGGGGGGCCACTGCCATTGGGGAGTACTGTTGCCATGAGGGGTGGTACTTTGAGTGGGTGGAACATGTCAGGTGGTATCCACATGAGTGCCAGAATCAAAGATTTCCCAGCAGAACAATGCATTGTAACAAAATAATCAAAGTTATTCACTTCACCTGTCAGTGGTTTTAATGTTTTGGCTGATCAGTGTATTTGATTTGTTACCACAGTCAGTGTGAGTGAGTGATGAGACACCGCTGTGGTGAGATACTGCTGTGGTGAGACACTGTCCTCTGGTGGAACAAATCAGGCGAGCTTAGTAGATCTGATTCAAGCTGATTTTACAATCTCTCTGCAACACAAAATAATTTGCTGTAACTTTAGGCTGTTTCAGTCACACATAGTTTAAGTGTTTGTGAGTTACACTGAGTACAACAGCAATAAAAGGGTGTGTCCTGTTGCATCCCACAATTAAAGGTCAGCGCTAATAAATAATGAGAAGAGAGGTGATAAAGCTACCAAAAGTAAAAGGCATAAGATTTAATTTATTTACAGAGGTTTTAAAACTAAGTGTACCTGGGTCAGACACTAAATGTAATAACACTGATTAATTTGTTGCACTGCATGCACTTTGTATTATGTCTGATGTGATTTGTGGCATTTGAAGTTTAGTTTTCATGTTTTGTGAAATGTGAGACAGTTGACATCCTGGGATGCGAGACAAATTTTCTGATAATAAATTGAAATCAAATTGAATCAAATCAAAAAGAACCTTATATTTGACAAATCATAAATATCAGGGCAAAAATGGCAAAAAAAAAGTGAAGAAAAAAAGCATAAATTAGTAAGAAAAGACAAAAACAAGCCATGTTGTTGAGGCTGTAGTTAACAGAAGAAATTGTAAAATTCAGAAAGTCATCCCTTTAATACCTGTGTACAGTGAGAAACAAAGTTTGTGTAGGTATTGTGTTGGTTTTTAGCCCTTTGACTCAGTTCAGTGCTTTTCCACATAATTTACATAAAAAGAAAAATACTAAAAGAACCATTATTTTTACAATCTAAAACAACACAAAATGTCTACATTAAGCACTTATCATATTTTGAATGTTCCTCCAAACCTCTCCTGATGATCTCATATCCTCTAAAATATTAGAAAAACATTGAACATTTGTTGAAGCTCATTAAGTGGTTGTATTTTTCCTAACTCCCTTTAAAGTCAGTGTTTCAGAGATGTAAGTTATCTGTGTGACGCTGACGACACCCCTCCATTTAGACACTTGACAAATGATAAACAGAGAGCTTCACTGTGTACTTGAGAGAGTAACTGTTACAAGTGTTTATACTCCTGAAAAGAGGTTTGCTTCTAACTTATTTAATGTGTTGACTTAAGACATGGTCCCTTTGTTTTGCTCTCTGACTCTGTCATTTTGCATTTTAGTGTAGATGACATCATTTTATTCTGGGTGTTTTTTATCTCTGCTTTGGCTTTACACAGCAAATTAGACATGTAGTACAGTATAGTGAAAGAACTAAGAGGATGGCACATGTTTTTTGGAGTTTTAAAATACCACTTTTGCATTTTTACCTTTATTGGACAGGTTACAGTGAAGAACAGGCGGGAAACATAGAGACAGAGAGCGAGGGGTGGGCAACAGGACATGTCATGATCCTGGGTTTTTGTTAATATTATGTTATCTCGTGGACTTCATTTTATCTGTTTGTGTTCTTACTTGTTTTGTTGTTCATTCATGTTTAATCTGTTTCCTGTTTTATTTTGTAGATTCTCCCGTCATGTGTCATATCTGGTTTTTACTTTCCGTCTTTGTGTGTTTTCTGTCACACCTGTCTCGTTAGTCATTCCCTGTTCCCAGAGTCATCCCTTCACACCTGTTCTGTATTAGTCTTGTTTACTTCACCCCAGTGTTCCTCTCCACACCCTTGTTGTCAGCAAATCTCCATTTCCCTCCTTTTGCCCGTGTCCTTCTACTCCAGCTGTGTCTCGTTCTTGTGATTAGTTTTCTGTGTATATACTGTGTGTTTCCCTTTGTTCATGGTCAGTTCGTCTGCCTTTGTTTCTTGTGCTCATCTTCATGTTCTTGGTGTCATTCCCTGCTCTGTTTCCTGCCTAGTGTCTTGTGTTCTGTTTGGGGTTTTTACCTGAGTTCATCAAATTACCCAGTTGGTTTCAGTTAGTTTTGGTTCTTCTGTCATTTGGACTTTCTGTTACTTGCTTTTCTGGATGTTTTTCATCAGTGTCATTAAAGCTCGCTTTTTGTTGAACCTTAAACCTGCCTGCTGCTCTGCACTTGGGTCCTTCCTGAACTGATCTCTGTTAGGACGTTGGAGTTTTATGGTTACATGTTGCAGCTTCAATTACAGTGAATATGTCCTAAATTATTTTTAAAAACTAGACAAAATCTGTGAGCAACTGTGCTTTAGCAATCACCACTTCTCTCTACACCTTAGACTCCCAGGCCACTTTATTAGTCAGTGCTGTACAGTGCAGTCCAGTATAGCTCTGCCTCATAGTCCTCTGCTGTGAAGGTGATTATATGGAGGTTTTGTTAAAACTTTCATAGAAGTGTTAGGGGAGCAGTGTGCAGAATTTAGTGTCATCTTCTGGTGAGGACTGCAGATTGCACTCAGCTGAAACATCTCCCATGTGCCAAGAATGAACTCCTGGTCAGGACTCCTTCAGTGTTCATTGTTCAGTAGGGTTTTATCTGAATTATAAAATCCTACAGGATTATCTGCAGGTCTCCTTCTCTTTGATTTTAACTGATAAAAACACTATATAAAGCAGTTTCAAATTAAAAGTTGGTGTTTGTTTGATGCTGAGGAGCTGCTAACTACGGTGCTCGATGTGAAAGCGCGAATGGCTCTATCTAGTTTGCCCACTCTGGGCTACTGTAGAAGCATGGCAGTGCAACATGGTGATCCCTGTGGACAAGGACCTGCTCCCTATGTAGATATAAGCGTCTCATAAGCAACGAAAACACAATGATTCTTATTTTCAGATGATGATAAACCAAAGAAAATATACTTATATTCCATTTCTGCCAATATGTTCCCCTAAATCCTACACACTGGACCTTTAACTCGGCTATATATGTATTACTGAGGTCAGTGTAAAGGGTGGTGTTTACTTTAAAGTGTCGCAAATATTCTTTCCTCCCCTTGTTTGTAAATGGAATCGGCAAAACATTAGAAACACCCCTAAATATAATTCAGTCTTGTAGAATATCACCATTAACTACACACTTATAAACAAACATACAGTTACATAAATAACTCTCTGATATCAAAACTGAAGAATTTATGGCTGAGCTGTTATATTGGAATGCTTCTGATTTAACAGATGTACCTAATAATGTGGCCAAGACACCAAAATATCAACTCTGCATATACTCGGTAGTATTATAGTACTGCACCTCATGTGAGATGGCAGACTGAGTTGTAATTAAAGGTCTTTCAATATTTTTGAATCTTGTATCAAAGACATATTTCTATTTCAACATCACAATTAAATGTGCTATGAGCTCATTGATGTCACAGTGAAAACATCCCTCTGTGGTGCAGTATTTGTTCTCACCAGACTCAAGACAACGTCCAAGCAAGGTCAGAGGGACAAAAAAGATGAGGACATGGAGAGCAAACAGGATGGAGGGAAGAATGCAGCCAAAGTGAAGTTATGTTTATCCCTAGAAGCGGAGTGTTTTGTTCATCCTAAAGAGAAGGTTGCAGCATTTATATTCATTTCTGTTTTTTGACATCTGCCTTTGATAATGAATCTTGTTCTTTTCCAGCCTCTGAATCTTTCTCTTTGTTTATCCATCACTCTTGTTGAGTCTTTCCCCTCAGGTGTCGAGGGGATTACCTGTCCTTAAATGGACTGTTCCATATTGGCCGCAGAGATGGGAGAGGTTGTGAGGGTGAGTGTGGCCACGCTGTGAGCTATTGCAAGCGCCGTACCTGGACATGTGTTCACTGAATTCCTCTCCCCTTCTCCCCCACTTGTATGCCCCACCTCCCCATCTCCATCCCTCAATCCCCTCCTCGTCCTCCACACTCTCTTGAAGCTGTCCGTCACAAAGCAGTAAACCACTGGATCCAGGCAGCTGTTCAGGCTGCTCAGCGTCACTGTGATGTGATAGGCAAGTATGTGCCCCGCCTGATTCAGTCCCTCCCCTCTGACTTTGACCCGGAAGTAAACCAGCACCTGCCGGACGTGGAATGGCGTAAAGCAGATGGTAAAGACCACCAGGACGGTGGCCAGCAGCCTGACAGCACGTGCCCTCCTCGCCCTGCTCTGATGGGGCATCGGGCCGTGGTTAGAGGAGAGAAAACAGGCAACACGCAAAGTGAAGCCCACCACGGCGAGGAGGGGGAGCAGGAACTCCAGGATGGTGAGGTAGAAGAGGGCAGGGAGGAGCACACAGGAGGAGCTGAACTCCAACGCAGTGGTCTGTAGAGAGCAGGAGACACATTAAGTCTTAAAGTGCTTTTTCAGCTTCAAATAAGTGTGATACAAAACATTATTTATATAGCACCTTTCAAGGCCTTTAAAGTACAAACAGTCAGTTCAACCAGATAGATTTTTGAATGTTGGATGCATTGAATGTTTTTATAAGAATGAATACATTACATTTGGATGTTATTACAGTATGTAGAGGATATGTTAAAACTTAACATCTCAATAACACTGTGGTTAATGTGTGGTTAGGTTTAGGCACAAAAACCACTTGGTTATGCTAGGAAAGATGATGTTTTGGCTTAAAATACCTGGTTTGGGGGGCACGATCCTGGCAGGAAAAGCTGAGATCTTTTGGTTTAAAACACTTTATATTTTCATGGCACTATCCTCACCCACCAGTAGCTACAAAACACCCACAATTGGAGCCTAAAAAGCTGCTGGAAAAAGAGCAATAACTCGCTCAAACACAAGAGGTTTTGTTATTTTTTTGGTCTCACTAACTGCTCTGCAGTAGTCTGTCACTTGGCAGGCGTTATGCCTTGGTGACATGACACCCACCACCCCCTTCACCTCCTTATGGCAAAGTCAGATCATATAATATATCACTTTTTAAAAGTTGAAATGGTCAGTATGAAATGTGCAAATATAATGTATTTGAAATCTCTTGAATCCCTCCCTTTGGATTACCTTAAATTCATCCCTCAATTTAAGGAGACTTTGAATCTGGTTTTACCTTTATCCAGTTTAATCCACAGTTAGTTTGTTGTGCATGTATCTTACCTGGAAAGAGTAGGTGACCACAACTGCAATGAACCAAACTGTGGCGCTGACACACCTGGCTGTCCCTGTGGTCCTGCATCGATGGAGAGTACTGGATGCATGGACGACAGCGAGGTACCGATCTATACAGATACTGACAGAGGAGATGAGTCACAGAAAATGAAGAGGTAAAAAGGGTTTTGCCGATGGTGTTCATTCATTTCAAATTATGAATGAAGGAGTAGGTTACCCACCTGGTGAGAAACAGTATACTACAGTACATGTTGACAAAGTAGCTGAAGGTGTGGACGTAGGAGCAGGCCACACAGCGCCCTCCACTGTGGTACAGAGCGATGCGAGCGGGCAATGATAGCGCCACCAGCAGGTCAGCTACAGCGAGGTTCATGGTGTAGACCACAGAGGCTGAGGAGTGGGTGGAGGCCCCACAGAAGACATAGAGAGCCAGGCTGTTGAGGACCACACCGACCACCAGCATCAGACAGTTACACACCTGCAGTAGAAGGAATGGTGTGCTCTAAATACAGCTGTGGATGGTTCACTTTGGTTGAAAAGGTCATACAGAGTCAGTCATGGTAGCCAGGGTGGTTGTTTAAGTGACATTATACTAGTTCTTCAGTGTCAGTGTCTCATCTTACCATCAGAGAGACCCACACAGCGTAGAAGTCTTGATAAAGCTGCACATCAAGGTGTGCTAACCTATGCAGGTATGGTGCCCCCCACCGCTGGTCCCAGGCACTGCAGTTTGTTGGATCTGGAGTCAAGAGGGGCAGGAGGGGCTCAGTAGTGGAGGGGGAGCTGATATTGGTGGGAAGGCTCTCCATTGGTTGCAAAGGACAATTAGATGACAGGTTTGTGTCTGAGTGGCAGAAGAAGTGAAGAAAGAAGATATTAGTCTTGTGCATAACATAGATACATTAAACCTGCTATGTGTAGAACTGGAAACACACGGCTGCATGAGGTGGCCTGTATATGTTTGTGCCACACTATAAATCTCTATTATTATTAGCGATAATATTAGTGGCAGGAGGAGCTTTACATTTATTCTCTAAAAAACTAGCGTATGTTTCAACCATATCACACAGACTAATACACCTGTCCCACTGGTTATAAAACCCACTAACATCTGGCTGAAATCCAGCACTTGGGCAGTGACTCAGAAACCAACGAAAAAAGGCATCCTTTGTCAACATGATATGCGGCTGGTGGCCGTTATAGTTTAATGGCACCTTAAGGCATCGGGGGGAAACACGGCGGGACAAGGATGAAAGGCAGCAAAAGGCCAAGTAGGGTGGGTGGAAGGGCTGGTGGATGGGTTCAACAAACCATGACTTTCACCCTAGAGAGCAGTGTTTGTGTCCAGTAAGATTCTAAAGCCAAGCCCTGTTCTTTTTTCCTAAACTTAACCATGAGCTTTTGTTGACTAAACCTAGACATGTGTATTTGTTGTTGAAGGAAAAAAAATATCAATTTGCTGCTTTTATTTTGAAAGAGACTCTATGTAAACATTAAATTAATTAGTAAATGGAAGACAATGCATGTAGCAGAATTTGACATGGTGTCCCAGAACATCAACAACCAAAGCACCTAGGGTACCTTGCACGTCGTATGTAGACATGGACCCAAGCACCAAACAGCTCCGATTGGCAGTGATGGAAATACGACACCTGGAGCAGCTATGGGACCCACCCACCATCAGTAATTTACTGGTCAGGTTAAAAGAAAGGTGGTTAGGGTAATAGCAAAAGTTACATCTCGTTACTCTTCATGCATCATGAATAAAATAAATGAGTATAGTAAATTAATGCTAAGTATGGCCAAATATTTATTCACTATAATGTTGCATGAACGTAGCAGGATTTGAATCACCATCTCGTTAGTGGTTTTGTCTTGTACTAGTGGTGGATATGGTTTGTAGGGGCATGTTGTGTATACGCTTAACTGAATGTGGCTGCAGCTATACATGTCTCGGGTTTTAGCCTGTTTGCTGGCGTAATGCAATGACATGCTGCCACAAAATACCATCTGTCTCCATCCAAGCAGCCCTCGAAAATCGTTTAAAAGTAAGAGATATAAAACAGAAGTAACCACTGTAACATCTTCACTGGCCTCCATGTTGCCTTCCGCTGTTTTCAGGCCTGTCTGTGACGCCAAATGTGACACACAAGGGGAGAAAAACAGAAAGGCAAACGATTGCAGAGCTGTGTACACATCTCTAGTAGTATGCTTTTTTGTGGGAAAACGGTATAAAAAACTCAGACTAATATTTTCAAAGTGGAAAAAAACTACTTGACTGTCAAACCAACAAAGTCCTAAAAATGCTCTGTAACTACTGAGCTCACATGTTAATAAATTTGTCTCGTAACAACTGAGCAAACTCAAACCACTGATGAAGAGTGTGTTACACAGTTGCAAGCTCAGGAAATAAAAGGCTGATTTAAAACCATGCTTGCACTGTTCATATAAGTATAGAGAATCAATTGTACACAACACTGTTTTATCCAGAGAGGAAGCTGTTACTGTTTCCACTGAAAAACTACGAAGAAATGATGCTGTAAGAACAGCATCATCATCTGCATACACGGCCATTTTATGTTGTGTTTACTGTGTTGAATTCCTTTGAGACTATTATTAGCTTTTCTCAACTGGCAGTTATACAGGTCATTAAAGGACTGACATGACTTTTGCTTAATTTGTGACTTTGTTATATTGAGGAGATGAACTTGATAATTCTCTTAGACTCATTTGTTTGTAGTTTAGAGGCTAAAAGCATGTGGAATTTCGACTTATGACAGGAACTCACATAACGTTTGCAGGAGACAGATGACTTAACCTTATACCCTGGAGTCAGCCGTTGATACTGTGTTATAAATAGACTTAAACAGCTCAAGTCTAAATTGATGCAATGTGCTCCAACTGGCTTAAAACAACTCAACATATTCCAGCTTGGTGAGCCGACACACACGTACTAAAAACTAAAAGAAAGAGTAATGACCTCTGGGGATGAAAAGTGGTCAACATCAGCAGAAGTTAATCCAAAGAGAGAGACTTCAGAAATCCTTGTCTTATAAACAACGTCCTCTCGTACTGTAGAGATGACTGAATCCATCTTCATATGCGCTCTAAAAGGATGTGACACTTTCAACAAAGTTAAGTACGTGACCTCGTCCGTTACTTTAAACACAGCATTAATATGAACCATGTCAGTGTGTGCTGCTATTTAACACACTGTCGACACATGTTGTGTTGAACATGAGATATACGTTTGTCCTGAACGAGTCACATATATTTGATGAATGTGACACGTCCTGTTTATGGAAGAATGGAGAAGAGACTTAAAAATCCTCAAAGTGCAGATTCTGGTCACTTTCAAGAGGTAGCTGAATATACATTAACCTAAAAATACACCAAGAATTTTAAAGGAGCTCTGGTTTGGCTAAGAGGATGTGAGGACAGCTAAAATGGTGGGAAATTAGACTTGCATGGGGAGTAAGCTACTAATACCGCCAGTTATCTCGCAATGTGTTTGTAATTTTTTCTGTATGCAATGCCCAAATAATCTGTACAATAGTTTGAAAAAATAATTACAACTCAAAAAGTTTTTCTCTGGACTTTCAGACTTACACGTCTTCATCAGCAGTTGGAGTTTGCTATGTTGTCATGGATATGAATCTGTCGACATGTGAGCTCAGAAATAATTGGTGAAATTATTTGAAGTTCAAGAATGAACTTTAATGCTTATACAATAGTTTGATGAATTATGAGACTCGTCTTGGCTTTCATGCTTGTTATAGCTGCAAGAGATGTCCAAGTGAAGTACTTTCAGCTCTTATGTAACTTATATGTTTGACAGAAATGGAGTTAGTGACAGAATTCACCAAACACGCAGCACACAGTATGTGTTATAGAAGTTTACAGTTTTTACTTCACATAAAACAAAACTTTTCCTGTCGCATATTTTGGATATTTAATTTAATTTAAGAATATGCTAATTATATGAGCATCTAGCCCTTTGTGACAATGATAGTAAGACATGTTTGACTAGGAGAGTGAAATGAGCCCGTAAATATGACTTATGATAAGGTATTTAAACAAATTTAAATGAGTTTGAAAGAGGAAAAGCACTGACAGGTTTTAAATGAAATCTCACCAGTTTAACACCTGAGCGTGGCCAGATTATGGGACAATGGGCCCCTGGCCGCAGATATGCAAAAGGGCTCTCCTACATAGGAGCAAGACACACAGACATTGTGGTGGTTTTGCCTCTTTTGTTGTTGTTGCTCTTTGCCATAGTTACGCATCTTTTTGTCTTTTTGTGTCTCTTTATAGTTGTTTTGCCCTGTTTTGTGTCTCTTCCACATCAGGTCATTTTGCAGGTGAAGGTCAGGGGGGCCTTGACACTTTGGGCCCCTGGGTCTGAGCATGGGTTCAAAACTCCATCCATACACCTGATTGAACATTTTATATTTACATTATTTAATCTGGACTACGTAAATTCCTTCTTTACCAAAAACAGGCAGAACACTAAGTGGATTTTCTCTAAATCGCAGCTCTGCGGCGTGTGTTAAAAGTCTTTTTTGACTGACTCCAAAAACGTCTTTCCTTCCCTCATAAGTACCAGAGATGGATGAGCTCCTATCTGTTAACATGTCCCGCCGAGGAAGGTCTTTCCACTCTTCATCATCATACCGACAGCTGAATAAAACATTGCCGAGGGCTTGGGTTAAGAGACAAGAACATAGCTGCGTGCTGCTTTTTGGTTCCTGATTTGACCATCTCTTGTGCATGTCATGTCAATGTATAATAATAGATTTGTGCAGATTATTGTTACCCAGCGTGCAGCACATTTAAATGCTAAGATTGGATCATATAGAAACAACTATCAAATCTTTAATGATTCCCTTAACCTGAACCTTAGATCAGTAAATTCCAGCGTATTTAGACAGAAGGATAAAATTCTTTGTTATCTTTAATGAATGACAGCTCCTGTTTTCACTTAGTGTCCCATTAAAAATCAATGAGCTGCACAGGTGAGAGAAGCACGGCTGTGACTAGAGGGTGTTAATAAAAATTTCCTGAAGCAGCAGGCACAGTATTGTTAGGTGAAATAATTGCAGAGGGATCCTTGGGTTAAAGTTATCTAGTCCCTGATGGAAAATGAGCTACAATGTGACATTTTAATGAGCTTTAAAACATTAAATGTTCCTGAAACATACCTTTTGAAAAAGCCCTCACTCAGTAGGTCCGCCCACAACTTCTTAAAGTTTAGATGTTTATATCCTTATAATATAGTGGCGAGTTGCTGTTCTTCTTCTTCTTTGTTCCCTCAATTCGTCCTGCAGTCAGTTAGTAGACAGAAGAGAGTGAGTAGAGAGTTGGGGTGTAAACCTCTCTGGGCGGGACGATTTCTCCAACAGAGCAGAGCAGAGTGTACAATCAATCAGCTGGACCTCCTCCGCAACTCTTTCTCATCTCGTACCTCATCCCACAGGTAAAATACAGGAATAAATACAAATGAGAATAGAAAACAGCAGAGAAGAGTTTTCCCCTTTAGTTTCCTTCCACACTGTTCTTTTTCAACCTCTTCATCTTTCCTTCTCTCTTGATCACTCCCTTGATAAAACAAGATTTTGGTTAATTTGGTTGTTGAGGCAAGCAAAGGTTGGCATCATAAGTGGTCAAAACAGGCAACAAAGGGGCATAAGAAAACAAAAGGCAAAGAAGAAACTCACAGAAAACACGATATAATGATATATAAGAGTGGCTTTAGAAAATATTCCAGCCCAGTCACCTGAATAAAATAATGGCATTGTACATTACATTATACATTATATGCATGTGATGTTGTTTAACATGTCTATGAGCTACATTTCTCTTCAGGAGGAGGAGAGGACGGTGGATGGTGTGACACCTAGGCAAGATGGCTGCCAGGCAGCAGGCAGCAGCAGACCACTGTCCAAGACGAACACAAGCATGTTTTTTTTTAATGAGAGGTCGGGACATTCCCAGCCGTGTTTGTAGTTACAAAAGACACAATGTTTTCCTAACCCTTAGCAAATGTTTTTTGCACCTAAACCTAACCACATGTTAACCACAGCATTATCACAACATAATATTAAATACTGAGATGTAAAGAAACCTAAAGTTTCAACACATCTGCAACATACAGTATGAAACATACAAATGTAACATATCCATGGTCATTTATTCTTAGGTCACTTTTTGTACACTTTATTGTGTTGTCGATGTAACTTGAACTGAATACACTAGCCATTTTTTTATCATTAATTTTTACTCTTTACTAATAGGGACAAAATAACAACATGCCTTTCAAATTTATTAAAAATCAAAAACTGAAATATCTTATTCACATAAGTATTCAGACCATGTTAATAGAGTGAATCCTTCTGTTTCTGTGATTCAGACCTTTTGCTGCAGCACTTCACAGTGTGTTCAGGTGCATCCTATTTGTTTTAATTATCCCTGAGATTTGCCTAGAACCTGAGTCCACCTGTGGCTAAATTGAATTGATTGGGCAAAGGCACACACTTGTCCATATGAGGTCCCTTGATTCACACTGCATTTCACTACAAAAACTAAGCCATGACATCCAGGTAGTTCTTTATAGACCTCTGCAGTAGTTCTTTTGCAAGGCAGGGCCTGGGTATAAAACTATTTCTTAAGCTGTGAGTGTTCCCAGGAACACAGTGGCCTCAATATTTGTGAAATGGAGGAAGTTTGGAACGACTAGGACTGTTCCTAGAGCTGGTTTAGAGGATCTGCCAAGAAGAACGGGATAAACTTCTTAAACACTTGCAAAACTTGTAGAGACTTACCCAAGAAGACTCAAAGCTGTAACTGCTGCCAAAGAGGCCTCTACAAACTACTGAATTTAAGGCCTGTTTACTCACGAAAATGAGAGGTTTTTTGTTTTGTTTTTTTCATGTAAAAACATGCTTTATTTTGTTATTGTGGGTTATTCAGTCGAGATCAATGTGCAATAAATCCATTTTCATCTATTTAAAATTACAATAGAAAGTGTGCAAAAAGTGGAGCGGTCTGAACTTCTTCTCAGACCATTGTGTCCACTGAAGACATGTGCTGGTTGGACTGGGAATAACATCATCTGAACAGTTAAGTGGACAAAAACGATGTGCAAAAACGATTAAAGCTAAAAACACTGTCTTGTCTTTGTGAAACAAAAGGGAGGAGAGAACAGGACAGACTTTTTAATTTACATAGGTTTTCAATAAAGTTTACATAAAGCTGTCTCTGAGGTGGTCCCACACTCAAAGTGTCTGATGGAGGAAAAAAGGTCCTTCTCCACCTCTGTTTGTCTCTGTGTAAATACCTGACTCAGTTAGAGAGGAGCAGGGGGAGAATAATGGTGAAGAAACAGACAAAGAAATCTAAACTGTTTCTGTAGATGTTTTTATAAAGCTGCCAACCTGTGTACCAGTTTAATTAGATTTACACACACACTTCTAGGAACAGAGGGAGAAACAAAGTGCACATGCGGAGAGAGAGAGGGGTCTTTTACATTTATTTGAACAAAGATATACTATTTAGAGTGAAGCAGCACCTCATAAACCACAGTCACATAAACAAGAAGAGAGATGGACACCACTCCAGAGTGTGTGTGTGTTTGTGTACGTCCAGGTGCATGTGTGTGAGGCTGTGTAGAGTACATGCCAAAATCTCACATAAATTCTCGTAGCACACACCTGGCCTGAATACAGGTGGATTAATTCATCTTCACTTCATATGAAACTAATAAGGGATTTTTGATTTATGTTGCGTTGCTGGTGATGTCATTTCGCAAAGGTCCTGGCTAATGTTTGATTGAATGTTTCTTGGCTTGTTCAAATATTTGAAACCGTTGTCGGATCTATCCCGGCCCAGGCTTGTTTAAAGTGCTGGAGAAAGAGAGGAAGGATGTCCCACTTGACACGTCAGTAGGATTTAGAGGGTGAAAGGAGTTCTGAAATATAGTTGTGTGTAGGAAGTCTATTTCTAGGAACTTTTGCTATTATTGTATTTTTACATTAAAGGGGCACTCCAACAATTTAACATGTAAAAGTCAATTAAGTACTGCACAACAAATGTCTTCTGAGGGTCTGGAGCAGCTTTATAGAGTCTGAGAAAATTACTTAAAGGTCTGGTGCGTAGGTGTGCACTGGTACCTGATCCATTTGTTTCGAAAAGGAATAGACCTCTGCAGCTAATCTGGCTCCTGATAAAAACCTCCTAATATCTGCATCTGAAGTTACCCAAGAAAAAGGTGAGCACACAATAGCAATTGCTGGCATAGCAGCCTGTCTCTGATGAGCCAAACAGCATCAGAGAAACATAAAAAAAAAACTGAAACAGCTTTATTCAGCGTTTTCACAAGTTTAAATTACAGGGTCTGTTTGTTTTGGAGAGGAAGAGACCTCTGCAGATAATTCAGCTCCTGGTCAAAACCTCCTTAACAAAGGAATTCTAACTGGGAGAAGTTTCAGCTGCTTGCATTCTGCAATTCTCACTGCTAGATAGATAGTTTTAACAGAAAGTCTTTGTAACAAACAAGGAAGTTCTCAAACTGCATTATTTTAAGTGTAGGATACAAACGAGGGATTCAAATGTTTCAGCCTGTGCTGCATCAGTTTTGTAATTTTTTTTTTTATCAAATCTTCATCTCCAAAACTTTCAGGAAGTGCAGCACTAGTAGCAGAATTATGACCATATCGATAGTAGGCAGGGATGCATTTACAGAACTGCCCAAATGAAGCAGAGATTTAAACATTTTAGTTTTGAATGCATCTTCTTCTAGGGAAAATGAGCTGATATATCTTTATAGTTCAGTTAAATCTGGGGAGATTAGGAGATTAAAAAGATAAAAGATAATATTTATTACAATATTTTCAAAATCACATTTGATACAACTTCTAGAATATTTTGGTAATATGGTCCATACCATCAGTTCAATATTTACATTATGGTCTCATAATAAAGATATGAGTCTTAATTAATAAAAGCATAATATGAATATTGTTTAAAGATGCTTAATACAGCAGATGATTAATATAAAACGCTCTGAAAACACTTGACAGGCTTTTGGTTGCCACGGCGACCGAGTTGCGTCACCATTTAAGGACCGGCTTGAGCAGCGCGAAGAGATTCGGTTCCCCCAGTAACACCAACATAACGAAGAAAGTACCACTTATCATCTTTCTTTTTGCGTGCCCTAAGAGAAGACCTGTGGGAATATCATGAGACAAGACTAATCTTATTTTTGTCCAACGGAAACGTTTTAATTTCTGGCGGAACGGTTTATTTTGTACTACACGGAGCCGGTAGCCTTAGGGACGGACACCATATCCGCAAACAAACTTAACGTTCGTTAGCTAGCAACAGCTTTGTGAAGGTGTAAACACATGTGCGAAGCGACTGTCAACTAAGAGCGAAGAAGATGTTTAAAAACACATTTCAAAGTGGATTCTTGTCTATTTTGTACAGCATTGGCAGCAAACCACTTCAGATTTGGGATAAAAAGGTGAGCAGCACTTCAGACTGAATTCTGTGTGGGTCATCGAGCTTCCTTAGCTAGCCGTGCTAACGCTAGCTAGCTTTGCGTTTCTTGGGCTCAGCGGTTAATAATATTAAAGCTGACATTTCTGTTGCAGTGTGTTTTGTATGTATTGTTCAAACGACTGATTAAGCGTTTGATAGCTGCATATGACGCTCACACTCAGTTCAATAAGTGAGGTCAGTCTGCAGCCGCAATAGAAAAAAGAAACTCCCTGATTTAGTTATTAGACCAACTCTCAATGGCTCTTTCAAGTTCCTTCCCAGTAAACATTGCTCGTTTTGATATTATGAAACTAAATACAAGTTACAGTAGTGATTAAAAACACCAGTATTGATCTGTGTGGAAGTTTGGGGACTTGCGGCGCTGTTAAAATATGGGAATTTGTACTAGCCGTAATGCTGTCAATTTACACAAAGTGATGAGTTTCAGAAAGCCCCTGGTTCCCATTGATTGTAAAATGTAACTACAGCAGGGCATAAGGTGGGCCGAAAGCTGCCTTTACCAAGCAACAGGTAAGAATAGTAACAGAGACGGTCATAATTTGTTTAAGACAGTTTGAGGTTAGCTTACTTACAGCACTTTTAATATGTAGAAAGACCTTACAATATTCGCTGACTTCATGCTGATCGACTGCTCCCACATCAGCATCTGAATTATAGCCTGACTGATGAAAGATTTAAGAGGCCAATACCAATGTTAATATTTGAGAGATTAGTAAATATGATCAGCTGATAGTAATTCATAACATAGTTTTGATAAGATTCCTAAAATGTGTTTTGGAGATCAGGATACGTACTGGGCAGGACAAGTCAAGAAACGGTCCGAAACTCTCAGGTTTGCAAACTAACACTATGTAATAGTAATGATTTGAAATTACCCTAAACATATCTGTGGCATTTTTAGGCAGACTGTATACATCAGTATGGATATACCTGCAGTATCTGTACTAGTATCTGTCTGATGTTTATTATGGTGACAGTGCTCCTCACTAGAGAGATACAGCTAGAGCTCTCTATGTAAACCTTAAGAAAAACAATATTTCTGTGTGTTCACAGGTGAGGAATGGTCACATCAAAAGAATCACAGACAATGACATCCACTCACTGGTGCTGGAGGTTGAGGGGACAAATGTCAGGTAAGTTTGTGTTTGTTCAACTAAATCTTCAGCTCAGGTCAGCTCATTTGAGCTCTACACACCCTCATCTGCACCCCTCATCTTTTTATTCCATCTACTCCTGTGCAGCACCACGTATATAACATGTCCCGCAGACCCAAAGAAGACATTGGGCATCAAGCTTCCTTTTCTGGTCATGATCATCAAAAATCTCAAGAAGTACTTCACCTTCGAAGTCCAGGTAGGGTCGGCAGTGCCTGCAGATACAGACCCCCTTCCATGTGTGGTTGGCACGAATATGTACTCACATGTGTATGCGCACAACCTACAGCTTGTGTGCTAGGATTCATGGTCACTCACGCTTTCTCCCCGTCTTTCACAACTTGTAGGTGTTAGATGATAAAAACGTTCGCCGGCGGTTTCGGGCGAGTAACTATCAGAGCACGACACGAGTGAAGCCATTTATCTGCACCATGCCTATGAGACTGGATGACGGCTGGAACCAGATTCAGTTCAACCTGTCGGACTTCACCAGGAGGGCCTACGGGACCAATTACATTGAGACGCTACGTGTACAGGTTAGTGAACAGAGATAGACGGGAAACCAGCTGTCTCTAGACCTAACTTAGACTAACGTGACTGTAGAATCCCCACAGTGAATTTCTAAGACTGTGTCCTCTTTCTGTTGCTAATGTCTGAAATGTTTTCCTCTCAGATCCACGCGAAACTGTCGCATAAGGAGAGTGTATTTCTCAGACAGGCTGTACTCTGAGGAGGAGCTCCCAGCAGAGTTTAAACTCTACCTGCCTGTCCAGAACCAGAAGGCCAAGGTGAAAGACACACAAACAAACACACACGACACATAACCACCTAATTGTGTTTGCATGTTACAGTAATGTTACTTATGGGGATATTTTATCTTCATGATAACAACTATAAGACAAATAAGCACATTAGAAAGTGGACAGTTGGACTTCTAGACATCGGTCTTAACACTTGTCCATTTGTGTGTTTGTTTCTTGCAGCAGTAAAGAGTCTCTCCCTGCAATGTTCCCCAAGATTTGATGCTGAGCTGTGACATTGTTCTGTGTGTAGGCTCTAAAAAATATATTAAAATTGGTTATATTTTAATTTAGGAAATATGACTTTTGAGTGTTGTCTTGTGTTGCTTTCTGCACAATAAAGTTTTTTATGGACTCATCTGTCCTTGCAGTTTGCTGTAGTTGTTTAAAGGTGATAGTATCAGTAAAGAAAACCACACAGCAGACATCTTATATACTGAAAGGGCCCAGTGCTTGCTCTTGAAAATACAAAGAAAAGTAGACGAGTCCATTCATCAAATATAAATAATCTTTATCAAATGACACAGATAATTTCAAGTGAACAGCTATGAAAATGATTCGCATTCCCAAAACATAGAATTTTTGTTTCACTTTGGATTTCTGTGTACAGTATCAACAAATCAGTAATACATTCATTTTACTACATATTGCATCGAACAATCATCCCAAAAGAAAAAAAATTACTAAAAAGACAGTTCAACTTAAAGCAGCATCCTCAGCATTTTCAACTCCTATTCCAAGAGCAGACACAGTGCATTAATGTAGAAACAGGAAGTGTTAGGTGAATTAAAACAAACTGGGAGATACAACATATTGTGATAGTCCCATCTAAACCTGTGGGGATGGTGCTTTCCATGTTAAACTCAGAGAAACATAATAAAGTAAGGCAGAATTCAAAGTAAACAACTAAATGAGTAAATCAGTTTTCACAGGAGTCATACAAATGAAAAAAAGAACTTGTTTTAATAACTTGATTTCTGTTTACCACTGAATGTCACCAGTATATTCTTACACCAACTCACTTAAGTAATTTTACTGTTTAGTGTTTTAGTTTTTCCCACAACTAAGAGGAGAGTGCACTGAAACATACATACTGTATTTTGCAGTCAATATATTTCTCAAGACATTGTTGCTACATGTGCTACTTCAGACATAATCCTCACATGATCACTCCATTTTAAACATTAAAAGATTGGACAAATGTCATGAGCTCACCGCTGCTCAGTTTACAAAGTTCACGCAGATTTTTAACAGGGTCACATTTGTAGACAAAAGTGTCGGACTGACAGAAATTAAAGGTGGCATTTGTGCACTGAAAAATCAATAACATGATAAGGTTTATGCTCGACTCTTCAATAAGGCTCTCCTCTAAAATAACATCTTCTTTTCAGAAAAACTTTGAAATCACTGCTCTTATAACAAATAAATTAACTTTTAACAAAAAGTTATTACACTCTTAAAGGGCCAGGTTGCATTTAGACAAGAATTTAAACAACGGGCAATAAGACTTCAATTCCCAAACATTTCAGAACACCATGAATCAATTGGCTACATGTAATACAGATGAGGAAATTCATGTCCTTAAGTATGTGGCCTGTCTTTTTTTTTTTTTTTTTTACATGAAACTTTGGGTATATATACTTCTTTACATTTTAAAATGAAGCATATTTTACAGCAGGCACTTATTAATTTTAATAAGTAATGCCAACACACAGTCTCTTTGATAACTGGTGTTATAATTTAAGAACGGTGTTTTCCCTGAAATGTGATCAGTAAATCTTACAATTAAAAGACTCCAATTTACCACGGTCAGTCAAGTGTTCTTGTGTATTCGGAAAGAACATTAAAACAAACAAACAAAAAAAAGTAAAATAACATAAAATCTGACTGATATATGGCAACATCCATACTGGCAGCTTTTAAAACAGTTTCAACCAAGAAATGGACTCTTTAGAATTTCAATACTAAGAAAACCTCTGGCAGTAAAGGGCTGTTTGAAACTCTTATTATTACCTCTGCTGCTGCTGTTTTACTTTGAACGAAATAAAATTAAGCCAGCCTTATACGACAACAAAAAGGCAACATGCAAATTACAAAAATTATTTTAACAAAACATATTTCCTTACACGATCGATATAACTTAAAGTATGCATTCATAGAAATCTATTGCTTTAGTCAACAGCATGCATCGCTTTAAAGTGCAAAAAACATTCATTGGTTCAAATCAGTAAATCAACTACTGCATTAAATCATTCATTGAAAATAAAATACAACATAAATTGTAATTTGGCACAACATAACTGCAGCGAGTCGTACAGACATAAAATAAGAGTATAAAATAATCTGAGGCATCAAATGCAACACAAAGAAGACACTGAAGTCAAGACAAGTAACACCTGTAGCATGAACTGTTACACTAACAAGAGCTTGCATTGATGTTTGGAGTTGAGACACAGAGGAGGAGAGGCTGCCTGGAGTTCCAAGACTACAAATTAAGGTCACAAAAACATCCTGTCTACACTTTCTTTTCCACTTTTTAGCCTCTCCTGCATTTCATCATCTTTGTTTAACAACTAATTTTATTATAAACTTCTGTAATTCTGAACAACTGCACTGCATCAAAAAGATGGGGATACAGGATACATATACAGAATGTATGTTTAAAAAAACTCACTGTGGTCAATTTTGAAACCAGGAGACATCCTAAATGGCAATTTTTAAGCCTGGGTAGCTTGTAGAAACAAACTGTTTTTCTGGCTTCATCATTTCTCTATTGCCTTTGGCAAAAAGTGACTTTTCAACCACATAAAAAAACATTTTCACATCAGCTCTGTGGAGGCAGCATCCTCCTTTGGCTTGCGCTCGCCCGGCAGTGGTTCACATTAGTTGCACACAAAGGTGCGTGCATTTTCCAGAACTTGAGGAGTGTTTGGTAACAAGCAGTTTCCATTTTTGAAGTGCTTTTAAAGTTTAGGAAATTGCACCTTATCTTTGAGCTCATGAATCATCAACCACTAGTATTAGATACTTCAGGAAACCTCAGCACCACACGTTTACTTCTGTTTAGCAAAATCTGCTTAGGATAAAATCATGAAGGATCAAGTTCAATACCAGAGATCCAAGTCTTACTTCACTTTGGGTCCAGGATCAGTTGAACTTGAGATGTCTCATGCTAGATACAGATACTCAGAGTGGGTGGTGGCTGCAGATCTCAAGGTTTGCTAATACAGGCGGCTGACGACACAAGGTGGATCACCACTTTAAAGCAAGCACTTCTCATGTTGTTGGAATCATATCCTGATAAACTATGGTTCATTCCTCTTTAGTGCAAAAATCAACAAGTCAAAAACAATTTTCCTGCTGTTGCTGCTCTTCACAGACAGGTTCATATTAGCAGAGTTTCCTATTAAAGTTACCTTAACTTGCTCCACACTCAGTCATTGAGTTGTCCAGGCTGGTGTATATGTGTGTGTTGGTGTGTGTGTTTCCAACATGACTCGGACATGTTTATGTGTGAGCTGCGGGAACATGCGCAGTGCTCCCATAATGAATGACATAGTAGTCATGGACGTACATCAACACAGCAACAGGCTGGCCAATGATGAGTGACATCCACACAGCAGCGTTGCCGTAGTTTCCATTCAGATATCGACCCACAAACCACGCCAGAGGCACCTGAAGAGATTTAAGTTCAGAGGTTAAAGTGTGTTTGACAACAGCAGAGGAGTTAAAGTGATTTGCGACAGTTGGATGTATCTTACCTGAGCCATCATTCCCATAAAGGCCCACAGTCTGAACATTTTCAGAGGAACACTCACCAGGTACTGAAGCAGACAGAGAGAAATACACAGAGCTCTTTTTGAAAAACATAATAAAACTGTGTAAATGTAAAGAGGGAAAAGCAACACACTCATAACTCAGATATAGTCCTTTCATTTTTAGCTTTAGGAATCAATGTTTCAACACAACTTCACTGACTCAGTGGCAGCACCTCACAACTGTCAGCAACAGGCCGCTTCATGTACAGACATTAAGTTGAATTTACAGCTGTTTTGGCGTTAAAATAGCATATGTGCAGACTTCAGTAGTGTTTTGTGTCACACTTAATGCTGTTGGTTTACCTCGTGGAAGAAGGCAGACACCAGGAAGACGGCAGTTTGAGCCAGAAATTTATTGACCCCCTTCCTCAACATGGGCTTATAGAAGTGTCTGTAACACACACATACACAGACATTCGACAAATCACACTGATCTTTATCTCTTAGATCTGGTAGAGAACACCCTTAAATAGATGCCTGTCCACACCTTGATTTCTTTTATCATTGTA
This sequence comes from Cephalopholis sonnerati, assembly GCA_019142605.1. Lineage (NCBI taxonomy): Eukaryota > Metazoa > Chordata > Actinopteri > Perciformes > Serranidae > Cephalopholis > Cephalopholis sonnerati. The sequence continues at coordinate 21,729,971 of JAGQAX010000014.1, read as the reverse complement.
GTTTGAATTTTATTTTACACAGACTACCACAAGTGTGTGCTCACCTCAGACACCACTTGTGAACTGGGATATTCCAGTTGGACCAGAAGTAGGTGACAGTCTCAGAGTTCCTGCAACGAACAAAAATGGCACAGTTTCAGAATTTGGCATTCAGGACTGCTGAGTGATCTGAATGATGGCTGATGAATGACTAAATGTTTCTTGGACTCACCACCAGTCTTTGTAAAACTCTCTGTCTCCAAACTGCAGCAGCTCTGCCACAAAGTTCATAGAAGAGTGGAAAAACCAATAGAAGAATATTAACCATATCAGATGGTTAGGGACCTGGGAGAGGACGAGGATAGGAGGAGAGCAGAGAGGTGGTGAGGAGAGGATGGGGGGAAGAGAGGGGAGAGGAGTAGAGAGAGGACAGGGTCAGGGGAAAAGTCAGGAAAGAGGAGGTGTCTGGGTTGGCGTGGTTACACTATGGTTGTCATGTTGCTACCTCTTCTCTAATAACACAGTCCTGATACACATGAGAGTTATGAGACAACCTCAGGGTTCAGTTTGCAAGATTAAATGGTAGAAGTTGTTTTTTTTTTTTTAAATTTCTTTTAAATTTTTTCATTATGAAGTTATAATCAGTCAAGAGATCCGAACACTGTATTAAAAGCCCACAGCAATTTTAATTATGCAATGTTTCAATCTAACAGAGATCTCCATTAGGAATAGTCCAGAATGCCTTATGGATTTGACAATGCCTGATGAAGATCTCTGTTAGAACAAGGACAACAAAGATGGACACAAAAGGTAAAACATAAACAGGAATATTATGTACACAAGTATGTGAAAAAATAGGTGCTTAAATAAAAATAATATACATATATATGAAAAGCCCAAATGACCGACAATACAATAAAAATCAAAATAAAATGTCTTTATACAGGTCAAGTGTTGTGTAAGTTATAAACTATACAGTTAGCGCAAATAGAAAAACACTGAGTGGATGTACATGAGCTGGATGATTATGCACAGTATGTCTTTAGTGTTAAGTACAATACATCATGAAACTTACAGCTAACTTTAGGAGGCGCTCCATCATCCTAGAAAAGTCCATTTCCTGTGAGAGACACAAACAATGACATGTTTTTCATCAACAATGTTTTGCCCTCAATACAAAGTTCTTTTGCTTCGTGCTCTCCTGAGATTATTTATTTTCATATACAGAGCAGTATTATGGTGTGTACGCACCTGGAATGGTTTCATTGAGTTCTGTATAGTGGGAACCATCCACTGGAAAACACAAATGAAAACTGCTTTACATGGTTTCAGCGGTAAAAACAGATTTGAGTAGGGCAAATATATCCGTGACTTCTGTTGAGCGTTGTGTTTCAATGTGTGTGTGCAGAGAATTTTCTGATTCAAGTCGTGTTAATGTTACCTGCTGTATCAACCCCACCAACAGCTGTATGAAGAAAAGCTACAAGAGAGTCAAAAAGAAAAAGCGTTAACATGCAAGTGTTTCAATTATCTAAATGTTTGTTGGCAGAACATATACAATGTGTGTGCTCTCTCTCACCATTTCAAAAAGTCTTCTCATCAGGAACCTTTTGCGTATTCGAGGTGACCGTGGGAAGTTGAGCTGGTAGCAAAGCGTTGGGGCAAAGACAAAGTAGTACATGTCTAAAGAAAAAACACAGAAACAAAATGTTAATTTATGGTTATTCGTCATTACAGTGTTTCATTTAAAAACTGTTTATGTCCATGCAGACATCATAGTTACCTCTGTGGGTGAGGTTGCCTGGGTAGGAGACATTACTATGAACCTGCTGATCCATTGGACTGTGCCACAGACGGACCTAAAAAACACAAACTCGCAAGCTCATTTCAAAAACTATCATACCTCTATTTTTCTACAACAACCCACCAAAATACATTTTAAGTACAACACACAATTAGCATGCTGGATTTCAAGGACTTCTGTGTGTGTTGTCAGTTTATCCTAGCTGCTACGGCAAGGAGATAAAGCCATCAAGTTGCTTTTAGGATTAAAATAGCTTTAAGACACACAACTTTGATCTCAGTCTGTGTGGATGAGGATGACAGCGTTGTATAGCCAAAAGCTGCAGTGTGTCTTGTCACCACTGGATGGTAGTAGCAGCACAGTACTTAAGAAAACCCAAACAAAATAATCCTGTTAGTATGCTCTGGTATTTGTGTGTGTGAATCAATTTTAAACCTCTCTCAGCCAAGTTAGGCTTACTGTAAGTCTGATCTGTTTGCCACTAAGCAGCTGCACTGCAGCAACTCTGGGGTTAAGAGTGCTGCTCAAGAGCACCTCATACCTTTGTTCTTGTGCTGTAGTTGACATGTGTGTGCGTGCTTACGATGTAGGTAACATTTCTTCAACAGTTTGTATTGAAACACTTACATGAGTATGATCGCGTTAGTCTCTTGGCTTTCGCTTGCCTGATTTCTCTACACCACCTGTTGGTGTCTTGGTAGGAGTACAGCTTGAGAAGCAGCACTGTGTAGATTCCTAGGGAGAGCACACCTCCCACTGAAACACAAACACACACACAAACAAAGGACCATTGACTAAGAGCGATAAATGGCAGATGAAAGGAGCACTCTGGTGTGTGTGTGTGTGTGTGTTGATAGGAGCTAAACTAAAAACAGTTGATTGTCTCAATAGTTTTTCAAATTACAACTTGTGACATCAATGACAATTTAAATGCAATTTCTGATGCAGAGGACACATTTTTTGTGCTTACTTAAAAAAACAAACATGCATAAAGTCTAATTTAAATGCTTTATTTATGTCTTGTTATTCACTAAGTAAATATGGATATATCTGGTGTGTACCTGGGGTCATGGAGTTCACAGTGAGCACAGTGGCTGAGGGGAAGATCATCAATGATGACAGGTTAAAAAAGTGAAGAATCAGTCCTGTCGTTTCAGAAATAGTACCCTAGAAATGGAGTAAGGACACCAGAATTGCTCGTCACTGTAAGAACATTTGACCTATGATTGTATGATGCTTTCATTATTTGTTCCTTTAAAGGGAAAAACAAGGCTTTTTCATTGTGCAACACTAGGTCTATTGTCCCTTTTACAGATAAAATATTGCATTTGTTGGAAGGGTTTTAGATTATATCTAATCTAATCTGAACCAGGAGTGGTGTTCTTATCAGAGTGCAGAGCGGGTATGAAGAAGGGAGGTGCTGTGACACTGGCTTTACTGTGTAGACTCCAGGATGTGTAATACACCCTGTCTCGGGCAAACATCCTTGATTAGAGATCCCTAAACAGTAATTAAAAACAAACGTACACTCTCTCTATAGTTCATCGAACAGTGCAGCAAGATATTTGACAAAACCCTTGAAGAAAGTTATAATGTCACCCTGACCCAAAGGTGGAGTCAAAGGTCACAGCAGTTAATCAATAAATGTTGCAAAAGCAAACTGAATTGAAAAATTAGCAAATATTATGCAGGTCACTGTACTCACCACAGCCAGGCGCCGCTCTGTGTACAAGGCTGCTAAGATGAACACATTCGACACTGAAACACAGAACAGACAAACAGCTGATTCATCAGATACAGCAGCACAAAGATGTGACTTTTTTTATTGCTCACCGTAACTCAGCATTTAACACAGAGACACAGAGAGTGGTAACCGGTGCTGATTACTGATTGTTGAGCATGTTAGGTTCAGGTAGTATTTTCTCTAAATTGTGGTATTTAATCCAAATTGATTGTTTTTACTGTTACCCTGTTCAACAGGTCAGACTGTATCCCTCCTGAGGACAACTATGTTCATTCACCTTTGCATCACTTGTTTCACTGTGTTGATAAAGCCAGTTGTTGCCATAAAAGAGACAATGTCAGGAGTCAACCTTCTTTGGGTAAATAATCAATAACAGCTGGGCTGGAATATTCAGGACAGCAACTCGTGCTAACAGTGCTTCTATTTGCTATCTTTGACCATCTGGCTCATTAAATCTGCTGTATCAGATCAGCCATTTGGGACATGGAGAGGCTGTAAAACATGTTTTATCACAACAATAACACTTTGTGTTACAGTGATAAAGACTAGTGTTTTCTGATTTAAGTACAAGAAATACAGGTACAACACTTGTTTGCTGAGTTAAACCTTAACATCAATCCTGAGGTTACAGAAGGACAAATGGCTATGAGTCGTTTAACATCTGTTTACACAACACTGAGGCAGTCAAATCAATGCTGCATACCGATGATGAGGCAAGGTGCTGGCCAGCTATAGGGGTCCTTTAAGAAGAGCGACACTACTTGGATTGGGTCCACCAAGATGCCATATCTAGATAAGAGAGGAGAACATGTTTGTAATTGTTTGTTTAGAGGGCATGTACTTTGGATTTTTGATGACATCTAGATCCTGTTCCTATTGAGTTTGTTAACGTAATGTAACTTGTATAACCACATGGGAGTGAGCTGTAGCAGTTGTTGCGTATGAACGTAACATTAATGTAAGTTTGTTTAGCGTACTCACTTTATAATGTTCTCTAAGAAGAGGCGTGCATTACTCAGCACCTGAAAGAGAGCACAAAACAGCCAACAGGAGATAATGAGCACAGTTCACAGTATCAACAAGGTTGTTTTCCATTCGGCCATTCACTGAATCTGGCCTTTGTTTAACACCCAAATAATATTTTTAGCCCTCTGCTATAAATCTGGCTTATCATTTACTCTGCCCACAGCTCTGCTCATGATTAGTCTGCAGATTTCGATGTGCTTGAGTGAGTTATTGAAAACAAAAACAGAATGTTTCCTTCAAAAACAGCTGTGATTTTGGGTGGTTAAAGAGTCACTGCCCACAGTACACACACACCGACATCCTGTGTGAAAGCTGAAACAGCAAAACTAGAGATACAAGGTTACATGGTGATTTCTATCTGTTGACTCTGCTGCTGCTAACTCTGTTAAAATGTGTCAAGTAAAATGAGTTTATCATTATATAGTGTATTAAAGTTCAAGGTCCAAGACCAGCTCTATCTCAGCCATCAGTGGCTATCTGAGCTTTCTGAGATAAACCTAACCACCACCCCCTCTACACAGGAAGCCAACACTGCATATGCACAGCATGTATACATGTATTTTTTAGGTCATTTTATGGCATGTTCAGCACATAAGTTAGGAGACAGTTAAGATAACGAGTACAGTGAGAATATGACACGCGATAAGGTCATGCTGTAGTAATTATGTGGCATGTTACACCTCAGCCTGCTGGCCTGCCAAGACCCTGCAGCAATGTGGTTTTGATTCAACTATGTCTTTTGTCCAAACCAGTCACCTTTGCCCTAGTAACCTTCAGCATGGACAAGAGTGGACCATCATGTATTAGAACACCATTATTGGGACAGTGGCCTGTCCAAAACATTTATAGGCAATCATTGCAAAATGTAATTTTGCAATGATTTAACTGTACAAATGTGCCTGTCTGTACAAAATGTATAATGTCCCTGTGCTGTCGGAGGTCAGTGTGCAAAGTCAGATACAAAGCAAGACGCAGGGAGTTAGCAGGGATTCAGTGTCTTGCTAAGAGACACTTCAGCAGCGGGTCTAGTAACAGAACCCTGGCTGCCTTGCTTAACAACCATTTGTGTCCAGCTGGAAGGAAGGAAGTCTGCTGTTATCTGTCTTGTAGTCAGTTGAGCCCATTCAATCACTCAGTCTCAGGAATGTTATCTTGTATCAGTAATTAAAAATTAATATCTTTCTGTTTAATTTGTTGAATCACATCTTTAAGCACCCAGAGATTAGAATATTTATACTCCGAGTTGAACACATTTTCTTATCTAATTACCTTTAATAATCATTTGCAATTTTCTCCATAATAAAACACTGACGATAAGACATAAAAATTGAATTTTTTTCTTATTTTGTAGGACAAGATGTCTCAATTTATCAAATAATATCCAAGTAATACAAAATTCACAACCTATAGGCGTAGATGCCATTTTTATACCACCTTTGAATAATCTGTGATATGACTCTAAACAACAGTTATGATACTGTGTGAATCAGCTGACACATGGTGATTAAGTTTCAGTAATTTAACTTAATCAAACTGTATCTCAGTGGCCTTAGCTGTGGATAGAGAGACGTATCAAATACATGGTAGGTAAGTTTAAAAATAGAAAGAGCTGCTGGGTTTGGCTTAACTTCAGGACCGTGTAATACAAAGCTGACCTGAGAGATGACCTCATGCCAAAGAAGACTGAATGATCAGACATTTTGCATTGGTTCAGGTCTTCTGTTTTCCTTCAACACACAGCAAAGACTACAGCTAATATGCATGCATGTTCTGCATCGACATAAGCAGCCAGCAGTTTTGTTTAGATATATATATGTTGTTGAAACACCAGCAAATTAAATTAGCAAACTAGCCATTCCTTCATTTCAGAGAAGATCTATTTTTCTTGGTATATGCTCAGAAACTGCGTGTGATAAATCTGCAGCGAGCACTGTTGAGTTTTGCTTTGCACTGCACTGTCCCTGTGGTCATTTAGGCTATTCACATGGTCTGTTTGGCTGCACATCAGAGGGAACAATGATACGAACCAGATTTGTACCACATCCTGGCATGACTTTTTGCCTTTCAGGGATCAACATTATGTCTTCTGCCCAATATCAATGTTTGACCATATCTTTCTATCACCCAGGCACACTGAACAATTCACAGTATCTTAAAACACTGATGTTTTTGTTGGTTTAAAGCTCAGATGTTTTAGCACCAATTCAAATCTGCTTAACACTGTGTGTGTGTGTATTTTTAGTAGGGGCTTTAAACCTTGAAATGGGCAGGTTTATACCTGCAGACCAAGGACAATTTGGATGCTGTATGGCATCGTCACTGTCATTACAAGCTGACAATGGCTGGTGCAAGAAACAGGAAATATGAGGCCATTTTAGATAACAAGATTCAAAAGTGCTTCCATGAACAGCCTAATTAAGTGAAACCCGCTTTGTAGATTCCCCAGTTACCAGATGGAAACATCAGCGATCACTTTTATTCATCCTCCAAACAACTGGAGGAAGTCTTGTTCAACAAGAACCGTGTGATATCACTCACACACATGTACAGCCACTGCACAGGCACTTGAAGAGGATTGAAAAAAGAAGTGTAGCTGTTTTTTTAAAAATGATTTTGCAGAAGGTTGTGCATGAACTGAATTAGTAGTATTTGTAAACACTTAGCTTCAACATTCAGAGTGTAAAAATCAAGGAAGTATAACAACACATGTAATCTCTGATCTCTAGAAATGTGCTCCTGCAGCTGACATTTTAAGAATTTAGCCGACGGTCCCGGTTATTGAGGACAAATTACACAACTAAGCTTCTAAAATGTACACACAGACACAGACGCGCAGACACACACACAAGACTGTGGTTCCACTTCACACTCTTACAGTCTAATCCTTGAGGCTTCCTAAAAACAGTCTGAACCGAGCGGTGTCAGCCGTCCCGGGTGACCACAAAGTAGAGGACGTGGTCGTCACAGCAATATAAACTTTCAAAGATGGGATTAATCCTGTCGCAGAACTGCAAAATTAGGCTCGATTTGGGACAAAAAAACATAGAAACACACCACAAAGCAGACACATACACTGGCATATTATTGTGCCAGTGCAGGGAAAAATAACCCTTGTGCATGCAACCATGCACATATCCACGTATGCAAAGCATGCACATATGTGCTCAATAGTTGGACATAGAAACATACTTTTACACATTGCACACATGTATAGAGCTCTATTTATAGTGGCTGTCTTTTTCAGTTTCATCAGGATTATGGCTGACTGGATATTTTTATACATACATGACAGTGACACGTCTGTGATCAGTTCTGCAACTTGAACAGAGACTGGAAGGTTCTGCATCTAACACAAGATTTACTGTCAAAGACGGAGGTCAGGCAGGTCAGGGAGGGCAGTACAGCCAATCATCATTATGTTTTATTGTAGGTTTGAAAAGCCACTGCCAGAGTTCCTGCCATAAACGCCACAGACCATGGTACGTCCTGAAACTGGCCCATTTTCACTGCATCTTTAACACTGTTTAGAACAGCACATGTGTAGAGTATATGAAGTAGGGCTGAGTGATATGTCCTGAAAATTATATCAGGATTTTTTTTCGCCTGTATCTCGATAATCGATATATATTTCTATATTTTTAAAATCTCTGGGACTGGGAGATAAAATCACACAATGAGACTGTTGATCAGTAATCATCAATAATGTGAATATAACGACTAAGTGGGTAAAGGCAAGCCTTAAAACAAACAGAAAAGTCTGGTAAGTTGATACATTTACATCACTTTACTGTAATGCAGCCTTTAAAATTAGGAAAAATCACCATTTATGCCATATCACAGTGCGATATCCAAAATCTAAGACAATATACAGTCTCGTATCTTGATAACGACGTAATATCTTCATATGGCCCAGCCCTAAAATGTCGTTTTTAAAGGAGCTCTTGCTAAAGTATTTTATTGTCATATGGAGTGCTGCTCTGCTCTTATATATTTTCGCAGCCAGCTTCTGTTGCTGCTTTTAAGTTTTTCTTCTCAGTTTGTACTAGCAAGCTTAAGATTTGTAAGCATAAACTGTCATGCACACAGGGGATTTTTTTCCAGAGCTATAAATAACAATGTTCCTCCTAGAAGATTAATCTTTTGGGTTCATGTTTTATTTTAGAATTTCATAGAGAAACATCTTCACTGGCCGAGCATGCAGACTCGGCTTTGAGCTGAAGATACTGTAAAAAAACATCAATCAGGCATGAAAATACTGCAAGTGATGTTATATTCTATTAAAACGTGACTATTAAAACCAAGGATTTAAAGTATTATTATATAACACTAATGGATATGGGTCAAATTAAAGAAGACACTAAAAGTTAAACACGTTTTATTTTTTGTTTCTATTCATAGATGCTTCATACTTAGCATCCTGTGATTCTCTCACTCCTGCAACTTAGAGATGATAGAAAATTCCCCTGCATTCATATTCATCATGTTCCTTAGTACTGCTTGACGTATAAACCTTGTCTGACACTGCAATCCTTGGAATAGTCACTCCAGGCTACAGCAGAAGACCCTCAATATATATTCAGCTGACGAAAAGTCCACTTCTGATGAGAGTGAAAGTTCGACTCATAAAGTACACTCTCGAGCTGTTACTAATCAGCCCTCTTAATCAATGTTGTAGAAATGAGAAAGTGCAGGAAATACCAAACCACACCATGGGGGAGTAACTGTGCATGCATGTAGTGAGATAACATTAAAGACTACTTATCAGACTTCTCACAGACAACTAAAAAAGACAAGTTTTATGTGTCACAGACAGTCACTGTAACCAGCCCTGCTCCAAATCCCAGGAGCATGTGTATTGTACATTCTTTTATTGTGAAAGCAACGACCAAAACCACTTGTGCAGCAGTTTGCTGGTGTTTGGAGCAACAGATGTGTCAGCGTTTAAGAGGGGCCACTTAAGGCAACGCCAAGGGATAGTTCCTGTTATGTTTTCATTTAATTACGAGTAATTCAAATGCCACAGGGGGCCATATTTAGCTGTAGCAATGTCTGCATCACTAATGACCTGCAGCTTGGAGAAGTACATTTTCACTTCTGAGTGGACACGTAGTTTTACTCACCAGCATGACAACACACCAGTTGAGGATTCCTCTGTAGTTGCTGTAGCCACTGGCCGAACTCAAGAGAGACTCCTGGAGGACGTGACAGCTGCATGGAAACACAAAGTCAACAGTTTAATTGATGACTTTTAGGGTTGATCAAGCTTTTAACATTCCTATCTGCCTGTTTGTCTCCATGAGCTCAAGGATTGCATCATTGGGTGCAACCCTCTCGTCACTCTCAAACCACTGCTAAGGAAACATTCAACTGTGTCTTGAAATTGAACATAGCTAGAAAATATCATCATGAAAAGACCAAGGGGACTGATTTTTAATTTTGATGGTGGTATGATGTTTGTATTTGGTTTAGCAGCTGCACAATAGTGACTAGTGGGGTCAGGGCTACAGTTTAAGTTAGAGTTGAGGACCCATTGTGTCGCACAAACTCGTATGCTTGTAAAATATTTAAGTATTTCTATTTATCTAACTGTCTGTTTTTTGTTGGTTTGTTTGACACATGTACTATGTAAGACTTTCCTTGCTATAAAGGAGGAATTTTGCAGTACTTCCAAAACACAGAGGCTAGTGGTGGGAATCACCAGAGGCCCCACGATACGATATTATCACAATAGTTAAGTCAAAATAAAATTTTATTGCAATTTTAAATGTTTTGCAATGTGTTGAGTATTGCATTACCATAAATTATAGCATATATTGTGATTATTACCTTTTCATTACCATTACTTTTTTCCCAAACTGCAAATTATGTCCCCAAAGGAGAACTTTGTCAAATGTTTTATTCTAATAAGGTAAAAATGTTCAGTCTGTTCATCTTACTTCAGTCATTTTTATCACAGCAAAGTGTATATAATGGACTGAAAAAGAAACTGATTTTATTATTCTAGTCGGCTACCAAAAGATTATTTGTATTTGCAATATTGATCATTTATATAAAATTATAATTATTATGAATTCATAAAAAATTATACTTGTCATATGAGTATCAAATCGTTATAAAATTGACATTAAAAATATCGCAATACTATACTGTTACTGATTTTACCCTCACTCCTACTAGTGCCTCATGGACAGGCATTTATCCGAATTTTGTCCTTTGGTAGAACAGTGTTTATACTGACATTAAAGAAACCTGAAAATTGCGATCTAAATTATTTCTAGCCTTACTGGCACTCAAAGTGCATCAGGCAATAAAGGAGTTGTGGAAATTAGGTCAAAGGTATTGACCTGATTGTCCAAAGGGTGTTGTGAAAACTGGGTTCAATTATCAGGCAAGACGTTTTACACAATCACAGATGACAGAGAGAAATGAGAGTGGAGATGAAAGCAAAGGTTGAGTAGGACAAGGAGCAGGAGGGAAAGAATGTAAAGCAAGAAGGAGGGAGAACTTGAAAAGAAGTAAGAGGAGAAAGTCCACAGAGAAGACAAACAGGATAGTAAGATAAGGTGGAGGATAATACAGTATTAAACACATACAGGTACACAAGGAAGCCAGGTAAAATGAGGTCAGGGCACAGGGGTGGCTTCAGTGAAGAAAGGATGGGCAGCAGTGTTTACACAGAGTAAAGAGTTTCACCAGGACACACACACAGCAAGACCAGACCAGCAGAGGAACGTGCAGCCAAAACTGTAGTAAGCAAGCACAGGATTGCGAAAGCACATGGCAGCATTGTTTCACAGTTGCTGTAATACAGGAAAGTGACTCTACACATGGACACATCATCTAGTCTGCATGACTAGTCTCTGCATCTCTGAGTCAACAGCTAAATCCTTGGCAGGTTACAACCACCGGTAGAGGCGGCTTCACTCCTATAGAAATGCATGTTTTCAAAGGTGAAGATATATCTGAAGAAGTGGGTGTGTTACCATAAAACGTTTAGGGTAAGGGTCAGGCTACTGTGACCTCTCTCACACAATGCCTGTCTCACTTGTAAAACTATGTATTCTCTTGACATGTGTTCAGACTTACAGCTACACCTCTCTCTTTCACGAAGAAAAAGTTTTATGGAAAGCAAAGCAGCTGAAACAATACCTTCCTTTACACACACACAAATTAAATCCACAATGCTTGATGATTATAGCATTTTTAAGTAAGTCTACATTTCCTTATTATTTCTAGGTGTTACACTGACATGTCTATGCAAAGCACGTTATACATCATCAAACGACATTAACATAAAACTGTATTTACCAATCTTTCATTGATTATTAAACAGGCTTGTTACTATGACAACATTACAACTCTTACTAAATTCATAGTACCCACTGTAGGGCTGGGCAATATATTGACAGTATGTGAACATCATGATATGAGACTTAATATTGTCTTAGATTTTGGAGGTACTAATATCATTAAAGTATCAGTCTTTACCTGGTTTTAAAGGCTGCATTGCAGTTAACAGGTAATTTTCTGAATTTTATTGTTCTATTATTTGCCTTTACCCACTTTGTCATTTCATCCACATTACTGCAACTTATTAAAAGATATATTTGTGTAATCACTTCGTAAAAGCACCAATAGTCAACTCTACAGTATCTTTGCAATATTAATGTTGAAATATTTTGGTCAAATCTATTGTGCTATTTGATTTTGTCCATGTCGCCTGGCTCTAACACACAGCTGTGGTAGTTTGTTCAGAGCTTGCACCAAAAAAAAAAAAAAAAAAAAAACACTAACATTTAGACAAGAAAGTTTTCTTTTGTTCAAAGGACGGTGTTGGACATAGAAGGTGATATTCCAGTCCTCAAGGCAAAGTTATTTGTTCATCAGTATGCAACCAGAGATGACAGTATTTTTGTTTTTGTCCCTGAGCCTGTAGCTGCAGGACATCAGAGTGGCCCCCTTTGATCTGACAGCTCTCTGACAAACAGGCTAATTTAACCCCCTAATTAGCTCAGGAGAATCCAAAATAAACAGATTTTATAAAGATAAGTAACATCTGTCTACATGACACATGTTGTAAATGAACACAGCAGGGAAGCTTTAATGTTAATATGAACAGCAGCTGTAAGTTCATGTCAGTTACCGTTAGTTTGCGTACGTGACGTTAAAACGTAGCTTTAAGCGTTACCTGAGTCTCTCGTTAAAATCCTCCACCATAGTCTTCTGTTTCCTCGGACTGTGTGTCATCTGCTTGTCCACCTCTCTGTCCACCTTCCCGTTGTTACTCGCATGCCTGGACACCTCGCCTGTTTTGGCTTTAGCGGGATACTGTGGGGGTTTCTCCCCGGCATCGTGCCACTTGCTCCCGTTGGCTTGTCTGACTGGTGTCGGCGCAGCACCAGCAGCACCGGAGATGGTCGTCCTCCTCCGGCGGGTTGCGGGCCCTTTCATTTCGGCTCTGTCGCTCATTTCAGCGGCTTCAGTCACGCAGTTCTTACCTGCCTGACATTGCTGGTCAACCTGCAGTCACTTGTGTCTTTGTTTCCTTCCGCTGCGTTACATCCAGGGCTGAACGAATGGTCCCAAGTCGTGTCAGCGGTGCTGCTTATGAATGATAAGACGTTTCATCACCACTACAGTTCAAATTGCAATTGTCATAAGGGTTGCCAGGTCTGTGTTTTCAACTGACATCCCCCCATCGAGCACAAATCCGAACCCACTTCCGGATTAGCTGTTGAACAAAGGCTGCATATTTACTGCGGGATATGGGCAATATGGACAGTGACATTAATGTGTGTAACATTTGAACTGTTAGAAGATATAATCTTATTAACTGTCAATGACAACGGGTCCCAATATCATCTGATGGCCTAATCTATAGGAAATATACCTTAGCAAGTTTAAATGTATGTATTTATGGCGATTTTTGTTGTTTTATTTTGTTGTATTATTATTCATTAATCATATAAACACTAAATAACTACACAGTTTCTTTAAGGTAGTTTTAGTTGAGTTATTTTCATGGATTTTTCCTCATATTTTTATCTTCTAATTTTTTTCCTCTGTTTTTATGTTCCCTTGACTCTGCTTGTTGATTATATTCTCCTGCACCCAAACACCAAAACAACTCTCCTGGCATTAAACCTTGTTTACAGTCTGTGCACTAAATCCGATTCTGATTATTTCATATTTTAACTTGCCCTGAGGTTACCCGCTCAGACAGCATTACTCCCAACACAAACACCACCAGCCAACGAATGGGCATCTGATTAAGTTGATACTAGTACTATGATTACCTGGATTGACAGTAAAGCAGAATGTGAACGGGAGGCAATAACTAAAGGATCCCCATGACCCATTAAATCCTCCCATTAGTCCTATATACTTTGAAGAAATACTTGTGCAACATGTGTTCCCTCTAGAATCACACCTCTTCCAGTCTTGGTCTTCTTGTAGTCTGGAGAAGAGATTACTGTCTTTACTTAAATGTGCAATTTGTTTCTTAGAAAGCCAAAGTGGACAGTGTTGCGATTTCACACTATGCAATATGTATGCAACCACGCGTGACCTGAGAGGCAACACTCAGGGCAGCATCGACCTGCACTAAGGATTCTGTATGTCCTAAAATGACCCTGCACCCACCCGACATTCAGGAAACTAGTTTGCAGAAGCAAATTAGGGCATTTAGAGCATGGATTTCCCCTACATTAACACTATGGCTATATTTACATAGCTTTACTGCGAGTACACTTAATGCAATACAAGCATGTCCTTAAATCCATTCCAATAAATTAAAGTTGATCAAAGATTTACAACTGGAATTACATATGCATATTGCCATTCGAAAATGTAAGTAGGTACTGTGGTTTTGCTTTGTTTTGATACACATGAAGGATTTCGCAAGTGCCTCATGTCGGTGTTATTTTCTTTTTTCATTGTGAATATTTTTTTTCACTACGAAAAGAGACAAAAAGAAAATTACTGCACACGTCACATGCATTCAGAGGGCCACATGCACTATCATATTAACATTGTATTATTTATTGTGCACTAATATTCCAATTTTCCCAACAGTCAGTCGCTACTTAGCATTGTCTTGTTGTCTTATTAAAAGGGTGAAAATAATAGAGCAATAGTTGTGTCACTAACCACATTATAATCACGTGAAAGCCTTTCTAAAATGAAACAAAACAAACACTCGTTGCTCAAAACCACTACAAAACTACAGTCAAGTCTTCCTGCGGTGCTTATCCATACGAGCCAATAGCATTTGTGAACTGGATCACGTGTCACTTCTGTCCAATTACAGCGTAGCGTGGAGATTCCATGTTAGGTTGATTCTCTCAGGGACAGCTGTTGAGAGAAACGTTAACGTATAGCCAAATATTATCTCTGTTTTTACCTATTTAGAGACATATCTTTATTTGTTAACTTTCGTATGGCACAACACAAACTTCATCATTCGGTTGTCAGCTTTTAAAGGGGATGAAAAGGCTCAAGAGGAAGAAACAAAACGCAGGAGTTGGAGTGAATGGGAATGGATCTGTCTCAAGAGGTAAGTCAATCAACAGATAATGTTAGCTAACATCAGGTAGTGTTTGATAAACGTGCTCTACACATAAATACAGAATAGCCACACAAAGCTAACGCTAGTTCTAACATCATAGCCACCCTGTGTATTTACATATCTATATTCTGTACGTGTGGTTGTCAGACAGAAACTTGACCAGTCGACTCTTATGTGGCGAAATGCCAGTGAACTTAATAGTATCACTGCAGCCAGCTGTCACAAACTACATGACACGAATCACGAGTTGTCAGCAGTCGTCCTAACCTGTATGTAACCGCCTGCTGTCCTTTTGGTTACATTGTTGACTAAGTAAATATTGGCTACTTATATGCCACTGGTGCTTGCGTGGCAGCCTGTCAGCCAACTTGTACAGTTGGGAAAGCTGCATCTGGCAGACAGACAGACAGACAGACAGACAGAGGAAGTTGGACATGATTGTACTCACTGCAACATAAGTAAAATAAACTCTAAAATGGCATCAGTCAACACTGATTTGAGTTTAACTCTTCAAGCTATTAAAACACTTGACACCTTATTTTGAATTTGCTACAAACTCATTGCATCGAGTAGCACACATATAACTGTGGTTATATTTATGACTCATTGTGATCAGTTAGTAATTCAACATTGCAATGGCAGCATTGTTTTCATGACTATATGGGCTTGTCAAAAGAACCATTCAGTAGTAGTTAAACAAGGTAACATCTGAAATGTATTCTGTCTAAAAATCTTGTTGAGCAGAAACAACAAAGTTCTGCAAAATTAGCCAATGTCCCTGTAAAAGTCAGACTTTAAATCACTGGTTCCCATCCTGGGGGCCCTGGCCCCATCTGGGGTCACAAGGCAGCCTTGATTTCATGTGGTGTAAGAAAGGATCAATAAGATTATCATTCAAGATAAAACTTATAGGGTAACTGCAGTAAAGACGTGAACACTAGCTATAGTCACAGAGCTTTCACTCTCTGCTACACAGCCTTGTCCAGCATTAGAAAAGTACACAGTTAAAACAACCAAGGAGCTAAGAGGGCAATGGCCAAGCATCAGGGAGAAGAAAACACTGAATTTGTCAAAAAAAAAAGAGGACTATTAAGTATAGATGATTGCTAAAAACGTTTTTAAAAAGTTCTTAGAAATATCAGGAAAACTTATCTCTGATGCAACACTAACAGGAAATAATCTGCTCAAAGTTAACCCAAATTGCTTGTCTTACACAAACTTCTGCAGTCAATGCATTCACTGTTTAGTTTAACTGCACAGTGCATCAGTTTTTTTCTGTGCTGTTTTTGTAATGCATTGAATATAACATAAAATACCAATAAGATAAGTCACTTAGTCAGGGGTCATCAGTTTACTCAGTACTAGGAAAGGGGTCTCTAATGGAAAAAGGTTGGGAACCACTGCTTTAAATGTTCAAGAAAAACAGTGACACTTTAGTAATGTATTACACATCATCCATTAATTTTGTGTTTAATATTTGTCCCAACCCTCGAAACCAGCTTTGTAAGTGTGTGTCTGTATGTGTGTCTCAAGTATACGATTGCTAGCTTCTGTAACACCAACATGATGTTGTGCCATCCTCTTCAATTCCTCAAATATTTATTTCTCTGAATTTTAACTGTTATATTTCATCCCTCCCTTTCTGACTTGTATTTCTTTTTTCTCTTCTTCCTCATCTCTGTCCTTTTTTTTACAGAACAAGACTGTGGGAGGAAACAGAAGTTGGCTGAGATCCATCAGGCTTTGATCAGGTTAAAATAATAATTATCAGCTGCAGTTGCTTGTTAAGAAGGCTTTCTCTTCCTTGTGCTCTGATTGGCATCCAGGAGGAGATATTAATTAATTTTCCCTTTCAGGAATTTGTCACATTTAGTCAAAACATGTTGTGTTATTAATAAGATCCTTTGATTTCAGATAAAGGTTGAGAAATACTTACATACAAATACAGAAAATTAAAATGTTGTGATAAAATAAAACAAAAAGAAATAAACTGTCTTTTTAAACACTAGAACAGTGAATGAACACAAGACTCTGTGTGTCAAGTTTGCCCAGCAGATATGAGGTCACACTACAATAGCTTTCCCTAAAAATCTGCCTTGATGTATTTCTAGAAGTCTCAAAAAAATGGGCAGTTGTCATCATACAAAATGCCTCCGTTTAGCACTAGAGCAAGTGGCCACAGGATGTGTTCTCCCAGGTGGGAAAGCTCCTTCCTCTGGTGCTTGCTGTTCCACAATTAGATGGTATGAATTTATCCGTAGACAGTGACCTTCATCACTCCTTGCTAAGCTAATTTCACACATGAAGATTACTCACATGAACCCAGAGGAATAGTGTGACGAGGATCATGAAGACATTAGTGTCAGGAAGCATGTGGGACTTGATGGAGAAATGGCACAGGGAAGCTAATGCAGAACTGAACGGGCTGATTTTGTGATTTCACGTTTAATTTCACAGGAAATATAGTTTTCTCCGTCCATTCAACCTCAGACATGTGGACACAGGTCACGCTGCCACAGTGGATGTGGAGTGAATAAAGAAATTGACAAATGAATAGTATTTGACTCTATTGGGTGTAAGATTGTTGGAAAAAATCCTTTTTAAAAAAGTGCGTTGAAGGGGAAAGTTAGAAGAATGATTTATTATGGAAAAATGAGATAGATGTACATGTGTATTTTTTATGTTTGTGTCATGCCAAACATTTCGTCGATCCTACATGGGATCACAAGACACCATTAGCAATCATAAACCTTTTTAGTCTCGCATATACAAAACGTGAAAAAAGAAAGGGAAAATAAACTAAAAACGAAAAGAATATCTTACATAAACTGTTCACATAAGAGACTACTAAATATTTCCAGATTGTCTTGATAATGAGCTTTTCTCCTCTTCTCCCAGGCTTTCTCCCAATAACTGACTAATTTATACATTTCATATGTGAATAGTTAGCAGTCATTTGTGCATCTATCATACTTACAAAATCAGTTACTGCTTTAGTAGTACAAAACAAATGCTCACAAAAAATAGGACAGTAGAAAACAAAATGAAACTTATGGTATATCGTTTGGACAACACATTTGACAGATCAGTTCTTCTGTGTCCACACTAACATACTGTATCATCCCGTTTCAACAGTCAGAGTTGAAATACCACATCTCAGTTGAGCACAAAGAGATCTTTGCTTTTTAGACAAGTTATTCTCTGTACTAGATTCAGTTTCCAGTTATATACATAATGTCTTTTTAAGTGTAGTTAGTTTAAATCTTGAATGCAGGTAATTGATGCTCAAATTCTGTCTTTGTAGAAGAATTTAATACCGGCCAGGTTCAGCATTCTGTGCTTCATAAAAATCAATTACAATAGGTAATTTATTGTCATATCATGCCTTTAAGAGTCATACATATGTAACATTTATGCACTAGAATTAAGAAAAATGGCACTTGAAGTGAGATTATTCGTAATGGACACAGTTGAAAATGACAGTGACCAACTGATGTTCACTCTTATTAAGCAAATATATTTTAAGGGCGCGTTAACATGGAGATTTTTTGCTGTGTTGGCAGATGTAAAAGTAGTGCATCGAACTGAACAGTGTCCTAATTTGACTTTTGCATTCACAGTGATCCAGTGGACATTGAGACCCTGAGGAAAGCAGCAGCCAGTAAGGGAGGACTGCTCACTGATGAACTGAGGAGGAAAGTCTGGCCCAAACTACTGAACATCAATGTGTATGATCTACCAAATAAACCTGGTAAGTGGTTGATTGATACTAATGTTTACTGGGTAGATGTATACTACATTATACTGTTAATATTACTAAATCTGGCAATGGTAATAATAGCATTTCTTCTGTTACAGGCCGAGATGTGAGGGAGAACCACAAGGACTACAACCAAGTAGTCCTGGATGTCAGGAGGTCCATGAAGCGGTTCCCTAAAGGTATGTGAGCGTGTGCGTGTCTGTGTTGTATCTCTGAAAACAGCAATAAGGCTCACAGTGCTATTTATCAAACTGTAACCCCCATACTTGCATCAACATGCAGATATCTGGCAGGGTTTAATATTTAATGAACTGAGTAAAAGCTGCTCCGGGGAAGATTCTTGTGCCAATAGACACCTGTGGTGTCAGCTAAAATCACAATGTGACACAGAAAAGTGTCTTATTGAACTGAGAGGCTGTCAGTTCAGTCCCAAGTAATTGCGATTTTTGACTATATAAACATTTCTGCCAGGAGGAAGCAACTTTTTTTTTCCAGAAAAACTAACTGAAAGAAACAGCAGGGAATGAGGGAAAGCTGGACTCACAACATTAGACCCTTGTTGATCTCTAGCTGCTCAACAAAGTCAGTATTTGATTTGTCTTTTTGCTGTTAAAAGTTGCAAGAAAACTAAGAAGTTAAAGGTATACTATGCAGGAGTTTCCTTAAAACAATGATGGACTCTTACAAGAATAATACCTCTCAATCATTACTTATGACCTACTAGAAGTGGGTGCACTCTGCCTATATTTTCTTTATATTCTGCTGTGATTGACCAAACAGCGACGTCCTGGGCACAGTGCACAGGTAAGGTTGGGACTTTACTAAAAGATAGCAACCAAGTGCCAGACCATATGCAGCATTCATAGAAGAGGAAACTATGAAACACAGAGCTGGAAAAAAACAAATACAGCGAACAAGAACACTTTTGATGGTGATATTGTTTGCCAAGAGGAATTCACATTACCTGCATAGTATACCTTTAAAACTATATTTTATGCACCTGTCCAAGGAATCATGTCTTCCTTTTCATACCACAACTGCACTCAGACTAGAGTCAGATCATCTGTGTTTACCTATTCATCACAATGACATTCACAAGTGTTGCTCTCTGTATTAAGACGTTATGTATTTATGATCCTTGGCTCTCCCTCAGGTATGCCAGCCACAGAGAGAGCAGTTCTTCAGGAGCAGCTCATTGACATCATACTGGAGGTTTTGAAACGCACCCCTCAACTCCATTACTACCAAGGCTACCACGATGTGGCCGTCACTCTGCTGCTGGTTGTCGGGGAGCGGATGGCCATCGCCATGCTGGACACACTGTCCAATCACCATCTCAGGTTGAAAACCTTTTCAGTAATACATTTAATGAATGCATGTATGTAGGCATTTTAATCATATTAAATTACAGATTATTTAGTAATTTAGTTATGTAGTAATATTTATTTAACTTCTGTGTTTTCTTTGTCTGTAGGGATTTCATGGATCCTACCATGGACAGCACTAAACACATTTTAAACTACCTGATGCCTATATTGGAACAGGTTGATACAGAACTGCATGACTTCATGATCAGGTACACACACACACACACACACACACACACACACACACACACACACACACACACACACACACACACACACACGCACACACACTCACACACACACAGGGAACAATAATGAGAGGATCAAGACGCAGGAAGCACTTCAGAAAGAGTGGAGTAAAGAGACAGGGAGGGAAGAAACAGAGAAAGAAGAAGTGTGAGAAAGGATTAAGATGAAAGAAACTCAAAAAAGGACCGAGAGGATAAGGTGAGAGAGAGAGGCAGAACATGAAGGACAGAGAGAGGGAGAAAGCCGGAAGGATGGAGAGACTGTCTGAATAAGTGCATGTCCAAGCCAGCAGACAGCTGTGAGTGTTGTTGATTGATTGTAGGAATGACAAATGTGCAATCTGCTCCATCTATCATCAAAGTGCTCATTTTACTCACACTTACACACACCAACACACACATACACTCAATTTTAAAACGTGCTGTTGCTGCCCGGTGGTTGCTAGCACTTATGTCTCAATTCTTGGAACAAAAAGCCCTTGTACTGCTGCACTTGAAAACACGTCTCCCTGTTTTTTGAAGAGAAATGCATATTCAAATTTGAATGTACAAGGCTTAGAGCATCTGTGGGATGTGCTGTTACCCAAGAGGTAGCCCTGATCCACGGTCAAGCTTGGATCTGGACCTGTTGAGGCATGGAAACAGGATCTCTGGGGGATGTCCTTTGGTGTCTGGCACCGGGGTGTTGGTGGCATATTCATTAAGTCCTGTAGGTTGCGAGGTGGTGTGCTGGCATGTCCCACAGATCGGATTGGAATCTGGCTAATTTGGAGGCCTGGGTGATGCGTGAGCTTTTCCGAACGGTTTTTGCAGTGGTGTTTGGGTGGGTGGTGTGTGTCAAGTGGCATCCACATGAATGCCAGGAATCAAGGTTTCCCAGCAGGACATTGCACTGTAATTAGATGATGAATGTTAATCACTTCATCTGTCAGTGGTTTTAATGTTTTGGCTGATTGGTGTGCTTATTGTAAGTCACTTTGGACATAATGTAATGTGAGTAGTCACCACTAGAGGGCATCAATGTGTTGATCTTCACCTGTGAGCTTCACAGAATGACAAAGAGTTCACTGTTTTGTTTGAATTGGAACTCAGTATAAAAAGCATCAGTAGTGGTCTCATTTGGGAGTTCGCGTGTCAGATGGTCCAGCAGCTGTTTCCGAGCCTTTTCTGTCCCACCAAGGTGTGCACCACATTTACCTTTATCTGTGAGGGGTAATTAGCCAAAAAATGATTCATGATCTTTTTGCTTTTTATTGAAACAGCAACAAAATCATTTTAAGATACAGCCAGTTACTGTAGGTTAACGTTGTGGTGTGTAGCAATGACTGGGATTTGGGATGTTTGCAACTCAATAAATTGTCCTCAAAGGTATTTCAGTATATGTGCATAAGTGTGTGTGTGTGTGTGTGTGTGTGTGTGTGTGTGTGTGTGTGTGCCTGTGTGTGTTGACAGTGCCTTTGCTGTCTTGTTGCCTGTTCATAATTGATGCTGTGCTGGCATTCTCCATATTTGCAAATTACCCGTCTACTCACATACAAGCTCACACAAACACAAAAAGCATAAAAAAAAAAACAAGACATTGCACTCTCGGAAAAACGGCAGGATAAACAACACCCAACTTCAAAGTTTGGAACGTTCTTTTTTGTGAGCACTTCCACTTCCCCTTACCTGCCTTCTTATCTCTGCCTCTTTTCTTCTTTCCCTTTTCTCTCGCTCCCACTTCTTCTTTGTTCCTTTTGTTTTCTACCTCTCTCCCACTTCTTCATATCTCTTTTATGTCGCTCTCATCACACATGCTCCCTGCCCTTTGTGCCCTCTCTTTACCCCTCCCCCTGTCCATCATGTTTCCCACCCATTTCCTTTCGCCTGTCACTCCCTTCCCCTTATACTCATCCCTCTTCCTCCCTGAATGTTCCTATCTAATATTTATCAACTACCTCTAAGAATATCCAATTTACTTGAGACTCTGTCAACAATATCAACCTCTTTGTGTCTGCACACAACAAAGAAATACAGAGGAAGAGCACAGGAGCCTTTTAAATGGTATGTGAAGGTAAAGAAAATTTATTTTTCTTTTTGAAATTCACCAGGCTGTGTGTTTGCTATGTGTTTCATCATCCTTGGATTAAGCCAAACAAATTAAAATCAGTTTAAAAATCAAGGAAAGTTCTAGTTGTATTTAGGCATGTCACAATAAAATTTAGTTGTTGATACCAAGACCAGCGAAATTCCAGATTCTCGATACCCAATTCAGTACCTCAGTAAAGGAAAATAAACAATAACCACCATGTACTTAAATATGCACTCCTATATTAAAAACATTGACATTAAATTTAGTTTCAATTTAATCATTAATCCCTGACGATCCGCCCCGAGAGGAAAGTACTTGTTTCTGTGGGTTTGTGATTTTGATATGTTAATATATATCCTACAGTACATCAACATATTTCTCCTCAGTTGTTGTAGTTCGGCACTTGTACATGTAAGATGTGACGGTTGGTCTTTGTGGTAGACTATTTGTCCTGCCCCTCCTCCTTTCTGATTGGATGGGTGGGTAAAAAGCGCAGAATAGATGCTCAGCGCCTCATCACACTGCTGTTTATAGCATGGTGTAAATAAAATGAAAAGTAGAGGTGGAGCTGTCGCTGCAGCTTCACTTGTCGCTGTCCTCCACATGTTGTTGTTCTGCCGTGCTGGTAGATATTCTTCTGCTTCCTTTGACATTTAAGGTTATTACAAGGATACTCAAAGACATATATGCTGCCCCATCAAATCTGGTGAATTGAATTCCCGATACCTTGAGAAAAAGAAGAGAACTGTCACTTTTTTTTTTTTTAAAGAATTTTGGCATCAACTTGTTATGGAAGTATTGGTTCTTGTGATATTCCTACTCGTGTTGTATGATGATGTCTCCTGTGGCTCTGGAGGAGATTTGTCAAGTCTGAAAAAATAACATCAGTGATGTCATTAGAGTCATCTGAGGTTTAGCAAAATTGACTAAGAGAGAGGTTTGAACATTAAAAAAATATTAGGGCTATATTTCTCAGGAAGGGTCTAACCAAAACACACAGTTGAAATGCATTTTGGGAATCATTAGATCCAGCATATTTGGAGCTTGAACCTTACTAGGGATTAAAAGTCACTGAATCTCAGCCTCTGCTTTGAGTATTAGTTTTATGCCTTTGCACCAGCAACAGCCTTGGACGTAGGCATTGTTTTTTCAGGTTGTCCGTCTGTCCCATTCTTGTGAACGCAATGTCTTACAAACACCTGGACTTGGACTCAATGATTTTGATGTCGTGGTCAAAAGTCAAAGGTCACTGTGACCTCACAAAACAAGTTTTTGGCCATAACTTAAGTTAACTGTGACGTAACAGTGTTTTCTGGCCATTATTCAACGCCATGACTCAGAAACAGAAAAGGGATCATTTGGTCAAATACTGATTCGGTGACACTAATCTTGGGTGTCCACCTTGAAACTGTGCTGACTGTGTAGATCCTCTGTACTGCTGGGGTGAAGATGAGTGTGAAGCGTCCATGTTCTAGAACAGCAGTCAGAGTCTACAATGGTAGAAATATGGATCCCTCAAGAAAAAGGTTGGGAAGCACTGTTGTAGAATATGTAGCGTCTTTGCAGCAACATCCATATTTGAAGCATTGCCTACTGTCATGTCACTGTCCTGTTGTTCCTCTGGTAGTCCACCACAAGCTCTTTGGTTTTGCTGATACTGAGCTTCAGGTGATTGTCGTTGCACTGTGTGACTCTTTCGGGCTGTACTCCTCTGTAGAAATAGTCTGTAAGTGAGGACAGCATATTTCTCACTGGAAATTGTTTACTTGAAACATGCATGTTAAGATAATGATCACATACATTTCACCAAAAAAAATGCGCTTAATAACTTTTATGTAAGTCCTTCAAAGTCTTCACTACGTATATTCCATGAGTCTGGAGAGACAGTCCAGATAACTGGACTGGTTCATTTTGTCTCTTGTGAGAACCCTAAATTTGTATTATTTTTTTGGCCAAGGTTAGCCAGATAATACAATTTCTAGGGGGGCATTTTATCGTACTAACTAGTTGCTTATCATTTACATTGTACACCTGTTTTTGTGCCTTTAGTTTTCACAATGATTGTTCTGTGTTCCATGCAGCCATTGGTTTCTATTCATTCTGATTACAATGTGTACACTATTCAGAGTTATTTGCTCTCTGTGATGTGAGCAGCTTGAAATGAACCGAACCCACTAGCTGCCTGGAAGATAGAAAAACAGTATAATCTGCAAATATACTTCCATATTATTCCCACCAGACATTTTCTTTGTGATTTTATAATTGCATTTTTATTTAATTCTGCTCTCTTGTTACATATTTTGTGTTATCTGTTTTGTTATTAGTCTGTAACTTACTGTTGCTCATTTGGGCCTGGACACTCTTGAGAAAGAGCTTGTTGATATCAGCTCAGCTTTTCCGGTTAAATAAAGGTTACATTAAGATAAAAAGGAAACAGTCCTTGTTAGTGGCCTGTGTTTGTTTACATCTCGTTATATATTTGCCTTTTCTTTTAGAGCGGAGGTGGGAACAATCTTCGCGCTGTCCTGGCTCATCACATGGTACGGCCACGTGCTGTCAGACTTCAAACACACCATGAGACTCTACGACTTCTTCCTGGCCTCACACCCACTGATGCCCATCTACCTCGCCGCCACGGTACGAAGGCATAGAAGCCAACAGGAAATGAACAAGAGGCAGTGACTTTGTTTTGTCAGTAATCCAGGACGCTCACACGTGAATACATGCTGCCAAACACACACACTCCTAGACTCATGCGCACAGTGAGGCAGAGTACTGTGAAGTCACTGGACTAGTTAATTAGATACCTCCTAATGAACAGATGAGAGTGAGAGTGAAAGAAAGGTACAGAGGGAGAGATAAAAGAGGGAAGAGAGGGAAAAGGACGAGGACTGCATCAGGAAACAGAATGACAAGGAGAGCCGACTCATGTTTGACTCAGAAGGAGAAACCGATTACAAGGGAAAAGCATTTTTATTTGTGACTGTTTTCACTCGTTCCTCTTTGAAACGTCTTCCTCTGTGTGCTCACACCAGCTCTTTGGTGAAAAATGTTTACTAGTGGAACGTGTGTGATTTATGTGTGTATAC
Source organism: Cephalopholis sonnerati (assembly GCA_019142605.1). NCBI lineage: Eukaryota > Metazoa > Chordata > Actinopteri > Perciformes > Serranidae > Cephalopholis > Cephalopholis sonnerati. Next base: position 21,704,316 of record JAGQAX010000014.1, on the reverse strand, counting down.
ATGCGTCCTATTTTTAGGTGTTTGAGTGTGAAAAGGCCTTTTTTAACAGAAGGATTTGTGCACGTTGATTAGTTGTACAATTGTGCACACTTTGCTCGTTTGCAGTTGAGGATGTTTTAGTATTTGTGTGCAGGGGCTGGGCAGAGGGAGAGGTCTGTTTGAAGTGTTTGAAACAACAAAGCAGAATGTAGTTCATGTTTCCTCCAAGGCTGAGTACAGCGCACAGCATGGGGGGTTAACTCTTCATCTGCCTATATTACTGCCGCACTAATATTACTGAAGTAACCCAGTATGTAGATTCTAATCCACATTTGCTCCAAGGTTAATCAGAGTGCACCGTTTTCAGAGTTAACATTTTAATCTCTTATTCTTCTCCTTAGATTGTGTTGTACAGAGAGAAGGAGGTGAAGAAGACAGAGTGTGACATGGCCATGGTCCACCACCTCCTCTCCCGCATCCCCCAGGACCTCCCATACGAACTTCTGATTGGTCAGGCCCAGGACCTCTTTGACCAGTACCCTCCATCTGTACTGGCCAAACGTGCAGCACTGCAGTCTCGCAAGAGGTGAGGGGACAGGAACTGAGACTATAAATAGCTGTTAGTAATAATAATGTTAATACTATTCAGTGAACACATGACATGAGGCTTTAAAAGGTTTCATGCAGAGTCACATAATCCTTATTATGAGCACATTCATCTATATGTTTGAGTTTTGCATTATCATATTCAAAGGTCCAATGACAGAGGATGTAAAATCCACTGTGCTGTATAAATAAAATGTACTTGTCGCATTCTGATTCACTTAAAACGAGCCAAGCAAGTTGGCAAAATATAAAAGCACAGGCATGCATTTACTTTTCCCTTGATATTTACTCAGTCATTTCGCAAAGCTTGATGCACAACAGTTTCTATTAATTATGAATGAATCAGTAAATGATTTTGTTGATTACACAATCAACTGATTAGTCTACAAAATGTCACAAAACTGTAAAAAAAAAAAAAAAAAAGCTCATCACATCCTCCTATATTATCTTTAAATGACTTGATGGGAGAAAATCGCCAAATGTTCACATTGAAGAAGCTGAAAATAGTCAATAATTAATTAGCTAATTAGTTACTTGACTAATTGCTTCTTTACTTTTACTTTTTGTGCTCAATAATTTGAGAACACAAGACTCAAATACAAAAGTTCAGCCACAAGTTTATGCAAATATTTTGTGGTGGTGTTTATTCACCAGCGGTGGAGGAAGTATTCAGAACCTTTACTTAAGAAATAGTATTCATACCACATTGTGAACGCTACTGAAGTAAAACCAAGTATTATTAGGAAAATGTACTTAAGATTTTTAAAGTTAAAGTATTCAATGCAGAACACCCTCTCTCAATTAGTAATAACAAACTAAAGTCATTAAAAGGAGGACTGGCAAATTTTCCCCTTTGAGAAACTAGAACTGTGAAATGTTTGTCATGTTTGCAAGAAAAATTACAAATATCAAAATACCTGCCAATTTATTTTCAGTCATTTGATTAATCACTTCAGCTCTGCTTTTCAACAAAGCATCATCTATTATAAACTCTTAATATGTTTCATGTGTAAAAATCTTACCTTGTAAACTAAAGCTGTCAAATAAATGTAGTATAAAAGTACAATAGTTAAAAGTATAATATTTCCCACTGAGCTGTAGTAGAGTAGAAGTATAAAGTGCAGTGCTAAGTAAATACTCAAGTAAAACCCAAGTACCTCAAATTTGAACTTAAGTACAGCACCTGAGTAAATTTATTTTGTTACGTTCCACAAGTTACTGACTTTTGGAGGTGTGATGTAATTCCCTCAGTGACCAAGAGGGGGTGCTCTAAAAGCACTTACAGACATAGTAGTGCTGTTGATATGCACAGGCCATTTAGTGTGTGTGTGTGTGTGTGTGTGTGTGTGTGTGTGTGTGTGTGTGTGTGTGTGTGTGTGTGTGTGTGTGTGTAACCATGCATGTGACCATTTTTTTTATTGTTGAGGAGGAAACATTAGATGCACAACTACACTTTCTCTTAGTGTTTCCATTTTCTCTTCGTCAGTCTCCCTCTCTTTGTCCTTCAGTGTTACTCACAGTCATTGTTCAGGAGAGTAAGTGACATCACTGACACAAGACCTTGACTGCAAGATGTCCCATAACACATTACTCCTATAGCTTCCTATATACAGGAGCTACTGAGTTAGCAAAACTCCCACGTTGTCTCTCACTTTTCCCCTCGCATGTCTTTATCCATCAGTTGCTCCTTCAATCCATCCCTTCATGTCAAACCAGCTGTCCGTGCTTCACCTTAAACCTGACTCTGACTAACTCTCCCTTCCTCTCTCCATCCCTCTTCTTATTTTTTCTCTCTACAGCCTGTCAATCAGCACCTTCCAGGCATTTCAGCTCTCCACCCTTCACCAGAGGCCCGACTCTGTTCTCCAACGCCTCACCAAGGCCCAGGGCCCCACCACCTCCAGACACGGTAAAAATAGTAACTATAATCTTATTACTGACTCTGAAGGACTGCAGATGTACAGACAGCACAGACACACGTGCAGATGAGTGAAGTAAAAGTGAATTATTATTGGATACTCTTTGAAGTTTGGGAGAAATGAGTAGCCACTGTGAGATTGTAAAAACAAAAATTTCAACATGAAATTTGCTTGACATTTTTTGGTGCCTTAATAAGGAGCACAACTCCTCAGAACAAGGCAATAAATATGTCATCCCCCACAAACGCTGCCCCCCTTGGGCCAATCAATAACAAGTAAACAACTGATGTAGTACACCCATCAGACCAATCAAGTGCGTATTTAAATATGCCATAACAGAACAAAGAGCGGCTCTATTCCCGTTGGTTTTGTGGAAATCTGATCAGAGGTGTTTGACATATTGTCTGTGATGTACAGGCAATCAAAAAATATGCTGTAATATTCCCCTCAGGCCAAGCAGTGTAATATTAAAATTGATGCACATCATTCCCTGCAGTTTCATCAAAATTCAATTAGCAGCATCCAGGAAGAAGTGTGTAACGGACAATGAATGGGAGTCAGTAACAGACAACCTGCTGTCTACATGGGAGGAATGTTGGCTGACGTGCGAAGAGAAACTTTAAGTGGAGTTCATAACTATTTGGGCCTCTAGTCGATTAAAGTGAGAGCACTGCTTTGTAAAGATCATGAAGCAGGATTGGTTATTTAATACGTTTGCCCCCTCTTTGTCTCTACTCCGTGTGTCTTGACATCCCCTGACCCCCCTTTTTGTCTTCAGTCCCAGTAACAAAATGCAGCTTGATCCTCCTTTTGATTCAGCTTCCAGCATCATGAATCCTCTTGACCCCTGCATGTCTCCGCTCCTCACACTCTGACCCCCACTCCTTGTCCTGTGCTCGTAGCCTCTCAACACTCAGGTCTGGAAGCAGCTTTGCCCCGAGACCGAGGCCAGCTGTGGGGGAGGGGGAACAGGATGGTGAAGATGGCAGTGTGGGGGCTGTCCGCTACGCTCGGGGCGGCCGTGTTCGCTGTGGCTCAGACAGCTATGGACTGGGGACCCGAGGTGTTACTACAACTGTTCTGACGTGGCGGTGGGGATTTGGAGTGTTAGACACACACATTATCACATGGTGACAGCAGACGCATATCTGCTCTTCAGATGGATTTACAATAAACATACATACATGAACAAACAAAGACGTTGAAGACTTGAAGCTCGTCTCTCCTGCTGAGGGGAAACGTTGTAGTAAAGCAGGAGGAGGTCAGTAATCTTAGTGCCAAACAGGTTGTTGCTACTCAACCACAATGAACATATGTTAGCCACTAGCCAGCCTCGGGATGTATGTGCATGTGTGAGCGGGTGTATGTGTGTTGCATGTTGCATGAGCGCACCTACTGGGCCCTCTAACATTATGGGTGCCTGGGCCAGAGCCTGTGTATGATGTGACTGTCAACATTTCTTTCTGTAAAGTCATTTTAACGGCCACAAAGAGACAGAAAAAGGACAAAACCACCACAAACAGACACAACCAGACAGATGCAAAGTGGCCACAGAGAGACACAGAACGACCGCAGAGGAATGCAAAATGGCCACAGAGATACAAAAACACAACAGTGAGACACATAATGATCACAGACATATGAAAGACTTCAAAGAGACTCAAAACAAGTACAGAGAAATGCAAAAAGACTACAAAGACATACACAATGATCAAAGATAGATGCAAATATGACCATAGAGAGATGCAAAACAACCACAGAGACACAAAACGAAAACAGATAGATGCAAAACAACCACAAAGAGACAAGCGACCACAGAGAGATGTAAAACAACCACAAAGAGACACAAAAAGAAAACAGATAGATGTAAAACAACCACATTGAGACACAAAATGACAACAGACAGTAGAGCTGCGATGATTAATTGATAAGTTGTCAACTAAAACATTTTTTACTATCTAATTTGATGATTGATAATTTGGTTTGAGTAATTTAAAATGTCTCTAATTCCAGTTTTATAAATGTGAATATTTGCTGGTTTCTTTACTTTTCTGTGACATTAAACTAAAAATCTTTGAGTTGTGGACAAAGTAAGACATTTGAGGACATCGTCTTAGACTTTGGGGATTACCGATCAACGTTTTTCTGATATTTAACAGACCAAACAACTAATCAGTTAATTGAGAAAAATAATCGGCGATGAAATGCAGCCCTGCCACAGAGAAAAGGAAAGTCTCTCTCAGTCTGGGGTCTTGCTCCTATGTAGGTGGAACGGGGGGGCTTTTACTTGTTGTGCCCAGGGGCCCATCGTCTCATTATCCATCCATGCATGTGAGACACTAACACATTTTGCTCTCTCAGGCTGTTGCTCACACGGTACCATCGGTGTAACATTTTACACGTGTCGCTGTGTGTTTGCTGTTAGCTGATTATTTTTGCTGATAACTCGTTTTTAGACTGTCATGCTTGTTTCGTTGCATTTCAGTTGATGGCGTTTTAGTGCGCTTGTTGGATCAGCAGCCATATCTGAGAGCCAAAAGTGCCCGTAGCCAGCACGATGACACATGAATACAAATTATTAAAGAGCGGGTTTTCTGCTGAAAGCTTCCAGTTGTGAGCAGAGAAAGAGAGCGGGAGAGAAATGGGAAAGATGGAGGGAGAGATTTTGCCTGTGAGTCACTGGTATTAATTGCTTTACTCCAGGTGTCAGCCAGTTACATTAACTGTAGAGTTTGACACACAAAAAAACGAGCTGTTGCTGCCCCAAAATGTGAACATGACACACAGTTAGCACGAAATGGAAGCAGTGGGCCTTTTGCAGATATATTTTGCAGTTATTGAAACACACATTTATTTAATATGTTGTTTTTATATCTTCTGTAGCTGTTTGTGGCTTTTGTGGCCGACCACTGCTGAATGAATATGGGGAAGACACCAGTACTTTTACCTTCTTAAAATATTTAGCAGGTTTGCGTCAACATCCACCCTAAACAGCCGTCAACAGAACTACATGGACTCAGTTCTTCTTCTACATCATGATTCTTGTCAGAATTTTATAGCTGCAGTTATTATTTAAACATAAGTGATGGAAGAAATTGTGTTTTTATTTTTCTATTAGTGGGAGAAGTTAACTACCTGCTGCATCTCACACCCTGTAGTTACTGTTGGACCAGACATAATTATTGAGTTTCAGCGCCTGAAAAGTGAATATTAATAATTGAGGTTGTTTCCAACTGAGGTACATACACACAGTATGTACAGCGTGCTGGGTTTCTCCAAACAGAAATGCATGCTCTGTGTGTGTCGACTTGTGCTCTAAAATATTTATCTTTTTACTAGCATGTTGCCGTGTTGCATCTGTTAACACAGCTTCAAAATACTCTCATACCTCCTCTTCCTCCGTCATCACATATAAATGTGTGTCATCACTGCATGGTCGGATTGGATGTGAAATTTACCCTGTTGATTTTAGTTGCTTTGTAGTGCATGATTTCAACTCTTTGTTGTGAATGAAATGACGGTATGTGTTGAACAAATGTAGCCTCTAGCCTCCGGCGATCAGAGAAGGATTGCTGAGCTGAGTACTTAACAAACCTGTCAATCAATCTATCAGTAAGTTGTTAGTTTCAGGCATTCTTCAGCTAATTGCTGTTATTTTGATTAGCGATAATCAGTCAGTTATTTTATTTAAGAGTCAATAAATCAATCAAAGGCCTGTAACTCAGGTAGTCAGTTGGCCAGTTGGGATTCAGACACCTAGTCAGTCTGTGGTGGTTGTTTGACTAACCTGTGCATGCTCCACTTTGCAGTCTGACGAGCTCTACATCATGTCTAACATCACACGTGTGCATGTTCGATGTGATTAAATGCAATAAGTGAGTGCATGTGTGTGTGTGTGTGTGTGAGATAGAAATGTTAGCTTTAGTCACAGGTCAGTTTTTTTCTTCTTTTAGCTTGCTGGGCATCTAATGCTTTTTATTTATTTTATTTTTTCTGTTGCTACTTAGTATAAACGGTTAACAGTCTATTTATTTTAAGAGCAACAATCTGATTGGCTATTTTTTTTAATGGCGAAACATTTAATTGTATTTTATGAATGTTTATTTAAAATAAATATGTGGGCCAGTAAAAAAAAAAGATCATTATGGTTTGTACCATCACCAGTCTGTGGCTTTATATTTTTAAAGGTACTCCAGTATTTTACATATAAAATATTTTATGTGGTCAGTCATGAAAAATCAGATTTCAAGTTAAAAGAATAGTTTGACATTTTCGAAAACATGCGTCATTGCTTTCTTGCTGAGAGCTAGATAAGAAAATTGATACCACTCTCATGTCTAAATAATAATAATAATGATAATGATAATAATAAACTTAATTTGTATAGCTCTTTTCAAAACACAGTCACAAAGTGCTTTACAGAACAAGATAAAAAAGTATACACAGTCAAGATAGCAGTAACATAAATACAAACTCGAACGCTGGCTAAGACCAGATTAAACAGAGTACGCAATAAAAAATAATTTTAAGGGATTGAAACGAGACAAACAGCAGATTAACTGTATAAATAGCCTTTCTGTAGAACTAGGTTTTGAGGAGAGATTTAAAACGAGATACTGAGTTTGTTCCTCAGGTAAGGAGTTCCACAACTGTGGGGCTCTAACAGGGAAATTTGCAGTTTCCTTTTGTAACAAGGCGGGCTGTGGGAACAGTCAGGAGGGTCCTACCTGAGGAGCACAGGCTGCGAATATGCTCATAGAGCTAGAGGAAATCCATAATGTATGTCGGAGCAAGGCCATGTAGGGCTTAAAAAGTATCAGTAAAGGTTTAAAATCAATATGATACTCAACAGGTAGTCACTGTAGCTTTGCGAGGTTGGGGGTGATGTGGTTTTGTCTCTTAAAATTTGTTAAAAGTCAGGCAGTTTCGAACGAGCTGTAGACAGGAAACGGCCTTTTGGCTGAGCCCCTAATACAGGGAATTACAGTAATCCAATCTTGATGAGATGAAAGCATGGGTGACTTTTTCAAGGTCTGCTTGAGATAAATAATGTTGAACTTTTGAGTGTTTCAAATTTTAGAAAAAAATGATTGCACTACCATGGTTATTTATATGCCACAACAGATCTCAGAGTCAAAGATGACACACAAATTGTGGGCAGAATGCTTTACATTCGGTGGCTGTGGCGATCCCTGGCTCTTCCAGTCCGCATGTGAAAGTGTCCTTGGACAAGATACTGCATCTCAAGTTGTTTCCAGTTTCTGTTCCATCAGAGTGTGCGTGCGTTTAAGCTGAGTAGCAGGCAGCATCTTCTAAGGTGAATGTGACATGTAATATTAAAGCGCTTTGTGTGTCCATTTATACTGAAGAACAGGTAAATATGAAGCTACAGCCAGCAGCTGTTCAGCTTAGCTCAGCACAGAGACTGGAAACAGTTAGACTGGCTCTATCCAAAGACAACAAAGTCCCTCTACTAGCACTAGTTTACTCATTAACAGTCATATCCATTGAAGTATTACTGAGTTACGTATTATGTATTACTGAAGGGGGCCCCCCTGTCCTTCATCTGCAAAATGTCATTTAAATTAACATGTGCCAACCAGGAAGAGACTCAAAATGACCACAAAGAGTTGCAAAGGAAGTTCAGAGAAATACAGAATAGCTACTAAAAAGGGCTAAACAACCAAAAAGAGACAAAAAATATCCAAAAAGACACAAAATTACCTCAAAGAGACACAAAACAACAAAAGCATGCCTAACGACTACAAAGAGATGCAAAACAACAAAACTGGATGCTCACTGCATTGTAATCCACCATGGTTACATCTTGAAAATGATGTGCCAGACTATTTCTTGTCCGGGAGCAGTCACAGTTTTATTGAAGTGGTGGTATGAATCTTGTCATCTAACCCCCAGCTAGAAAGCAAATGAACATATTTCCCACATGCAGCTCACTTCTTAGATTAAAATAATAAACAAATGACACTTTACTTTTACTGTATTGTGGTGCATGGTTGGCATCAATGTGGATCCTGCTCTTATTACACAAACTCACACACACTCATGCTGCAGTGAAGTTAATTCTGTTACCTCTGGCTGTACTTTTTAAGTGACTGTAAGTACTTGTGTGTCCACAGTGCGATGCTTGGAACATGTGATTGTTATAAAACTGTTTAATTCATTTTTAAAAGCAGGTTTTGTGCATGTAATTTTTGCTTACACTTGATTAGCTGCCTAAGACATAAACATGCAGGGAAAGACCTCTTGACCAGTCGGTCTGTGATCTTCAAACATAACTCAAGTTGCTACTGTGCAGTTGTTTTATTAGTGCCATGGAGACCTACACACACATATACACACTCATACAGGGAGAAAGTGGTGGTGGTGGTGCCAGATCATAATGAGGATTTAATTCCTGCCCCTGGCTCTTGGCGTGCTCAAGACACTTTCTCCTTGTCTTTTTTTTCTTTCTTCTCACATTCACACTCAAACACCTACACAAACACCTGCACTGGTCTCAGCCTGGCAGAGGCCTTTGATGAAAAATGATTGAAGCCTGTTACTTGGTTTGATGAAACCAACCCAACATGTAAAAGTAAGAAGATGGATGCTGTTGATCTCATGTCTAAAGTTTATTTTCAGGTCCAGGAGCCATTAAATCCATGGTAAACTTTTTAAGAGGATAGAAAATAGAGAAGATTCTTCATCATTTTATTTAACTGTAGCACAACAATTTACTTTTAATAGCTCTGTCAATAGCAGTTTAAATAGTTCGCATTTAATCAATGCTTTTTTAGATGCATTTCATTATCTTTTTGTCTCACTTGATATCAGCCCACATCTGCAAAGATTTTTAAGGCTACTTTGCACTCCACCTACTATCCATTCTGTTAAATCTATTTGCCAAATTAACAAACAAAATTTCATAGATGATTCATTCCAGAAAGTTTTAATAATTTGAACAGATCTGCTCAGTTTTTGTGTTGATTATGAAACAAGTGATGCATCTTTTGAAACACAGACATTTGGAAACAAATAGTCATTTTGTTGCTGTTGAATGAAACAAACTAAAATTACATAAAATAAGAAATGAAGGAAGGGGAGTTATTTTAATAGCTTGAAGCTGTGGATGTGATTTGACAGGTAGTCATTCGGTTTGATTTTAACCAAAAACACATTTTCGGGAGGTGAAAATAACTTGAATTTCATGCCAAATTATGAATTCACTGTGGTGTGATGCAGAGCCTGAAGGTGAACTCCCAGCGAGCTGATGTCGAGCTTCTCGCTCTGTCTTCCCCTCAGGTCCAAAGAATTTCCCATAAGACTTGATTGCACCAAATGCTTTTACTGATAATGATGTAAGTCCTTAATTTGCGTGTGTGTATGTATGATTTCTGTGGGCACTGCAATGCATGTTTGTGATATCATGGGTACCAAACATTTGGTATAAACATATCAGGTTCTTTGCACCTTGTACTTGTACTGCAGTTGTACTGAGACGTGTGTTTGACCTCAACGTGAAGCTGTTTTTGTCTATGAGGTAAAACAGTGAATAAATGCTGAAGAAAACACTTCTGGTTATGGTGTGAAAGTCCATTCTTGACCTTGAAAACAATGGTTTGCCAAAGAAATAAAAACCAAACTCAATGTCCAATTGCTTTCTTTGGAGCTATTTGTCACTTATTTAACTCAACAAACCTGCTCAAACAGTGGAGAAGATTTCCCAGCTCTGCTTTGTTTATCAGGATGCCCAGGTAGTGGATGGTAGCACACCACCACACATTTACACCCATTTACGAATTTTTGAGCTGAAACAACTAGACAATTAACAGGAAGTTCATTAAGAGATATTTTGATAATCAGTTAATTATTTAAGCAAAAATAGTATTCATATCCCAGGTGAGCTATAACAGAGACCCTTTTTTGCGGTGGCTTTGCTATTTCATACACAGAATCTACTGTGACATCGTAGTGGGTAGACACCTGGCAGTTCTTTTGAATTGTGGAAATAAGTGACATTGACAAATTGTTTATTTCTGTTGTCATTTTTAGCTGTAACTTTAATGTTTAAATATATAGAGTTTAACACTCAGATCTGACCTATCTGACATCTCTGCTGTGCTTATTGTATGTGCTGCGTCACTTTGTTAGCATCTTTGATAAACAAATCTACTAGCACGGAAGCTAAGCAATGTACTGCTGTGGATGGGTGCTCTAGAAAGATGTATTTTAGCCACCTAAAAAAATCATTATCAGTTCAAGAGTATGCTATATTTCCAATATTTTCACAGCTTTCCTGTACACACTGGCAGCAGTAGACCAGCAGCTGCAGTGTTCTGTAACGACTGTTTTTGTCAGTGTAGTCTGGTGGCTTTAAGATAACAGCTTCAGTTCCCTGTCTGACAGAAAAGTAAATATATATATTCAGGAAGCAACAGAGCCGTAACAGGCATGACGTTTAACACAACAGCGCCAGCCTGTAGTGTGCCTGTTTGGCGTTGTTACTACCTCAGCTGTTAGCTTAAAAGCGAGATGACTTTGTACCCCCATTCTGTGGTCATACTTTTATACAGAACAGCGAGGCAGTAACAGCTTGACATTTCTGCCTTGAACAGGTTGTGTAAAAGAAGCTTTAGCCTTACATGGTTGTAAAGTAAATGTTGTGGGGTTTTATACTGTTGATCAAAGAAAAAAAAAACCCTTGACCTCTAGAAAATTATAATGAGCTTTTTTTTTTTTTTTTTGCTATTTTATAGAAAAATGTATTGATGGACAATGAAACTAGCTGCAGCCTTAATGCATGTACAGTAATTCTGAAAAGTTTGTGTATTGTTTCTGTCACTATGCAGTTCCAAAGGGAAAAAGTACAAGGTATTCCTTTGTGTCTATTTGTACTGTACAGCTGTTGTCTCTTTCATAGGCTCTGTTGAACTGGCCTCCTTGGAGAAATTAGGTCAGAAATCTGTTTTTGTGTGTGTGTGGGGAGGACAACGCTGCGCATCTGTCCGTCTGACCTCCAGGGAGATGACTAGAGATAGAGAGCAAATCAGAGACATGAGGTGAGGCAGAAAGGCTAGGGTTAAAGAGGAGCGAGGGATGAGATGAGGGAAGGATTCACACTGTAGAAAAACACATCTGGTGGACGTGTTCGAGGGAGACGGGGTCCTCAAGAACACGAATTTAAGCGCAGTCCCTTGAGGATTTCTAATGAGCTGTAGTGGAGGTGAGCGTAGGTCGGATCAGAGTTGAGAGCAGATGTGGAGAGGGGTGTTTGAATTCATGCACGGAGCTGTCTGGAGGTGTTACGGTCCTAATTTCAACATTAAATGATGACCGCGGTTCCTCAGCACACACACATTGACACACAATTTTCTCTGAACCTCCATGTCGGCACTCAACCCCAAACAGCACTAAAGATTTTTACATCTGTTGGTAAATGAAACCTTTGATTCTGGCTTTCTGTGAGGTTGCATAAGCCCAGCAACAGTGTGTGTGTGTGTGTGTATCTGTGTGTTTTAGCTTAGAGCACACAACTGAAAAACACAAAGGAACAGAGTGGAGTTTGGTAAAGAAAGTACTGTATGTGAGTGTGTGCAAGCAGAATAAAGTACTGCGTATCTGTGTGTGTCAAACATTGGGCACGCTGGGGACAACAGCTGCTCCAGGGGTCTGTCTGATGTTTTTTTTTCCCTGGTGACACACACAAACACACACACACACACACGCATGCACACACTCACACAACCTCAGTGCCACCAAAATCAGCAGCAGCAGCAGCACCTCGACTTTCACTGCTGACTTTTATTTTAATTCATTCGTTAGACTCAGTTGTACAAACAAAATAAGCTGCATGTTGCCTGTTTTGTGTGTGTTATGAACTGATTGAGTTGATCTCGTCCCTGTGGTTTGTAGCCCTGGAACTCTGCCAGACCTTTAATTAATAGGCTTCATGGTAATGTTTCAAAAATGCATGAAAATCAATGGTAATTATCTTGAGAAAAGTGACATTTGGGATGATCACGGCATGCACTAAAGCCAGACGCTGATTAACTGAAATGTATCAAATTAAGATCTCTTTTGCTTCTTAAGAAACAGACAGGAAAGGGAGCTTCCTTGGAACTCATATCTGTGAGAAAATATGCAGCTATGTTCATGAGTTACCGCAATTACAACGCCAAAGAATATTCCTGAATGGTTCAGTTGGTGGTGATTGCTTTGGTGCCTTATTAATTAATGTTGCAGCTGGTTTGGTCTGTTGTTGATATTTCATTTTGATCTCTTGCCCAAAGTAAAGCTGATGAAGACCAAAGGCTTTTCCCGAAATTAAAGGGGACCTATTGTGCTAGTTTTCAGGTTCGTACTTGTATTTTAGGTTTCAACTAGAACATGTTTACATGCTTTAATGTTCAAAAAACGCTTTATTTTCCTCATTGTGTCTATGCTGGAACACCTGTGCACACCTTTTACGTAAGACGCTTCCTTTTAGCGTCTGTCTCTAGAGCCCCCCTCCTGAAAAGCCCAGTCTGCTCTGATTGGTCAGCGTTTCTGGGTCGTCTGTATTGTCTCTGCCAGTGTTGCCAATTTTGCAACTTTCTTGATAGATTCAGCAGCTTTTCAAACCATCTTAGTGACTGAATTTCTAAAAAGCGACTAGCGATAAATTTAGCAACTACAGGAAAAAAGAAAAAAAGAGAAATAATTTATTCCTATGCATGCTGCTTAGAGTAATCGCAGCCTATGGTTGCTCTGCCATCAGCATGGGGTCTCTCCTCCTTTTCTTCCTTTGTGCTGTGCAGTAGATGTGAGACAGGCAGGGGGAGTGGAGACGCCGCTCGTTGTTGGACTTAAGTTGTAGTGAGTTTCTGTGGTTACAGTTCTGTTCTTACTCTCTAGTCTGAAAGCTTGAGAAAATGGTGCACCATAGTGTACGCTGCATAGCTCTTATACCGTTCCTCTATTGAATCTAACTTAGGCAAGTTTTAATTCTTCCATTAATGCAGAATGATGTCACAAATATGCAAATGGCATCATCTGGCAACTTATAGCGACTTTTGAAGCTAGTACTAGCTACATTTATCGGAAGAGAGCTGGCAACACTGGTCTCTGCGCTGTCGTTGCAGCCCGGTAGTAACTGTAACACAGTATAGCAGCACTTTCTGATATGAAATGTAACCAATCAAAGCTTCTAAACACAACCTGACATGTTTCAGCAGGAATCTGATCCGAAACTGGGGAGAAACTAACGACATCGGCACCCAAGATATGCATATTTCCCTCATGTTAGCATGTAGCTTCATGCAGTGTATGTAATGTAAACACTTGCAGTAGTGTGCCTGGAGCAGTTGACCATATGAAAAAAAAAAACTGTCGTTGAGCTGACGTCAGCTTGTGTCAAAATTAGGGAAAAAACTTTGGGAGTCTTTAGAACAGTCTAAAACCTGGGTTTTTTGTTCGCCGGGATTACATTTTTCGTAATCGTTTATCCTCTTGAGTCTCGCTGGTGGGCTGTAACCAATCCCAGCTGACAGTGGACGAGAGACGGGTACACCCTGGACATGTCGCGAGACTATCACAGGGCTGACACTTGGAGGCAGACAACCTTTACACTCACATTCACACCTGCAGGCAATGTAAAGGCACCAGTTATCCTATTCTGCATGTCTTTGGACTGTGGGAGGAAGCTGGTGAACAGAAGTAGAACTTGCAAACTCAACACAGAAGGGCCGCTTGTTGTTTGAACCTGATCATCTTATTGTTTGACCATTCACATTTTCACCAAAACCTTCAACAATAAATCAGTACTACAAAGTAACTGTTTTTCAGTGATGTGTTTTTTATATCTGCTAACTGCTGACTCGTTTTTTTAACCATGTGTCCCAACGCTGACATATTTGTTATACCATCACCTTTTAAATTCATATGATGAACAGCAGACACATTATTATTAATTTAAAGTCATGTTTCTGACCACCTGATGAATTTATGTCCAATAATCACTCACCCCTTAGCTTTATTTTTGCTCTCCATCAACTCCTGAGAGGAATATCCATCTCTTAAGCTACCAAATGTTCAACCATGCTCACCAGCTTGTTGCTTACTTTGTCTGCTGTTTGGTGCTGGGCAGGGAGCACACAGTTAATCATATATTTTTCTATCTACTAAAACTGCCTAAAACAACACAGAGTGAAGTGAAAGTAAAACAGTAAAATTTCAGGACATAAAATCAAAACAATGAACACTACATAGAGCTGAGAGGAACTGCAGAGTTATGTAACAGTTATCGGCTGAGCTACCTGTTTTATATTACAAGTAGTGATTGGATCCATTATTGATATACAAATATTGTTTGTAGATGATCCCATGAAGGTCACTTTTTATTCCTAAAATATGCTCCACTTTGGCTGTGAGAGAGTGTTGTACCTTTGTCTCTCAGATCAGCGTAACAGAGAGCAGTGGTGCACTGATACACTTTAACATTTTGACCACATCACATTTAATTTACAGTGAAGCTGCATCAATCACAATGGCTTATGAGGCTGGATTTGCTCATGTGGAGTCACAGCCAGACACTCCCATGCATACCACACACAAACTCTTTGTCTGCAGCCCTTTTCTCCTGCTCCATCTCTCCCTCCCACTCAGCCCTTCACTCTGTCATGGATCAGAGAACATGTCCCAAAGTGCTTTACAGGCAACACACGTGCAGCATGTCCCTGCATGCTGATGTGACTTTACAGCTTTACCTCAACCTTGTACAGTAGATGTGTGTGTGGACATCCAGCAGTGACTACATAGACTGTGTGAATGTTCACCGTGCACGCTCTGACACTGTGTGTGAATATTTCAAATGGAGCAACCTCCCATGTTACCTTGAACACTGGTGGGAATGAGATGTATGACCCAATGCTTCCAGATTTAGATGCTGACTGGTGGGTAGAAAAAGGATGTTGAGAGAGTGAAATGACACATAAATCTTTTTGCAGAACATGAAGTAATGGCTGAGCAGTCACAGACGGCTGGAAATGGTGGCATTAGGTAATCCACCTCTGTTGTTTATCACAAAATGTGCCTTATTTTTGTAGTTTTGGCTGTAATGGAAACTAGAGCAGCAACCATTAGTCATTAAATAGATTATCTGATTGGCAGAAAAATTAACTGGCAACTATTTTGATCATCTATTTAAGTTGTAAGTCATTTTTCAAGCAAAAATGTGATATCTCCAGGTTTTCAAATGTAAGGATTTTCTGCTTTGCTTGGTCTTACATTACAGCCAATTTTGTCATTTTGGGTTTGAAAATGTTTGGACAAAACAAGACACCTAATGAAGTCGGTTTAGGCTCTAGGACATCGAAACAGGGTTTTCTCACAGTTTTCTTAAGTTTTGTACACAAAACGATTAATTGAGAGAATAATTTGAAGTGTAACTTTGGTGGTGTCAACCTGGACCCCATTTTCCCATATTTTGTGTGTCCACCAAGGCAGCAGCGAAACAGGCTGCAATGTAACCACTCAGATCATTATTCTAAGTGTCTACCAACATTATGGAAAGGATTTCTACTATAATAGACCTTTTGTTTAAGTGTAAGATCCTTTTTGTTTAGTCAGAAACAACTTCGAAACTTCGTTGCTAAACCCACCAGACTCCATTTAAATAAAAGGTCATTTTAGCATGAATAGAGCCAGCACATTTTCACATCTAATTGAGTGAATTGAGGATTTATTTGAATCAAACCAGAGTTAGGGATTGTTGGAACAGTGGCAAGACAAACCTAGACCGTTTTTGTGAGTTTTATTTTGTTTCTGTCAGCTTTAAATGAAGTGTTTTTTATGGTGATAAAATTACTGTTTATTTAAATGAAGTCTGGTGGGTTTGGCGATAGTGATTTCTTGGCTGTTTCTGGTTAAACAAAAAGGTTTCTCCTTTTTAACAAAAGGTCTATAGTTATCATTTTCATAATGTTATCTGACACATTGAACAATTTGAGCCTGTCAGTGGCAAAAACAAGCACTTTTAGTGGATGCAAACTCATGGTGCCAAATGCCCTCAGTAGTTACATTGCAGCCTGTTTTGTCGCTGCCATCTGCGTCCCTCTCGCTTAATACTGGACCAATTTTTTGAAGACTGATGTTCTCAGTACTCACTTAGACACATGGGAAAATATGGTCCAGTTTGAAAAATAAAAAAACTATCCTTTAATTGGTAACAAACATAATCATTAGTTCCAGCCCTAATAATAATACTCACTAATGTACTTACTGAGATCTGGATTTCACTGATTCAACCTTTCTCTTTTGAAGTTTTTAAAGTTGAATGTGTCATATTTCTTTCACCTTGTAACAAAGCACAGACAGTGCCATATTACTGTGAATCTCTGATAACCCCGGGGCCTCATTAGCCTAAACCCGGCCTGGTCCATACAGCTCTATTAATACCTAATACTCATTACTCTGTATGCGTGTTTGGCGGGTGTCTTTGTGGACACATGGGACTGACCTCCTGTGCCGTTCACACATGACCTCTCGTCCTCTTAGTCCCATGGCTCCCAATGGGCCCAACCTCTGTTGACCTCACCTCTGTTCCCATGGACACCAGAGGAATGAAGAGGAGCCCCGCTGAGTCTTGTATCACTCTGAGCAGGCTGAGATAGCTTAACTTTAAGGTTTTAACGGCCTCTACATTCTCTTTTTGACATCCTGTTAGAACAGTTGGAAAGTGGTGAGAAGATCCTTTCAGAAAGTCTGATAATGGAGCTCCACGTCACCTATCTTCTACCACTTTCCAGTTATTCCCACTTTTCACAGCAGTTGGAGGAGCATGTATTTTCTCCACATTTGTTTTTGTAGTCTGTGATGACCAGTTTCTCAGCCCACTTTCGAAGGTAGCCAGGGGCGAGTAGCTTCTCACATGGTCGGTATTTAAGTTTGATTGTGAGCTCAGTTTTTAAAAACTAGGGCCAACGAAAACGAATGATAACATTACAAATAACAAAGGATTCAGTGTTTCTCCACCAAAATTGTATTCCTGGCAGTGTGGAGAAGGATTTGAACAGCACTTAGACCTTCAACAACTATTTTTGAAACTGGTCCAGTATCAAGTGGTACTGTTGCAGCCAGCAGCATCTAAACAGGCTTCTATGCAACCACTTGTTTGCATTGTCAATTTATGTCCAGTTAAAGTTCTTGTTTTTGCCGTGGACAGGCTCTGATTATATTTTCAGTGTCTGAAATTATGGAACGATCCCCACAGAGAAAGACCTTGTTGTTAAAGAGAAGGATCCTTACTGCTTAACCAGAAACAGCTCCAAAATCATGATGTCCACACCCACCAGACTCCATTTAAATAAACAGTTATTTTATCATTGTAAAACACACTTGATTCAAAGTCCTTAGGAAAAAAAAAAACTCCTTAAAGCCGCCTCCATTCATCTTTCCTTTGTTCCAACAATCATCAACTCTGGTTTGGTTGACATAAACCCTTAATCCACCTAGTTACACATTACAGTTAATGTATATTTATTTATTTAAATGGAGTGTGGTGGGTTTGCAGATGGTGTTCTTGGGGCAGTTTTATCTTATCTTATCCTGTCAGTGACAAAAACAAGCACTTTTAGTGGATGTAAATTGATTGTGCGAGCGTGCCCCAACTGGTTAAATTGCTGCCTGCTTCGCCACTGCAGGCTGCACCAACAAAAGTTAAGTTTCCATCTAGTGTTACTCACCAAAATGTATTGTTTGGATCCTTGAGGTCTAACAAGCGTGTTGATGAAAAAGCTTTTCCATTTTTGAAATCCAGTTCACATTCGTGTTTACTAGCTTGCAGTCTTCTTCTTCCCTTGCTTAGCTGGCGCATTGTTGCACATCATGGTCTGTTACCACCACTCACTGATCAGTAGAATAGTGTTACACCATTGCTAGGAGTGTGTATCACTCACCCACACATGCATGCATGTGCATCCTTGTGTGGGTGTAAGACAGACTGTATATTAGGTCATTGCTGCAAGAGATGAACAAAATGGGGACCCACCCATAAGAGAACAGCCAGTTGGTTGACGAGGTTTTGTCCAACATTGAGAGAGAGTATGTTTTGCCTGTAGGCTAAAAAAGATGTATGTTGGTTTATTTACAGTGCAATTCAGTAAGCTAAACATGGTAGCTTCGATGCCAGGGTTTGGGGCTTCTATGATCTTATTTGCACTTACAGAAAAGGCTGTTAATATTCTATATTTTTGTACATTTAGTCCATCTCTCCATAAAACTTTATCAACAGGTCACATATATACTGGTGCAGTAATGTCCTAAAGCATTTGGGAACTGTAGTTTTTAGCAAACGTGTAAGTAGTGGATTTGTTGGGGGCTATTGTCAGCTGTGGATTTTGTGCTCTAGTGAGTATTTACAGCAGCAGATGTTGGACTGAGTCAAAATAAACTGCAGTTTGTGTGTTCATGTTAATAAAGGAACATGTCCGCCAGAGGAACGGTGTAGCTCACTGATGTGTTTTAATAGTTTTTGGACAACAATGGAGCTCTAGAGGCAGATATATCAGGCTTTGGATACACAAACAATAATTGTTTGTAGGATCAATCTATTGTTGGCTGAGTTTGGAGATTTGTTGAGAGTGTTACCTGCCTTATTGTTTAACAGCCACTGTGGTTGTAGTCTCTCTCTGTGTTACTTTAATGTATGAGAACATCCTACAAAGCTTTAAAGAGATTCCCCTGTAAAATATTTACACTATCCTTGCTAACAGTTGAAGAAATACGGAGTTTAGTCACTCTTTAGGGTATTTCCTAACTTGGTGGTTTGTTGTATGAAAAAGTTACTTTCTGACTGGTTTCACAGCAGCTGATCTTTGCTGAATGATTTCACAGTTTGTCATTTGGTTAAAAGTTTCTTCCCTTTTCTGCGCTGACTAATTTAAGATGTGTCATAACTAAGTCCTGATGTCTTGTTAATCTTTCAAACTAGCTCTCAGTGGTTTGGACCCGCTCAGCCTTCATCCATTTTATCAACCTCGCATAATCTAATTTACACACACACTCCGCAGAGACTAACAAGAGATGGCGAGTAAATTTTATGCTCGAATTGGATCTGTCTGTGTCAAGCGAGTGCGCGCTGCTGAGGAGCACATCTTCAGAGGCTGTGACACAAGTTTTATGGCGGTAACGGATCAATCTGTCTTAAGTCAGAGGGATCTATCTCATGTCCTTCATTTGAAAATGCCTGGCAGAAAAAAATGTGTAGAGCTGGCAAATGTCAACAAGCGTTCAGTGTGTGTCTGCGTGGGTGTTTGTGGGTGTACTTCTACCACAGTGAGGACCAACAGGGTGACTGAGTGTGCGTCTTTCCTCTGTGTGTGTGTGTGCGCGCATGCATACAAGTGTGGGTGTGTTGTGAGAAATATGAATTTGTTGGTAAATGTCAAGAAGTTGGCAGTCTAATGGCTGAGCTGACAGATGATCCATAAAGCTATAAAGTGATTGGTTTGGAGATTCTCATTCATTCTAATGCAGCTGTCATAGTGGAGCAGTGTGTGTGTGTAGTTTGTATAAAATAGAGTGTATAGGGTGAAGAAGTGCTGTGGTGTAGTTGCAATTTAATTACTTCCAGAATGGATTTGCTTGTTGCATGTTTGTTTGCCACTTTCGTGTTTCAGCTCTTCACACTAACTTCTGTTCAGTCTGAGGATCACTGTGAAGATTTGAGGAGTGTGTTTGCAAATATCTGCGGAGATACAGCTAGTTCTGTTATGCAATTTATCATTAAAGAGGTATTTCACTGCTGTAAAGATGGTCTTTTCATGAGACCAGGCTGTCTGCAGTAGAGAAACAAAAATACTCTTGATATTGGTGCCACATAACCAGAAAACAGAGAAAAAGGGCTGTAGCATTCGCTTTTCGCTAAAGAGGTAGAAACCTTTATTTTCCAGAATACAACGCACCGCACTAAACCAATTAACACCTGCTGCTGGTGTGAGATGTACCCTTCATTCATCTGGTCATGCAATAAGTGGCAAAATGAGTTTCTAATTGAAAAAACTGATGATAATGCCCCTTCAAGTCAGAACAACAATTTGAAAAGTCAGTGAAAATTCTGGTACACAAGGTGCTGAATAGACATCATACATGCAGAAAAATGGAGGATGAAAGCAAATGTTTGGTTGATAATGATAAACTTACTTTGGCTCACATGTAATTTGTAATATGGCATTAGGTTGTTACCGTTTGTAGTTGTCCATGAAGAGTGACCTAGATTAGTTAGAGAAGGTATTTATTAGTGCGCACCCTGATTAGAAAATCAGGTAAAGCAATATTGGTCTAATTTTAGGGCATGTACCGTTACAGCAAAATGTCTGAGACAAAATCACTTTGTAAATTAAAGCTCCAAACTGTTATCAATGTGTTGTTAAAATGCTCTGAGCAATTAAATACTACATATCTTTGTTGTATCCATGTTGTTTCCACATTACGACTTAAAGCTCATGAACACACCAAAGTCAAAAGTACCTCCTATTTCGGAAAAGGGGACCATCTGAGGAGCATGTGAACGCAGTGGTAATGCACATTTGTTTCAGTTTGTCCAAAAACTACAGGGCAGCCGGCTAGCCTAATAAACAACCTTGTATTACAGTAATACTGTAACTACAGTAAACAGTAAGCTGAAATGTGTTTCTGAAAACATCTTGGTTCATATTTGATAAGCCTGATTTCAGCCTCCATTTACACAACACAGGAAATATTACAGTGCCTCCTCCTTGTTCACAAACTCTCGTATTACAGCCAAACAGTACACTAAAATATGTTTCTTAAGACATTTTAGCTTGAAATAGACAATAGAGTAGAGAAAAGGGGAAGCTCTCTCTCTCTCAATCTGCTTATATACTTGTTGGTGTCCATGGTAGCAGATCTACAAAAATAAGAAGCGCAATCTGTGGTTGGTGCAGCAGCCCTAGAGCTGTGTGATCTGGCGGATTTTTGTTAGCAAATGAGCAGGGAGAGCTGAGTGCTGGTAAGATGGAAGGTGCAGGCTAATAGAATTGCCTTTGGTCCAAATCCTCTTGCCTTATTTTACAGGCTTGGTTTACCTAAATTACATCAAAACATTTTATCACTGAACTCCTGTCATATCTGTCCACGCAGATAGTTTTGTTTTTGTTTGTCCAGGTTTACAGATATCAGTCTCTGAGATTTCACAGCATTTAAAAAACCCCAGTAACAATACGTCTTTTCAGAAATCTAATGTTTACTAACTACTCTCTACAGAAGTAAAAACCCTATAGATCTGTTGACAGTTTGTTTGTGGATTATCCAGAAAAACACTGTTTATTGATTTTTTTGAAACGTCTCTTTTACATGCTGTGAGCACAACAAGCAAAACTCTGCTTACCTCAATTATATTAGCATGGTGGCTGAAATCTGAGAGATCTCAAAAACTGGGCATGTCAAGCCCAAACTATCTTCATGGGGAGTTACCAGGAGAGGTAAGTGATGTAACATTAGTGTAAATACACATAAAGCCTCCACATGGGTTATATTAAAGGTCCACTGTGTAGGATTCAAGGGCATCTGTTGTTAGAATTGGTATACAACATTAATAACTATGTTATTATTAGTTTATAATCACCTGAAAATAAGAATTGTTGGATTTTTGTTACCTTAAGCTCAGTTAAGATCAGTGATTCACAACAAGACAAAACCGTTTTGGAACGTTGCAGAAAAGTTACAGTGGTGTGAACTGGTCACCTGCAACTCAGCCATCTGTTTCCGTTCTTACAGTGTACCAGTGTCGGACAGTGGGTCCCTGCTGCTTGCTGTTGGTGCTTTTGCCCCACCACGCACACACATTCTGATCGACTGATTAGTTGGCACTGGATGTTTATATTATTGTGGCATATTTATCATGAATACAGTCCATCTGATGCTCGTTTTGGGTCTGTTTTTCACTGTTTCATCACTACTACAAATGCAATTGTAGCCAGTATCTCACTATAACTATCCTCATTGACATTTTAAAAGCTTCAAATTATATTCAGCCACAAAATCAACCTTGCTTTATTTTTTTTTCTCGTACTAAGTTTATTGTTATCCACCATCCAACATCAAGAAAAATTCCTTGTACGTGAAAACCTGCTGAGCAATAAAGCTATTTCTGATTCTGGAGACAGCACTGACCATATAAATAGAGACTTGTTTTGTCCTTAAACTTAAGTTGCAGCTGTTTGCTGAGTCTAGAGAGTGAGTACTGTCTAGTTCATAATCATATTTTTGGAACTGAAACCATGAAGGAAAGACAAAGCAGCAGGTGTAAAGTGACACTGGTGCTGCAGCCTAAAACTTGCATGTAGGCGGCTCTGCTGCGGTGACTGTTGACTGAAGCACCCTCGGCTTTCAGCGACTCTCTGAGTGATTTAGCTCCTTTTTAAGGACAGCCCTGCTTAGTTAACATGGAAATAGCCCCAGAAAAGGTGAACAAATTACACCTCTACCGCCAACATGGAGACGAGAGCTATGATCTACTTCCTAAACTTTTAAAATGAGGTCCACGCTCCATTAGACATCAAATGGCTGACCACGGTGGAGCACTTCAGGACGCAGGACTCATAATCGCTAAATATTCATCCATCCAAAGAGGCATAGAGAGGAGACATGTCAGGGCTCAGAGCTGAAAGTTATTCACTGCTCCAGATCCTGAACAAGCAAAGGGCTGTAGTCCTTTATAAAGCCTTCAGGTGCTTCCAGTTTCGAGACTTTTACTCCTTTATAAACCACATTCAGCTACACCACAAAACAAATGATGTGTTTTGTGAGAGAGTAGCTCCAAATCTAATCTCTTGGTTCAGTAGTTATGCTACACTGGCCTTGTAGCTGCATTACACCATGATGCTTCAGGCCTCGTCCTTTATTCTTGTTCAGGGCAGAACAGAAGCACTGCCGCAAGGACCGATTTACGGCTCCAGATGTTGGTGTCAGCTCTGTCAACAAAACAGACAAGAGACGACAGAGGATAAAAGGACATTAAACCACCTCGAGACAGGCCTCGATAAGATCTATCAGAATTGGTCTTTTTACTAGCAGCAGGCTGGTCACCAAGAGGAGAAAAAAATGCAAATCATTCCTTCTTCCCAAGCAAAGAAGCCACTGTTGTTATTGTACTAACAGGATTGTGTGTGTGTGTATGTGTGAGATCCAAAGCCATAAGCCCATATCCATGACCACAGATTATGTTATAAATAAGTGTGTCTGAGCGCGTGCAAGTCGATGTTTGATTACGCTGTCACAACTTTGGACGTGACATTACGTTTCAATCTCATTCCACCGCAGATCCGCTCCGAGCTGGAATTGACTATCAGCTTAAGTTGCCTTCCACCATATATTTAAATGTTTCTGTTTACGGCAGTTTGGGAAATGAAAACTGACAAAATATCCTCGTGCTGGAGGACAGAAACTCAAGAACACACACACACTCAGTAATTCCCTCTCTCTTTCCTCCCACTATAAAGAGGGGTAGATCTACAGTATCTGGCTGTTTATATAGTTTATATTGTCATGTCTTCTCTTTTTCCATCTATAGACTGTCAAAATAAGCAGATACACACAAAAGTCTACCATTAATCCCCGTAAAAATGTGTTAAAGGAATAGTTCAACATTCTGCCAAATATGCATATTTTCTTTATTTCTAGTGTTAGATGCAAAGTCTTTATGTCCAGTCTTTGTGCCAAGACAAACAAACCACACAGAGACATGAGACTGATATCAACTCAATCCGGTCTCATTCCCAGCTCGTTATGCTCGTGACACTTGGTCAGTGTATGCATGATGTCAGACAGAATTGTCAACTTGTTATATATTTTTTTCCATTGCCAGTCTGATGTTGCATCCACTCTAACCAATTTCTATGAGGGAGGAGATTTGATTTTCCCACTACAGACCCATGTATTCACCTGCATCTAAAGATATTTTGGGTCCACACTGATTTGTAGTCATGCCAACATACCTGGTTGGTCAAGGGTTTAAGAGTGGAGTGAAGCAAAGTAAAACAAATTAAGATGTCAGGAGAAATTGAGAAGACATGTTGCTTTAGATCAGCCTCGATAGCAGCATCTATCATGTCTATAGCACTCGCCATTGTTGATATTACTCCTCACTGAATCAGTCAGCTCGGAGGAGTGGGTGGATTCAAAAATCTGGACACAGGCAAGGTCAGGGCCCTCAACTTCAGATGCCAACGCAGCAAGGTACCCTTTAGCGGCTTTACAAAACACACCAGGCAACAGTATGTTTTGACATGTGAATGGGTCAAACAACTCTGGACTTTGACCCGAAGACTGCTGCTTGTTTCCTGTGTGAAACCAAAGGTCAACAGAGTTATTTTAGCACACTTAAGCGGGATTTATATTTGTGTGGCAGACCCTTCGCAGTAGCCTACGCACGTCGCCTATGCCATTGTGAGCATTTATACTTGTGCGGTGGTGTGTCTGAGTCACTCTGCAGCTACACCTCCAAAACACTAGTCGGCAGCAGAGGTTTCTGTGAAGTGCTATGAAGTTTAGTTGATTGAAAACACACCCAAACACACATATTAAACACACATTAAACATGGTTTAATAGCGACAGTTTTAAACACAAGTGCACAAATTCACTTCACAGCATTCACAGACAAATACTTGTCCTTATGCGGACACATTTTCCCCACAAATACAACATGCTAATGTTGTAAGCACAAGCCTATGGCATTTTACATTGTATGAATTAGCCTAGCATCAGGCTATCTTTTCCTCTTCTCATATAAAACCAGGGACAACAGCAACATTTAACAAAGATAACGGTATGTACTTTGGCTCAGTTACAACTCACAAGGTTCACTGACAAAACAACTGTCTCATACTAAACACATTTTCCAAACAAATGTAACATGCTAACATTATTAGCACAAGCCTATGATATTTTACATTGTATAAATTAGCCTAGCAACCCGAAAGTATAAATCCCTGAAGGATAAATCACACACAAGACTTAAAAAGCTATTTTTGTGGAGGCTCTTCACAGTGTATTGTTTCTTATCTGTGAAATAAAAGTAAGTAAAAAACTTCGTTTCCACTGAGGGAAATGTTTCAGCTTACAAAAATAGAAAGAAGGTCTGCGTCACCGCAACGTGTAGTTACATTTCTGGGGAGGTGCACGTCAGGCTATAGTGTAGGCTCCATGTCGACGCAGAGCCTACACCGTAGCTACAGCTTCGAGTCAACACAAAAGTATAAATTTCGCTTTAGCGATGTTTTGTTGCTATAAACATGCTTATTTCAAGCCAAACCATGATGTTTATTTTTTTTATTTAACCACGTGCTTTTGTTGCCTAAACCTAAAGAAGTGAACCGAAACCGAAAATTTATTTTAAAGACACAGTGCATGTAATAAGCTGAAATTGACATGCTGTCCCTGAGCATCCAAAACTGATACTGAGGGGGTACCTAGAGCATCATAGATTGAGGTGTAGGGCCTTTAATCGAGCATCTTTATTGATGAGATGGGAGTGACAATGTGTTATCTAACTCTCTGAAACAAGTCTAATTTCCCAAAATATTGCTTTAAAACAGTATTTCATCTATTTGATGTTATGCATAGTAGAGAAATAAGGGTGTCAACTACTGTTTTATTACCAAAATAACACATAAATAGGAGGGCATTTGCTATAACAGCACATTCTTTACTGATAATGCTTTGCAGGTTTATTTTTTTAGAATACACAAAGAGATCAGAGTCACATTCAAGCAAGGCTTCTGTGCATTAGCAAGAACCTACTTCATATTTTCACTTTTGAAAATATTATGATCATTTTCAAATGCCATGGAAGGATTTCTTTTGATGTCTTTTCTCAATTATACATATTCACTCTCCCACTCACTCACACCTCCTCTCCATCATTCCCTTTCATCTGTATCTCAGCTTTTCCTCTCTGACCCACCACTCATCCCTCTATCACCACCACATAACGCTGAGTAAATCAGCAGCCATTTAGTCCAGCCTGCTCACTGGTTTCAACATGCTGGTTCACCAGGTAAACATAAAGATCATAGTGGACTGATGTGGCATCCTGAAAGGAACCGCATCCTGTTACATGTGACCTCCGCTCCTCTTCCACTTCCCCTGCCGGCCGCCTCACATTCGACATTCATTCACCTGATACCATCGACCCTTACAGAGGGCCCAGGATTCGTTTGGTGTTAGTTTAGTCCAAGGAATCAGCAAACAGCACTGAGAGATCAATTCACTCTGAGTGTAATGACTATTGATTCTGTAGGAGCGGAGAGACAGAGGGAGTTGAATGTATTTAGATAGAATAATGCTTTGCTCTCTCACGCTACGCTGAGCTTCTTCGCTGCTGTTGGGTGAACTGGCAGAGGGCTGGATGTGCATCTCAAGTGCACACACACAAAAACACACACGCACACAAGTTACATGTACATGCATGTGAGTAAGTCTACAGAGACCAAATACCAAAAACTTCCTTTGCACTGAGAGAGGCAAACACAAAACATGCAACTGGTGTGCAGGTATAAAAATTGACCTTTCTGCTAGAACTAACCCTTTAGACACAAGGTACTCATCCATCTATCTGATTTTATTCACATTTGTGTGAAGAAAAAGCATATATTTGAAAAAAAAAAAAAGCTGTTTTGTATTGCTGAAATAGAAAGGTTGGCAAATTGGAAATGAGAAGACAAAATAAAGGCTGCTGGAAGGCTTCTTCTACTGTAGACAAAGAATTAATGCCATGCTGCCACTCACCATATCATGCCTCCACTCCACCCATTGCATTCATGAAGAAAACTCATACATGGGTTTGCAGTGCATACTTTTCACCTTGCTTTCAGTATGAACAGTTAAACTGAAGGGTCATCACTACATTAGCCACGGCTTATCAAATGGATGACAATTATCAGTTTTCTTTATTTGTTTTCTTTAATAATTGGCCACTGGTATGAGCAAGATCCTCTATGGTTGCCTTAGAAAAATAAAAAAGAAAATATAGGACTTTTCATAGCCCTCTTTCAAGATTTGAGCGCTACTACAAGAGTATTAAGGCCCAAACGCTCTGAAAGTGATAACTCAGCATCATTTGATGCTCTTATGGTGCACGGCAGGCATCAGATTTTAAATTTAAACATCAAAAAACCAGCAGTATTTTAGTGTATCCGGTGGAGTCTAGTGATGTCTGCATTGTGTAGAAATATAGAGGCCCAGATATCTTTGGAGGCGATCTCTGTTTACTCCTGACAACAGGTGGCAGAACAAAAATCCTCTGTCATACACAACCATACAAACTCCAGGCCCTACACAACTCAAGCAACACCAGATTATGTTAGCATAAAATGAATTTATAATCATAGCTTAACAGTGCTAACACATGGAATTTACCACAAGAGCGATGTCGCTTACCTCTCCCACTGAGCACAACAGCAAAAGAGGCGAGGCAAGGTGGGAGACACCCCTTTATAGGTGGTGCACCCCCAATACATACATTTCTATTTGAGTAGCCTTAAATGTTACATAAGGCAGGTTGTTGGGTGAGTGCTGCTGCTTTCATCTGTTGGTTGGCAGTGAGGCCACTGGAGACCAGACTTTTATTTTTTCTTCCAGAGGGGTGAAAGTTACTTAAAGTTAAGCTAATCATAACTCTGTGTGTGCATTAATTGCTGTTGTTAGGTTTATGTAGCAAATTATGTTTTATGCAAAGTAGATGTCAGTAAACGTTCATGATGATACAGGGTGGGTCTGTTATGCTAATGTAACTACCGAGGGTCAGAGCTTTGTTACTCTAATTTTTAGTATCTGACATGTGACATCACAACAGATCTGTAGGTGTATAGCTGCTGGCAGTGGTAGTTGTTTTCATTTAGCATTGCAGGATTACGCCTGTACACCCTAACTGTCCATAAAGTTTTGAGCAAAACTAACGGAGCTAACGTCAGCTGTCTGTTGCCCAAAACTGTTTGTCTCTCTATCTCTCTTCTTTACCTCACTGACTGTGGTCGCTGGGTCCTCATTTAACACTTTAAAATCGAAACAAGCTTAGAGGAGGGGCATCAAAGCAGTTTGACATACTTCAGGACGTTTATATGACTTCGTCTTCTGTACATAAATGAAGTCAAACAGCCCTTAAAGAAAGATCGAAGGGGGAAAATGGTCAATTGTGGGTTGTTAGGAGTCACAACCAGTCATTTATTTCATGTGAGACAGTCAAATACTCTCAGACTAAAACATCACATAAGGTAAATATCAGAGTGTGGCACCGCTAGAAGGAAAAAGCAAACTCTACATGTGATGCTGCCTGTTGTTGTTGAACGTCCTTTGGTACCTGCCAGCCCTGACCTTGACTGATTCCACTGATAGCATAAAATTAACCAGGGATTTCCCAAATTTGACCAGTTGAACGCACACCACAGAGTCGTGATTTTAAAGGTGAGTCAGTCTTTTTCTGCTGCTGTGCTTCCATCCCTCCTCCTCTCTGTATATTTCCTCTGATGTGTCATCACAGCCAAGAAATCCCTCACGTATTAAACGGTTGAAAGACCTTTCAGCTTCACGAGCTGTTTCCTTTCCCTCTGTGTCTCTTCTCTTTACCTTTTCCTTTTTACCTGGATCTTCCTTTTCTGCTCTCTTATTTTTCTCACGAGTCTCTTACATTTTCTTAAAAACCTCTCTCTCCATTTGTCTCTCCCCAGGAGCAAAATCTGCCGACTCACCTGGTCTCAAAATTGAGTGTGTGTGCGTGTGTATATGTGTTTGTGTGTGTGTGGCCCTGACAAGCTTTGTTGGGTCATGAATCTTTTACCCTTACCAGTCAGCACAAATCCCCCCCTCTGACAGACACACAAACATGCATGCACACACACACCTGGCAAGACAAACAGCTCCTGGCGGTGTGTTTCGCTTTGGTGATCCACTATATGTTAACTTTGTTAGAGAGGCTCGTAAAAAGACAAATAGAGAATGAGGCAGCTGGAGAGGTAAAATATCAAGACAGAGATGGGAAGAGAGGGTGAAAAATTAAACAGAAAAATGCTGAGGAGAGAGAGAAATCTTGTGAGCCGAAGGAGAGAGGAGGAGGAAGGAACGAGGGGAGGAGGAGGAGGAGGAGGAGAGCTGGACAGGAGAGAAAGGTGTGAGCTTATCTCACTGGCCAGGCTTCAGCGAGGTCACTCTGCAGACTGACTGAGGAAGGAGGATGTAGAGAGGAAGGAGGTGTAGTCACTCCACAGAATGACTCAGAGGAGAGAGTGAGCGAGAGTTTAAAAAATGCCACAAATTTTAATACTTGTATCTAGAGGGGGGGTGGACTAAATGTGGTAAACATCTCGTGAATAAGGACTGAAGTACAAACTGTGTTACCAAGGTTGAATGCTAATTTGCAGCCTTTAAAGCATTGGGTTGTCTTTTTAAAGTTTTTAAATCAACATGAGACAACAAACTCCTCTCAAGTGGCTCATGATCCTGATGCATCGTACTGAAAGACTCTAAAATATGTCACGCAGGATGATCTTTTCTAAATTACATTTATAAACTGCTAATTAGCAACAGCAAAGGCATGCCTAAATCGTTTTTTCTGTCAGCATGATGAGGAAATGTCTTTAATATACATTTTCATGGAGTCGCATACTGAATCTGTATTTCATTTGTTTTCCCACAGTATTGGCTCATACTCACTAAATTAGAATATGAATTACGTTATTGATGTCTCAGGGGGACGGGTCACGTTACTGTTGCTCTTATATTGTATATAAGCATAGATGAATTATTAAAAAAGTACAATTTAAAAATATTTGAATTGTAAACGCAAAAAAAAAATAATATAATATAACAATAATAATAATTTTTACAAAAATAATTTTATAAAATATTATCACTATGCTTCAATATAAAGCACAATGTATAAAGAGATAATAAAAAAGAAATATGTACAAATGCATATTTAAAATGCTGAGAATTTGGAATCTCTGTGTGTTACATATAGTTGCGCAAATTTTATAAATAATAAATAAATAAGAATATTAGTTAAATGTACCGTATCAATGCAGTATTAAAGCTGAGGTATGATGTTTTCTGGAAAAGGCAAAACAAACAAACAAAAAACAGCATAATTGGAAAATACACCCTGCAGCTCGCCTCTCTCTGTCCTAAGCCCCTCCCACTAGATGACCACAGGCATATGCCCACAGTTCTTACAGTAACCCAGTTTTTTCTATACGTTGATTCATTTAATTTTATTACATTGTAGAGCTCTCTCTGTTGATCAGACCGCACATGAGTCATGAATTAGATATTTACCACATCCCGCTGTCCCCAGCGAAGCAGACCTTCGGTCAACAGCTATGGTGGCTCAGATTCAGCTTTCACAGCAAGCTGGTGGCCAGCAGCAGCCCGGGGTCTAACTTATGTAATGGCAGCAACAGAGTCAGGGGTCGTGGCTGTCTGGTCCCCCGACACTGGCTGAGTTGGAGTTGCTGCAGCTGCTGACTGGCTTTAACCACCTGAAGTGATGTGTTCGTGCATTTCTAGAACAGCAAATAGAAACTCCCTCTCTCTGAAATGACCTGTGATTGGCTGAAGTCTCCTGTCATGGGTTAGATTTTCTAAAGCCTGAGAACAGAGCCAAGAGGAGCAGAAGTCTAATGTTCTCTCAGTCCACTTGCATCACAACATGCTCAAAGTTTATTATGAAATTCCTGCCTAGTGACACCAAATTAAATCTGCCTACCCCAGCTTTAATGCCAGAGAATTGCACTGTTGAATTATTGCACAAATTGTTTACAGTTAAATCAGTAAAGCATGATTGTTTTTATAGTTGTGT
Organism: Cephalopholis sonnerati; assembly: GCA_019142605.1. NCBI lineage: Eukaryota > Metazoa > Chordata > Actinopteri > Perciformes > Serranidae > Cephalopholis > Cephalopholis sonnerati. Next base: position 21,672,965 of record JAGQAX010000014.1, on the reverse strand, counting down.
TTAGGAACTCACAGCACTTTGGTAAAGGTAAGGACGAGATTGTGGTCTTGTGACTTGAAGCAGGAGACGGTTTCTGTGAGAGAGTTGACGGTTGCAAGAACAAGAATCACGATAACATATTGTGTGTAAACAGACATAAACAGTCGTCATGTGGTTGATGAATACTGGCATAAACTAATTAACTTTTCTAAGGTGTTTCATAACAGTAATGTATTTGCTTCAAAGTTTCTACATTATGCTGTCTACCGCCTGAAAGCTGCCTCACCTGAAAGTTCAGTTGTCTCCCAAAACTCATGAATGATACTGATGAACTTTTCCATAAAAACTCTCCAGAAAACAAAGTTATTTTAATTGAATACCTCCACCTCTTGTTGAGCCAAAAAAATCCATGTGAAATAAACCTGCCTCGTCCACTTCCTCTGCAGTCAGTGATTTCCTGTTTCCCCAAAGACTTTGAACAAAAGCCACAAAGTTGTGTGTGTTAGTGGAGGGAATAATGAACAAGTAAGATGGGGATGAGATAGTGATGCTATGTGCCGTCCCCTGTTGAAGTAATTACTGTGCAAAAATGCTGTCACATATGGTTGTTCTCACGTTACAGAGATGACAGATCCATGAGAATTGCAAGCTGTTGCTGCACTGTATTGTTGTTTATTTAGGTAAAAATGTTGGTGGAGAAATTGTTATATCTGCAGGTTCTGCAACAGATTTCTCCCTGTAATTGGAGAACGCTGGTAAAGAAAAATCTCAAAACCAGGAATAAGTCTTTGTTCTTTCTTTCAGAAGCACTGACACAAACCTGATGTTTGCTGATGATTTAGTAGAAAGGGAAAAATGTTTTGACCATTAAAATCATTGTAACTGTGCTGGAGATGTCTCTGCGTTATGTCACATCATCAATTTTATGCAAAGAAACACAGCTTGAGGAGAAGAAATGGACCAACACATGCAAACTTTCTTGCTAGAAGCTGCTTCTCGTCTGTAGTTATGTCTCGTCTATGGTGGAATTTCTTTTGTGTCCAGTCTGGTGCCATTAAATAATCATTTTAATGCATAATTCTTCAGAAGCTTCTTGTGCCAAAGATCTTTACAGTGCATGTAGCTTTGTTGGCAGATCAGACTAGTTGCTTGTCAATTTTTTACCAACCAACGACAATATGAATTCTTATAAGAACTTAAAAGGTCATTAAACATCCATAACACACTGGGAGACTTGTTGGGGGGGGTTTCTACAAGACTAAGATTTCTACAAGACTAAGAGGTCTCTGGGATGTTTTAGGTCATTGAATTGATGTAAAAACTTTTTTTAATGGCTCCACTTAATGGTCACAACTTGCCAGGTGTATCAGCTGAAGGGTGTTACCATAGGTCGGCCATTCTGAGAGAAACTGGTCGACCTAAAGCTGCAGCACTCAATATTTAAATAATACTTAATAATTACAGTTGGATCAAATGACATGATGATGCAAAAGGTGCTGCTGATAAGGTTAAACCCACAGATAATTATCTTTCAGCTCAGTTCCCTCAACTCTACTGAGCTTTTCAACATTTTTCAGTTCATTTTTTTGGTTTTACTTTCCACAACTTCACTGTTTTGGTTCAGTCCTTTTCGGGAAAAACTCTGATAAACACACTAAATGCTACCTGCCCAATAACAATAGCAGGCAGACAAAGTTAGCAACAAGCTGGTGGACTTTTTTTATGATTTTATTGAGAATGTATAGAACATCTTTGGCAACAATTACATTCAATACAGGTACAGTTCAGTGCAAAGAAGTTGCCAAAGCTAACAGTAGTACTAGCTGCATGAATAAATTACTAGCTGTGGACATAGTCGAGAATTTAGTTAGAGCTTATATAAATAGATATATATATTTTTTAAGTTGGTGGAGACCAAAACAGAGAAAAAAAGAGAGACTTGACTCAGCTCAAGGTTTTGTACCAGGTCCTTTTTTCTATTTAGTTTTCTGCTGCAGACAGTAATGGTAAATGGACCTGCACTTGTATAGCGCCTTTCTAGTCATCCGACCACTCAAAGCGCTTTTTACACTACAAGTCACATTCACCCATTCACACACACATTCATACACTGGTGGCCGAGGCTACCATACAAAGTGCCACCTGCTACTTAATTTTTAACACACTCACACACCGATGGAACAGCCATCAGGAGCAATTTGGGTTCAGTATCTTTCTCAAGGATACTTCGACATGTCGAACTGCTGATCTTTTAATTGGTGGACAACCCACTCTACCTTTGAGCCACAGCCGCCATGGCCGATAGTACCCACCCAGTGTAGGCAGGATTCTTAGCTGACTGCCATAGTGATCGCCACAGTGATCGCCCTGACATTATCTCCAATGCGACACATTTGCAGAATCATTTTGTCAGCACCTATCAGAGGAATGTCTACACTTCCTTAGCTGTACAGCGTAGTGTATGTAGTATATGGTGTGGTTTTTCGAACCACCATTTTTAAAAAATCTGGGTTAAATATATAAAAAAATTGCGGTCACTGTTGACAGTAATGACGCTAGCATTTTGTTTGTCCAAGTGGTCCTATGTCATGCAAGTGACTATTTTAGGAACAACTGTCTCTGACCAATCAGTGTTCTGCAGTATTTTAACTTGAACTTTGACTTGACTCTCTTGAAACCTCAACTGGGATGGTACCAAAAAAGTACCAGGTTCTATCTGCAACTTTTGCCAATAGAAAACAAAAAGAGGGAGTCCAGTTGAGTAGAGCCGTGTTGTTCTATGCAGCAGATATGTGGCATTGCATTCATCAGGTGGCCAAAAACACAACTCTGAATGAATGATAATGTGTCTCCATATCTGCTGAGTGTGTGAATAAGAAACTGTTTGCTAACAAGCTCTCTGTGTCTCTATAAGGTGATAATATGTCAGCATTGTTTATAGCTTGTTTCCCTCAAATGGCCAAAAAATCAGTTAATGACGTTTAAAGGCATGAAAGAGCAGATCCAAGAAGTTGTACTTGACTTACACATTGGAGAATAGATACTGTAGTTTGAAAATACATCTCCGATTTCCATATTTCTATCACACTGATTTGCACATTTGTTAGTCCTCTGTGGGACCTCCAATTTAGGGCACAGGTGTGTGAATATTTTCTTTAAAGGTAAATACCAACATGCAAGTTTTGCTGCAGTAATATGTTTTATATTTAGGTGTCTCAGTGGTACACAAGGCTGGTTCTAGTTAATTCACATTATTCATATGTTGTGGATTCAAGTCTCTCTTTGTGATCTTTGCTGTGTGTCATCTCCTCCCCGCCTTCTCTCATCTCTCCTGTCACTGTGCGCTGTCAAACACTGAGGAAATACCACAAACAATAACAACTCCCCTCCCACTCTTTCTCCAGATAAAGCAGAGAAAGATTAAAAACATCCAAATGATCCTAATGCCTAATAGTTTTGCCTCTGAAGAAGAAAAAATGGCAAAAAGGCACTCTGACAGCTTCACATGGGGGAGTCCTGAGTAAACAAACGCTGATCCAGAAAGCGCTGATCCAGCCTTTCCTGGGCTCCCTCGATGCAGTCGCTCCCCTCCTCTCTTCATCTGTTCATTAAGGTCAACCTGATTTTTTTTTTTGGTGAGGAAGAGGAGGACGATGAGATGTAAGAGGATTTGGAGCTAATTAGGGGAGTAGGAGGCAAGAGGAGAAACAGATGAGAGAGGGAGAAAGAGAAAAAGGAAGGATGAGGGGGGTAAAATGGGGGAAAAGGGAGAGAGATAGTCACAGAAAAAAAGAAAGAGTGGGCAGGTGAATTTGCTCAGTTAGCTCCCTGGTGTTTAATATCACTCTCCCACTCTTTCTCTCCCCCACCTTTGCTGTCGTTTCCACCCTTACTTCCTCCTCCCCATCCATTTATCCTCCTCTCCATCTCTCTTTAATATCCCCTCTTTCTTCCCACTTCCTTCTCCCCCTCCATCCCTCTGCTCCTCTTCCTTTCCCTCTCTGTTTCCCTCAGTCGACTGATTTTCTCTGTTTCACACCTCTGCTATCAGAGGGGACTGGCCAGATGGATGCAGGTGTGTGTGTGTGTGTGTGTGTGTGAGAGAGAGAGAGAGAGAGAGAGAGAGAGAGAGGGAGAGAGGGAGAGAGGCAGGAAGAAGGCAGTGCTGCAGAGGCAGAGGAGCATGACTAATCCTCGGGACACACACACACACACACACACACACACACACACACACACAGATTAACACACACAAACACACACTGAAGTTGGCACTTGCATAAACACCATTTTCCCGGCGTTGTGCTGACCTGCCAGTGTACTTAGCTCATGCCCAGGTAATTTTTCATTCAAATTGACCAGGTGCATAAAGATGGCAGCCTCTTGAAAAGGCAGTTTTCAGTCCTTCCTGCCCATCCCCGCCATGCAATTCCAGCATTTTGTCCAAACGTGCAAAGCAGACATGAACACTGGCACTTTGACATATTCCAATTTTTTGAGATTTATTGAAATCCTACAGATCAGAGCACTTAGCCTCATTCCCACTGTGTCATTTTATTGTACCCTTGCTGACATAATAGATATTGTGACAAGAATAACCTCTGGGCTGTAGTGGAAGAATTAAAGGGTGAGTAAAACCTTAGTCATCTCTGCTTTACTGCATCGTGGGTGCAGTCAGTAAAGCCATTTGAGGTATACGCAACCTACCTCCCAACCTACATACAGTGCAAAGCTTCAGACTGGCTGATTCTCATCCACAGCTCTTAACACAAAGCTCCAAACTCGTCAGTGTACGCCCTCCAACTTCAAGTGGTGAGTTTCAGTGAGCACAGTGCATCTCTAAACAATCCACATTGAAAAACTATAGAAAATAACATATAATGTGGACACTATTCACTTTCAGTATTCATCTCAGCAAGTGTGTTATCGTTCTGTAACTGCAGAGGTCAGAATAAATTGTTCTGGTTATATACTTTATAGCCTGTGGCCAGCATATTACAATGTTTTTTGTTTTTTATTTTTTAATTTGGGGCACTATATGGTCTTTAAAGTCCCAGAGAAACAGAAGTTAGTGTCTGTAGCTTCTGTATGTGACGTATCTCCCAGTAAAATGAAATACTTGAGCAGTGAACCTGTCACAAAAGGGATTCAAATCAAATTATGGTTGATTACACCACCAAAAAGTGGGCGGGCTTAGAGTTTAGCATGATGCAGAGCTGTAGAGGACTGTTGGCCCCACACACACACCTCCCTCACTGTTAGATTAGGAGAAGGACAAGGAGATGAATGAATAAGAGGTTTTGCTTACTGATATCCAAACACACATCTCTTCCTATCTCTCTCCATATTGTGCTGTTTGCAATTACAACCCACAAATGGTGAAGTGTGTTTTCACATGACTGATGTGGCCAGCCTGCGCTGTAAGTCTCATTTGATTGGATTGGATGATCTTTTGTAAACGCCCTTGAGTGTAGGATGAGTCATTGGAAACAACTTTATCTGGTTTTACTGAAAGAGAAAAGACAGAGATTTTGAGGCTAAAATACCCTGATACTGATTTTTTGACATGTTTTTAGCATATATAACAAGAGATAAATTATCAGTTAACACAGGTTTTCTCTGTACTCCACTGACTGGTTTGAGGTACAGTACTGTGGTCTAGGTGCTGCTGGGAAAATGCGATGTCGTGTACCTCTCTGCACCAATCAGGATTTAGAAACATTTGAATCAAACTCTGTTGATGGTTGGTGGTTTGTTTGCTTAAGTTGTCAGAGGTCTGTCAGCTTAAAATTTAATCGTTTATTCAATTAATGATTCAAGATGACTTTATTCGCCCCAGGGGAAATTTGTCTTGGACATGAAGGCTGCAGCATAAAAATACATAGTGCATAAATAAATGTAAAGTGCATTGCACACGGAAGTGCAGACATAAAGTGCATTCAAATATGTTTAAACACAGCCCCTCATTTCACACTTTTCCTATGTCCTGAGTTTAGGAGATTACTGATAGAGAGATGAAAGAGTTTTTATACCTATTCAGGTATCTTCTCCTGTATTTAATTGGAACCCTGCAGCGTCTGCCTAAAGGGAGCAGTTCGTACACTGAATAAAGGACATGGGAGGGGTCTGTAATAATTTTCCTATATCCTGTTTAACTCTTTTCAAAGAGCATTTGGACGGGAGGGTTGCTGCCTCACTCCCATCACTTGCATTGCTAGGGTAGAACTTAGCTGATAGACGCTGATGAATATTCAATACAAAATTCTTTTAGATATGAAATGGCATTTTCAGGGCCTTTTTATATATACACTACTCTACATGACAACAGCAACAGGTTAGTCTTTATCTATGAGTACGGACATGGAACAATAATAAAGGTGTTCCGATTTGTCAGAGCTGTGCAGTTATATAAATATAATAAACATCCTCTGGCCAATCAGAGTCTGCATTCATGAAGGCTGTGGTATAATATGGAAATTGATATTGCATGGACAGAACTGTTCACACTGAAATAAGGTTCAGAGCTCCAGGCATTACCCAAACTTCTGCTTGTGACATTTTAACATGTGGCTGCAAATATACCAGCACTTATGTAACATGAGATGAGCATTCAGTGCACATTTTATCAACTTAAATGCATTTTTGTTAGCAGTGTGGAAGGTAAACTGACAAAAAGCTCCATTATCTGATTGTTTACAGTAGTTTAGTTTATTTCTGTCACTCAGGTTTGCTCAGTTCATCTCGGTTCAGTTGGGTTGGGCTTGGCTCAGTTTGGTTCAGTGTCGTACTGTTCATCAGTGTGAATCAGTGTTGTTGATGTTGCTAAACTCATCTAGTTGTGAAGTGTAGCAGAATCAATTACACGGCTAGATGCTCCCAATTAGACTAGGCTGATCAATGTCAGCCAAGATCACTGCATAATCTCTCTCACACACACACACACACACACACACACACACACACACACACACACACACACACACACTGCATAGATGATTTGATAATTAAATCAATCTGAACAACTAGAGCTTCACTAATGAAGCAATGATCTCAGATGAAATTCATCTGAGATCATTGAGGGAAAGAAAGACTGTGTGTATGAGTATGTGTGTGTATGTTTGTCAAACACATGTGTGTAGGTGTGTGTGTCAATAAGAGAGAGAGAGAGACAGATTATTGTTTTGATTTTATTTAGCATTTAGATGCGATAGCACTTTTTTCCAGGCAGAGAATAGTGAGAGATGGACAGTCAGACTGGTCAACCGCGATCTATTTTTAGAGAAAACACTCATCACCTTGAATGTTCAGGTCAGTTTTCTTTTATGAGTTCACTTGAGAAAACCTTGTAAATCCAAAGACCCAAGAGACATAATTTCGTCTCTCATTGTCCGGTCTAATTTCCCTGTTGAACTTGATCAGAGTGACACTTCAGCTTGTTCTCCCGCTCACGTTGGAAGGCCACTGATGAAAATATCAAACACGTCTTTTAACGACTGGGACATCCCAGGTGAGGCCAGGGGCAATTAAAGAGGAGAGCGTACCGACCTCCTCACAGCAGGGGGGCAACAAAACTCCATAATGACTCTGCTGACGTGTGAATTCATAAAACCGGTCTGGGTCGACCAAATAAGCCATCTCATTGTCTAGTGGGCAATTGTCCTGAGTCAAATGAGTCTTGTGAGAAATACCTCTCTAGCCTGGTGCAGCGCTCACAGTGTGAAGTATTTTTCTGTTTTAAAAGTCACTCTGCTTTCAAAATCCACAGTTTAGCAATATCATGTAAACCACACTTAAAGACAAAAGGTAAAAAAAGTTGCCCCAACTGACATTACATTATCTTTACATGTATTTATGTCCATCAGGAAATTGGAAAACTCAGTCTAGTTCAAACTTGAACAGTCATAGTTATAATAGTACTTTATTTTGCTTTTGATTCTTTTAGTATGAGGAAATGTCTCCTTGTGAAACACAGGGTCATAGAAGTGCATACAGTATATTGTTAGAAGCCCAGCCGCCAGAGGAAAATGTCGGCACTGAAAGTTTCTGCAAATCATCACGTTACTAAGGTGATGTAGTTGTGATTACATTTTTATGAGTTTATTATCGGGAGGTTGAGGGGATGATGGATGGCATGACACCAAGGCGAGAGAGCTGCCAATCTGCAGAGAACTGTTCAAGACCAACAAACAACAACACTGGTTGTTTGTTACTGAGACAACACAGCATTTCCAGCAGTGATTGTGCCACCAAAATTGAGTGTTTAAAGCCAAAACATGATGTTTTCCTAGCCAAGTGGGTTTTGTGCCTAAATATAACCACACATTAACCACAGCGTTGTTAAAAAACGTAAAACTTTAAAACTTTTTTTGAATCAAGGTGTCTAAGGGTAGATTGTGTCATTTGTTGTACACGTAGTAAAGCCCTTTGAGGCAAATTTGGGATATAGGGCTATATAAAAAATTAATTTACATCATTTGTGTCACAGAATTAAAATGTTTCATATTTCGTACCCCTGTAATTGCTGAAATCATCTTACAACCCTTTTTGGAGCTGCCACCAGGTTGGGAATAGGGACTGTGTATAGAGATGACGGATGACGCATCTCCACTTTCCCCCACTGTACAGAAGTAAAGCTAAAATATCCTGGATATGGCCAGTGCCATCTTGCTCTTGTGACGTCATTCGAAGCCAGAGTCTGCACAGTAGCAATCTCCGCGGTGTCAAGTTTCAAGCCCATACACCCTCAGCCAGTCCCAAGCAGTGCAACTGAATGCGAGCCCATCAACTGGCTCACACAGCTGTCAATCATGTTGTAAAATCCCAGTTTTATAGCATTAAATATATAATTAAAACCAAACTCATTAGAAAAACAACCACTTGAACATACAGCAGAGTGATTAAAAACTACCTTAAATAACAGAAACCATGTTTGGGAAAAATTATTTGATGTGCACTGAGTTTTTAGTTTGGCCCATGTCCCATCCACCAACATAGAGAGGGCGAGCTTCATGACCTGTACTGCAGTCAGCCACCAGGGGGCAATTGAGACAATAGAGCTTCACTTTTGGGGAGCTGTCATATCGACCATCTTTATATACAGTCTATGGTTGGGAGCTGCTGCCTTAAAGGTCCAGTGTGTAGGATTTAATGGCATCTAGTGGTGAGGCTGTAGAACTGACAATATCCCATGTCCCCAAAATGCGTAAAGGCTAATGGCTCTATTTAGAACCAATGTTTAGTTTGTCCATTGTGGCCTACTGTAGAACAACATGGCGAACTTCATCAAGGAGGATTTGCTCCCTATGTAGATATAAGTGGCTCATTATAAGGAAACAAAAACACAATGATTGTTAGTTTCAGGTGATTATACACTAATGAAAACATAGTTGTGAATATTGTTGTGAATATTAAATACCATCTCTGCAGATATTTCTCCCTAAATCCCACACACCGGACCTTTAATTGTCTTTATTGTAAAGATTTATTCAGTGTCACTGCATGCTCAGATTTTGTCATGTCCTGTAAGAGTAATGACCAATGTGGTAATAAATTCATTGTCCTTAAAATGCAGTGATGTTTTGTTAAAGAATATACAATTTTGCTGTTTGTTGATCTCAAACAGTCGCCTGCAGCTTTACAGCCGTCTTGCGTAGTTGTCACGTCATCCACCATCCCCTTCACCTGCTGATGACAAAGTCAGTTTTTATGCATGTAATCTGAATTACATCACTTTACAAACATTGATATGATGCATACGAAACGTACAAATCTAACATATCTGTGGTTTTCAGAAATGTACAATACCAACAGTTTCTTCTGTCCAATTGGCTGACTGCTCTTTGTTCAGTTCTCAGTCATTGCTTGGACTTAGTCAGTGTCTCTCTCTTTGTGGCGTGTGTGTGTGTGTGTGTCTCTGTGTGTAACATGGACTTCCCTGCATGTGTGTACGCTCTGATCTTAGCAGTGACAGTTTGATTAAGCCAACAGCGATGAAGTCACTCTGCTGCCTGGCTATGCTCCAAATCTACAGGGTGCCTCCGGTGTGTGTGTGTGTGTGTGTGTGTGAGGTTGTGTTAATTGCTAATCACCAACGTGTGGGTTTGCTTTCTTTAACATGCTGCTTTAGCCCAGAAAAAAAAACCCTGATTAATGACATGATCTGTCACCCCGGCGATATGATGATTAACGACATGATTCATCACCATGGCGATACGATGGAAATAAAGCCATTAATTCTACTGATCAGATGACAGAGGGGTGGTGATGGGGGTGAAAGAGACAAACAGGCAGGGTGTAACACGGGAAAATGTAAAGACAGAGTAGGAGGGACACAGAGAGGAAGAAATACAAGAAAGTGTGTGAAAGAGAAAGACAAAGAAAAGAAGCACAAAGGCATGGAGAAAATGTGAACGAGTGATTGAGGTGATGAAATAAAGAAAGTCAAAGAAATAGAGGACTGGAGGTTTTTAATTGGGAGTGTCAGTCTCTCTTTCTTCTTAGACTCAGGACAGGACGTCACATCGCCAACTCTGTCGTCTCTGCAGACATGAAGGGAAAGAGAAAGAGCCCACAGTGGTGGAAATGTCATTTTTAACAGCAGACTGATCAAGTCGCCCCTCTCAGACTTAAACAAGCTGCTTATATCTTGGTGAAGTCCTCTATAACTGACTGCCAGGGCTAATAATAATTCAGATTTTGAAAGAAAGTGTCGTCAGGTTTGATTAATACTGACCGATATTTCACCAGTGACACTTTATATATCTAAATTAACAAAATAAATCGTAAATAACATGTCCAAGAAAATGAGTAGTGTTAGTTGTGCTGATATGTAAGTCATTTATTTTTATTTTCTACACAGTAGCCTTTCTATCAACTCTTAATATCAAATATACAGACACTGTTAATTGTCTCCTGTTATTAGAAATGCCACATTTCAGTCAGTTCCACCCTTTACGTCAGTCGCAGAAACAGTCTGTCACTTTAAAGTGTTTTATGTGACATTCACCGTCATCCAACTAAACAGCAAAAAATACTCCATACTAATGTCACAAAGGCCCATAGCTCAGTGATACCTGCAGGTAAATTAAGTCCCGGATGACGGTGAATTTTTGGTTTTTAGGAAAACCCAGAGTTGACTAAACTAGTTAATAACCAGCTTGGTAGTACCAGTTATCCAGATGGCCAATGTTAGGGTTAGTCAAACCAGATAATGAAAACATACCCTGCACTCTGTTCCACTTGGTGCCTTGTGGCACATAAGGCCTTCACAGATTGCTTCCATTTTTCCCAGTCAGCTGCTGCAGTCCTCACTTCAGACCATGATTTCCATCCCGCTTCTTGACGTTTTTTCTCAACCGTACGCCTCCATGTGGTCTTTGGTCTTCCTTTTCTTCTTTTTCCTTCTGGGGCCCAAGTCATTACTGTGTTGCAGTTGTTGTTTTTGTCCTGCCTTAGTATGTGTCCAATCATTTTCCATCTACAAAGCTTCACTTCCTCACTCAGCGGTTTCATTTCAGCCCTTTCTAGCAGCTCTTCAGTACTGACATGATCTTGCCAATGTATACCGAGTATTCTTCGTAGGCACCTATTATGGAACACATCAACTGCTTTGTTGTCTCCCTTATTCATTTTCCAAGTTTCACATCCATAGAGTAATACTGGCACTACTAGTGTCTTATACAGTCTTAGCTTTGTTCTTCTTGAGATGCTGTTGGAGCTCCAGGTGTTTTTTAGTCTGATGAATGCACCTCTTGTTTTTGAGAGTCTATTCTTCAGGTCTTTCGTACCACCTCCCTCCTTACAAACTGTGGCTCCTAAGTATGTGAACTTGTCTACATCTTCGATGTCTTTCCCATTGATCTTAATGCTTTCCTGGTTTCTTGCATTAATTCTCATGATTTTTGTCTTTTTTGTGTCAATCTTAAGTCCTACTCGTCTGGCCTCTTCATCCATTCGTGTAGTTTTATTCTGAATGTGCTGTTTGGTAGAGGACAGCAATGCTATGTTGTCCACGAAGTCCAGGTCATTGAGTTTTGAAGTCAGCTTCCATCTGATCCCATTCTCTCCATGTCCAACTGTTCTTCTCATTACCCAATCCATGACAATCAGAAACAGGAATCCTGACTTATTGCATCCTTGTTTGATGCCAGTTTTAATGTCAAACCATTCACATGTTTCTCCTCGGTCTTTTACTGCGTGCTGGAAGTCTTTGTAAAATGTTCTCACCTTTCATACCATTTTTTCAGGGATCCCGTCCACAGGCTTTTCTGCACTCTGGTTACACACAGTAACAAACAGACCAGATCAGCAAAAGGTTATGAAAACCCTTTTATTTTTCTGTAGGGCTCTTTCCATAATGTTGTCTGACAACAGTGCCATTGCCAAGCCACTAACTAACGGCTGGTGTTGGTGCCTTCTGCGCCATCTTACATGAATTGGTTCATAGAACTTCACATTCAACATTCAGCTAGCTGGCTAGCTAGCTAACTTATGTTATCCGTGTACTAGCTGAGAGTGCAGTCAACTTGACGTTGCCAGAGGCTTGGGTCACGCGCATTAACTGTGTGCACTGTGCATGAAACACTACGCACAGAGGGGGAGGGGTAGGTGACAATTTGATTGACCTATCATCGTCCATTTGTTGTATGCGAAGTGGTCAGGATGATTGGCTGGAGTTTTTAGAGCCCTACCCGTTCCACATGTGACTGACATTTTTTATTGTAATATCAGTGCTTGCAATTTAGTGACCGTGATTGGGTTGTAACGTGAATTTCAAGTCATTTTGCAAAAATGGCCTCGGAAAAGAATTCCATACCATGCCTTTAAAGAGTGGGTTTTTTTCAGATTTATTAATTGTTTTGTTTTTTTATTATTAAGAAAATGGAAAAGTTATCCTAGAACATATCAGAAGTCTGTCTGAGTCCATGTTTGATTGACAGCAGCCTGCAGTCCGAGCTGTAAACAAACTTGTGCATCTTTCGAGCCATGGGCAGACAGTGTGTCAGTGGTATTGAAGAGTAAGTACGACACCAGCATTTAAACAGACCAAAGTACCATTTGCAGGTACCTTTACATGCTGTTTAATGTGCTGCAGCTGAGCAGCTAATTAGCTTTCTAACCTGCAAACTGATGTTAGCAGTGCACTTTTCCCCACTGAATGTTTATTTGGTTGCTCATTTAACAGGCTGATGTGCAGGAGGACAACATATTGCCTTTACTTCTCCCAGCAGAATAATCATGGTTACACAACTTTGAGAACTTCACAAAAGTGCAGAGCTTTGTTGTCATTTGCTATAAATGGTAGATTATTTGGCAGAAATGTCTTTGACTTTGATGACATAGGCTGAATTATTTCGATTTGTTGTTAAAACAGCTCAACTTGAACTTTTAGTTTCATCACAGGTCACAAACAGCGGTCACCTGGCTGAGAGTCCAGTGCTTGTTTGACACATCCACTTCCCCTCTTTCCCACCCTGAGTAAACTTTCTTGCTCTATACACTACATCCCCTTTCTTCTTCCCTTGCTGCTGTAATAATTACTACAGCCACTAGGGCTCAGGCGTAACAAAAACAAAAATAATGTGGGTCGTAATTACTGCATGTAAAAATGCCCTATGTGGTCGTATTTTGGAGGAGAACAGTCTTTTAAAAAA